>JARKIP010000068.1:4800000-6000000 GCA_029990175.1 Petunia secreta
TATCCTTTTCGGGATAATTTTTGGGGTTCAACAGCATGGCGACTCCGCTGGGGAGCAATAAAGGTTTCGACCATAAAGGTTTCCAATTGTTTGCAACTACCATGCCTAATTTATTTGCTTTATTATATCTGTTTATTTGGTTTGCCTTATAAAGCATGTATTGTATTTATTTGTGCATAGTCTGCATTCCGTTCATATTTCCTCCCTCATGGAGCCTGTCAATTCTCTTTCACCTCCTCGATTTCATCACAGGGCACCCGCTTGACGGGTAGTTATGCAGGAAGGGCATTGCCCTTACCTCACTCTTTGAAACTTCTTTCGTGTCACCAAAAGTTAGTTCGGGATATTGAGACTGCCTGGTTTTGTCATGGCCAGTTCTACTGCGTTGTGAGGTCAGGTCTATCCCGCATAGGTCGAGTCAGCCTCAACCGTTAGCCCACTCTTAGAAGGAGATTAGGTCATGCATGCATATACACCTTAGTTTGGACCCGGTCTTTGGCACCATTTCCAGTAATTAAGAAACCGCCCTTTTTTTGACGGGTTATTGAATCCCAACGACACTGCATATTATGTGATCGTGTGGATATTATAACGAATCACAAACCATTTGCCATATCAAATTTGAGAAGTTGACAATTATGTCGGTTTATTTAAATCTCAGATGTTGCATTGACAAACGGCTTGCATCGTTATAATAACCACATGTGCGTGCAACTTGGCGATTAGCCCTACCTCTGGCACAAAGAGGTACCTTACAGGGTAGGACGCATTTGCATATGTATTTATGCTCAACTACTTGTGATTGTCACATGTTAATTGTCTGCCTTGCTTTATTTTCTCAAAATGCGTTAAATACTAGGTGTTGCTTGCTTATATGCAATCCTATGAATGACATGCAAACTATCTTAGTTACCCTTTGAAAGGTTTCTTTTGTTTTGTTTATTTCTCTAGCAAATGTTGGATTTGTGAAGTGGCTAACCATTCACCACGCAAGGGATTCGAGATTTGATTGATGGTAGATGCTCTAGCTCGTGAATGATGCAGCACCAGAAACTAATGGCATTGTTTGAAAGAACTTGGCAATTGAACTTAGTAGCATTATTTTCAATTTTAATTCAGTTTGAGGCCCTGAATTGCATTGTACTGTAAAGCTTATGTTAATATGAATCAACTCATTTTGAATTTATGAAAATTGAAATAAAACGCATTGCATTCGTATTATATTATTTACATTTTCATTTGTTTCTGTTTCAAAGTTAAAATTGGTAAACCTGCCAAAGCTTTGCTTGTGACGTATGGCAAAACAACTGAACAGTTTGAGACGACGCACTGGAAAGTTATTGTCTGCGCTCTTTGGATATCGCACTATCTGTTAGAACTTCAACTGGGGCAGCTTTTATTTGTTGGTATATGGCGTTGAAGCAGTGATGCGGAACTACGCACGGTCAGATTCCCAAGGAGGGATAAATAGGCTCCCCCATCGGGCTCGACCCTTTAGCATTTAAATTATTATTTTCCCTCAAGAAGGACAACTGGAGTAATTTTTGCAAAACGAGTTAGAGATGCGAAAGATATTAACTGGGGCAGAATTTTGCAAGAAGCGGCGTTGGTTATTAAAGATGAGTTGGCAAGAATTCTGTAATTGGTTAAGCAAACAGTGCAAAGTCTAAGCCAAAGGACGTTCAGTTTGTTTTAAGATATGTTACAAGTTTAAGTCAAGGCAAAATTTTCAAAATGCATCTTTGACTTCATTTGCATGCTTATTTCACTTGCTATATTTCATTAAAACATTTTATCTTGCCTCTATTTTTCAAAAATCTATGCTATTTGAGTTTATGAGCCAAGTCTCTGAAAATAATTCGCAAATCCAAGTCCAATGAAGACGAGGAAGCAGCAGAAGCAGCAAGATCAGGATGAAGTCTGCACAGATCAAACGTTTTCCCCTCCCTTCCCAAAACTAACAACTTTTCTTTGAGAGCAGGGACATTAAGACCCGCAACTGAAGATATACATCTTAGCAAGTCAATCTCCAAGATTCTCATCGCTAGGATTGCAATGATATTTGGATAAAGCTCGTGCTTCATGACCCGACGCTTTTTTCAATTCGCCGAAAGGCGGCATTTCTATTTCTCATAACTCTTGCAAATTATCAAGAATATCTATTTCATTTCCTTTTTCTTTATGAGAACACTTACTAACGTTCCATTTCTTTTACAGATATTGCCAATCCTGGGGGCTTACTTTATTTTGTAGTCAAGACCATTCCTCCGTGGAAGAGTTCAAAGAGTATCCTGTACTCATGCTTTCGAGAAGCATCGTTATATCTCATGCTTTCGATAAGCGTCTTTGTATTTTCACGCTTCCGGTAAGCGTCTTTTATGTGTTCACGCTTCCGGTAAGCGTCTTTTATGTGTTCACGCTTCCGGTAAGCATCTTTATGTGTTTACGCTTTCGATAAGCGTCTTTATATTTCACGCTTTCGCTTAGCGTCTTTATATTCACGCTTTCGGTAAGCGTCTTTTATGTGTTCACGCTTCCGGTAAGCGTCTTTATGTGTTTACGCTTTCGATGAGCATCTTTATATTTCACACTTTCGATGAGCGTCTTTATATTCACGCTTTCGATAAGCGTCTTTATGTGTTCACGCTTCCGGTAAGCATCTTTATGTGATTCACTCTTTCGATAAGCGTCTTTATATCTCACGCTTTCAATAAGCGTCTTTTATGTGTTCACGCTTCCAGTAAGCATCTTTATGTGTTTACGCTTTCGATAAGCGTCTTTATATTTCACGCTTCCGGTAAGGGTCTTTATGTGTTCACGCTTCCGGCAAGCGTCTTTATGTGTTCACGCTTCCGGTAAGCGTCTTTATGAGTTAACGCTTTCTATAAGCGTCTTTATATTTCACATACATATTTTATAGCCTTACGTTGCTAATAAGTTTATTAAGACATGCAGGATAATGTAAATATTTCGGACGTATTACAATCCAAGATTGCATTCAAATTGACTCCTCAAAACTTAAAGCATTATGCTTCATCATGAGTTATGGCCGAACAGGCGGCTTTTCTACCCCTATGATTTTCATTCCTAATAGGCGACAAAGCCGAGGCTTGTTTTGTGTTTTCAAAACTAAGCCAAATAGGGCATCGCTTTATTTCAGGTGATAATCCGCACAAGGCCATCCTTGCGGGGTTGTCTCGCTAATTGATTTATCAATGGCTATCGCACTGACTACATTTCCGCATTACTTTGCTTTGCACTTGCTTGAATTATGTCTTCGCACTTGCTTTAAAAATTGACGCCTTGCTTTAGTTTTTCAGGTTGACCACCAGGCGGGGCTTCTCTTTTGTTGGACTTTCACGCCCGTTGATTCGCTAAATCGCTTTTGCGTTGCTTTACATTTCACGCTAAATTGCTTTGCACTTGCTTTCAATTATGAACTCGCACTTGCTTTATATTATGACTTGCTTTACTTTTAGTTTAACAGGTTAACAGGTCAGCCTTGAGACCCTCCTTGCTTTGTGCCGGATCGGATCACCAGCTGATTTGTAGACAATCAATTCCAAGACCCTCCTTGCTGCGTGCCCGACCGGCTTGCCAGTTGATTTGTCAAGATTGTTCGAATTGCTTCGCACTTGCTTTAAATTATGTCTTCGCATTTTCTTTGTATTACGTCTTGTTTTACTTTTCAGGTTAACAGGTCAGTCCCGAGACCCTCCTTGCTTCGTACCGGACCGATTCGCCAGCTGATTTGTTCGACAATCAACCCCAAGACCTTCCTTCCTTCATGCCCGACCGGCTTGCCAGTTGATTTGTCAAGATTGTTGAAAATGCTTTGCATTATGCCTTCGCATTTGCTTTATTGCTTCGCCAGTGGATGGGAAGACAATTTATCAAAGATATTGCAGCTTGCACTTACAAATTGCATCATTCCTACTGTAAGCAATCGGGGGCCTTATTATGAGTCTATCATGAGCAAGCGAAGACTTCAGTAGCATTGAAGCCTACCATAAGCAATTGGAGGCCTTATTCTGAAGCCTATCATAGGCAATTGAAGGCTCTTTTGTTATTGATCCTACCGTAAGCAATCGGAGGTCTTATTATCAAGTCTATCGTGAGCGAGCGAAGACTTCATTAGCATTGAAGCCTACCATAAGCAATTGGAGGCCTTATTCTGAAGCCTATCATAGGCAATTGAAGGCTCTTTTGTTATTGATCCTACCGTAAGCAATCAGGGGTCTTATTATCTAGTCTATCGTGAGCAAGCGAGGACATCATTATCATTTGAAGCCTACCATAAGCAATTTGGGGCATTATTCTGAAGCCTATCATAGGCAATTAAAGGCTATTTTGTTATTGATCCTACTGTAAGCAATTGGGGGTCTTATTATCTAGTCTATCGTGAGCAAGCGAGGACATCATTATCATTTGAAGCCTACCATAAGCAATTGGAGGCATTATTCTGAAGCCTATCATAGGCAATAGAAGGCTCTTTTGTTATTGATCCTACCGTAAGTAATTGGGGGTCTTATTATCAAGTCTATCGTTAGCAAGCGAAGACATCATTATCATTTGAAGCCTACCATAAGCAATTGAAGGCATTATTATGAAGCCTATCATTGACAATCAAAGGGCGCTACTGTTATGGAGCCCACTGTAGGCTCGATCATGATTTATGGCCGAAAGGCGGCATTTCTATCTCTTATAATTCTTATAAATTTTAAACATATCTGTTTCATTTCTATTTCTCTTTAAGAGGGCACTTACTAAAATTTCATTGTTGTGATTTGCAGATATCGCTAAATTTGGAGAAGTACCTGCTTTAATGAGCTTTGTGTCTTTTGTTTTACTTTAATTTTGTTTGTTTAGTTCGTCTTGTAGATGAACATCTCGGGTTCTTCCACCCACAAATAGGATATCTCGGGTCCTTCCACCCACAAATAGGATATCTCGGGTCCTTCTACCCACAAATAGGATATCTCGGGTCCTTCCACTCACAAATAGGATATCTCGGGTTTCTCCACCCACAAATAGGATATGCAGGTTTCTTTCAAGTTGCAGTGAGACACTGGATGCTTCAAGACCAGACGCTTCATTTGTTTTGTCAAGTGATTGAAACACAATACAAGATTGCGTTGTAAACTACCTCTTCATCAATTAAAGCATTATGCTTATCATGGTTTGCAGCCGAACAGGCGGCATTTCTATCTTTATGATCCTTATTTCAAAATAAACATTATTATGAAATTTGCATAGATGATAGTCTAAGACAAGTCGGCTGAAGCACCGCTTTCAGAGTGTTTCGCGATGTCGGTTGTCTTGCAATATGATCACGCCCAACTACGCCCTATAAAAAAGGGACTAAGCGGTCGCGGCAAATATAGCTCGGTATTTAAAGCCCCGAGGTCGAATCCCACAGAGAACACTCGTAATTCAGTCGTTAATCTAACTAATTTATCTAATCAACCAACTTCAAGAGTTTATATCTTAATGATGGTTTTAAAGTAGAAACTAAATAACAATAAAGTAAATAGCAGAATAATAAAAAGTAATCAAGCAAGGATATTAGAAGCCTAGAATTGATTTACACCGACTCCTACCTATGTGATTGACTAATGAATCAACGAATTCAACTTGGTTCTTCCTATTGAACACTTGCTCCAAATTCACAACTAACCACTTCCGTGCACTAGCTATGACTTTCACTAACTAATCTTCCAATTAATTAATGAAGATGTTTAGGACTACAAGTATGGTTCACAATCGGGCTCGGTGGTCACAACTCACCCTATTGACAACCTAAGTAATTCCTTGGTTTTAGGTTGAAATATTGCTAAGCATTTAACCCTAACTCGTGAATTTATTCCTAAACGCACAAGGATAAAGGGAGCAACCAATTGGGGGCCCTTCCAATCAATTAGCAAACAAGACGTAAATACTTAGATAGGAAGAATAATCAAGTTCATTCATCAAAATCAATTAATCAATTCACATAGTATTGGAGTGGTTCAATCAACCCTAGAATAGGTAATTTAGCCACTCATGGTCATCATAAACAAATCAAGAATAATCATGAATGAATAAACTACAAAGGAGAAGAAATAATAGAAGAAAGAACTCTTAATCTTCAAGTCTTTAATCCCACGCCTCCTTGTGTGTTCCTTGCCTCCAAGAGTCCAAAGTGCTTCCACAATGGTGGTCTTGCTCTCCCAAGTCAAGATTAGGGCTGAAAATAGGTTAGAAAACCTTTTATACCTCGTGTGAAACTCGTGGACAAGTTTGCCCATCGCCACTTTTCGCCAGAAAATTTGTCTCATGGCTGGATCATGGCCTTACGATGCCTGGGCCATGCACTTGCGAAATTCTGCTTTCAACTTCATGGCTGAATCATGGCTTTACGATGGCTGGGCCGTGACATTTCGTCTTCAAATTCCTTTCATGGCTAATCCACGGCCTTGGCACCTTACAACGCTGTAAATTAACTTCAATTTTGCTCCAAATCATCAAACTTTAACTCTTTTTCAAACCATTTGATTCCTACACATTCAAACACCCAATATAAGCACAAAATACTATTGTTCACGCTAAAATAATCCACAAAAGCACCAAAATATGCTGTAACTAATACTAAAATATATGTATTTTTAGCCTAACATCACAATATTGGCATGTTATGATTAAATTATATTGATAGTTAAAGACAAGTCGGCTGGAGCACCACTTTCGGAGTGTTTCGCGATATCGGTTGTCTTGCAACCTTGGCATTGTTATATTTGAAGTAGATGATTCGACTTGAGACATCATGTCTCGTTAGTCAACTTACCGTATGAACGCATCGCATTCTACAATTCATTCTCGCTTCACTTATTGTCTTGCTTTACTGTTTCAGAATAAGGATCAGCCTAGAGGTTCTCCGGGCGGAGTGCCTTGTCAGTTGATCGAAGGAAGAACTTATCGATCATACTGCAACCCGCATTTACAATTTTATCACTTTATCTATTTCTTATTCCAACTATTACAATTTATTAGCAGTTGCACGCTTACCGCTTGTTGAGATTATTACAGGATTTTAGCAGCACCGCATCAGCGTTTGAAGCATAACATGGAGCTTTTCTTAGCAATGAACCGGGGCAATCATTGATATGAGCTAGACTCGTCAACGAAGACCTGAAGAATCGCACCTGCATAAGTCATCCACCCTAGAGGTAAGTCTCTTGTTAACCCTGAGTCTGAGGTTTGAGATTGAAGACAAGATGGTTCGGTTATCGAGGTTCAGTGGAAGCTATGTCCGTGTAAACCCCTCTTTATGGGTGTGTCGTCGACTACATTTTCATAACTTGGGTAATTACAAGCCTCTTTTCCCGCGCTTGAGTAATCGTTACTATCTCGTCTTTGATTTTCAAATCGCGTCGAACTACATATGGCATGATTCTCTTTCAGCCCGAGATATGTAGGCAACTCGGAAACCGGAGCTCGGCCATGTCCATAATTATAAGCCTCGCATTTTGATCCCAGAAATCAGAGTCTTGGCTTTACCGTGACAAAATTGGGTTTCACGTCAACTTTCTTTACCCAGAAAAAATTTTCAATTAACGTCTAATTATGTTTAAAATAAGGCTAATTTTTAGAATAAATTAAGTTCGTAATTTTAACGAAAAAAGGCCGCAATCGTTCTTCATTTTAATTCTTAGTTTATTTATGCAATAGGAATTTTCCCATTTTCCTAGCCCAATTCTAAAACCCTACCCCTCACCCATATATATACCCTTAAACCCTAGCCCCCATTCATTTTATTCATGAATCTTCCTCACTGAAAAACCTTTCTCTCCCACAACACCAAAAATCAGATCCATACACACATACATTCATTACACAAACCAAAAGACAAAAACAGATCCGAAACTGTAGTGAAAACAAAGGGAAAATGGAGATCGAAAAAACGGGTTTAGTGGCGAAACTCCATCGTTGGTGTGAGTTTGACTGGAAAAGCACCATCGCCGGCAGTTTTTCCGGTTAATATGTTCTTTGTTTCGTCTCATAGGTTGTTGAAATTTAAATGTAAAGAGGGAGTGGCAGCGACACCGCTACGCAGGCCGGTGACGCTCCTCCTCTGCCGTTCACTGTCACCGTTTGCTCCCCCAAAAACTAACCGCAAGAACAACCTCACCGATCACTTTGTTGTTCGGATCTTTTGTTTCAGTTTCCCTTATTGTTTTGAATTAAAAACGAACGAGAAGGGTCGCAGCGGCGCCGCCGTGTCCTTCACCGGAAAACCTGGTCGGAGGTCGCTCCTCTCTCTGCCCCGTTGATGCCTTGTTCACGGGATTTATTGAGGTTTTGACTATGGTGTTTTGCTGATTTTTGGTCCCCTGTACGATAATGGTGTCAAATTTTGCAATTGACATTTCGTTGACTCTTGTGGGATACCAGTTGAAATTCTCATACTTCACAGATGATTATTTGGCCACTGCTATCCTTGACTCTATTGTGGTTCTGTAATATGTGTTTCTCAATTGATATTAGCCTAAATTGCGACAATTTGCTTATTATTGCTACTGATGTTTGTCTCTTTGGCCAACAGTGTCGATGGTTACTGGGCTTAACTGATAAGTTGTTCGTTTTGACTGGTTTTGCTCATTTTTGTTGGGCTTTGCAGATTCATTTGGCTACATCGTTACCTTGGGCGTTGCTATGCCTGATTTAGCATTAATCTGGACATCTTGAACATACATTGCACTGAATATTGAACAGATGCTACACGCTGTGGGACCCATTGGACATTAAGCGGATATTGGTTTGAATATAGCCTATGAAAAAATATTTAATTTGAGGCTTTACGGACTGATTCGAACGGATACTACACTGTTTTGGCCAATGAAAAATACATATACACATATTGAGGCCTCGGGATTGATTCGAACATGATACTACACTTGAACAGTCCCGTCCCCGTGTCCCTAAATCAAAAGGCGATGATGAATGTATGAAATTAATGCAAAGCAAGTCGAATAGAGTGGTGGGTTTGGTACTTGGCATGGCAACCGGCCCGGGCTCCATGTTTGCAGTCGTACCAAATCCCGAGCCTCTATTCGACGCGCCGTACAAACCTGAGCCTAAATTTTGCAAAAAACAAACCCCCTTTTATTATTATTATTATTATTATCACTACTATTATATATTATTATTATTATTACTATTATTATTACTATTACTTTATTAATTTATTATTAGTATTTTATTTTCATTGGTTATTACGCTTTATTATCGTACTAACTCAATTTCATTTTGTTTTTTTTGCGAGGTACCTTTGATCGAATGAATACGCCGCTCCCGGGTTCTACCTTTTGAACTTATTCTCATTATTTATATAGTTAGACTTGATAGAATTTGTACAATTTATTTGTAAAATGAACCTTTGATTATATATGATTATTTGATTGATTGTTTTACTTTATGTTCATTGCCTTTTATCTTAAAGTCGTTATTTAATTTATTGCAAACTGAGGCCATTTAGCAAAATGCGTACAAATTAAATATTTTTTTGTAAACAAGTGTTATTTCAATTAATTATTTTAGATAAATTTTCTAGAAAAGCATATTTTGCAAATGTTTTGGAAACCTGTCGGATTAACCGTTTTTAACGGAATTTCGGAAGTGCCTTAAAAACCTTCTTCCGAAATTAATAAAACCTCTTACCTTTAGAATCTCTGAAAGAAATACCGTCTTTTTTTTATAAAAACAGAGTTTTGCACGCACTTGTTAATTTGGTTCCCTGTTTTTCTTAAATTGGGTGGCGACTCCAAAACTCCAAAAGAGTTAGTCCATCCTGTCGATATTCCGGAATTTATCTTTTTCGGGGTAATTTTTGGGGTTCAACATTCATAATTCTACATATCTCAAATTAGACATCAAAAGAATGTATCATAATCATTGCATAGACAATGTATCTCAACAACCCAACGTCCATACAACTAGTCATATTCAATCGCGTTAAACATTTGGACAACATTGAAATAGCTTTAACAAGATACGTACTATGCTTATACAGAAAAAAACGAAGTAAATAGAAGTTGAAGTCTCCCTTACCTCGCATCCGACGAGAAACCAACGACCAATCCAAATCCAAAGTTCATGAAATGGTCTCCAGTGCTCCAAACTATTCAAAATATGACTTTATGCGTCCAAATACGCTAGGGGGCCAAAGCCCATGACTTTCGGACAACGTCAATGAAAGTAAAAAAAAAAGTCAACCATGTAGCCAATTCTTTGGAATCCAAATCCGAATCCGAGTTGAAATTTCGATGACCCATTCCTTAATGAGTTCATACATACATAAATTGAGTCAATCGAACTCCCATAAGATCCACAAATCCCCAAATTAAGGTCTCTTAAGTTCAAGTACAAAATCACAAATCAAGACTATTCATCATCTTCATTTTCTCAGGAACACTATTAGTCCCATCAATTAAGGTTTCATAATTCACACTTCCAAAAAAAATAACTTGAAAGAAATACTATAAATCTTCTTAAATATTTATGAGAAATAAGTTTGAGTTGATGAAATTACCTTCTTAAAACTTTTTCTGAAAAATTCAAAGTTTGAGCTTTGTAGTATTTGGAAGCTTCAACTAATAGTCTTGTAATCGAAAAGATGGAATGATGTTATAATCCATGTTTAATAAGTATAATAAACTCAAAACACCATATAAAACTCACCTTAATTAGTAGACAAAGTATAAAGCTCGATCTCCAACTATAGAACAAAACCCCAACTCAAAAATTTTCCAAAATAAGAGGCTGTCCGTTCTGAATTTATACCAACCCAGTTGTATCGATGAGTTATATCTTATGATGTTCAGTTTATACTTTACAGGATAACTTCCAGTAAAATATTCATAACTTTTTATAATAACTCTGATTGACAAAGAGTTTAATTCTCTGAAAACTAGATTTCAATGGCTAAAACTTTTATCTTTTGACCTTTTCCAAATTATGTATAGATTGAACGATATTTTCATTTAAAATTAGGTGTTGTGCGTGCTCACTAGACACTTTAGTCGGCTATGTAGCTTCCAACTTGCGTTGGCTTAAGGTGCACTTGGAACTATAAAATGACCTCCAAAATTTCGACTGACTACAAATAATCATGTAAAGCTAATAGACTTCCAAATGGAGCTTGTTTACTCAACATGGTACAAAACTTTATTTTCTAGTTGGTAACAAATTTGATACCGAACCTTCGATTTAAAGCTGACCAAACGACATCCGAATTACCTCAAATTTCATATGCAAGTTATTACAATAAAAAAATATTTAATATCGACGCGTAGAACAGGGCTCTAAACCATGAAGTCAGAGGTTAGGCCATTATAATACATCTCAACATAACAATCATGGTCGATCCAACAAAAATACCAATGGAACTACTAAATGGTGGCCAATTGAAATTATTACATAAAAATGGAGTAACTTTTCAGGAACTATGCATGATTTGATATCATTTTACAAAAATTAGCTTAAAAAATAAGTATGGTCTAAGATCATATAAAAGGACTAATTTTCCATTCCAATACAGGAACTCGATACCTCCACCACCTCACGCTAAAGTCTGCCAGCTGATATTATCAACTTGAATATTAAAAAGTGAAAAGTTGTTGAATTTAAATAAATAGATAACAAATACACTAAAAATATAAAGTCAAAGATTTTTATTTAGCATTTTACCAATTTGAATGCTAACATAATATTGTTGGTTCCTGCACTTCAAATAAGTTAGGAGATACAAAAAACCTGCAGCAAATAATCTGTTAGTAATAGGACAATCCCGAGCCCACAAGTTGCTTGTGTCTCCTTAAGAAATCTAACCCCCTCACGATGCCCAAGGTTCACGGGTTAATTTCTCCCAGGATGGAACGGGATAACAGTTTCTACCGTAGCGGCACTTCAAACGATTAGAACACGGCGAACACAAAGAACAGAGCAAATCACACGACTCACTTAATATGCAGAAAGGGAGGGGATGCGGTGAGATATGCTTTCTGTCAGTGTTTTTCTCTGCCCGAGTGTATTTATCTTCTGCCCGAGATTGTGTATCCTCTGTCCGAGGTTACTTCTCTTATCTGTCCGAGTTTGAGTCTCTGTGGAGTCTCTATCTCAGAGCTTTAGTCTATGTTATCTGTCGTCTATCTCTCGTTATCAAGGACTGACAAATGATCAGTTTATATAGACATCCAAGGGCAGGTGAGGAGACACACCTGGTGATTAATGAGAAAACGTGGGAGAGTTTAATTGTCCACTAATGACTGACTTCAATGTGGAGCAATTAATCTCCCACCACTGACTGACATTAATGTGGAGGAATTAATCTACCACTTCATGACTGACTTTAATGTAGAACGTGGAGGGAAATGTGGAGGAACTAATCTGCTGATATAGCTTCGTCTGCTCGGGTACTGAACCACTTCAGCTGCCCGTTACACAAACGAAGCTGTCCGGATAAAATATTAATTAATTAATATTTTAGTTTTGTTGGTCCAAAAATTTAAGTCAATCAATCATATCAATTGACCAAATCCGAAGCCGAGACGAGCGACGACGACGGCGCGAGACTTCCCTTCTTCTCAACCCTTTTAAGAGCTAAGAGAAGTAAATCTCTATTTAAACCCAACAAAATCCTTTTCCTCTACCAATGTGGGAGAAAGTGCATTTCCCTACAAAAGGGAACCTTTCCCTACAAAAGGAAATCTTTTCACTTTTTACCCATTTCCCATTCACATTCTTCCATTAAACCCAACAAATATTTATGCAACTTAAGAATCTTATCATTTAAATATTAAAAAATGAAATTTATCACTTCAACTTTATATGTTACTACTATTTACAAACTTACTATTGCACGGTTGAAACATATTACTCCCTTTGTCCATTTTTACTTACCCATTTTATAATATTTTTTATTTTATTGTCACTTGTTATTTTTGATAAATCAAGAGCTTTTTAATGATATATTTTTAATTTTACTCATACTATTAAATAATTATTTCTCAAACTAAAGTTAAATTTAAATTTTTAAAGTATAATTAATAAGGGTACGTTAGTAAAAGTTATCAAATTTATTTATAATTTTTTTGTGAGTGTGAAAAGTTAAAAGGTGACAAGTAAATATGAATGGAGGGAGTATATCTTAATAATTACATAAATGATCTAACTTAAATATACTACAAATGCAAAGATTTTTTTATCTAAAAAATCTTTTAAAATAAGTCGATGAGTGAAAAATTGATGACTGACCAATTTTGGATGCCTTAAGTGAGTTTTATCCACAGTTTCAAATTAATTGAGAAACAGCCAAAAATCTGCGCACACATTTACACTCCATTAGTGTTGGCAAACACCTCAGACTAGGCTCAATATTTTATACTGAATTAACATGTTCAAATTCTCATTATTTTATACTGGGATTCATGTTCAAAGTCTCTGGAGCTTTATATACAAAGTCTCAGTATTTTATACTGGGAGTAGTGATTAAGTGATCCCAATATAAAATACTGGAACTTATCCGGAGCTGGCTAACTTTCAAATAATTTTGCATCGTTGACTAGTATTTATTTAGTGCGGTGAAAACAGACTACAGAGCCAAATTTTTAGAGTCAATGACTATTCTAGCTGATTTTACCAACAAGCACTAATGTTCACCACTCTTACCTTATTACCAACAAGTACTAATGTTCATCACTCTTTTATCTTATTATGAGCCTGTTTGGGCAAGCTTATTTTAAGTAGCTAATAAGTCATAAATTGAATATAAGCTCTTGAGAATTTAGGATTCATAACTTTTCACTTTTGATTTTTTTAAACATATAAAGACTCTATATAACTTGATTATCTTAATATTTTTATATCATGGGTGCATAAATCTTCTGGATTCCCTTGGGATTTCCTACCTCATGCATATAAACAAAAGTACTAACTATGACAAAAGAAGCCAAACTAGCTGCTTTGTGTATTAATGTAAGTTTCCTCACATGTCAATTTCACATTTCACCATTTTCCTAACCATTTCTTTATTGCATATATCAAAAAGGGCTACTGGATTTGGACTTCTCCATCTTCTTTCCTGCTTTTCGTCACACGCATGCACCTAAAGCCAAAGTTAAATGCATCTCTATCAAATTCAAACTAGAACCTACCACCCCCATTTTGTAGGACGTACGTTTTGCTAGAATAATGAGAGAAGTTCATAAGTAAAGGGGCCAATGACCGACAATATTGTTTAGCAAGGTAACCAAACTTCAAGAAACCATCTACTTTCTGCCTTCAATGGGTGGATGTAGATTGACCTCCCGCCACTACACTTCCTTCTGTAAAACAAATGTTTGCAATCTTTGTGTATAATTTCTTTTTGTCTCCCAATATTTTCCACTTTTAAAATTTAAATATTCGACATTCAATCGAAACACCAACTTAATTAATTCGAATTTACAAGTAAAAAATTTCCTACCAATATACTTTTCATTTACATGACTCGAATTTAAATCTTGTAGTTAATGGTGAATATATTTTACCAGATCTACTAACCACTTTGAGTTGGGTGGGGATGCAAATCTTGAAAATACTAGCTAGATGAGGGTCTAGTTGAATAAATAATTTCATATCCTTAGGCATGGAAATTCTGCAACCTATAAGGATTGAAGAGATCAATTATGGGGTGCTGAGGCAGGGGGATGAAATGTTGATGGTCTCACACAATTCCAGAAGTTAGGTATGGAAATGGACTCACCCCATTCAGCAGGCTGTGTTAAATGACCTTTGTTTATATCATCTCAGTCCCTATCTTACCTTGTATTAAATGTTTGGAGGGACTACATGGAGCAATGGAGCATAGAACACATTTCTCCAGAGCCATGGTTGGCAATAGCAGATTCAATATTTGATGATGAATGTTTCATACAAAAACAAGGGGACCTGACAGTAAAAGGAAAATGGTAATTTGCTAGGAGAAACAGGGAGGACACCCATATAGATGAAATGATCAAGTTGCAATTTATCTTTCTAAAGTAGTAACAATAGACTAATTTTAATTGGTGGTGGACCACATGGGACAACAAATTTTAATGGCTGACAGATTAAAGAAAAGCTTCAATATCATGGTTTCCTCCAATAGCTGGTGATGAATTTTGAACCAAAGTCAAGATGAAAGACTTCTAAAGGAGGGTATGATGGTAAAAAGCATGATACACCATAGTAGTATAATAATGTGGAAAAAAAAAGCCATCACTATCAAAATAGCAGCCATCAAGATCAGAGAGGAAACCCAGCCTAAAAACAAGGCATACAATACCAACAACTGCCATACTAATCAGAAAATAAAAAAGCATCTTTTTCTCTCCTGCTCTTTTTCAGCAAACTCATGGCCTCAAAGGAAAAAAGAAAAATAGACACAGTTGATACCCCACCCCCACCTCAAAAATACCACCCACCCTAACAAAAAGTACACCTCACAAATTACCTGTTTTTTCTTCTAGCTCATACATCTATGCGACTGCTATAACCTACATATGTAATCCTAATCCATACAGAAAGCCAAAAAAAGAGAGAAGATGATAGAAGAAACAAGAAAATTCCACCCACCCCCCTTACAAACAAAGAAGAGTCCACACCATATAACTCTCTTCTAATGGCCCAGCTGGACCAAAAAATTATGCAACTAAAAATAAGAAAGCAAGAATGGAAAGAGGACATGTCCTCTTAACCAAAACATACACAACAAACTTTACCACAAATACCCTTCTGCTACAACCCCCTTAAAAAAATAACCACAACATACCCTTTTTTCCATCTTCATCACTGTCTCAAAAGAACAACAAACAATGTTGTGTATTACTTACTATGTATTATATTTTTTTTTTCTTGTTTACCGGTTTATGTGGGTTTGTCTTGGTCAGAGTTTTTATATTTTTCACAGAGAAAGCAAAGGCTACAACACAACACAACACTCTCTCTATCTCATTCTTCTACCCAACCCACCTCCACCCCCCCCTTTGGTTTCCTATCCCATTTGGGTCTGTCTTTTCTCTATTACCCCTTTTATCTTTCTTTTGCCCTATTTGTTCCATTATTATTGTTCTATCTTCTCATTATTTCTCTTCTTTTTCTATCTACCCTTTTCTATTTTTACTTTGCATCTGCTTCCAAGATCGGTTCTTTTTTGTTTTGTGATTGGATATGTCTAAGAAGATGAAAAGGGTTGCTTTTGAATCATCACCCCGTATGGTATTTGAGGATTCTAAGGCTAGGTTGAAACATCAGACTCTTTTACAGGACTATCAAGAACTCCACAAGGTAATAGTTTCTTCCTTTGTGTTGAAGATCTATGGTTAATCACAGTGGTATTAGTCGAGGTGCGCTTAAGCTGGTCCGGACACACGACCGTTATAAGAAAAGATATATGCTTATCTTTGATTTTTGTGTGTGTGTGTATTTGGGCTTTTGTGCATTAAAGTTGCTTGTTTTATCTATCTTGGAGTTTTTGTTGTTACTTGTTAGATTCCTTTTAGTAAATTTGTGGTTTTGATCTGTTACCTTTGATGATTCCTGGGTTATTATGTGATGTCTCTCTGTTCAATATCTAGATGAAGTCACCCTTTTCAGCTCTCAAATATTGGGGCTTTCCCTTGGATTTCTTTATCTATTTAGGGGCTGTATCGCTTTTCTTAAGCCGAGGGTCTATTAGAAATATTCACTCAAGGTAGGGTAAGGTCTGCATATACCCCGCTCTCCCATCCCAGTTGTGGGATAACATTGGGTATGATGTTATTGTAGTGTATTTAGGGGCTTTTATTTGGTTGATTTTGGTTCTTGTGTTTTCCTCAGTTTTGTGAAATGATTTTGTGTGGATTGAAGAACTTAAAGTTGGGAGCATATTCAAACGCAATTCCTTTGAGAACTTTAAAGCTTATTGATGCTTATTGCTAGTCTTGTGTTTTAGTGAACATTAGTGATCTATTTTCTGTACTTAGCTTTTGAAATGGCTACAATTCATCTTTCCTTACATAATACATATTGTTTCATACCTGCTCTAAAATCTTTCTCAGTATAGGAGTGTGGTTTAGTTAAGTTGCTGCCATTGTGAGGAACTCTCTTTTTAATAACTCTTAGTATGTTATCACTACCATACTATAGGTCAGTTTGTAATACACTGGAACTTCGCTTAGTTTTTGCTGAATCAATCTGCATCATGAAGCGTGGCTGTAAACATTCAGTTAATTTACGAGTGTTTACATATTAATCATTATTTACAGGAAACTGATGACATGAGGAACAAATTGGAGGATGCAAAAATGAGGAAACAAAGATTACTTGCTGAAGTTCAGTAAGTTTTCTCGTTGTTTTAGCTTTTTGGTTTTGTTAATATTATATTCGTATATGTTCTGAAGTCAACTTAGTCCCGGAAATTGAAACTAAAATGTTTGGATTATTACCCACTGTAGATTAGATACTATGTCTGGCAATTTCTTAACATTGCATTGATGATTTAACCATGCCTGAATAGCTATTTGTGTGCACCTGCTGATGCTACTGGTGTTCAAAATGCTTGCAGAAGTTTCTCTAATTCTCACTCTAAATGCATTCCACATAAATTTGCAGTTTCTTGCGCCGGAGGCACAAATACCTCTTGCAAATGAAGTCATCAGGTCGTCCAGATGACCAAGTACGGACAGCAGTGCCAAGTTCAGCATTTTATTATAAAAACGGAATGAAGGATCGACTTCCGAGCAAAAAGGAGGCAAAGCTATACAAACTGCCTCCTCTTCCTGGGTCAAAACAGAAAGGGAGGATTCAGGTTGCAAAGGACGCTGCTTCGCAGAAGACACCTCCTGATATTCTTGTGAATCATAAGCAGACATTACGTAATGGAAAAGATGGTGTTTTGCATAGTATGATCTCAAGTTTGAACCATAAATCAAGAGTATATAGTGGCAAGGAAGTGCAATCCCGAAAAGGAGCTCCAGCTTTTGATTTGAATCAGAATGAAAGATCATTCGCAGGGAACAGTGTAGTTTCTAAGAGTACCATGCCCATCTTTGATTTGAATCAGGACACTGGCCACGGTGGGAAAGATGTTTTATTACCTAGTCGAGCTCCAGTCATTGATTTGAATGAGATCTCGGTATGTATCTAAACAAGAAATCCGAAGTACTGTTGTATGTTAATGCATTTTGTAATTGATAACTTTGACTTCTAATTTGCAGATGGGGGAAGAGGAACCACAAGCTAATTTTGAACCATTGATGTTTGAGGACCCAAAGAGAGGGTTAGTCAGAAACCTAAACGATGATCAGCATAGTGACTTACAGTTATCAGTGTGCAGGAATTTGGAAGAAGGCTCTTCTCGTGTTGGGAAGCGGAAAATATCTTGGCAAGACCCTGTTGCTTTGAGGGTTTGATCCATCTATCCAGTTTCAATAAGAGTTGTTCTTTAAGCTTTAAATCTAGGGGTGAGCATTATTGAACTTATAGTTACATAAATAGTTCAATTTTCCCTCAATATGTAGGTTTGTAGTTTTTCCCCCCTTGTATAAAGAAAAATCAGATATAATTAGTGTTAATGATACACATGCTACGGGTGTTAGCTATGACCTAGTCAACTCAATTTGTTATCTACATTGAAATAGAATATATATTCTGCGGCAGTGTTTTCTGGAGAACCATGGGATATGGAATTTTAAGTCCTGTATTTGTTATTTCCTCTAGTATGACTTGCAATGTTCATCACAGGTATGGCTTAATTCTCTTACACTTGTTGCCATGCAGTGCTTCAAGCAGGCTAATTTTATTGTATAAATCAATATTGAAATGTGAGTTCAAATGAGAAAAAGACCCTCAAGGATGAGGTGTTGTTAGTAATTAGGACCACTCTATGATGCAGTTAGATCCAAATGGTATGTTCCTATTTTCTGGATATAATTCGACCTCTAAAGTTAGGTTACTTGGGATGGAAAATGGGAGGAAACAAATGGAATGAAATGGGTAATGATAGAGAGGATTTCTTTTCATAAAAGAGAAAAAGGTTGACTTCAAGCACCATCTCAATTATCTTTTCTTGTTCTATCGAGAGCAGAAGGGAAATGCTAGAATACCAAAGCAGAATTGAGCGCTAAATGAATATAATTCAAGGTCACAAGGTTCTTTCTTCACCTATTATCCTAGTGAATCGATGGCTAACATATATCCAAGGCTCTTTGTTTGCCTACCATCCTAGTGAATCGATGGTCAATATATATATTTGTCCTAATACATACATTATTCGAAACGAGCTACTCAAAATATTCTCATCGCTGAGGCCATAAAGATTGAACGTTCCAATTTGGGCTACAATCAAACTTATTTTGATTGTTGTTTGCATGTTGTGATTCATTTGATTTTCTTACAAATAAAGGGCAGCCAGTGTACGAAGCAAACCTACGATCACACTGGGTCCGGAGAAGGGCCGCAGAGGAGTGTGATGTAGAACACGTCACCTTTTGGTCACATGGATTTTCTCTGGTTGAAAAAAGGTGTTCTAAGGGATTGGCAGTGACTTGTAAGCGTAATCGTAGAGAAGAGAGAAGGTAAGATCTTCTGAACTGGAAAAATAGGAAGACAACATGGACCTACAC
Source organism: Petunia secreta (assembly GCA_029990175.1). Classification (NCBI taxonomy): domain Eukaryota; kingdom Viridiplantae; phylum Streptophyta; class Magnoliopsida; order Solanales; family Solanaceae; genus Petunia; species Petunia secreta. The sequence goes on from JARKIP010000068.1 coordinate 4,819,659, forward strand.
GGCGGATTAAATGCTTTTGTAATTGCCGTGACACAACCTTCCCAATTATACCTTTCTTTCTGAGGAAAGATAGCAATGGAAACAAAAATACTAAAATTGTTTACGGGTTCACATGAAAAAGATCTATATCAAAATGAAATTATAAATTTGCTAAGCTCTTTATTCTTTACCAGATAAAGAAAATTAAAAAGACAAAAGAAGACAAACATAAAAAGCTAAGCTTGTAGGAGTTGAGGCGATAGAGAACGTATATAACAAAAGGTGGTTTACCAAATCGTGAAGCCAAGGATTCCATGAGGATGCATTGTACAAATTCTATTTCTTTAGTACCCTCTTGGATTTTTACTTGAATGAACTTCCTAACATTCGAAAAAGTGATAACCAATGAAATTACTCAATGACGTGTAATCAAAGAATTATGGCTTTACTTCTGTTCAAAAAATGAAAATGAAAACCCAGCATCCGAAGCATAGGTGAGCGGAAATGGGGGCTTAATTAGAAGTCACGTTCAAAATCAAGGTTAGCTGAAAGTAAATGAAGAAATCCAATTATTTAACAGACTTAAATGAGTTAAGAGTTGAAATTACAATGGGTAGATCAGCTGCCACAATTTACCTTGTTAAAGCGATCCTACCAACCTCTACATTCAGTGATTGCTAGAGATGAACACTTCTATTCTTCAGGATTATTTCCGGCGACAGCATTACAAACATCATCGGTCACTTTGGTTTCTGTTTGTTTGTCATCTACTATATCTTCATTAGCTGTTTGAGGGCTCTCCGCCTTAGTGGTTGAAGTAGCAATGCCTCTCCCACTGAGTTCCTGAAGCCGAGCCACATGCTTCTTCCCTGTCCTGTGTGCCTCCATCGACTTCTCTGACAATGCCCCTACTTTGCATGTTTCGCACCAAAATTTGAACTTTTTCTTCTTCTGCTCCTTGGTCTTTCCCTTTTTCTGAGCCGCATTAGTACTTATCTCCAATGGCAAAGATGGTGCGTCGGCGTCCTTTGCTTCTGTGAGGTTGGTAGTTTTAGGTTTCTTCGGGAAAAGACCAATGCTATAGCTCTTTCCATTCCTCTGTGCTGTCAACGCAGCCTCTTTGGACTTGTGTTTCTTTCCTCGGAGGTGATCATTCAGCCCACTCTCACTTGTCGCACTTACCTGGCAAAGTGCACAACTCCAGTCCTCTTTACCATTTTTCTTAGGAACAGCATATGATGGAGGCTTGCTGGCAACCCCCACTGGTGGTGTAGCAGCTTTTCGTTTAGCTCCAGAGAGACTTGAATTAGGATTACCCTGCAAAAAAATGCTCAAAGACGTTCATGAATAAGCACTGCTTGAAAATTTAACCAGATTTGACGTGAATGGAAATAAAAGCCATAATTAATTTCACAAAAATCTAGATAACTGATGAGAGCATCATTGCACATACAACACCAAATTCAAAGCGCCATTTCTGCAGGCACTTAACTAGCTTTGTGCAAATCCAGTATAATGACCATATATTAATATGGTAGGATCTGAAATCGAGGAACGGCTAAATTTACTGAAAACTAGACTTCACAAGCTACATTGTATTAAACTTTAAGCCAACTCATTCTACAAAGTTCGATAAAAAATATGCTCAGCAATCACATTTTGCCCTGACCCTCGCCAATCACTTGTCTAATAGATCCTAAACACATTATCTCCTAACCTAACTCTAAACCCTAGACCATCTCTTATCTTTGAAGGATTAAATGCATCATCTCTTATTCTTGTTCAGACCATAGAAAATAAATCACCACAGGAGATCTAATACAGCATTTCCTAACCCCAACCCTGGACAATCACTATCAACTAAACCCCAGGCTTGAATGCTTCATCTCACTTATCTACAAGAGATTGAATGTGTTATCTCTTAACCTAATCCTAAACAATAATTTAGCGAGTAAACAGACCACATTAGCCCAATTCCTAACACTAGAAAATTACTTATTTACTAGAGATTGCACACGCCAACTCCTAAACCTAAGCAAATCCTTATAAATCCCTTATTGAACAAAAGCTGAATTAGGGCAACATCTACCAACTCTAACCTTAACCATAGACAATCATAAAGATAAAATGTACCATCTCCTAACCCTATTAGATAAGTGAGTTTGTGATGTTAGTGTTAGAGTTAAGATACGGTGCTCTCAATTTCTAATGAATAAGTTACTGGCAAGAATCAAGGCAAATTATGATTTACAAACATATTATTTTATCAACTCTAGAGCAATATAGACGAGTTGGGCCGTAAAATTTGGTTGAATTGTAACTGTCGAAGTCTGGTTTCCAATAAACCAAACGGTTCAACCATTTTCTCCCTGGACAATTTTTTCTACCTAATTCTAAATTAATGTAGAACAATTTGGACTATAAATTAGGAAGAATTATAATAACTCTTAATACTAGCTTCAAGCAAATCAAACAGGAAGCAATTTCGACACTTCCAATTCAAGATATGATTATTTACTAAAGGAGAACTTGTGGAGAAGTCATACTTCAAAATTGAGATCTAAGCAATAAAACTGTAGTCCAAAAACTGCAGGCTATAAACAGTTATGCAAGATACCAGTTCCAACAATTCGCAATCATTTAAATACTAGTAATTAACAAAGAAATAGTCATGTTGCAATGAAGCACTTCAATGCACTCAGACTGTGAATCACTATGGATGAGTGCGAAAAAAGGTTGAAAACAAGAGAAACTTTTGCAAAATCAATAAAAAGCCAGCAATTCTGAATTAGAGTATATACTCAAAGACCTAAAGCTACTATTAAAAGAGAATAGATAATGAGGTTACTACCACAACTCCGTCCTGACAATTCACTGAGGCCATTTAGATATTCTAGCCACAAGCCCACAACCCAATTGAATTCGTGGGAAATTCAACTCACGGTTATAAGCAAGGACTGATATTGTGCAAGTTTCTATCAGGTGAAAGAGTTGTCTACTCCCTCATAATTGTTAGATGAGAGGCACAACAAGGGGCCCGATAAACTCTACCATCTATTAAGGAGCAGGCAAGAAAAAGGGAAACAAAAATGACATACACACACACAGATAATTACCAAAACGCAATGAGAGAAAGGACCTAAGGAACTGGCTTCCTGTGTAATAAGTATATGACTCTAGTCTAAGCTGCAATTGGTAGGATATGAACTGGACTGGAGACCCTTCTGTTAGTTACACAGTTGTATAAAGCAGAGTGATTTATGCATTGATAGATTTTAACAATACATTTTGAACCGAAGACAGATTAAACAGTACCATCTAGTTTCTACCCCTCCCTTCACCCAACAAAGAGAACGAATACAAAAGATTAGAGAAAATTGACCTGAAATAATAAGTGTATCAGTGATATCAAAACAGTTTAGAAGGGATTTCTTATTTACACAGTCTCGACTAGTCTCAATTTAGAACCTGAATTCATCAGCGCTTCAATACACTTATAACTTATAAGATTGAAAGAGGGAAGTGCAGGAGGGGGGGGGGGGGGGGAGGGGGGGTTATGCACGTACAAACTATGTTTAATGTAAAGTGAAATAGCATACAAGCTGCAAGATGCACAAGAAAGAAATGCATCTATGCTGAAACTAGATTTTATGTAGAGTAATTTCCTCAAACAGAAGAATGCAACAACACAAGGTAACAGATAAACAAAATTACATATACCCTCAAATTCAGGAATGGAAGATTGAACAGAGACATAAGCAGGATGAACAAGAGCATAAACTGACCAGCAAGATGATCCTGTCTTTCTGTTTGCTAGGCTCTAAAGAGGGCTTCCTTTCAGAAATCAATGGCTCTGCAAATACAGGCTTCAATTGAGGAATATTTGGCTCCACACTCCGCTGATGAAATGGAATATCTGAAAGCCGCCCCTCAAATGGTACCATGTCAAGTCTACCAATCTGATTTCGTGCACCAAATCCGGAGACTGATACCCCCCTTCCCATTCTTTCGTCAGTTGTCCTTGCAATTCTTCCTTCAATGGACCTTAAATCACTGTGTTGCAATGGAAGTGTAGGAGAGAAACTCATACCATGTGAAGAAAAAGGAGAAAATCCTTCTCCACTCTGCTTTGCTAGTTGTCTCTCCATCATGATCTCTCTTCTTACTTCAAACTCCAGCATCCGTCTTCGAGCAACCTCTTCTGCAATAATCTCTTCTCTAATACGCTGCTTCTCAATCTCTCTCCTAAATGCCTCATGCATATTGATGGGCTGGTGTTGTAGAAGATCTAGCGGGTTTCCAAACTGAGGTGCCACCTTCTCAATATCTCCGCTAATTGTCTCAGGCATATTGGCGCGTTGGTGTTGGAGACAATCAAGTGAGTTTCCAACCCGAGGTGCCGCGTAGCCAGCTGAAACTTGTGATAAACATCGCAAAGAGCAACAATTTAGTCTCAACTACGACGCACAACCATGAGTAAAAAAATGAAGGCACCATTCAGTCAAGAGAAGTCAGGAAATATAAAAAATAAAAAGTGAAACTTGGAAACTCATCTTTTCCACGTTTCCAATTTCAATTCTATGTCTGGTTAATTAGGGCATAGACAATTCAAGAACAATCAACAATTCAAAAGTGGATATTTCTCTCAAATGAACTTGACGAAGGCTAAGACAAATACTCTGGTGAATCATTATACTTATACGGAAAAAGAAAGCCTTTGAGCATTTGGAAGATTCCCAAATTTCAGGGATAACTAAATAATGCTCTTCCTAAGCTACAACAAGGCCTGTTATCAGTTATCAGAAAGCAGCTACTTCGACGATAAAACAATGTTAATTAAAATATTATTCATCTTGAGAAATCCTATTGTTTCAGAAAGATGTAAACTGATAAGTATCCCTACTAGTTAATATATTTTCTCCCACTGCACTTCCACATCAGGATTTTTTCTACAAGAACATACCCAGTGTTATCCCACAAGTAGGGTCTGGGGAGGGCGAAATGTACTCAAACCTTACCCCACCAAGGTGGAGAGGCTGTTTCCGATAGACCCTCGGCAACAACAACAACATACCCAGTGTTATTCCACAAGTGGGGTCTGGCGATAGACCCTCGGCGCTGGGATTTTTCTAAATCCCCCAAATTTACGAGCTTTCATAAATTAACCTCTTTACTAAAAAGATTTTTTTTTTTTTGTTCTTCATCAAGAATAACCACTGAGTTCAGGTTAGGCTGGTGTGACACCGCTTGGAGTGCGGCCCTTCCACAAACCATGCATGAACGCGAGATGCTTTGTGCACCGGGTGCCCTTTTATCAAGATTAACTACAATGTATACAATGTGATTCACAAAACATAAATAAAATTGAAAAGTCCGCTTGATTGAACAGATAAAAAAAAGGAAAAAATAGAAAGAAAAGGAAAAGACCTCGAATAGCTTGTTGGGTAAAGTAAGTGAGAGTTGAAGAAGATTGAAGCTGCTGCTGTGTATAAAAGGGAGGAGGAGGTTCCTTTGGTTCATTCACCCATTTATTATATCTATAATCCATTCTATACTACACTCAATTTCTAATTCAAGAAAGGGTTATCAAAGTGGGTTTAGGGTTCTATTACAAATTAATTGGGAGGAAGGAGGGGTTTGGTGGTTCACAATATACTGGTGTAGTAGTGAAGTGTTTGGGACGGAGGGGATTGATTTTGAAGGTGGGGGGGGGGGGGTACTTTAATTTTGTCAGGGAAGGGTACTTTTACGAAGTGTACGAGGGGGGTTACCCAAATCTGTCCAAAATCTGAGACAACTTTTGACTCAACTCAATCTATCCTATACATATAGGCTACTGCTTCTTTTCTTTTTTCTTTTTTTCTTTTACACTCATGAGTCATGAATGAATGAATAATACTCCTATAGGGTCAAAGAAAGGTCACAGAGAGAGAATTTTAATGGGGATTGGAATTCTTCACATTATTGGTGCAAGTGCAACAGTGAGTTTTAATCACTACACTATAATTTTAGTCTAGCATAAATTTGCATTTGTTTTTATAATTATAGTCCCTAAATAGACACAGCAAGACTAATATGATCTTATGAAATACTTTTGAAAAGGTCATGTGTTTCACGTTTGTTACTCTTTCAATTACATTCGAATTTGTTTTTTCGAAATACCCGAGATTTAGCTCCGGTTTGTTTATACTTTTTGGGATGGTTTTTTGAAAGTTTTTGGTGGAAAAATTATTTGTTTATACTATTTGACCAAATTTTGGAGCAAAGAACCTCCAAAAAGAGCTAAAAGGGTAATTTTGGACCAAAAAAGTGACATTTGTAATTTTTATCAACTTTAAAAAATACCCAAAAGTTTTATTATTTATAAAAACATTCACCTTCATTAAAAACACCACACCCTATCTGTCCATTTCTCTCATTAATCTCATGTTGTTTTTCCTTCTCTATAAACTGAAGAAATCTCTCAAAAATTATTGCGCCAATCTGTGGCAATTTGCTTGGAAGATCAATTTTTAAGGTAATTAGCTAAAATTTGCTAACATTTTTTAAACGTGATATTCATTGTCTTGAAGAATTAATCAATTTTCTTTTTTGAGAACATCCAATTTTTAGATTGGAAAAAAGAATCCAAGATTTGTTTCACACAGTTATAACATGACAAGAAATTCAGTCCGACGTAATGGTTCTAGCAAGATTTGTTTGCTTGAGTTGGGTATTTTTTAATATTTTTAAAACTTATGGGTCTTATTCATATTTTTATGTTTTTCAAACCAAAAAGTATATCCAAACACTTTTTCATTTTCAAATCAAACTTCACCCAAAAATTAATTTTCGAAAATTATTTGGGAATCTATGTTCAAACGCTAGCTTAGTGTCGACAGAATTGCAAGTTTACATCACACACTGTGATTTTATTATTAGATCAATGTCATTGAATCATCCCGGTTAAACTTAATTATTTCTTTATAAATGCACTAAATTTTCGATCCATTTTTTATTGAGAAGTATTTTCTCCCTCTATCTTGATACACTAGCATTACATAAATATTTCATATTTGACTTTGGTTTAGATGCTTCAATCTCTATCAAACTCGACGAAATCATGTATTTAAGTAATTTACTCTTAAATGAACAAACTAAATTTGGTAGCATTGTTATACGCGAAATTGAATAAGGTTCAAGTTAAATCCAAAATCCAAGAAAGAAAGAAGTACCACAATCAGAATTGTCACTACACAATACAAGCATATCAGCAGTCCTCCATGCTGACAAGTAGGTGTGAACATCCAATTAAATCAAATAAAATAGGTTTTTTTATCTCAATTTTTCTCGGTTTTTCTGGTTATTCGATTTTTTATTGGTTAGCAGCAAATGCATGATATTTTTTCAAACAAAATCAAACTAAACCAACATATCCAATGATATCCCACCAAGGTGGGGATATAGAGAGGTTGGGATGTACACAGATTTTACCCCCACCAAAATGGAGAGGTTGTTTCCGATAGACCCTCAGCGAAGTAAACTAATTTAGAAAACATATTTGAAAAAAGCAAGATGACAATACCAAAATAAATGAAATACTGATAGGAAACTCGACCATGCCCAAGATTAACAGAAAGCACCAATAGTAACTAAACACAAAGACCAAGTTGGAAATAGAATATATAAAGATAATACTACCGCCAATATGAATATAAACAAAAAATTGCTCAACTACTATTTATCTTTCTACACTAATCCTCGACATCCACTATTTCCTATCTAAGGTCATGTCCACGGTAATCTAAAGGTGAGTCATGCCTTGTCTAATGACCTCGCCCCAATTCTTCCTTGGTCTACCTCTATCTCCGTATACTCAGCATTGTCAACTTCTCGCACTTCCTCAGCAGAGCATCTGTGCTACTTTTTTTCACATGTCCAAACCACTTCAGCCACGCTTCTCGCATCTTGATCGCGATTGCAACTGGTCCCACTTATGTGTATGGCCTCATTCCTGATCTTATCCATCCTAGTATGCTAACACATCCATCTAAGCATTACATCTCTGTTACGCTTATATTTTAAATGTCGGCAGCCTTTAGTGGCCAACGCTCTTCCTCATACAATAAAGTTGGTCTAACAACTACTTTGTAGAACTTACCTTTAAGTCTAGATGGCACTTTCTTATTGCATAGGACACCAAAAGCGAGCCTCCACTTTATCCAACCAACCCCTGCTCGATGTGTGACATCATCGTCAATTTCTCCATTATCTTGAAAAGTTGACCCAAGATACTTGAAGCTTCATTTCTTGGGGATGACTTGTGCATCAAGCGTCACTTCCACATCTGACTCCTGACATGCATCACTAAACTTGAACTCCATGTACTCTGTCTTCATTCTGGTCAGCTTGAAACTTTTGAACTCGTGAGCTTGCCTCAACACCTCCACCTCAAGTAAATAACACAATAAAAATATTTAGTTGGATAAAATAATAAAATAATAAATAAAAATAGTATATGCAGCATATCCTAATTGTGCACATATACTTTACTAAATATATAGTATTAAGATACAATATTAATAATATCGCATGATTATTATACTATATGTGTACATAATTTTAGTCGATGTCCTTTATGGTATTTCAACGATTTTTTTAGAATGATGAGTGGTTTATTGACTAGAATCCCTATTATAATGGGATACACGATAGGAGATTTTAGTAAATAAGGCTATCTATAATGCTCATTGATTTAGGAGATTTTATTGAGATTATGAAAGTGAAATTTTTGAAAATAAGATATAAAAATATTATATTAAATTCTCAAAATGGTATTAGTAGGAATCCTTTAAATTGTGGGGTATAAAATGAAAAAATTATTTTAAAGATAGTGTTTTATGTTAATTTCTCTATTTTTCATGTATAGAAAAATTAAAAATAATCTACATGTAGTATCGGTTTGGTTTAGTGTCGGTTCGATTTTTTCTTTATTAACACTAAACTAAACCTAATATGTTGGTTTAAAATACCAAATCAAATCAAATCACTAGTCGATTTTTTTTCTGTTTTGATTTGATTTGTCAGTTTGGTTTGGTTTACCTGCTCGGCTTGTACACCACTATTAACAAGTATTTTGCTTTGATATTTTCTTTCCTTTTTGTTTTTCTTGTTGAAAAATATTTTTAATTTGTTTTATTATATTATTTTAATATTATCCATTTTCATTTATGTGATAATATCATCATTTTATTTTGTTTCAAATATAAAATTTTATAAAGATTTAGAAACAGCTACTGATGCTTGCATTAGATTAAGTTGTGTACATCACACCCCTTGGAGTATGGCTCTTTCCCAAACCCTGCGTAAACACAGAATACTTTGTGTACCACAGTATTTTTATTTTTATTTTTTATAATTGTCTATTATTACAAATTTTAAAAATCATTATTTTCTTGTAAACCATAGTGCTTATTCAAACATTACCAATAGATTGGAAAGTAGGGCATAAACATTTATAATTAAAAAGATATGATTTTATTTGCACTACTTTGTTTGTACAAATCGAACCGATAAATCGAACCAAATCGTAAACTAAACCGAACCGAATAAAAAATCGACTCGTGGTTTGGTTTTGAAAAAATAAAAACCGACATATTTGGTTTGGTTTGGTTTTGGAAAAATAAAAACCGACATATTTGGTTTAGGATCACAAATCGAATTTGGGCAAGAATACAAGCAAATCTTCGTATCAAAGTTAAGAAAATGCTAAGAGTACACGAAAATGCGAGAAAATAATATGATTTCAATATATCGCTGTGAGTACAAATTTAGCAAGAGTTTCTGTATATGTTTCTGAATGAATACAATGTAAAATGAAATGCTATTTATAGGCTAAAGGGGCCTTGCCCACGTTCTCCATGACTGATTATGCTTACACCCATGTTCTGGACATTTAATAGGAAAGTTAGTTGGCTGAAGTTGTGGGCTGCTGAGCCGCTTGAACTGAGATATTCCATTGAGGCTCAAGTGTATGACCTCGGTGGCCTGACCTTGCTGTTCGGTTGAAAGGAATGTCACCGAAGCTCAGCTCCCGGCCCGCCTTCGGTTGTGGCATTGAAGCTCGCCTTCGGTAGTTCAATCGCTGACTCCGATCTTTATCCTTTGGAACATCAGTTCGATTATCTCCGGTTCATCATACCGAAGTGCTATCCGAACACGTCAATTTTTACCCAATACAGATAGTCCCCCCACTCCTATGATGAGTGCTGAGGTCGCCGAGGAGTGGAATGAATTTGAGTGGGAAGCTGACGTGGCTCAACCCTATCCAAGAGATTCAAAAAGTCGCACGCCTCTTTGAATTACTGTTCTATGTCACGTGGCGACCATTTGTTGGCTACCGAACGATCGCGCCAACTTTTTGTTTCTTCCAACATTACAGTCATGATCACATTCCCACTTGCACATGGGCTTCCCCTATATAAACTCCATTTGGTTTCCTTCTTCTCCACTTTGACAAAACTCTGCAAACAGTAGCGGAAACAGAGAGAACTCCCATTTTTCAAACCAATTTCTCGATTTGTAATCTTCTTTCAAATCTTACACCATGTCAATGGCAACCTCTGGACAAGGGTCTAGCGATTTCGGCGAAAGAGACGAGCGTTTTGCCACCGCGATAATGAGCGGAGATTTTATACCCACCGTGCCGCCGCTGCAAATGATTTAGGCACAAGGTGGTGGGGAAGCTACGTCGACAGCCACTGCTCCTAGGCGGCGCAAGGAGAGGGCTGGTCACGACAAAGCAGAGGTTAGTTATGACGTTGGCGTTGGTGGTGACGACCACGGCAATGATAAGGATGACGTCGAGGGTGATGACTTCATCAGTACCAACGAAGTAGGTGGCCCAGCGAGCGAAACTGAAGTAGGTAGAGAGGCAAGTGGCCAGGCGGGCGAAGCCGAAGCCAGCAAGGAGGGGTGTCAGACCGAAGCTGGCACTTCAAAGAAGTCGAGGAAGAAGATTCCCCTCGAAGTGGAGATAGACCCTTGGTTGGTTATCCCCTCGAATTTTAACAATGACAAGGACCTCAAAGTCCACGCTCAATCTGATGCTCAAAAGGGTAAGAAAAGGAACATACCGGTTCACATCACCCCGAGTGTGGTAACCGAAGTTGTGATTGAAATTGTTCGGGCTGATTGCCGTTGGGGGCCCGAGGTGAAAATTAGGGTTCCAGCCCTGGACACGCTGTCTCTACTCACGTTGTAGGGTATTCTTCGGTTTTCACATACCCTTTCACCATAAGATTCAATTTGCCAGTTCACCCCATAATCGACACATTTTGTAGATCGTACAATTTGTGTTTGGCTCAATTGGGGCCTGGGGTTTGGAGGGTTGTGCAAGCCCTCGAGTACTTGAGTAAGTTAGCTGGACTGCCCTTCAATTTCCAACACTTGATCTCCCTTTACTACCCCTATTTTCATAAAGCTGGGGTGGTAGCTCTCTTACCTCGGGGTCATACGCCATTTTAAGCAAGAGCAAAGACCACGGTGATCGAGGTTGGAATGATCGCTATGTGCTCATTCCCACAAGGCTGCTGTCGACCGAACCTGGCTTCCCCGAAGAGCGGAATGCTCAACGTAAGTGTTACTGTTCTTCATTTGACCTTCGATCGCCATAGCTTGTGCTTATTTTCTTGTTTGTGACTTACAACTGAAAAGGTTCCAGTCAACCCACCAGGGGATTTGCTCGAATGGGCCACCGAGGTCATGAAGCAAGAGACGCGTCCTCGGCGGCAGTGGATGATCTTAGCCGCGTTGAAGGGAAATCGATAGTCATGCAAGAGGCATGGTAATTTTATCACCGATGTTTGAAGTTTCCTAATATTTACTCTGAGTAATTGCTCCTTAATGTTTCCTTTTTCCCTTCCCACTTGGGTTTTTCTAACAGGGCCGTTAAAGATACCGAAGAGGAGGAAGCCGATGAGAGGAGAGATGGAGAAGAGGAAGAGAAACAAAAGGAGAGAGAAGAGAAAGAAAGAAAAGAAAGTGATTGACATCACCGAAGGCGTCAACCAAATGGCGAGTTTAGCGAAGAAGCTCGCCGGGGACAGGAAAGCTAAAGGCTCGTCGGGCCAAGGATCTTCACAAGGTGATGATGTCTTTATAGGTCGGTTTATATGTATTTTATAGGTCGGTTTATATGTATACCTACTTCTACTTCATCTCATACTTATGAGATTGCTTCTCTCCCTTCCCCAGGCTCTAAAAGAAAGAGGGCTGAGTCGAAGAGAGCCACTAAAGCGAAAGGGCCTCGGGTTGAGGAAGCTACCGCTCCTGCTACCGAGGTGTTGGCCATAAAGCGCCGAGGTCTTGTTGATGAGCCCGACGAAGAGGTTCATCTAGCAGCTTCTGAAGTAGCTCCTGAGCCAATTCCCCTGTTATTGCGCCCGTAGAAACGAAGAGCGGGATCCCTCCATTTGGAGCCACAGGCTGAGCGCCGTTCGGGGTCGAGTTGTTCCTAGCGAAATTCGGCGTTGATGTTAGCTTGTTCATCCTTCCGCTCTTGAAGAGCTCTGAGTGAGGCAACAACATAAGCTTGAAACGCTTCGGTTGTCATCGGAGATGACGAAGTAGGATCTGATTGAACGCCAGTCTGTCCATCGGGAGTTAACTGATGTTCAATAGGATTTCTGCTATTATCAGCCATATCGTCGAGTACATCGAGTGAAAAACGTGAATTCTACTGAAGAAAACGTTCAACTTTGGAACAAAGCTTATATGCATGTATCCCCACAGACGGCGCCAATTTGTATGGGCCTAAATCAGTTTAGGATCACAAATCGAATTTGGGCAAGAGTACAAGCAAATCTTCGTATCAAAGTCAAGAAAATGCTAAGAGTAAGCGAAAATGCGAGAAAATAATATGATTTCAATATATCGCTGTGAGTACAAATTTTGCCAGAGTTTCGATATATGTTTCTGAATGAATACAATATAAAATGAAATGCAATTTATAGGCTAAAGGGGCCTTGCCCACGTTCTCCATGACTAATGATGCTTACACCCACGTTCTGAACATTTAATAGAAGAGTTAGTGGGCTGAAGTTGTGGGCTGATGAGCCGCTTGAACCGAAGTGTTCCACCGAGGCTCAAGTGTATGACCTCGGTGGCATGACCTTGCTGTTCAGTTGAAAGGAATGTCACCGAAGCTCAGTTCGCGGCCCGCCTTCAGTTGTGGCATTGAAGCTCGCCTTCGGTAGTTCAATCGCTGACTCCGATCTTTCTCCTTCGAAACATCAGTTCGATTATCTCCGGTTCATCATATCGAAGTGCTATCCGAGCACGTCGATTTTTACCCAATACAGTAATTATTCTTGATGTCTAATTGTCTATAAATATCATACATCGATAGTTGATTGTATGAAATATTTGAAAGCAACACTTGCATATTTGTTGTAGAGATTTTATATAATAAAAATCGAAAAAATTGAAAAAACCGAGATTGAGAAAACCGACTTTATGTTGGTTTGGTTTGGTTTATAGATTTGAAAAATTGATATATTTAATTTGATTTGATTTTATTAATAATAAAATCGAACCAAACCGTCCTATGTTCAATCCTAGTTGTAAGATAAAATTCATTAAATTATTTCGTGCATTCTTTTCCTTTTTTGTTTTGTTTGCGTACTTTTCCTTCCTTTATTACTTACTCCCCACTTTTTTTTTTCCTGGTGACCTTTCCCTTCTCTTCGCTGTGCTCTTGTCAGTACCAATAGTTTGTCCTTTTCCTTTTTTGCTTTTTCCTCTCAAGAATCTCATACCTCTTGTATCACATCACTATCTTTTCAATACTCTTCTTCACTTATCTCATTATCGCGACCTCTTTAACCTCCCATCACAGTTCTATATATACACATTTTTGCCTTCTCAAGACTAAATTTTTTACATCATATTTATATTAGGACGTAAACGAGTATAAAAAGAAGGTAACCCTTATAAATATTTAATTTTACAAACACGATTTACATATTGTTTCGCCATAATAATTTTTAATAGACATATTTATGGTACTTGCTTGAAGTTTCTATTCTCTATATAGAAGTTTTGATAGCGATTTGTTTCTTGTTTTAATCATTAAGGTTAGGTAAGACATAGTATATGGATGCAATTTTGTTTTTGGACTTAAATGTAACTTCTCATACCTAAATGTTTCCATAAGTAATAGATTAATCAGCTTTGTCAATTTGATCACATCTCTATTACCACATTTTTAATTTCCAAAACTCCTTTTCACCTATCTCAGGATCACATCGATAGCTCCTCTTATCCTCCCAAAAGTCATTATTGGATTTTTCATTTTATTTGCTCCTTTTATCGATTTGTCTCAAGAAAGGGAGGGAAAAGGAGAGGGAATTACTTTCATCGCGACCGTGTCTTGGATGTTGCGATTGCGCCGTGTGTTCATGAGGCTTCATCGCGATCGGGCACTGGATTTGATTGCTTCTGCGTGATCGCGCATGTTGCCTTGCGATCGCGTGAACCCGAATCCAGTAAGCTTCTATTTGTTTGTTTGGCCAGTCCATTAGCTTGATTCTCGGCTTCCAAGTCCTTTTGAAGCATTCCAAGCTCCTGATGTTGAGCGTGAACCCTCCATGGCTTCAGGTATAATTCGAATCTCATCAAATCCCACCGGCCACAATCACAAAAAGGGCTTATTGAGCGATAGAATCAAAGTAAACCAGGAACAAAGTCCCAGCTTGGTTTGAAGGTAGTACTTTCATAAATGTAAAGTAACAATAATATACAAAAGGCTAAAGCAGAGGCTTATTGATGGAGCTGGATATTAACCAGTTCCAAATGATTCTATGAAATAGAACGAAGCCTCAACAACTCCTTCAGAATCTTTAAAAAGTGACAAACATGTGAATAATGAAATTATGGAGTAACAAACTATATAAGTGGATATCAACAACCAAGACCATATTCAAAATAACATCCTAATTAAGAGGCTACTTACTTAACTCCACACGTAGAGCTTTGTAAAAAATTTACCCTTGTTCACGTCAAACTAGTACTATGTACTCCCTCCATTCCACTTTATATGTTATAGTTTGATTCGTCACAAAGTTTAAAAAATAAAAAAAGACTTTTGAAACTTGTGGTGTAAAATAAGACAAAGATGTTTGTGTGGTTGTAAATCATTTCATTAATGATAAAACTGTAATTTTAAAGTTAAATTGTTATCAGATTTAGAATGTTGTTATTCTTTTTGGAACGTACGAATAAAAAAATATTGACACATAAATTGAAACGGAGGAGTAATAGGTATGCGCCATGTATCTGCAAATACACGATTCTCATTAACTGGGTATGCACCATGTATCTGCAAATACACTATTTTCACTTAATTAAATTATTTAATCATTTTATGTTATTTAATTTGATGTACGTAAATACTGGGTATAATTAGATTTTTAACTGTAGAACTCCCTCGAATGCCTCCTACTGGGGTCACCTCAACACTTGATGCACAATTGCGTTTTATTATTATTTGTAGCGAAACCAAACTGGTTAGCTTAATATAGAAGCAGTAGTTCTATTACAACATTTTACATTACTTCACAACCAAAGCAAGAAGACATTTTTACATGTTACAATACCACTAGTGGCAGTTCAATTCCAAGATTTTTACAATACCAAAACAAACATAGACATAGAATAAAACATATTCTATTTTAACCATTAAAGAGCAAACATTGTTAAAGCTGCAGTACTCTAAACGCCATAGCGGCGGCGCATGGCGGCCATTTCCATCTCTCTCTTCTTCTCAAAATGCCTTTTCAGTCTCTCCTCCGTAGACAGTCCATCATCTTGCGGCGGCACAAACGGAGATACCGGCGGTGGAGTAGTAAAACCAATGAATCCATTGTCAACTCGCCGCATGTTATTGAGTTCTTGAAATCTCCTCTTCTCCTTCTCAATCTCTATCATCATTTCTCTATGATTGTAGAAACTGCGCTGTGGGATACCCAACTCCTCATCTGTATACCTTTGTGGCGGAACTGATGAGTACCCACCTGAAACAATATAATGACAAATTTCAAAAGTTAAAGAGTATTTTTAACGTTTACCTTAACAAAAAGAACCACTTTTTAGTGGCAATACTTAAATACTTTAGTAAAAAAATAAACTAATCAAAGCAACATTATCGAGTAATAAAGTATAGGGAGAAATAGAAGAGACCTTGAATGCGTTCATTGGTGGAAGATAAACTGGGATCAGAAGAGTGAGGCCTATACATGGCGGGTGAAATTGGGGATAGGGTTTTTGAATTTTTTCGGATTGGAAAACTTTGGAAAAGTGGTGGAAGAAATAATTGTACCCAACCCCAATGCACCTATACTATTTCCAAAAATACTGTACCCACTTTGGTAAATGACGTTTGATTAACTTTTTCAAAACTACAGTATGTTTTTCCACAATTTTAATCAAATCTTTTACTGTATATACCATAATGCATTAATGTGCCAGTAAGAACGTAAACTATTAATCTGTAAGGTTTAACTTTACCCATCCTTTAAGCCCTGGAAATGGCTGTTCCTAAACCCACTTTTTCCTATTTTTAGGGACACATTTAGGGAAATTTTACTTCAATGGCTCCCCATTTGTGTCCCTAAATTAGGGAGTGAATAGTGTTTCCCCAAATTTGGGGACACACTATTCATCTCCCTATTTACTATTCACTATTAAAATAATATTATTTTTATTATTTAACATTTTAATTTATCTCTTTATATAAATATAATTATGTTTATATAATATCTTTATATAATTAATTTATCGTCTTAGCATTGTCGTGTTATTTTAAAATTTTAATTATCGTGTATCTATTTTTTTATGTAAAATTGGTAGTTAATTTTATTATGAGTTATAATTGTATAAAAAAGATATAACCATCACAAACAATGGCAGTAGATGAAAATCAATGATTTCTAGAATTTTTAGCTAGATACGGAAGAATTAGGAACAAAGATTCTCATTTTGAACTTCGTAATGCATTAATAGATCATTTATGGGAGCATACTAGAGGTGCAAATTGATTTTTTATGTAGTATTTCGAATGAATTTTATCGTAATGTAATATGTATTTAATTATTTTGTATCACAATGATTTCACTTTTATTTGAATTATCCGTTCAAATATATAATCTTTAATATTTTTTTACAAATTATATTGTTTATTAAAATTTTCTGGTAGAAAATAAATTTATATTGAATATAAATTATGTGTGACAAATATGTTAAAAAGAAAGTAAAAGATAGAATTTGTTTAATGGAAATAAAAAAAATAAAAATTTAGATAAATATAATAATATAATATAGAAGAGAGGACTATAAAAAGGAATATTCTTTTTAGGGAGTAAGTTTACCCTAAAATAGGGATTTACCCATTTTAGGGGAAAAAATAGGGAAAACCCTTGGAGATGGCCTAAGAAATCATAAATAAGTATAGTATTTTGCTAATTTATCTTATGTTGTAAATCCATATATTTGTGTTAATGTGGATGACCACTACTCACCACTAACTTATGATTTACTACCCCACTTTCTCCTACATAATTCCTCCCCACTATGTCCTACTTAATTCTTGTATAACCTTTGGGTTGATTTGTAACCTATGTATTTGTATCCTATAAATAGAGCACATTTAGCTCTATGGAAGATACACTTGAAACACTTTGAGAATAATACATGTTCTTCCTTCTCATATCATATATTTTATCTTGTTCTTGCACTTCTTTACTATTAGTTTTACAACACGTTATCAGCACGAGTCTCTATTTTATTATACGATTTAGAACAAATGAAAAGCAATTATGATGCAATTGATAGAAGCCAACGTTCTGGTTGCTAACACAAGATAAGTTTTTTTTGTTTCTAAATTCCTTCATATTATGTTTTTTGTTAATCTCAAAATTTATAGTACCCTATTTTCATTTTATTTTATACCACTTTAAATTATGAAAACCTTTCACTGACTACAACTTTTGTCTATTCTTCCATTGTTTAGTGATTTTGTAGCTATCATTTGACAACAATTTAAGGGTGCATAGCCTAGCAACATGATATTGAAGATCAGTTCTACTCATGTCTTCAAGGTACACAAATCTCTTTATGACTCTATCTTTCATAGCTTATTATCTTAAAAGGAAAGAGAACTATTTTATTAAACATTGTTCAGAAACAAGATATGTATTGGAATACATGCATGTAACAGTAATACACATCTCATACTTAAAAAGGTTTTATAAGATTATGGTGTTAATGGTTGTGGTATAATTATCACGAAAAGTTTTACATAAATTAGTAAGCAATTATTTTTCATGTAAAAGTGTAGAAGGGCCTATTTATCATCACCTTAAGTAATTGACATGATCCTTTGATAAGCATTTTTGTCATATTTATCTAGTAATTAGATTTATTCAGAATGACTAAGCATCATTAGAAAATAAATTATTCTTATAAAATTGTACTCGTTGAGTATACAAAGTGAACAAAATCTTATGCATTTCTTCCATTAGATAAACTGCTTGTGAGAGCAAACATGGATTATGTAATATGATTAATATTTTACTCTCACATGGATATGTGGAATGAAACAAACATGGTAACTTCTAAAGAATGCTTCTTTGATTTATAGTAGGATGTAAATTTTTGTACTCTTGGTAAGTGGGGACTGGAGAAATACTGCTTATTTTTCTATAATCTTTACCCGATATATTAGTGTTATATCATTGATACATGATTACGGTGGTATGTTTCAATTACACGAAGCATGAGTACCTTTGAGTATTGTACTTCAAAATCGCATCATATGTACACACTTTGGCCTATTGACATCATATTCAACTCGTAATGCATTATGGTGTAACACGCTTTTACGATAATAAGATATTGATGACATAATGATGATTGAGGCAAACTAAAGTATTATAAAAAAGATAAAGTATTTTTGATAAATATTATGAAGCCCGTCCACTAAATAGGCTCCATTCATAGAGATTAATGTGGGAGTAATATATGTTCCATTACCTAAGATGAATGTGGGAGCAAGACAAGCTCCATTCCATAAGGTGAATGTGGGAGCACAACATAATGCTCCATTCTCATATGTGAATGTAGTAGCATTACATAATATGCCTGAAAGAAGGCAAATTTTAATTATGCCTGAAAGAAGACACAACATAATATGCCTGAAAGAGGGCAAAATGTATTTATGTCTGAAAGAAGACACAATATTTTATGTCTGAAAGAAGGAAAATAATTTTCACCACCCTGTAACAGTTCTTGTAGGAATCAACTCATTGTTCTCATTCTTCACCACTGTCATGCCCCCTTTCTTAGGAACACACTGCACCGGACTCACCCACTTGCTGTCAGAGATAGGAAAAATAATACCAGCATCCAGCCACTTGATGACTTCTTTCTTCACCACCTCCTTCATGATTGGATTTAGCCTCCTCTGCTGCTCTATGGATGGCTTATGATCTTCTTCCAAGAGAATTTTATGCATGCAGAAGGAAGGACTAATCCCTCTAATATCAGCAATAGTCCAGCCAATAGCTCTCTTGCGCTCTCGCAATACCCGCAACACCTTCTCAACCTGCACATCAGACAACAAAGAAGAAAGGATCACGGGCAAAGTATTACCTTCACCCATATAAGCATAACGTAAATGTGCGGGTAAAGGTTTGAGCTCAAGATTAGGAGCTTTCTCAATAGACGGTTTAGCAGGAGCTAAGGTCAACGGTCTATCAAGCTCCTCAAATTTCTTCCACCCTGGGATGAATCTACTCTGCATATTAAGAACCTCCACAAATTCTTCAGTATCTTCATCCTTCAGGATATCATCATCATCACATAAGAGTGCCCTTTCCAAAGAATCAACATTAGAAGCCAAGAATGACCTCTCATCAGCAGTCAACTCATCATCTATTACTTTTACCATGGACAACTCTTCATAATGAGAAGGAAGCTGGGTAGATCTGAACACATTAAACACAGCTTCCTCCCCATTTACCTTCATGATTATCTTGCCAGCTCTGACTCTAATAACAGCATCCGCAGTAGCCAAAAATCCTCTTCCCAAGATGAGAGGAACCTCAGGATCAGCTTCATAATCAAGAATAATAAAATCAACGGGTAATATGAACTGACCCACTTGTACAAGCACATCCTCAATAATCCCCTCAGGGCATGTCAAAGATCTATCAGCAAGCTGCAGGGTCACAGTAGTGGGTCGTGGCTCACCCAAGCCTAGCTTCCTAAAAACTGAAGAAGGCATCAAATTCACACTAGCACCCAAATCACATAAAACACGACCAACCTCATGTTCCCCAATTTTCAAAGGGATGGTAAAACTGCCCGGGTCCTTCAATTTCTGCGGAAGCTTGCTTCTAACTCTGGAACTGCACTCCTCAGTAAGTGCAACTGTCTCAAACTCAGTCAATCTTCTCTTGTTAGCAACAATATCCTTGATGTATTTAGCATATTTGGGAACATCCCGCAAAAGCTCCACCAAAGGAATATTTACCTGAATTTGACTCAATATTTCCAAAAATTTCTTGCATGCTGCATCAACTTTCTGCTTCTGAAGTCTCTGCGGGAAAGGTGGTGGTGGTCTCACAATAGCAGACTCGGGCTGCTTTTCGGTTACTTTTTCTGCTTCTTTTTCCACTTCCCTATCAACATTTGGCTCTAACTCACCAACAGGCTTCTTTGGCTTTGGGGGAACTTCCTCCAGTGCTCTTCCATTCCTCAAAGTCACTGCTTGCACAAATTCTCTAGGATTCTTCTCTGTATCACTCGGTAAAGCACCCCGAGGTCTATTATTTTGTGCTCCAGCAAGCTGCCCCAATTGTCTTTCAAGATCTTTCTGTACATTGCTCAAATCTTTTATTGTTTGTGCCTGAGATGCTGACTCATCAATGAGCTTTTGCTGCCCTGCAAGAATTTTCTTGAGCATATCCTCCATAGTATTAGACTGCTGTGGTTGAGCCTGAGACTGCGATCCCTGCTGTGGTGCATTGTTTTGAGTAAATTGGGCTCTCTCATTACCCTGAAACTGCTCACGGGTATCCCTCCAGGAAAAATTTGGGTGATTACACCAACCCGTGTTATAATTATTACCATACTGATTTCGGTTTTGGCCCTGTGATCTGTTCTGATTAGCCACATAATACACTGATTCTGGGTTAGAGGGACAAACCTCAGTGCTATGATCCTCACCACATACCTCACAAAAGGCCTGAACTTGCTGCACTGGAGCTGGTTGTGGCTTTGCTTGGAGAGCCAGCTTGCTGATTTGATTGGAAATCGCATCCATCTTCGCTCGCAACTCTGTGATTCCATCTAGTTGAAGTACCCCAGCAGCTTTCTGCGTAGCCGCTCTGCTAGCCCCCTCACTAAGTATATTAGCTCTGCCATCACCCTGCCAATCAGGATTGCTTTGTGAAAACTTATCAAGTAAGTCATAGATCTGTTCAAAATTTAAGGCCAGCACTTGGCCTCCAGCAGCAGCATCAACCACAATCTTAGTATGTTGGTTCAATCCCTCAACAAAAGTGTGTGCAATAACCTCATTAGTTTGATTGTGGTGAGGACAATCTCTCAATAACGCTTTAAATCTCTCCCAGGCTGCATATAATGATTCGCCTTCAAACTGCCTGAAGGACAAAATTGCGCTCCTCAACCTGGCCGTCTTAGCCGACGGATAAAACTTAGCCAAGAATTTCTTAGCTAAATCCTCCCAAGTAGTGATAGACCCAGGCTTTTCAGCCTTTAACCACTTCCTTGCTGTCCCAATCAATGAAAATGGGAACAAAGTCATTCGCACATAATCAGTAGGCACACCTGTCGGTGTATAAGTATCACTGATCTCCAGAAAGTTCTGCAAGTGTTGCTGCGGATCTTCATGCAGGAATCCACCATATTGCCCCGTCACATGCAGCAACTGAATCATGCCGGGCTTGATCTCAAAGTTTCCAGTAATAGCAGGCTTCACAATACTTGACTCTACTCCTTTCAGACTAGGAAGAGCCACATCTCGCACTGCTACTGTTTGTTCTTCAGCCATTTCAACAGGAAGGGATACAAGTACGATTGCTAATGCTTCTCGATCTCTCGCTTCTTTCCTTGTCTTCCTCAAGGTTCTTTCAGGTTCGGGATCAAAAGGTGCGAGTGATTCGTCCTTTTTGTTCCTTTGCATTCAAAACCTATTGCCTGAAACAGCACAAGAAACTCAACAAAAAATTAAACCTGAATAGCAATTAAGTAATCGTTCAAAAGTAATTAGTCCGTAATTAGTCCCCGGCAACGGCGCCAAAAACTTGTTGCTCCCAAACTCACACGCAAGCATACGCGGTCGCCAAGTAATAAAGTGACAAAGTCGAGTATCGTTCCCACGAGGACTATCCAGGGGTCTTTTTCCAATGGTTGTAAGAGTTTTTATACTAAAATGCAGTAATTAAAGTGCTGGAATGAAATCAAGCAATGGGTCAAACTTTGGTTGTTAACAATATCAAGAGAGCGATCCAGGGTCAGAGTTACGAACAATCCAGTTGATGTATTCAATTGATTTCACTTCTTAAATCCCGGGTTACTAACTGACAGGTTAATTGTAATTATGAAAACCTTTCAGTTCTTCACAATCTATGCAAGCTACTTTAATCCCTATATGTCTACGGGTTAAATCACATGCACGCATTAACGATCCTGTAATTAGTTAAACTAGGCAAGCAAGTATATGTCTATCCTACCCGCGAATTGATTCCCCGATGCCCGGGTTCACAAACTAGTTCTATTCTTCCTTATTACGTAATTAGATTCTCTCTTTCAAGTTCAACCCAAAAACCATAGATGATGTATAACTATCGAGCTCTAACAATTATACAAGTTAAATCAAGGAAGAATAAGTAACCCGTTATGGGATTCAATCAATGGAAATCAATCTTCAACAATCAACTTTCATGTAAACTCTAACCCCAGAACGTTAGGAAATTAGCCACACATATTCATAATCACAAGGCAAAGATTTGGTGTAATAATGAAATACTTGATGTAATAGATGAAAGATTTGGGAATAACCCTTGTTCAATGAAGTGTGTAGCTCTCAATATTGCTCCAAAGTCAAGAACC
Organism: Petunia secreta; assembly: GCA_029990175.1. Taxonomy (NCBI): domain Eukaryota; kingdom Viridiplantae; phylum Streptophyta; class Magnoliopsida; order Solanales; family Solanaceae; genus Petunia; species Petunia secreta. Next base: position 4,842,810 of record JARKIP010000068.1, read on the forward strand.
CCTTTCAAAAACTAAGTAATAAACTATTTATAATGTTTCCAAACCCTTGGTAATAAGATAGACCCAAAACTAGAAGGAATAGGGAGTAAAATCGCGCACAAGGGGCGCTACAACGGGCGCCCCGCGCCCCGAAAAGCATGCCACCAAACAGAAGACGCCACCAGCCTTCGTGCCATAGGCCTGCGGCGCATGCCAAACGCGCCAGCCTCTGCGCGCGGTAGGCTGCGCGGCGCGGGCTCTAAAGCGCCAAGCCAAAATGTTCTTCTTTCGCTCCAAAACTCGGCTTGTGTCGTGCCTTTGTGTGCTCAATCCAATCTTCAAACATCCTTCAACCAATTCATGCTCAATCAAGCTCCGAAACGCTCCAAATGCATCGCGTAACGACCTACACACGAACAACACAACATCAGCGTAAAACCACATTCACAAGCTACCAAACAAGTGCAAAACAAGCTCAAATGTGCGGAAATATTAAGGAAAAGTAGGCATAAAATGTCGAACATCAATGCCACCAAATGAATTCTCCTCATAATTGATTCAGGGTCAAGAACCAAATATTTTCCATCTAATAATTGTAATGTGCGATTTGTTATCAATTGCTCCACCACAATGCACAAAGATGGATCCCATATATAGTTGGGAACGAATGTTAGTTTGACTAACATTAAGGGGAGAAATTAAAGCAGCTGAGGAATAAATAAATTAAATTATCATTTGATTATTATCCTCATATAAAGATAAGGCAAGTCACTGCCAGATGCATTACTGACCTAAAGAAAAATATTATATTCTAGCTGCTAATGCTCCTGATGTTCTGGTGTGACAATCTATTTATGTAAATGAGTCTAAGGCACGCAAGAAGCGTGGTAGACCATTCGGTTCCAAAAGATAAATCCTTGAAAAAGGAAAGGAGCAAATATTTGAGATGGTCAAATAAGGAGGCGGGGCTCTAGAAGGGTCCACGACATAACACTTCATAAAACCTCCTCAGGAGAGGTTCAGGTACCTAAAAATTTATGAATGTGAAGAGATCTCAATATGTTATGTCGGATTTGGAACCTAGATATGAAATTATCGTCGACGATATCTTACATATATTATAAAGCTCAATATTATATGATTATGAGGATCTTGAGCTTAAGTCTGTTAGGAATACAGACATGAAATTATTGGCCAAAAATAGCAAACCGCTTTCAAGCAAAAATTAGCTTCACTCAGATGACGTAAAGTTTTTGGACCCACAGTCCGAACACCTGAAGGTGCAAAGTCAGTGGTGTACAAAGATATTTTTGTGCAAAAATATTGATAAACATAAGTCGTTAAATATAAAGTACGACTTGAGGCACAAAGATCTGACATTGATTATATGGAGCTATATTCTCCTTTTGATGGATGCAATCACCTTCAGGTATGTTATATGTCTGGCAGTGCATGAAAGACTTGATGTGCGTATGAATGTTACAACAGCCTTTTATATGGCTCATTGAGCAACAATATATTTATCCTTGAAGGATTCAAGATCCTAGAAGCATGTAAAGGTTCCTGGGAAACCTATTCAATGAAGCTTCATAAATATTTATACGGATTAAAACAATCCGGCCACATGTGGTATAATTGCATTTGCAAGCTTCTTGATATTAAAATATTATATTTTAATACAATTGGTGCGTTGAAGTATCTTGCCAAATATACTCCACTGGTTATAACTTTTGTTATAAGCTTATCGGTAAGATACAATTCTTCCTCAATGTGAAGACATCAGAAGAATACATGGTATCTACTTGACCCACAAAGCCCGATATCAACTTGATATTTATTTGTTGTGGTAGAATACCTATATTGTGGCATTTTATAAAATCAATTGTTGCTGCTACATCTTCAATTTATGAAGAGATAATAGCCATGCTTGAAGCTATGCGACAATATTAGTGACTGAGATCAAAGACTCAACATATTCAGCAATAATGTGGTATTCTTTGAAGACGAGGACCCCAGTAATATTATATAAAATATTGCATGGATAGTTCAGCTAAAAGAAAGATACAACTGAGGAGACAAATATTCAACAAGAATCCTTTTCAGTCGTGATCTTAAAAAAGAATGATGAACTAAATGCTGAAGAATTCACTCCAGTGATAGTTTGACGGATCTGTCCACTAAGTCATTGCCAATCTCAACATTTGAGAAGTTGATTTACAAGATTGGAATGTGTCGTCTTCAAGATATTGAATGATGTTTTCATCAGGGGGAGTAAAATACGCGCTGCACTCTTTTTCCCTTAACAAGATTTTATCCCACTTGGGTTTTACTTGTAAGGTTTTTAATGAGGCAGCTCTAAAGGCGTATTATAGGAAGTGTGTACTCTTTTCCTTCACAGAGCTTTTTCCCACCGGATTTTTTCTAGTAAGGTTTTAACGAGGCACATTACCTTCAAAATGGTCATCCAAGGGGGAGTGTTGTAAATCCATGTATTTGTGTTAATGTGGATGACCACTACTCACCACTAACTTATGATTTACTACCCCACTTTCTCCTAGATAACTCCTCCCCACTATGTCCTACTTAATTCTTGTAACCTTTGGGTTGATTTGTAACCTATGTATTTGTATCCTATAAATAGAGCACATTTGGCTCTATGGAAGATACACTTGAAACACTTTGAGAATAATACATGTTCTTCCTTCTCATATCATATATTTTATCTTGTTCTTGCACTTCTTTACTATTAGTTTTACAACATCTTATAAATATTTCCCCATTAATGACATGTATTTTTCAAGAACAATTAATATTATAGGAGTAGGTATTATGGAAAAGTAATGATAAATTTTATCTTGATATTCTAAATTGACAAATATTTTGGAGCATCTATAAACCAAAACCTCACAACTAAAAAGGACTAGAGGGAGTACTACTCTACTACTAAAATAAGGGTGTATAAAAAATAATAAATACTACTCTACTACTAGACAATAAGGGTGTATAAAAATAAAATGTGTAAGTCATTTCTTGTTACCTAAACGTCAAATGTATCTGAATAAACTCACTTCACCAAAGCGATAATATTTTTACTTTTTCGAAAATTATGAAGGTTAAAAACAAGTGCGAAACGTTTTTCTAAAAGTGTTATTTGAACTCTTTGCTCAACGAGATTGTTACGAATTCAATGCAAATAACTGTTTATCCTAAAAATTAACTTAATAGATTAACCAATTAAATTTGTTAATTAGGTCACAAGCAATATAATTGTATCAAGATCTGTTTATAAGTGACGAGAAATATCGTAATAATTGAAATCAAACAAACATGAAAACCTATCTACATACCCAGAGAATACATGTTCTTGGTTAGAGAGATCATTAATATAACATTAAGTAAATGAATCAAGATATATCAGAATGAGCAAAAGAGAGAGTATTCTTATTGCTCTTTAGTAGTACAAGTGATAATGAAGATTTCAAATGACTTATGCGAGAGAAAATGAAGACTTATATAGCGATTATGGGCCTTAATGGCGTACATTTAATGATATTCTCCCTTCATTTCCTTTAACTGTAATGGTTAGAACAATGGTTGAGTAAATAAATGGTGGCAACGACTGTCTCTTAATATTCTGTCTTTAATGATAGTTGTGCACCCCTTTCGAATTTTCTCCTTGTGCCAGGGAATAAGTGGCCATAGTTTGGATAATACAACTGTGTACTTGTCGTGATTGATGATTCAATATCTGAATTCGACTTGCTCCTCACCGAATCACTATGCCACGTGTCGCGTTGTGACATCGTAAAATATTTTACCCAATATCGATATTCCCCGCACATATCAGTTGGATTTCGAAAACCAATTGGGAAGTAAAAAAGTTTATGGCGGGAAAGTTGATGTTAATGGCACTGCCGCTGGCCTTGAATTGGAAATAACCCTCGTCTATTCACTTTCAAATTTTTCTATGTTGCCGAATACGAACCATTCGTGCTTTTGAAGCATTTCCCCAAGTCATCATAACTTCCTTCTTTTCACCTTATGTCACACTTTCTTTCGTTTATTATCATAACTACAGAATTTCATCATCATTATCTTTACTCAACTATTTTCATTGTTACTTCTTCTTTGCTTACAACAATAGCTTCTCGTAATGTTGATTCTCAAAGCGTTTTGAGATCCTCTCCCGCGAATGTTACTTAATTGGATGTCCATCCTTAAGTAGCCAGGGTCCTCGAGATATGTGCTCTTATTACCGCCTTAATTTCAAGTGATATTCTTCTAAGTTGGGAAGAAAACTAATATGGAACCATCTACTATGCATGGGGGATCCTCCTAGGTTTCTCCCTAAGGGTCGTTCGGTTACTCAGTTAAGGGTTTAAAACCCGTACAAAACTTCGCGCTAATTTACCGCAGCATTCGGTTAGTTTTCTGTGAAATTTTAATACCCGCATAAAATTAGTGCAACGTTTGGTTGCGTTTTTTTATATTCCGCATTATTAATACCCACATTATTAATGCGGAAATCTATGTATTATTTTATGCGGGGTAGAAGGCGGTATTAATAATGTGGGTATTAATAACGTAGGTATTAAAATTTAAAATGACAAAAGTAACCCTCATAATAATAAGGATATTTTAAAATTTTATTTAAGGAGTAAATAAATATTTTAAATAATAATATTATTTGTTAATTTATAATATATCAATGATTCAACAAATAATCCATACGTTATAATATATGCACGACTAATATCCACATTACTAAACCTCGCGCTAACTAATATCCGCATTATTAATACGCACATTACTAATACTCACATTACTAATACCTGCATTAATAATTAATAGCCGCGTAAAAAACACCAACCGAACGACCCCTAAGAGTTTAGAGCTAACCTTCGAGGGTAGTGCTTTGTTTTCTTTTGATCAGAATGTTTCAGTTTTTACGTCTACAAAAAGGGATTCAAATTTTTCCAAGTTTGGACGGATTGCAAGTGGGACAAAGATCTTCGAGCCCAATGTGTTGATCGTTTAGTCCATAAAATAGATCACATCCCCCGCTTTTTGTACACTTATTTATTTATTTATTTTGCTTTAAAGCCCCCCTCAATGTCGTTATCAACAAGACATGTCACTGATATTGCCTTGTGCAAGTCATCCCTCGGATATGGGGGGTAACAGTTTTGTTTGAAAAACCTTGCCGACTTAACACAAGTTCCTTTTTTTCATTTACTTTACGTATGTACCCTGAGGCTTCTCTCGAGCTGTACGCTTACCGTCCTGCCCTGTGCGAATAAAGCCATCATATCCAATGCAAAATAAAGACAATAATCGAAAGTGGTTCAATCAATTTGTGTGAGTTCTAACCGGTGTAGTTTCACCAAGGAGCGAGCCCCTTCCCCAAACAATGGAGCACATTCTGTAAGTTGTTACTTGCTTACAAATTATTTGCCCTCCTTTATTCTTCTTCTTACTTTCCGTATATGCAGCTTCTGTTGTCGAGGTTCCAAGGATCAAGGATGCTCATGAATGGATCAAGCGAATCCCAGACACTTCTGCCTCTTCTTCTATGATGTTCAAATCTATTTATGTCGTGTAAGAGATAAGTTTAAGCGCTGCTGTAATACTCCAACAACTTCCCTTCTTCTATATGTGATATACTTTCAAACTTATGAATTTTCATTTTGCAGCATAGTTTTGTTGTCTGCCACTTCACAAGAAATTTCTTTCTCTCTTCGTGAGATTCCATTCAACTCCAAAGTTTGGAAGACATCGTGTCCAACCTTGCCGAGTTCTTAGCCCGTTGTTAGGAAGAACACACTGCTAGTGACTCTTCGAAAAAGATAAAAAGGTCATCAGAAGAGGAAAAAAAGGAATCTGGAGCAATTAGTGGCTTATGTTGTCCATAACCATTGACGTTTCCCCGCTCCAACAAGGGACCATGTGCAAGTAAATGTAGAAGATGGTAGTGTTGCACCGATCAATGATGCATCTACCCCTACGATACCCTTGCCTTTGAGGCCTCCGGTAAGAGAGGGAGCAATCTCTCCAAAGGTTGGAGTTGCCATGATTGCAACGAAAGAAACCCTTAGGCCTTCCAACATGGAAGGATTCGAATACGTACTACCTTAAGTGTTCGCAGCTGCACCGGCATCCATGCCACCTGTTGCCCCCGAAGCCAGCATGCACCGATACTTTGCATCAATTCCGAAGAATGCAAATTTCACCACTAACCTAGTTCAGGTCATATCTCATTTGCGTTCGATGTTGGGTCGTCTAGAGAGAGATTGCTTGGTTTAATCAGCAACACTTTTACAAGCTTTTACATTTTTGCAACTTGGACGAATGTGCTATAATTTGAGCATCAAATAAAATTGTATTCTATTATGGAGTGAAAATAAATAACAATGTGAAAATGATTGAGAAATATATATTAAATGTTAAAAGGTTGTGGCCACAACTGATGTAACCATTTCAAGCTATTGATAAAATGATGCCGTAATGGAAGTTGAGTTCATAGCCTTAGACAAGGCTGGTGAAGAAGCTGAATCGCTCCGAAATTTCCTGAAAGATATTCAAATTTGGCCTAAAATATTGACATCTATATGCATATATTGTGATAGTCAAGTAACAATTGCACGGGCTGGAAGCGTTATGTATAACAGGAATAATTCATTGCAATTGACGAAGACATAAATCATTAGACAACTGTTCTCTAGAGGAATTATCGCAATTGACTATATAAAGTCAAAAGAAAAAGTGCCGGATCAGCTTACAAAAGGCCTAACTAGAGAGGCAGTTGAATGGTCATAAAAGGGAATAGGACTATGGGTCGAAGACAAGTGACTCATGGTGGTAACTCTATTTAGAAGACTGGAGATGCCAAGATCTAGGTTCAAGGAGCTCAAACAAAGTTGTGAATGACGGTTCAAAATTATCAAACTAAATTTATTTTGGTCAATTCTCGTGATGAGACAATATTCAGTACCAAGGATAAAACGCTGTAGCTTTTTAATGATTATCTAAGTTTGATTTGGGGAATTATCAAACAATGTACATCTAGGGAATTACACATTTAGAAATCACCTATGTAAGTGTGAAGTGGAAGCCGCTTCAAGGAGGATTCTATAAGGCTAATGCTCTACGCAATTATGAAACCAGACGGTGTTCATAGCTGAAACAAGCACAACAATGAGAACTAAAGACGGATAAGGGTTAACTGTATGCCATATGTTGTCTAGGTACATACCAAAGCTCAACGGTTCAAAGATATTAAATCTATCGATTGACCGAGTACATCCGATATATGTTCACTACGGAAAGTTCAAAAGGAAATCCACTTATCCGAATTGATTAATCCATAGTTGCGAATTACACAGTTTTCTGCATGTTTTATCATATAGCCATTTCCTATTTATGTGGGGGATTGTTGGGGGAGGGGGGGGAGGAGGGTTTTTGTAATGGGTGTGAATGAGAAATGGTTCTTTAGCACCTTTTCATTGAAAAGGCTTCACACTTCTTCAGTTCTTCCACTTTGTTGGCTATAACTACATGGCCATTTCATCAATTTTTACTTCACTTTGACATACAAAATTCTGAAATTCTCCCCTCTTCAATCTATTATTTTACAAAATCAAAAGTTAGAGTCGTGTGATTTGCTCCATTCCTTTAAGATTGCCAATAAATTTGTGATTTGAAGTGCCGCTACTACATAGTTGAACGTTTACGTTCTATCTTGGAAGGAATTAATCTGTAAACCTTGACAACAGTGAAGAGATTAAATTCCTTAAGGACACACAGTGAATTCAATAAGCTCAGAATCATTTTCGTACTAATATTTTATTTTGAATTTGCTTTTGTTATATTTTTTGAATACGGGGAACAACATAATTCACTTTGGTTATCAAAGAAAGATTAACAATCAATTTACTCCGGTACTTCCCTTGGACATATTTCTTTCTGTTTTACAGCACATACAAGAAGACAAGACACTGCCACATGAGCTGTTCTCTTCTCTCTCTCTCTCTCTCTCTCTTTTTTTTTTTTTTTAATAGTTGGTAGGCAAAGGCCAAATTTTAGTTAATATGATCGGTATCATATCTTCTTTTTTTTATGAAAAGAAAAGTGTTACTTACCAAAGCATGCAGTGAAGCCACGCTGAGCTACTAGTTAGTTAATTCTACCACATAACCACAAAAGACGGATCATGTTAAACGAGACCCTTTGAGTGGTGTTCGTACCGGTGCTATATACATTTGTCACGACCTTGAATAACTTTATTGCTCCAAGTCTTGTGTCAAATCCTTCAACGACAAGGAGTCAATAGACAGAATGGGGGTGGACTGACCGACTGAGGAACTACAATGGTACCTGCTACACTACAATGGCAAAAGAGCAGAAGCAGCAGTTTATAGAATGGCCATGAGTGCAGCTGCATACTATATTTGGCAGGAAAGGAATCGCGTGATTTTTCAATAGAGAAGAAGAAGACCTGAGGAAATAGTGAGGAAGATTATCCAAGAGATCCACCAAAGGCATCAACCAAAGCAAGATAAATAGAGTCCTGTCTAAGCTGAATTTCTACTCTTTGTAATAACTAGTGAGAGTTTGTTGAGGAGCAATGATGTACCTAGTAGAAACTTTATACTTGTTCTGTTTTTTTTCCTTGTCTTGAGCTGTAACAGTTTTGATATAATAAAATTACTTATTTACCAAAAAAAAAAAAAGAAATTGTCTTAATAATAGTTAAATTAAATAACAAGACTTCTAAATATTTTGCTCCATTCAATTTATTGAAGGGTGCTATGTTGTCATTGCATGAAAAAAGGAAATGTATATTAGTCAGATTATATATATTTAGAAAGTGTGATTTCAAAATGTTACATGACGAGAAAAATAAGAAAACATATTGGTATCGTTATATTTTAAATTAAATAGATGTCGTTATGTTTTGAATTAAAAAGAACAATGAACTCAATCAAATCATAGGATATTAAGAAGAATAAGGCCCTAAGACTGCAAGTATAGAAGAATAAGGCACAAAGACTGCAAGATCCCACATTTTCGTTGGTTTGAATCTTGAATCGACTATTCCCTTAAGATCAGCAAAACGAAATTAACTTCATTACTTAAGGGAATTAAGTTTAGCACAAAGACATACATGCACTCTATTTCCAATACTTAATCAATCGAATTTGTTTATATCAAAAATTGTAGATGGCTTCAAGATGTTCAGTTTTCTTGGAGATCTTGCTCGCAATCTTACTTCCACCTCTTGGAGTTTTCTTTAATCATGGCTGCTGCAGTGTAAGCCCCCTTACCCCTCTATAAACCTTAGTATATTAGTATTACCAAGTCATGACATGTGCAGATGTACTAGTAAGTTTATTTTATGTCCACATCATACTTCACAAATACACATTAGATCCTTGAGTAATCCAACAATTACCTATTTATCTCCCTCTAGTACCTATGTGTAATGAGTAACTTATTTGTGTGCACAAGTTTAAACATATGACAAAAATTCAGTTAGTATTTAAATTTACAAGGATTCACTCTAGCTACTCTTTTTTTCTCTGACGACTAAGTGACCGGCACTTAAAATTCCTATTCGGCTGAAGGATTTCTGGTAATGTTTTAATACAATTACAAATTAACAAAGCATCATGTTTAGTGACAAATTGAAAAATGCCTAAGCTCTAGCTCTGTCGACATAAGAATTGGCTAATCACTTTGCTTCTTTACTTTTGATTTTGCAGTGTGAGTTCTTGATCTGCTTGATCTTGACCCTATTAGGTTATGTTCCTGGCATCATTTATGCAATCTATGCAATTGTGGTCCGTGGTGAACAAGATGAAGAATGGCGTCCCCTCAATGCCTAGCTATTTTTCTCACCTAGATTTTCCTGCTTTTGGATAATAGGAAATTTAAACAATTATTCTAGGCTACTTTATCGACAAAACATAATTTAAACGATATGCATTGATTCTTTAATTTAAAAATCAATAAATAGATTTTCCTATTATTCTAACTTCAATTAATCTCGCATATATGGTGTCTTATTTTCCATTTTGTTGTATTACTCATATTAGTTAGCTATTCTTTATTCAATTACTTAGGCGTTCGTATCAATTTTGGATTAACAGGACGATTTTCTCTGGAACAAATAAATATGTCTGCTAGAGAAAATAAGTCATGAATCGATATGGTACAAAAAAAAAAAAAAAAAAGAAGTGCCCAACTCCTTTATTTATTATCTATAGCCAATGATTTTCTTATGAGTGCGATTGTGCACGTTTAGAAGTAACGTCTTGATTTATTCAGATTATATGACACAAACTATGAACTCATGAAAATCGAAATATTACTGAGGTTCAAATTTAGATAGTTCAAATCTGATAAGAATGAACAAGAGATATCTAAGAATCGTCCTTTTGTGTATTGAGTTTTATTCGCCGTTAGAAAAAATAATTTTATACACTGTCAGTTAAAATCAATTGTATGTAATTGTCTATACTTAATTCGAGGATAATAATAACAAGTACTAATAGATGATAGATAACCATTTTTTTGGTATCTAAAAACAGATTTTATTTACCAAGAACATATTAACAGAGCCACTTCCTTTCACAACTGATCTGGACAAAGGTCCTAAATTCAGTTGAACTACTAAACATCTAGTACTATGAAATCAAAATAACTAAGCTGGGTAAAAAAATTAAGCTTGTCAATCTCGGATATTCGATGTTGCATATAACCTCTACAATACACTTCCTGAATGGTCTTCCGATCCTTATCATCACTTCTGGATTTCTTGGGTGATTGATAACCATTAAAACAGATGAAAAAGATCGATAACGTTAAATTAAAGTGTATTTCATTTTCCAAGAGGCGTACACCGTATTTTCTTCTTTGAGGTTTGGCGGGTTAATTGCAAATCATAAGGAGTAGTTTTTAATCTAGTTTAACAACTTTTGACTTTAATTATTGTTAAATTACTTCCTCCCAACTGCTAAATTAATTATTGTTGTTCATCAAAATTAATCCTACTTATACTAACTATTCACTCCGTCCCATTTTAGTTGTCGCTTTAGCAAGTTTTATTTGTCCTAAATTAGTTGCCGCTTTAGCATTTCAAGATATTTTTTAACAATTCTTTCCAACTATGCCCATATTTAATAAAGAAATATTTCCTAGAAAAGTCAATCCAGCTTCATTAATTAGAGGTAAAATAGTAAAAGACATATTCTATTTATTGATTTCTTAATGGGCGTGCATAAGTTTAAAGCGACAATTAAAATGAGACGGAGGAAGTGATAGATTACTATGTGACGGATCGTGATTCATGTGTGAACAAACTAAGTAGACTCTAGTGACCTCTTTCATACACACACGTCGAAAATAAAAATGAGAACATGATTTATAGTACTTCTTATTTTTCTTTTTCTTCGGTCAACTTACGTGACAAAATACCCTCTCTTCTTAAATAGCACTCCTAACACAATTCAAAAGAATATACAATTTTCCATAACTTGTGCATTTTCTTAATTTAGAAGCAAAAGGAAAAAATAAATTACAGCATTTAAGAAATTTCTTATGCTAAAGTGCCAACTCATAAGACATTGCTTATAAAAATATAAATAATCATATATAAAAAACCTTGCCTCGCATTTCACCAAGTCATCATTTCTCAACACAACCTCCCTCCACCCACCCCCTCGAGACACCCCTCAGGTGATTGCTCTTCCCTTCAAGAATGGACTCAAGATGCGCTATTCTCTGTGAAGTTTTACTAGCAATCTTGCTTCCTCCTCTTGGTGTTTGCCTCCGCCATGGCTGCTGCACTGTAAGATCCCCTATTCCTTCTATTTATCCAAAAAGTGAAAAAAAAAGATTCAATTTTTTGCTGTAATTTCTTAAAATTATGATTTGGGTAATTGTTTTTGGAGGTAAATTGATAAGGGTATTTGAGAAATGATCAATTGTATTAGGGGATTAAGTGATGTGGTAATATTTTGCAGGTGGAGTTCTTGATTTGCTTGGTGTTGACCATTTTGGGATATGTTCCTGGAATTATCTATGCTCTCTATGCAATCCTCTGCGTTGATCGTGAACCACCATATGATCATTATCACAATCTTGCTTAATATCTTCTTTTCAGATTGTGTGTTGTGTTGTATTAGGCTGCCTACATTATACCCTTCTGTGGTGCAGCCTTTTCCCGGACTCTGTGTGATTGCGAGATGCTTCATGCACCGGGCTGCCATTTTGTTGATATCTTGTATCTGCTTGTATTTTACTTCTTTGTTTGTAATGTAGATGGAACCTTGGATTAATGGTCCTCTATCTCTTTTTGTGAATCAACTCTTGCAGTTTAAATGTGTGGATTGATCCTTTATAGCCTTTTTTTTTCTGAGCTGCTTTTGTTAATTTCTCATTGTTTTAGTTGGATCTTTTAATGTGATGATGAATTCTATGTTTCTCGGTGAGGTTAGGTAAATGGTCGTGGGAATTAGGGTACATAAAAGATTCAATTTTGATTTAGTGAGAGATCAAAGTGCTACTTAGATACTCCTAAATATAGTACTAGTTGATCTATTTAGCTATTTGCTCTTTCAGTTGGTGGTATTGTGGGCTCTTTCAGTTGGTGGTATTGTGGGATCATTCTTTAGTTTGGTGGTGTTCTATAAACTGGAAATTATGGTGAGAAATCGGCTACATGTATTGTAGTTATATAAAGTAATTGTTGAAAAACTTCAATGAAAGGTACAGATTTTGCTAACCAAATTAATATGCAGAAATATATAGAGTTATGACAAACAAATTCCAATCTTTGAGAAAGAAGCACTCATTGGTCAGAGAGGTTCTAAGCCTTTGGTCGGTATATTATGCTCCATGGCTTCATTAAATTAATCTTCATTTAAGTTTACATAGTTCCTCTATGAGTTCGATGACTTCAGTTATTCAGGATTTCAGGTTTAGTGTGGGAGTTGTTAAGTTATGACTAGCTAGGCTATTGATACACCGACTAGTCATAAGTAAATCTTCAAGATAAAGATCTGTTGGTATTGGCACTTGCTAGGCAAGATATATCGCTAACTTAGCTGTGATTCAGTGTTTTTCAAACAGGACATTGTGAGGTAATTGAAAATTATCCTGTTTATTAGGCTCTGATTTCCTGTAATACATAGGACACTTACATTAACTCGAGGTAATATGGTCATGTGACATGAAGTTATTTCTCCATGTGTTTCTTAGGTCCAGTTCGATATATTTGGTGAAGGTTATGATCAGGATTAGGAGCTTTGTGTGCTGGCAAAAGCTATTTGTACTAGTGATTTGCATATGGATAAGATGCCTATAATTCTCCTACAGTCTTGTGGCCCCCAAAAAAGTTGCAGTAAAGGAAACTTTAAAAGGAACCTCCCTTTCCACCTTCTTGGTTTCTAATACTGGTGTTGGCATGCTTTTGTTATTATGGCAGTGCAATACAATCACCCCCTCCAAATCTAGACATTATTTAGGTACAATTTTCTGAATCATAAGCTAACATTTATTCTGTCTACATGGACCTGTAGATTCCACTTATTCCTATATTTAGATTAGACCAGTGGATCTTTCTCTTTTCATCTCTCATTGTTTGATTTCTCCACCACCTGAAACACCCTTAAAACCAAGTGAGGACGGACGGCTCACATCCCTTCGCTTCTCCTGGATCCTAATTGTTTTCACATTTTATTCAATTCCCTTGGCAGATGAACTCTTTACATTTGGAAATGTTTTTAATGAGTGAGTTGTTTGTAAACGAGTTAAAGCTGCCTACTTCAAATTTTATCGGCGACATGCAGATTAATTGCTTTGGTTTATTGAGTCATCCATGATCTTCTACTTGTCTATCTTTCATTTTTATGCTTGTACTGAGCTAATGAAAATCCTGTTGGGACCATGGTTTGTGGTTATTATGAACCTTCCAAAGAATTAACTCCGATCCCTTGATGACCTGTCTTTTGAATAGCATACCTTTCCAAAATTTCCATATGCAACGCAGACTGTATTTGTTAAGACATTCCTGCTTCTATTAACATCTTTAGATGAACAAGTGTGCAGTTCAGTGTCTGCTTCATTTTGGCTGATTTCCTTCCTCATCTCTTCTTTTGAGATGTTTATGTTCAAATACGCCGGGTAAATTGCCCAGAAACTAGCACTGCTATCCAATACCATAAGAGGATAATTGCGATTTCTGTCCTGATGATAGCATCTGGTGTTGTCGTGTACAAGTCCAAAGAAGGAGGTCCAAAATTTTTACAATAGACCAATACGATAGTTGTGTTCTCTCCGATTCTTCACAAATATGCACTGCATCCATAAATTAGCAGTGTATAGTCATAATTCCTGGGTCTTTAAGTCAAGGATTAAGAAAAAATTGCTTACAGCGCCTATGAAAGCCGATTTCAAACACCCTCTAGTTCTCTACTTGTAGTACGGAATGTGTCATTGGTCCAAGAAAAGAAAAGGGACTACCTTTGTACTGAAAAAAAATAAGAAAAGAAACTCGCTAGGGTAATATAATTTTTTTAGCAATTAATCAATTGAGTTTCTGCAGAGTTCAATTTAAAATAGTGAATGCAGCCACTCAGTTATAGTCAATACACCAAGATACAAAGCCATTGTTCAAACATGCCAATGACTACAAAATCACATAAACAGCTCAATAGTCTAACAACAAACTATCTTCCATCTCGTAAACACATGTACTGCACCTGCTCATATCTCCCAAATCCAAGCTCCATGCATTTACCACAATCTCCATCTCAACACTACCATTGCCCATAGTTTCATCTCCACTTGCCAATCTTTAGGCCTCCTAAACACTGCTGTCACCCTTTTTATAGGTGGATCTACGATTTGAATACGGTAAAGGCACCACTAAATTTAACATAGATATGTTAATTACTCAGGGTGCCAAGTATAAATATATATTCAGTTTTTGAGGTTTTTATACCTACAAATATAAATTTTTCATCTATATTTTACATGTAGGTCCGTCTCTGCACACAACTCGTTAACAAGCCCACGTCTTCATATGCAACACTCTAATTCAATCATTTTCCCACTCTCAAATTCCACTGAAACGAAACTCATTTTCTAAAAATAATATGCATGAGATGCAACCAACAAAAATTGTATGAGGATCCTTTAATTTTGTGGCACTTGGATATGTGAGGACAATTTTCATATATAGTTTAATTTAATTAAAAAAAATGAATATAGTGAACTAGTGTCATGTGCCCCCCCCCTCCCCCCCCTCAAAAAGTCAAAGTTGTCTTTCAAGGGGGCTAAAACTGCCCTTAACGTATGAGAAATGACTTAAAAATGCGCCAACCATTAATTTTTGGAATATTTTGTCCTCACCGTTAACTTTGTGGCTCACTGCTGCCCTTGCCACTAACAACCCTTGTTTAATTTTTTTTCCTTTTAAATTACGTGGCAGCCTCTTATTGGTCAACGCCATTTAAATTAACCCACCCTATAATAATACCCATTTCCCTTATACAGACCAGCCCCAAACCGATCCTCAGAAAAACAGCCCACCCCATATCCAAAAATAACCCAACCAAAATTAAAAGTCTTCTTCTTAAAATTGTTCTTCCCCATTCAAACACCCACTCCTTCTTCCTTGTTATGTTTTAAGAATTAGGGTCCCAGATTTCTATCAAACTTTTTCTTATTTTCTTGTATTTTGTTCATTTGGGTTAGAAGGTCTCAAGTTCATTCATAGAAGAAAATGAAAAAAAGTTTGATAGAAATATGGAACTCTAATTCTTAAAACATAACAAGGAAGAAGGAGTGGGTGTTTGAATAGGGAAGAAAGGTTTTAAGAAGAAGCCTTTTAATTTTGGTTGGGATATGGGGCGTGTTTTTTGTGTGATGAGTTTGGGGCGGGTTTGTGCGTGGATATTATTATGGCGTGGGTTAATTTAAATGGCGTGGGTTAATAAGAGGTTGCGGCGTAATTTAAAAGGAAAGAAAATAAACACTAAACAAGGGCTATTAGTGGCAAGGACATGAATGAACCATAAAGATCACGGTGAGGGAAAAATATTCAAAAAATTAACGATGGAGGCATTTTTAAGTCATTTCGCATATATTAAGGGCAGTTTTGGCCTTTTTTGTTCTTTCTACTCCGCTATGCGAAATGTCTCAAATTCATTGATAGAAGAGAATGTAAAAAAGTTTGATAGAAATATGGAACCTCAATTCTTAAAACACAATAAGGAAGAAGGGTGGGTGTTTAAATGAGGATGAAAGGTTTTATGAAGAAGCCTTTTAATTTTGGTTGGGATATGGGGCGGGTTGTTTGTGTGATGAGTTTGGGGTGGGTTTATGTGCGGATATTATTATGGAGTGGGTTAATTTAAATGGCGTGGACCAATAAGAGGCTACCACGTAATTTAAAAGGACAGAAAATAAAAAACTAAACAAGGGCTGTTAGTGGCAAGGACAGCAATGAACCACATGGAAAAAATATTCAAAAAATTAACGATAGGGGCATTTTAAAGCCATTTTTGCATACATTAATGGTAGTTTTGGCCCTTTTTTTGTTCTTTCTACCCCTCTCCAAAACACTTCTCCCGCTATAAACAGCTAAAAATCTATATATAATTTAATTATATAAATTTATAATGTATTTTACAATTTATTTATTGAAGACATATAAGTATTAGTGATGTCTCTCTCTTTATATATATTTTTATGGTACAATAACGTTTTATCGTATATTTGTGTTTATTTATTTATGTATGTCGAATTATGTAAATAATAAATTAGAGGTATATTGTAAGTAGAGTGAACATAGATCAGGTAGCTAGTGATAAGAGGAAGTCTACCATTGGCGACTTACCAACCCACATAATACTTAAGATACAAGAACTCATGCCTATCGATCGAATGGTCCGTTTAGTTCGATTTTATCATTTACCAAACCAAATCAAGTATATCGATTTTTTAAATCTATAAACCAAATCAAAACGCATAAAATCAATTTTTCTAATCTCAATTTCTTTCGACTTTTTCGGTTTATTTGATTTATTCTACAACAACAACATACTCAGTGTTATTCTATAAATGGGGTCTGGAGAGGTTCAGATGTAGCAGACCTTACCCTTGCAGCCTTACCAAAGTGGTGAGGTTATTTCCGATAGACCCTCGACTAAAATAAAATACAATTACGAGAACATGCTAGAAAAGGGAAAAACAACAAGAATATAAATGCAAAGAAATAACAACATAAGATTTATAGACAACCAAAGTAAACACAAAACACTAACACTAATAAAGGCGAAAAGTAAAATAAAAGTAGCATATATATGAATAATACTAATGCTAAGATTTATTTGATCTATATATTTAATAAAGTCTCCACAATACATACAACATATATGTGCGGTTTGGGATATTTGATCTATACCCATTAAGTAAGTAAAATAGAACAATATACCAAAGTTGAACTTAGTTGTTCTAAAATTTAAGAGTAAATTTACGGAGTAAGGAAAATGAGCTGAAGTATTATCATCTATCTATACTATTATAAAAGCACGAAGGACTTAGTGAAATGTCATCCGACTTTTTTACCCTTTAAAAATTAATTTTATGTTGGATAAAATTGTCATTTACCTATTTACCTCATATTTAGGGACTATTTTTTCCTTAAAAACTAAATTATTTCTTCTAAAAGATAAATCTTCGTTTGGTATTGTAATGTTTAACTCTTTGTCTAATACTTAGGTTTTGAAGTTCACTAGGTTTTCAAAGTCCAAATCGACTTGAACAATATCACTGCATGGCCAACTGAATATTACTCCATATAAAGTTGTAATTCTAATTCCAATTATTATTTAAAAAATCAGTAAGATTATTCACCGAAATGTATTATAATCAAACTAATAAGCAAAGTCAGTTGGTTGATCTCAAAAACCTAAACACGCAAAACTTTATACGAACTCCAACACACAACCAAAGTCCTACTAATGCTGTTGCATAATGATTGATTTTCAATGTTTAGATTTAATAGAAATTCTATTTTGGGTATAATTCTTATAACTTTTACTAATATTTTGAAGTTTGATCTCTGTAAGTACTCTACATCTACATAGACACACATATAAGTTTATCAATATTAAAATTGTACTACTATTTAAGATACCTTTTCAGTATTAATCTTCTTAATTTCGTTTCTTCTCTCTATACTTTTTTATTTGTTTTGCACAAAAAACTCAAATAGATAGTATAAATAATTGAACTTCTCCTCTTAAAGTAAGAAATTATTTGCGGTTTGGCCTTTGTAAAATAGTGAAAGTTTAATTTTCACATACTATTTTGTTTTCGCAGATGAAATTCCTGTTAGGAGGATCATTGACACGATGAATTTAGCTTCTCAAAAGCAATTTAATTGTTCTCTATCCGGTTTGATTTTTTTCACCCTCTTCTATTACTTTTAGACGTGATATATTAGGGTAATTCTTCTTCTTGCATTCGTTATTTCCGTAGTTAATACCTTTAATTTCATATTGCTTGTAAACTATAATATAAATGATGTTATAAATGATGTAAAATATTATCCAGTTTTGTTCTTGATGGATTAATTATTCATAGGTGTTGGTGGTAGAGGTTTATAAGAACTCATTGTACCGTGAATGAATTCTAAGTAGGCATGACTATCTAAGTCAAAAATTCGAAACATTACTGATAAAATCGTGTTGTTTAATTTTCTGATTGTTAACCTTTTTGCTAAAGAACGTGTTTTTTTTTTTTTTGGTTTCATTTGTATTCAAGTCGTAGATTTCGATTACGAAGAACTAAATGCAATGTCTGCGGCAAATGGATCAATTCATATTTCATAAATTTGAGCTTACTGCGTGCTTAGGTATGATCGACTTTCATATGTCTTGTTTAGATTCCTCAATTAATTAGATGACAAGCTTATTGTGAATTAATGAGTTATGTATGTTGAAAAACTAAATTCAACCATCACATATCGTGGACGACTCGTATGATGGAGATATCTTAGAAAATTAAACTCTCTCTGTTGATTATTGTTATTTAGTTGCTCAAGGAAATAGTTTAATTAGTCTTTATATAAGTTTTTAATATTGTTATATTCAATGAATATCAACCCTTATATAAGAACAGTAACAGATTTATACTTGCAACGTGGAAGAAAATAGTAACCAACTCAATTTCATATTTGTTCTATTTGTTGATTTTTCTATTTTGAAAAGAATATTTTTATTATTGTTGTTGTTGCTGCTTGAAAATCAACAGAATTAATATTAAACGTTTGAATTGCATTACTTTGATAAGGCCAATTTGAAGGAACCTACAACAAGATAAACTCGCAACAATAGTTTCATGCTTGAACCTTTATTTGCTTCCCTTTGGTATGATTTTATATTCTTTTGAAATAGTTACATGATTATATTTAATTTTCATTCTTCATTAATGCATTCTATGATGTTAATTAATATATATTGCTAAGTGACTACCAAGTGCAAAGTGAATGATGAAGCTCAAAAGATCAATATAGAGTAAAGGCTGCACCGTATATAAAAGAGTATCTTTAGAGAGCAAAAGTTTGATAGGGGTTGAATTTGTCTGGACAACAATATAAGTTAGTTTTCATGAACTGATTAATTAGTTATATTTTTTTTCTTACATAATATTTTGACTTGATATTGTTTCTAATACCTCCTTGTTTCTTGTCCTTTTTTCCTTTTTCACCTATTATTGGTTTTATATGATTATACTTTAGTCAATGTTGTATGTTTATTTGGGACGACTTAATTGAATAGATACCTCAAGTAAAAACTGACGTCCATTTTATTTGAAGATCATTATTTTATAATAACTTTTTGAAATGATGGTGATAAATTTTTACAATCAATTCCTTCTATTATCTCTCTTTTTCAATTGACAAAATATAAACAATTCATATAATCTCTTATTGGACATTGGATATAACAATTATGACGAACCTTTGAATGAACACTTGAGTAAATAAAAAATAATATTTAGTAAAATATTGACTCACCTTTGAGTAAATAAAAAATAATATTTAGTAAAATATTGACTCACCTTCGTTTAGTACGATATGTTACTGAGCTCGTATTAATTTAGTAAAATATTGACTCACCTTCGTTTAGTAAGATATGTTACTGAGCTCGTATTAGTTTAGTAAAATATTGACTCACCTTCGTTTAGTAAGATATGTTACTGAGCTCGTATTAGTTTAGTAAAATATTGACTCACCTCTATCTACTCATTATATAGTGTCTATATGAATCTGGTACATTACAAAGTGACATTAAAGCTGCATACAAGTAAGTACACGTATTCTTTTCATAATAAACTTAACATATGTTTAGCGTACATGTTATTCAAAACTTTTTTTTTGTGCTCCTATATTACAACTTTCTATTTCCTAACAAGAAATATTATCTCTTTCATAAATGTTATATTCATGGTCATGATATTTACTGTAATAAGTTTAATTATTTACGCAAGACGACACGTGCAACGCACGTATGCTAAAACTAGTAAAAATAAAATGAGCAAAGGTATTTAAAGTAAAAGGCAAAGAAGAAAAGAATAAATATATGAAATATTTGAAAAACTATAATATTAATGTAATTAACTCTTTGAGTGATAATGGCAAAATATATTATAAATTTAAAACATATATGAATTCGATTTATATATAGCTGAGGATAACTTTGGGGGAAAATTGCATGAGAGGCCACTTTTGTCTGTGGTCTTTGGTTTGAGACCACTTTTTTTATTAGTTTTGCATGAGATGCCACTTTGTGGAACTTCAATACTTTTGGGTTGAACTTCACACAAGTTTAGCCCACAAAGGTTGAAGTTTAACTTCAACTCACCACAAGGATTGAAGTTCAAACTTCGGCCCACAAGGGTTGAAGTTTACGGCATCTATGTCTAAAAATTCAACCCTTACGGATTGAAGTTGAACTTCATAACTTAAGCATGAAGTTCACAAAGATTGAAGTTTCAAAAAGTAGCCTTTCATGTAAAATCAATAAAAAAGTGGCTTTAAACTAAATATCAGTGACAAAAGTGGCCTCTGGACGAAATTTTTAGGGGGTTTGAGGGGAGGTAGGGGTGAAATTTTGGTAACTAGCCAATTTTGGATGCCCTAAATTTGCGCTCGCACGCTTACACTTCATTAGAGTTGACAAACACCCCTTACTAGTCAGTATTTTATACTGAGACTTTGAAATAACATGTTCAAAGTTCAAAGTCCCATTATTTTATATTGTGATTTATATTCAAAGTTTTATATTGGGACTTTAAGCTAACATGTTCAAAGTCTCAGTCTTTTATACTGAGATTAGTGTTTAAGTGATCCCAGTATAAAATATTGGGACTTTGAACATGTTAGCTCAAAGCCCCAGCATAAAATATTGGAGCTTGTCCGGAATTGGCTAGTTTTCAAATAATTTTACGTCAATGGCTAGTATTCAATTAGCACGGTGCAAACAGGCTACGTGACAAAAAATTTTACTAGGTGGGAGGGGGTTGGGAAATTTGGATCAGTAGCCATTTTTGGACGCGCTTATTGGGGACTATCCAGCGTTTCAAAATTCGTTGAAGAATAGCCAAAAATTCGTGCGCACACTTAAGCTCCATTAGCGTTGGAGAAACACCCCAGACTAGTCCCATAACAAAATAATCTCATAACAAAATAATGGGACTTTATCCCATAACAAAATAATGGAATTTATTCCTATAACAAAGGTCCCATCAAAGGGATAAATCCCATTATTTTGTTATGGGACTTTATATATAAAGTTTCAGTCCCATAACAAAATGCTGGGGCTGTGAACAAGTTTTGCTCATAGCCCAAATATTTTGTTATGGGACTGAAGCTTTATATAAAGTTCCATAACAAAATGCTGGGGCCTTGAACAAAACTTGTTCAAAGCCCCAGTATTTTATACTGGGGTTAGTTTACTGAAGCTTTCCAGTATAAATACCGGGATTTGTCCGGAGGTGGCTATTTCTCAACGAATTTGTTTTTAACGGCTACAAATCAATTAGAGCGTGCCAAATAGGCCCTACACGAAAATTTTTTACAGGGAGGTTGCGCTGGAAGAGAGAGAAAAATGCAAACACGGATGATTTTTGACTTTTCTGCGTGGGTCCCACACTCCACATGGTATTATTCACCAATATTTGTAAATAGACACTACAAATCTAAGTGTCGAAAAGCTAATGAACCCTCATACAACTCTTGTTGATATCTGATCAGAGGCGAAGTCAGGTTTTGATGTTTTGGGGTTCATAATTCTAGTCTTTTAAAATTAGGGGTTCTAAATTAATAATTAATACATTTAAATTTTTTTTTTCAAGGTAAATATATACGGTTTGGCGAAAGTTACGGGGTTCGACCGAACCCCGTACTAGTATGCTGGCTCCGCCACTGTATCTGATGCATGAAAATTTTGATTTTTTATGTGCCGACATGCATAGTAAATATATTATTTCAAGTAACTATACGTACCCTTTTGTTCTCAAGTCTTTGTCCGACTTATAGACATGTTTTGGATATAAATAGGCATGGGGTCATGTTTGTGATATTTATATGCAAAACATGCCTTATAGTATGAGTTGGTATGTGAAATACATTGTAAAACTTTTTGCTAAGATGGATGAACTTTAATAATTCACCAAATCCCTAAGGTAATTATCGTAAGCAACATTTTAATGATTAAACTTGGACTGCGAATAAAAAAAATAATTTAAAAGAAGGAATCCTTTTTTATGTCCAAATGATTTACATTTAAGAAAAAATTAAGCACTTAGCTTCTGTCAAAAATGAAATATTTATCTCGTCATTTGAAAAGATCGACGTTCAAGTGGGATTTCGAGCCAACTTTTGAGTGTCTATTTATGTATTGTGCCTGTTAAAATAAAAATATATAATTATCAATAAAAAAATAATACCATATAAATAAATAAAGAAATAGGTAATAAATATAATTATTTTATTTGATCCGTACACCGTACGGACTTAATGCCACTCTATTTGCATATAAATATCAGTCTATCAGAATATCCTATCCTTGCATTTCACCAAGTCATCATATCTCAACACAACCTCGAGTAGTAATTACTCTCTCCCTCATGGACTCAAGATTAGCTATTGTCTGTGAAGTTTTACTTGCAATCTTGCTTCCTCCTATTGGTGTTTGCCTCCGCTTTGGTTGTTGCACTGTAAGATCCCCCTTCTCCTTCTTTTTATCCAGAAAATGAAAAGGCATCTATTTTTTTATATAGTTGTTTTTGGTGATAAACTGCTAAGGTTGTTTGAGAAATGATTTAACTCTTTTAGAAAATTGTAAGTGATATGGTCATTTTTTTTGGTAATATTTTGCAGATGGAGTTCTTGATTTGCTTGGTGTTGACCATTTTGGGCTATATTCCTGGGATTATCTATGCTCTCTATGCAATCCTCGTTATTCAACGTGAACAGCCAGCAACTGATCATTATCAGAATCTTGCTTAATATCATTTTATGGATACACCATTGCAGATTGTGCGTTGTTGTCTTGTTTCCGCTTGCATTTTACTTCTTTGCTTGTAATAAAGATCGAACCTTTGGATTTATGATCTTCTACATCTCTTGTTGTGAATCAAATCTTGCAGTTTAATTTTATGAATTAATCCTTTATAGCCTTTTCTTCTGAGGTGCTTTGGTTATTTCTCACTGTTTTACTTAGATCTTAGTGCCAGCGTGTCTAATGTCTATATTTGTCGGTGGGATAGGTAGGTGGTCTTGGGAATTAGGGATACGTAAAAGATTCTATTTTGATGTAGATAAATATCAAAGTTCTATTTAGATAACCTAGCTCCTAATTGTAGTATCTGATCTGTTTAGTTATTTGCTACTTATGTGATTTGGTGATATATATGCTATGGCTAGCTTTAATTTGATGTTGCTCTCTCTCTGAACTAGGAAAGTATGAGCAGAAACCGGTACTGATATGTAGTTTGGTTTGGGTTGTACAATATCAAGTTTAGATTATACTTTATTGGCTTCAATGGAAGGACAGGAGTAATGCACAGTAGTACTACCGACCTACTCCTTTGCTCAAAATATCCTGATCTTTTACTCAAATTATTATTGGGTGGGGTATTTTGGTGGATGAAGTATAGCGAAGCACGTGGCTGACAAGCTTATATAGAGATAGGAACGGGGACATGGTGTCTCACCTGGGGCCACTGACTTTTAGCTTGGCAGTTCATGACTAAAGCAACAAGCTGCTAACTAATGACCATGAAAATGGTTACTCACTATACAATCACGAAATTAGTGCACTTCTTCGGAAGCTTGTGGCTCCTAATTATCATTTAATTTCAAAATCAAGAAATTTGTACTCAGTAGCCAAGTTCTCCAAAAAATACAGCTACATTTTCTGAAAAATTTGATAACATAAACCGAAAAATATACAATTGCACCAAATATTTGCTTCTAGAAAAATAAATGGTTGAAACTAAATCGAGTAAATTCCATGGTTGAAACTAGCTTAATACTCACCTGAAAATGACGTCACTAGAGTACATACTTTTGATTTAATAGGATTAATGTATTAAACTCTTTACTTCACCCATATTAAAAATCTGACTCAGTTACCCAAAGCTCATACAAATTGTACCCCCTCAAATTACTGGGTTTAGGTTTTTTTTTTTTTTTTTTTTTGTTCTTTTTATTGTTAATTTAGTTGTCTAGATAATTAGTATAGTTATTTTGTATTTTCTTTTGGTGCTATCCTACTCAATAATAACAAATTATCAAATAAAAGGTTGCAGAAAGAACAACTTCTAATTATAATTTTTCATAACAGTGAAAACATTAACATCTTAACATATCATAACAAAGTTGGGAATCACAAAAAACATATTATGTTCCATTGAAATATTTAATACAAAAATATAAAAACACCATTTATGAGATTCTACTTCCTATAGATTTTAGTCTGCTTTGAGTATATTCTATTCAAGATACCCTTATGTGTTACTAAGATTCGGGTCGGGATTAGAGGTGGGGCGTATGTTTCTTATGGATTAGTGTTTTAATCTAATTCAATTAAGTAAATATTTTATTTTAACTTCCATGTCACTTTTCAGGCGTGTATTATGTTGATTTTGGACAAAATTATTTTTGTGTAACTTAGACAAAAATTGAATGATATTTGGGTAACAAAAGAAAGTATAATAACATTTGAGTAACAAGCATGAAAGTTGAATGGTTATTCATAAAATTTATCGTAGTGATAAATATTTTTTATTTTTAGTAGGCTTAACATAGGCAAGCTGTAGCCAATTTGATTTGCCAACTAAAAGAAAATATACATGATTCAAATAATAGTCATTACTTCTAAGAGTAAAGAACAAGAAAACAAAATTGTAACTCTATTATTTTAGCTGAACAAATAGTCATTGCATCTAATTTAACCATAAAATGTAGTTGAAATTCTAATGTTTTTGCTAAATTAATGGACTTCCGGTCAAACTTAATAATTGGTTGGCTTGAAAACTAATTGTGGCAAATCTGAATTGGTATAGAGTTTAATAAAAAGATAAATACATTAAAAATTAGTTATAAGATGTTCCTTAAAAATTGTATGCGTATAAAAGATTAAGGGCAAGTTTATAAAACTATGACTTTTTTAAATAAACTATATAAAAAATGTTGTGACATTAACCTGAACAAAACGATTGTAAGGTAAACAAAAGAACAGTACAATTAAGATGCTCGATTGGGCCGGCGCTGAGTGCTGGCTCTCCTGTCACTAGTGTAGTTATATAGAGTAATCTTGAAACTTTGATTAACTATAAAGAAGGTACAGTCACGACTAACCAAATAGGCAGAAATTTTAGTGAGTTATTACAAATAAATTCCAACCTTAGAGAGGGAAGAGTTCATTGGTCGGTAGAGTTTGAAGCTTCTAGGTTCTAAGCCTTAGGTAGGATATATGATATTAGTCTTCATTGAATTTTACGTAGTTTTTCTATGAGTTTGATGGCTTCAGTTATTCAGGATTTTGGGTCTAATTTTGGAATTGTCAAGTTAGAACCAACTAGGCTATTGATGCACCAACTAGTCATAACTCGTAAGTAAGCCTTCAACTTAAAGATATGCTGGTATTGGCATGTCCTTAAGATGATGAAAGAACCTGATGAAGCGAAAGATGAGAGCAATTTTATAAAGAACATGCTAGGCAAGACCCTGTCTTTTGAACAGCATACTTTCCAAAGTTTCCATATGCAAGCGGGATCAGTTTAGAATATTCACACTTATTAATACCTTTAAATGAACAAGTGTGCAGTTCAATCTTTTGCTTAGGCAAGATTCATATTGGTTGATTTCCTTCATCATCTCTTCTATTGAGATGTCAATGTTCATGTACGTATAGCATATGCACTAGAACCTAGCGTTGTTTATCTATAACAAAAGATAATTATTAAAATATCTGCCTTTCTGATAACATGGAATGTTGTCATGTACAAGTCTAAAAGAAGAGGTCCACAAATTGTACGACATAGCAATAGGGTATTTGTCTGCTCTCCAATTGTTCGCAGAAAATGCAGAGCATCCATGAATTAGAAGTGCACATTAATCATATGCTAGGTCTTTAAGTCAAGGATCAAACAGAATTCGTAAACTATGGCCTATGGAGGTCGATCACATATAGTCCTATTATATATAGTTCTCTAAGCCCCAAATGGACTTTTTTAAGTATTTTTTCTTTCCTAATGATAAATGACAAATTAATTGATTTTGTTGAGAAATGATGAATATCTTCTCAAATGAATGAGATCCTTCTATTCTGATCGAAAATTTTAAGATCGAGCTGCGTGCATAAAAAAAAGTTTTAGTAGCTCAAAGGACTTAAGAAGAGCTAATCTTGATTAGTTAGACCACCGGGCCCCGTAAACCAAATGGTTTAAAGATGGTGAGACTAGTTACATAAATGCTCTAAATTCATTTCACTCCATTTGACAAAGTGCCATTCGAATACCAAAATACAAAGAAGCATGTTTTAAAAGTTTTCCTAATTTGAGCAGCATATATACCGTGCATCAAAGAGCTGGTACATGCTCAAACTTACCAATGACTACAAAATCATATACACAGCTCAATAATCTAACAACAAACATCCTCAATCTCCTAAACACAACATGTACTTCACCTACTCATATTTCCCAAATCCAAGCTCAACTAATTCACCACAATCTCCACTTCAACACTACCATTGCCCACAGTTTCATTTCCAGTTGCCAATCTTTAGGTCTCTTAAACACTGCTTTCACTCTTTATACACAACTTATCAAGAAACCCCACGTCTTCACTTGCAACACTCTCATTAAATCATTTTCACACTCCGAAATTCCACTGAAACGAAACTCATTTTCCATGTATGCCCACATGCATAGAAATAGTATTTTTCCAAATAACTATACGTACCCTTTTGTTCTCAAGTCTTTATCTGACCTTAAGGAGTTTAAACTAGGCCAATGTGTACATAACCATGTTGTAAAATGGGGACATGCTTGTGATATTTATGTACAAAACTCGTTGTTGAATTTGTACACCGGGTGTAATATTGACTTGTGTAAACGACTGTTCGATGAAATGCTTGAGAGAGATGTTGTTTCGTGGACCGTTATGATTATGGGTTATAGAGATTGTGGGAAGTATGGCGATGCGCTTGTTGTGTTTGAGCAGATGAGAGATGCAGGCGTGGCGCCTAATCGGGTGACCATGGTGAATGCATTGTCTGCTTGTGCTAATTTTGGTGCTTTGGATATGGGTATGTGGATACATGATTGTATAAGGAGGAGTGGGTGGGAATTGGATGTGATTTTGGGTACTTCATTGATAGATATGTATGGGAAGTGTGGGAAAATTGAGTATGGATTTTGGGTTTTTCAAGAAATGAAACACAAGAATGTGTATACTTGGAATGCAGTCATTAGAGGATTGGCATTGGCTAAAAGTGCGGAGGAGGCTGTGCGATGTTTCTTCATCATGGAGCGCGAAAATGTCAGCCCTGATGAAGTGACGTTAGTAGCCGTGCTTTGTGCTTGTGCATATACCGGAATGGTTGAACAGGGTAGAGAAATCTTTTCTTGGTTGGTGAGCGGCAAGTATGGATTTCCACCTGGTGTGAAACATTACGCGTGTATGGTTGATCTATTAGCACGTTCTGGACATTTAGAAGACTCGTTAAGGATGATCAAAGAGATGCCAATGGAACCTACAAAGAGTGTTTGGGGGGCTCTGCTTGCTGGCTGCAGACTTCATGGGAATCAAGAATTAAGTGAGTTTGCAGCTTGGAAACTTGTAGGATTGGCGCCAAAATATTCAGCCTATTACATTGTCTTGGCTAATTTATATGGTGAAATGGGAAGATGGAATGACGCTGAGAAAATCCGAGCCTTGATGAGAAAGAGGGGACTTTTAAAGGACTTGGGTAGTAGTTCAGTTGAACTTGAGGATCGAAAGGATCTATTACACTTGTTAAGGTGACAATGACTGATCTAGCTTGCATATGAAATGTGGAATGTCATTGTACAACCAGCTTTGATCAAATGTCAGAATTCTTCTCAGTTGCAAAAGAGGAAGTAAATTTTCTTTGAACTCCTCAACTGATTTGCTAATTGTTCCTGCCATTATCTTTTGGTGACCAAGCATCGATGAAATTTTAAAGGAAAGTCATTTCTCCATGGTAAGATTTTCTTGAAATATAATCCATCATAAAATTATACTATATGATTTAAAGGAATGTGGAGTAATCTTAGACATGGAAAAATACACGATCAATTTGTCACAAAGAAGGAGAAAAAAATCATCACAAAGAATATTTGAAGAACTGACCCCAAGAAACAATAGAAAGCTACAACATGCTTGAACCCAATTAATCAACATCACCAGAGTCTAATCACATCGAGAGAGTCCTCATACTTTGTGTTAAACATTCTTGATATTTAAATAGGACATCTCAGAATTCATACAAGTACTTCTCAAACAGTGACATGTGATCAGCATCTAAGCAAACTGCCAAACGCAAGTTCTTATCCTGGTTTGGACTTGGCAATATATAAACTGTCCCTTCATACAAAATGCAAGCAGGACCCATATGAATTGGCCTTCCCCATCCAAAATCTGAATCATGGACAGGCAACCTAGTCCAGCTATTAATGTTTAAATTAGGACTAGCAAAATAAGTTGGACCCCTGATTAGTTTCGATAAATCAGGCTGTAATTCGAGGTAATCTACAGCTGATCTTAGGTATTCGTCATCCATTTTTGACAAGGCACTATGAATTCTCTTAGCTGAATTTGTCAACGGCTCTGAAAGAAGCTCATAAGATGGTGCCATTGGTGTCGATGTGAATACCACATTTCCTAAGTAACCCGGTGGCAATGGAGGACAAAGCCTAGACCTCCCATCAGTGGCAACATGTAATTTGGTCAATTGATCATGAGATAGTCCACGTGCTTTGCACGTGCAACGCCAAATATGGGCTGCTAGGATTTCATAAGTACTACCTTCATGTTTGGACTTGGTCTTAAGAAGCCCAAGTTGCACACTTGTGAATTTGAACATGGCTGTGGTACTAGGCTTTGGACCTGTACATTCTTGGTTATTTGATGGTGATTTTAGGGATGGTGGAGCATGATATTCGACGTGCTCAAAAGACGTCGTTGGCAGGTCCCGTGCATGGAGAAGTGTCCGATCGATGAACGGCGGGATGGCCACCGAGAGGCCTCGTGCAATGTCGGACCACGTGTTGATAAAGTGAAGGGATGAAAGACCATCTGATAATGTGTGAAATACTCCTCCACCAAGAGAGACTCCACCACACTTGAAATGAGTTACCTAATGAGAATCAGACAATGGCTAAGTTGAGTCCCAAAAATGCAATAACAACTAGCTAGATATGTTACTGCAATTATATGTTGAAAAGACCCCCATCTAATGAAAGAATATTTGAAAATACACCCATAGAATAGGAGGTTGAATATGTAATGCGAGCATGAAGAAAACTAAAAGAACTATAATGCGCTGAGTTAACTACTCCTACCTTTTTAAGAATGAGTTTATGTTCAGTGTAGTGATTAAAATTTTCAATTACATGTAACTCTTCATATTATTAGTAGTACATGTTAACTTGAAAATCAATAATGTTAATACCCAATAAATTGCATCAACTGTAGTAATGAATTTTCTATACTATCAATGTATATACTAATTTAGTGAAATAACACAACTTACTCCCTCCGGTCCACAATAGATAAGATTGTTTGGTATTTTTTACGCGGATTAAGAAATCCACGGTTTAGCATTAATTGACAATAAAATTGACCATATTAACCCTGTCTATCTCTTTAATTTGTTCATTAAAAAAATAAAAATAGATACTCCAAGCTTTATTACTCCAACGGCAACTTTGGAAAAATAATATTAATATTTTTTTATATACGAAAAAATCAAATATTGGGACCACAAAAAAAATGTAGAGGGAGTAATTTCTAGACCGAGTCTCTAAACTCTCAACTTTTTGAGTTTCATGTGTGAGATACTCCAACCATTGCTCAATTTTCAAGACTTAGGAACTAGAGACGACTTCCAGTCTCTAGATATCAGGAAAACATTTTATAGACTCAACTTACTAGGAAGGTGTGGCTTGTGAATTAATGATATCCTTTTACTCCTATATGCATCCTTCCAAAAGAACAAGAAGGAATTAGGCCTAAAAATTACTGGGCCTACCCTACTGCGCCACTTGCTTGTTTCCCGTAAACAATTTAAGAATGAAAATGCAATCTTAAAAGAAAAATTCAAAGGAAAAAGTAAAACGGGAAAAGGAGTAAGTATTCCAAAACACCACTCAACTTCGAAAAATTAGTGATCAAACTCGCTATACTTTAGTTGGTACCAATTAAGTCACTCAAATTAAGATAAATTGCACAAAAAATAATACTTACCAGATTTTGCATTATCAGTCATGAAAAGTTTGATTGAATTTATTTTCTTTTATTATATACCCTGTAGGTCCTACTTTCTTGCCATATAGAATTTTTCAATAATAAAATATCAAAATTTGTGACCCTAACCCAAAAAAACCAATCCAACCAATTTGTATTGGTAGGAGAAAAATAGGAAGAGAGGGGATCACTCATCGGAAGTCGGATTTTTGATTCACTTCTTATTTTGCTTGAATATTTTAGTGGCAAAGTGCACCAAAGGCCATTTTTGACAGTGACCCTTGGTTTGAGGCCACTTTTTTTTTATTGATTTTACATGAGAGACCATTTTTTGGAACTTCAATCCTTTTGAGTTGAACTTCACGCAAGTTCAGCCTACAAGGGTTGAAGTTCAACTTCAGTCCACAAGGATTGAAGTTTACGCATCTATGCCTAAAAGTTCAGCCCTTATGGATAGAAGTTGAAACTTCATAATTTAGGCATGAAGTTCAACCCACAAGGTTTGAACTTTAGTTCAAAAAGATTGAAGTTATAAAAAGTGGCATCTCATGTAAGACCAATAAAAAAAAGTGGCTTCAAACTAAATACCAGTGGTAAAAGTGGCATGTGGGCAAAATTTTTACATATTTTAGGCCTCGTTTGTTTATAGAATTTGGGCAGAATTTGGGGTAGTATTTGAAATATTACTTCAAATTCTTGTTTGTTCATAGAATTTGTGTAAAATTTGAATACTAAAATTTCAAATTTCCAAATTCTATTTGAGAGTAGTATTTGGGATATTTGGGAAAATTACTTTATCCCACTCACAAAACTTCAACTTCAACTTTTTCTCAAGTGAAAATATATGTCCAAACACAATTTCAAAATCCAAAAATTATTTTTCAACTCAAATTCAAATACTCAAATTTTCAAATTTCAACCAAATCTATGTCCAAACGCTAGCTTAAAGTTATAATTAACTCTATCTATATACTCCATCCGTCCCATTTTATGTGGCACCATTTGATCGGACACGGAGTTTAAGAAAATAGAGGTTGACCTTGTAAAGTTTCAATTTTAACCTTGAAAAAGTAAGAAAGAGAAGATTTGAGTAATAAAAACGTTGTTGGTAGCTTTAAAAGTATGTAGGGCCCAACAAGGGTAAAATAGAGATGGTACATTAAATAGTTGTCAAAAAAGGAAAGGTGTCATTCTTTTTGGGACAACCAAAAACGAAAATATTGCCATATAAATTGGGACAGAAGGAGTACTATTTATAGGATACAACCTTGTAGCATTGGGTCGCCAAACTCATGAACCTATCCTCTGATATATTTTAAAATTGAAATTATAGACTTAGAAAATAGGAGTAGATGAAAAATATGATGATATGTAAGCTCAGATAAAAAGAAAAGAGGTATTCCTAATTAAAACTTCTCGAAATTCTCCCACGAATAGTACTCCATTCGTCCCAAAATGAGTGTATATCTTTTCTTTTTTGTTTGTTCCAAAATGAGTGCATGTTTCCTTTTATGGCAACTCTTTAAATTTAAGTTTTGTTTTGGACCACAAGATTTAAAGACATTGGCCACATTACTCATATTTTTCATTTTAAACCACAGGATTTAAAAGTCTTTCTTATTTTCTTAAACTTTGTGCCCAGTCAAATCCAGACACTCATTTTGGGACGGAGGGAGTATATGCTAACTTCTTTACCGTGAAATTCTATGCTATCCTTTCTAGAGACATAATGCAATTTACTATTCCAAATCATTTTCCTTACTTTCTTGTTATTTTGCTCCTATCTTGAGCTTTCAACCATTGTTCGGAGACGAGAGTAAGAAAGGAAATGAAGTTCAAAAAGTTTCTTTGCTTTATTTGATTACTGATGAGAAACAGTAGGAAAATATTAGCTTGATCTTTTCAATCCAGACAACAAAATAAGAACTTACAAAGATCTTTTAGGTCAATTACTAATATCTATATTGGAATACCCTGGGATTGGATTCATATGGAAGTCAAGCTCGACAACAAAAAGAGAACGTCACTGAACACAAACTTTTTTGTGCTCTACCAGTATAGTTTACTCTGGTAGAGCAGATTGTTTACTTTAAAGTTCGGAGATTTTCAGATCATATTTGTTACTATTACTATTCCATCCGTCTCAATTTATGTGGCACCATTTGACCGGGTACGGAGTTTAAGAAAATAGAGGTTGACCTTGTTAAGTATCAATTTTACCCTTGAAAAAGTAAGAGAGGGAAGATTTGAGTAATAAAAAAGTTGTTGGTAGGTTTAAAAGTATGTAGGGCCCAACAAGGGTAAAATAGAGATGATACATTAAATATTTGTCAAATAAGGAAATGTGCCACTTATTTTGGGACAAACAAAAAAGGAAATGGTGCCACATAAATTGGGACGGAGGGAGTAATATATTGTTCTATTGTCCCAAATTATGGATATCATTGGATATGTTGTTTTGTTCTTACTTTAATTACCTAGTCTGATGGTGTAAAAAATGCCATACATGCTCAAACTTAGACTCTAATGTTTTGAAGTAATATACCTGAAAGATGACGAGTGGAAAAGCAGAAATGTCACCAGAAGTATCAACAGTGGGAATGAGCAGCTTCCTAAGTTCTAAACTTGGAGTGAAGTCACCAAAATCATCAACAGAAGCATCACTTTCAGCTTCAACAAACAAAACTCCTTCTCCATTGCAATTTATCTCAATCCTTCCTTGCTCATCCTTAGCCAATCTCCCAGCCATTGGATAAAATGACACAAGAACATTGCTTAAAGCCTCTTTCATTACTTTAGTATCAAAGAAATTTGTGGATCCATTTGGCCTGTAAAAATATACAGTCAAAAGATGGATTCTTCCAACTATTAAATCCAAGTTAGAACACCAAAGTCTCTTTGATGGTGTTGACTTAGATGGTTTTACTAATGTTGATTCTTTGACGCTGATCTTCATGATATTCTCACTTCCCATTTTGCAAATAAATAGAAAGAGATTTTGCGTTTTATTCTTGAGAGGTTATGTAAACTTCAAGGAAAAAAGAGACAAATTACTAAACGGAAATCAAGACGAAGAATCAAATTATGTGAGGAGTGTTGGAAGAAAGAGGATCTAAGGTGGAAATCCTCATGTATGGCGGGTGCATTATTTATAGCCTAACGGTTTGTTTGGATGGTTGTAACCTATTTTATGTATTGTATTTTATTGTTACCATGAATATAATATTTGTTTTGATTATTACTCTAATTACTATTGTATTGTATTGTTAAATTCATGTTTATGTAACTATAAAAATTGTCACTTTATGTAACGACCAATTTGGTGGGATCGTGTCCGTACTTATTTTTCTTTCCTATCATGCACTCACTTATTATTTAATATTCCTGTTTTACCATTTATCTTATATTCACTTATTAAATCACGGTAAACAAAAAAATCTATCCAAATATTATACAACACATTACGATACGATACAATACAATACATCATGAAACATAGGCAACACCAATCCAAACAATCCAAACGGATAAATAAGGGGCTATCGTATTTCCATGGTGCTTGCTATTTGTGGTTAATGATAAATTCTTGGAAAGTGCAATTTACTAAGGTAGGCTTAATTAATTACTCCCCTTCCCATTTTAGTTTCCTTCAAGTTTTTTTGACGTCCATTATAATAAATAAAATGTCTATTTTATCAATTTATTTTTTATTTTTTTTCAAATTATTTCTATTAATTTTGTTTTTTGAGAATTGAAGAATACTAAAAAGAACTAGTACTTTTTTTATGATTAATATTATTATTGGAATCAACAGCAAATTTGGTCTTCATTTCCTTAAACAACTATTTTGGAATAATTTTTTTTTTTAACTAAATAAGTAACTAAAATAGAACGAGGGGTATTGTTTTCTTATATTATTTCCATGACAGCCCTAAAGACTATTGATCACACAACATTCTTGCACGTTAGGTTGAAAACCAATTAAGTACATACCATATGGAAGGAAAATGCAGTTTAATATATTAGTATAATACATTTACAATTCCTCCCGAATTTAAATGGAAGCATCATGGAATGTACTAATACTACTATAAGATATACAGTACCACTTTGGGTATTAAAAAAAGAGAGAAAGGAGGTTGAGAGACAATATCGGTTTTCTATTATTTAGAATAAGGAATTCACCGACTGATTGTTTTGTTGAGGGACAAGAAATCCCTAAGTATACTACAGTATATGTCATATATAGGGACATTGACTCCCTTCAGTGTTACTAGTATTTTGCTATTTTCATTTTATTTTTATTTTTTATTAGTACGATTGTTTCATTTACCATCAGGAATTTTTTATGACCAAACGGGCATAACTTTTACGAAAAAAGGGAGCATCTTTCCTCAAATTTTTTGTGTTGGCCTAAATCTGATTAGGACAATAAATCGAATTTGTTTTGGGTTAACTAGCAACTATTTGTATCAAAGCCATAAAATAGCAAGAAATCTGATAAAGAGAATTGAACAACAGCTAAGAGGCAAGAAATAAGTACTTGGATATATCTCTGGATGTCTTTCCTTGATTACATAGCTCATACTTATAGTCTACAAGAATAAGTAGAGCAATAAATGTGTTTAATAGCCATTACTCCATGTTCTGATCATAGCTAGCCCATGATCACCCCATTAAAAGTGAGAGCAACGGTCAACAGTTACAAAAAGGCAAAACTCTATCAACCGAAGAGTACTGAATCTTCATCGAGGGATAAACTGCACGCCTTGTGATAGTTATCCTTTAATCGCCCCGAGTAATAACTTGCAACCATGACTCGTTCTTGCCCGAAGCAACTAACCTCGGGATCATAGTAAATTTCTATGAGGGATGGTCTTCAGAAGATTCAACCGAACCACACTTCGAGCCCCAACATCGAGGCTCGGTAAATTTTCACCCAATACAAATAGTCCTCCCATCCCTCGGATAATAGTCCGGATTTTTTGAGGGTCTGAATAAATTCGGCGGGAAATCGACGTGGCTACACGTGTGCCATGATTTTAGAAAATGATGGTTGTCACTCCATATTCCCATCCATCACAGATGGTATCCGTTAATTGGGCGCGACTTTTTGCTCCTCCTTCTCCATGTAAATGCAATGATGACCCTTCCACTATAAATACCTCAATTTGTTTTCCTTCTTCCTTACTTCCAATTTCTCTATCAACAGTAATCTTCCTTAGCAGAATTACATCTTGAACTTCTTCTTCTTGATTAAGAACATCACCAATTACGCAGCAAAAATGTCCGCTATACATTATGTACAAAACTCCTCAAGTCCCTTTGAAGAGAGGATCCCCGATGTTGCCACCATGCTTGTTGGCGATGAACTAGTAAAAGTACTGGTGCCCTTAAATATTCTTCCACCGTTGGATGACAACACCGAGGAAACATCGTACCCAAGCGGTTTAACCCCGAGGCAGCGCAAAGCCATCACCAACCGCGGCAACGCTGATGAAATGGGCGGCGAAGAGGAAAACGCCACCACAGAAGTTGGCGATGTTGAAATAGACACTCCAAACCCCAAGAAAAAGAAATCTCCCTTGAGGGAACTCACACTCGAGGACGTCATCCTCTCGAAGCTCGACCTCTCGAACGACTTCATGATGCAAGTCCAGACTGAAGCTGATATTAGGATAAATAGAAATATTTCAGTTGGAGACACTCCGAGCATGATCACATAAGCCAATATTCGTTTGGTTCTGGAGGAGTGCAAGTGGGGCCCCGAGATTCGAGTCAGCATCCCCGCTCTGGAGAGCCGAACCTACGATGTGGTTGATGGGAGCTCTTTTGTGTACACCTACCCCTTCACAATAGGATTTACTCTTCTTATTCACGAAGTGGTGGACACGTTCTGCCGAACTTAAAACGTGTGCATAGCTCAAATCGGCCCCGGATTCTGGAGGGTCATTCAGTGCCTTGACTATTTGAGTAAAAGAGCAGGTTCTCTTTCACTTTTGATCACTTTATCTACCTTTTTTCTCCCACTCTGCATAAGAATGAGATTGTTCAACTCAATAAACGAGGCAAGTTTTTGCTGATCACAAAAGGCGAAGACATTGAAGATCGGGGATGGAATGAATGCTTCGTTTTACTGCCTACTACTTCTATCTTTGAAGTCCGGCTTTCTCGAGCGGTGGAACCGAACACGTAAACTTTTTTCTCGGTTACTTTTGACAACTTCCCACTTCATCATTTTTTACCTCTCACTTTAAGCTTTGACCTTTTTAGCTGAGTCGATTCCGATTACACCTCCCGACGAGCTGACTGCTTGGGTGCAAGCCTTATTAAGGCGAAGCCAATAGAAGAGAGATCGTGGATGATCTTGGCTACCTTAATCGAAAAATAATGGGCTTGCAAGCGCCATAGTTAGTCATTCCTTACTTCTGTTGAACTACCCTTCTGAAGTTTTCGTCTTACTAGTCCTTGCTTTTTATAGGTCTCCCCCGTAGGGCAATTACCACGCCAAAGGGAAAAAAAGAAGGATAAAAAGAAGAAGGAGACTGGGGAAGCTTCAAATGAGCTCGATGATGTGGTTGGAAACGTTGAAAAGAAAAAGGAGGAAAAGAAAGAATGAAAGACTGCTTCCAAGGGGCCAACAGACGAGGGTAAACATATTGTTTCTTTCCTTTATAACATCTAGCCCATTGTTCTTTGCTGACTTTTTTTTTCCCTTTCTTTCAAAGCTCTAAAAAGGAAGAGGCAGTCTTCAAAGAAATCCACCGGGGCCAAATGGGCAGAGTGGAAGAACATGTCAACCCCGAGGTAGTTACTTCTCCTCGTAGGGGTTTGATCAACGAGCCCGAAGAGGAAGAGGCTCAAAGAGAAATTGAGACTATCAACCTTGAAGCGTCGACTCGACTGGCTGATAAAATTGAGGAGGCAATTCCTTTATCAGCAAAAAGGATAAAAGTGTGGATGGGACCCCTCGTACTGAGGAAAAAGCCTCACGAGCTGTGTCTGAGCCCGCTCACGACTCGATTCCCCAAAGGTAGGTCAGGAGAGTTGAACTTCCCTCCGACCTCTGCCTTCTAGACAATGACGTAGCGGTTCCCATCAGCTGCAGAGGGCTCATCGGGCCATTAGAGCGAGAGCGCCTCAAGAAATCACCCAAAGCTGAATTGATGGCCGATGCAGCTCAACATACCATTCAAGTATTTTTGCCTCACTTACCTTTTTTTAGATTTTATCGTTTCCCTTTCATGTCCTAACCATTTAGTTAATCTTTTGCAGGGGGTACATATACTCGATCAGGGTTGCCGAGATTAAGACCCATCGAGTCTTCATTCTTAAAGAAACCAAGGATGAATGGACCGAATAAGAGCTGACCTCGAATCTCGAATAGTCGACTTGGAGAAACGACTTCTTAACGCCAAGATTGAGTTGGATGATGCTCGAATGGCTGCTGACAAAGCTAACCTCGAGAAAGGTTATGAGGTTGCCTCTTCTGCCGTTTTGAAGGAGACTTGCAAGACTGAGCTCACAGCTGAACGGAAAAGGATAACTGACGAGGCCAAAGCTTCCCTCAGTAGAAATGCTGAGAAGTATGCTCTAAGATGAAGGAGAGCTCCCTCAAGATAAATGAGCTAACCAAAGAGAAGGAGCGGCTCGAGGTTGAGATTGTGGCCTTTCGGGGAAAAATAGCTTCTTCTTCATCGAGGAAGAAACTGAGAGCTACAAGGGCTAAAGTTGAAAAGAACTAGGCCATCATCCAAACAAAACTAAAGACCCTCAAACAGTACTAAGTCGGGGCGGATCTGGATGCAGAGATAGTCAAGGCTGAAAGCCCAAAAACTGTTGAGTCATCCCTTCGAACAGTAAGAGCTCGAGTGACGAAGACAAAAAGAACGAGGGTTTTGACGCTTCAACTTCCGAGACGGAGGAGTGATGTCTCGCCAGTGTATTTTCTATTTTTTCTCTGCTTAGGCTTTGAGCCGTTTTAAATATTTTCATGTTGGCCTCCGAGCCTTTTTTTAATGAATTTGAATGTTTCTAAGTGTTAATCTTTCCTTTGATTTTTTAATGCCTTCGATATATCACTTGAATATTTTCTTGCAAGGCTTAGATAAATTTAAGTGTAAGCTAGCTTAGAACAACGTCTCGTTCACGAGCCGAGGTATAAAAATAAAAACTGTATTGGCCTTCATGCATTGGATAAAAAGGAAATTTTATAGAGTTTTATTCCATTGATGAGTTTCGAGCCGATTTACATGAGTCCTAGTCGTATTGAGACTTAGGCAAATTCTTATTACAAAGCCACTTCGGGCGATCATAACAAATAACTAGGCTAACTCTTAAGGAAATAGTCTCTGGTGTACGGATAGCTAGTCTTCGGGTTTCGTTCGAAGTTTCCGGTTATGGAGTGAGTCGAAGGCTGGCTGAACTAACTCCCCTTGTATCTCCCAATGGTCGGGTGTGAAGAATGAAGACCCGAGCACTGTGTATCATTCTCTTACCTTCCTGAAAAGGTTAAGCCAAGAAAAATGAGGGGTTAGTATCATTCGACCCAAG
Source organism: Petunia secreta (assembly GCA_029990175.1). Lineage (NCBI taxonomy): Eukaryota > Viridiplantae > Streptophyta > Magnoliopsida > Solanales > Solanaceae > Petunia > Petunia secreta. The sequence goes on from JARKIP010000068.1 coordinate 4,882,417, forward strand.
CGTTTGAGCACTCACCGCTCGATGCCGTGGGTGAAGGATTATGCTTGACGAAGGATAACGTACCTCAATGTAAAAAATAATAGCGCTTTAAGTTGGAGATATTCCAATTTAAAGACTCTGATTTCCTAGGAGATCTTCGAGTTGATAAGATCCTTTTCCTGCGATGGCCTTATTTCGATAAGGCCCTTCCAATTAGCAGCCAGCTTTCCTGCCTTTTTTTTTTAATCGTTTGATTCGAAGCCCTCAAGATGTAATCACAAACCTTAAAGGTTTTGAATTTACTCTTTCGATTCAAGTAGGCTTCAATCAGACGCTTTTGGGCAGCCAACCGAACCAAATCCATTTCCCTTCGCCCTTTCAGCAAATCCAGTTCCACGCACATAGCTTGTTGATTCGACTCCTCGGATGCATGTACATACCGAAGGCTGGGCTCACCAACCTCGATAGAAATCAATGAGTCGATCCCATAGGCGAGGGAAAATGGGGTTTCTCCAGTGCTATTTTTCTCAGTCGTTCTCATTGCCCACAACACCCTAGGCAGCTAATCGGGCCACGAGCCTTTAACTTCATCCATCATCTTCTTAAGATTGTCCACGATTATCCTATTCGAGGACTCAGCCTGCCTATTAGCATTGGGAAGATAAGGTGTTGAGACCACTCTTTTAATCCCCCATTTGGCAAAGAAAGTGGTTACCTCTGAGCCTATGAACTGTTTGTCATTATCACACGCTATCTCCCTCGGAACTCCAATATTTTTCCAAATGAAATTGGTAACTTCTTTCTCCTGAACCCTATCAAAAGATCCTGCATCGACCCACTTGGTGAAATAATCAGTGAGCATAAGAATAAGTTTTACACCACCTTTCGCCTTGGGAAATAGGCCTACAATATCCATCCCCCACTTCATAAATGGCAATGGCGACACGATTGAATGCAATGGCTCCGCTTGTTGATGGATCATCGAAGCGTGCTTCTGGCACTTGTCACATTTTTTAACAAACCCTTAGCATCTTCACTCATCTTAGGCGAGTAATAGCCAGCTCGAAGGAGCTTTCGTACCAAGGCCTTCCCACCAGAATGATTTCCACATTCGCCCTCGTGCACTTCTCTCATCACATAGCTATACTCCTCTGATCCCAAACATTTGGCCATCGGGCCGTAGTAAAGTTTTTTATATAATTGTCCTTGCACAAGCGAATATGGAACAACTTGCCTTCGAAGCTTTTCAGCTTCCTTCTTGTATGCCGGTAGGATTCCCAAACTATATAGGAGATAAATTTGGTCCGCCAATCCCAATGCCTATTTACTGTATTTTCTTCCAACTTCATTTTTCTTGCGGGATATGGGGTATTTTAAGGGGTTCACGGGTCTAGATCTGGATTTTTGTGGGTCCGAACGGGGTCGGATTTTAATGGATTCCGGTCCGAATTTTGACGGGTAAACCCCCACCCTTTTGACACCCATAGTCCTAAGTATGCTTAACGCTCAATGCAGGCTCGCGTGATAGCTCATACATAAATTATGTGTCAATGTCACTGATTAATACTGCTGATTCACAAGATTAATTTCCTTCAATATGAAGGGAAAAAAGATCTATTCGTCTATAGAAATATATTAAAATTGAGAGTAGCTTATATGACGATGCATCATATTGCATATTTTTATAAATGGGAACATTATTACGCTAAATGCCATTTGAACACTTCTTTTGAAAGTAAATAACCATAGCTTAAAATCATCACTTGCTATTTATCTTCACTTCCGACTCTAAAAATTACGAAACTTCTATTATTTAGATATTTTAAAACAATAATCTATTTATTCACAAATAAGTAATATTTTAAATTATAATAATTATAACGGTTGTTGATTATTCATTTTAAGGGAGGTAAAATGTGCAGTTTGACAAATATCTTTTTGAAGTAATTGTCATTATTTGGTTGTCTAAAAGTAAAAGGCTATGTAGTTGATTTGTATCCTTATATTGTAATAACTTCACATTTTTGCATTATTTATACTCATAAAAACATACTAGATATTTTATTTCTTGGAGTTCTTTAGTCATTTTCAATTTCTTAATCCATTTATCGTATTTTCTTTTATATATATATATATATATATTTCTGATTTGATACTATATTAGTTAAAAAATTAAAAAAAAATTGAAGATCTTTATGGCTTCCGCTTCATGTCTCAGGACTCATGTCTCGTCTCGTATTAAGTAAAACGCCTTGTCTTATGCCTTTGTTTTTTAATACATTGCTTCTAACATGCATCATGATTCTCAAATTTACACCATTATATTTTTTAATTTGCATTATATTCATATAAAGCTATGTGCAGGTGCCCACGTGGCTCAAAATTGCAGCACAATTTTAAATTTAAAAGACAATTCAGAACTTATTTAGCATAATGTGACATTAAATGGTGGAAGAGATTACAAAGTAGAAATTGATTTTTTTTTTTTTCGACAACAACTTAACTACGAATATTCCCATAAATTGAACACCATTTTGAATTTCAAGTTATTTGCTTAGAGTGTATGGCCCCTCTGCACAGTTATGACTTTCTTGGGTACCCAATTCCATAGTTTAAGAGCGTACTACTAGCTAAGTCATGTTCGTTTTGGGAACATTAAAGTCTAAAGTTAAGTCGAATTAATTGGTAGTACTAAGATATCACTGAATATCCCAGAAAATCAATTTGCCGGATACCAGACAACCTACCGCCGGAACTCATCCAACCCCATCTTAAAATCATTTCTCACTATTTAAATAGGAGTATAAATCATTTATAAACTTAAAAGTGCTCCTTTAACCCGAAAACTTGCTGTAGCTTGGAGATTGCATCTCGTTGCTACCTGCATCAGCATTACCACATGCAATTAAGTGATACTACAAAATACTACCAACTCACTTGTTAATTATGAGTTTGACAGCATAGACATGGCAGCAAATTACGGCTAATCATTCAGATATGTAGTAGTTAATTAGTACTATCTGTTCGCAATCAATCATGTGCAAGTACCCTGGCATAGTTAACGTCTGAGCAGATTCTTTGTAATATTTCTTAATTAGATTTGCAGATTTCCCTACGAACACTGACATAATATGAAGGTGATTAATAGTATTTGACTTATTTCACATCTTAGTTACTCTTATCTGTATCAAAATTTTTTATTCTTTATTCACTCTGTTTTGATAATAATGTAAGTGTTCTTTGTGTTCATGCTGAGCACTTGGACTTTTGTATAAAGAAAGTGATGGATCGTGCTAGTTCATTTGAGTAAACAATAACAACCGCCAAACATAAATATTTTGTTTCATTATGACATGCAGTCCTCATTAATACTGATCAAGAAAAAGAATAGTGGATGCTTATGAATCTCTGGTAAGAGTTGACTACCATGTGATACTATACTAAATCATGTGGATCCGATCTTAATAGCACAACTTTCCAGGAAAAAAGAGACACAAAATTCCCCCTACAACAACATTTTAAGCCTTTGATTATATTAAACGAAAAATATAATTGACCGTATCATTTATGGTCCAAACGCCCCAAATGGGATTATTATAGTAATTTCGCACGTCTTTTTAATAAATTCATTAATTTTATTTCATTTATACTCTTAATCAGATTTTAAGTTAATTTTGAATAATTTGTATAATTCTCTCTCAGGTTATTAATTCTTAGTTATATTTTCAAAGTACTTTCACAACTAAACATGCATTTGATTGTTTCCCATGAATTATTTAATGAGGTTAGGTAGAGTATAAAAATACATACGAAATACATACTACTAGTATACTATACTACATTTTTCATGTATTTACTACAAAATTATATATTATACTTATAGATTAATTCCCAGCTCTTTTTTTTATTGGTCATTTTCTAACCCTAATACTTTGAGCAATATATGTACACCTTTAAATATTGACTGTCGGACCTAATAATTCCCTCTACTTTAATTTTTCCTTCACGAATTTTATTAGACATTTTAGTTTAAAAATATGTGCCTATATTTTTTCCTCCTTGAATTTTTCCTAAATATAATAAGCTACAAAATTAAATAAAGAAATAAAAAGTTAGTCATATGGCAGATGATGCTATTCCAGCAAAGTGGTTATGGGTTATTAACATGAGGTGGTGGTTTAGGGTTCGAGTTTGGTTAGGCTCTAACTTTTTTTATTATGTGCCTTTTAAAATCGTAATTCCTAAACCCTAAACCCCAAACCCTTAACTGTTAACCCTTACGGGTTATTTGGTTGGTTTTAATAAGTATAATAGTTATCCCATATTTTTTAGCAATATTAATTATTTCGAGATAGATTTTATTATTAAATTATTTTGATAACTTATACTATGGAGGTGGTGGGAGTATTTATGGGATTTCCTTAATATTTAGTCCCGCAAACCTAACGACCCCTTAAGGTTATCGGTATAAATGTCTACAAATGATCACATATAATTGTGTTCTTTTAACAACATGATACAATTGAAGTGAGTGATCATAGGTAATGACACCATTAGATATCCACAATGGTCCATGTGGCAAGTTAAGGTCACTTATATAATGCCGTACTTGTACATCATGCTATTATATACAAGTGAGCACTTATAATTATGTTCTAATGCCTTCATGATGCAATTGAAGTGAGTGATCATATGTAATAACATCTTTAAATATCATACATTGGTCCATGTAGTGAGTTAAGGTCATCAATATAATGTCGTACTTGTACATCATGATATTGTATACAAGTGAGCACTTTTATGTAATTGAAGTGAATGACCATAGCTAATGACACCCTAGATCTCCCACATATAATGTTGTTCTTGATTAATTAATAGAACATTACAATATTTGAAATTATTTTATTAAATGTAATTTGTATAGAGTCATTAATTAAATGACACAATATTATCAGTCCAAAATATGCAATTAGGGTCATTATTTAAAAAAAAAATCTCATTAATATTTATATTTATAATTTCACGTCGTTAAGTGTGCCTATTATAAATTACGCACCTATTGACGACCAACTACAACATTAAATAAAGAAACGAACGTTGTTTAGGCAGAACATTCTATTATAGCAAAGTGGTGTCAAGCATAATAACTTGAGGTGGGGGTTTAGAGTTCGAGTTAGGTTAGACTCTTTTTTTTTTTTTTTTTTTAAATGTGCTTTTTAAGTCCAGATTCATAAAACTCTAAACCCTAAAGATCGCTAGTCTAATTTCGTATTGTACATCACGATAGTGTATATAATATCCCACATTGGCCCGTGTGGTGAGTTAAAGTCACCGATATAATGTCGGAGTGCTCATTTTGCTATTGTATACATGTAATCACATATAATTGTTTTCTTGTGACTACATGATGTAATTGAAGTGATTGATAATAGCTAATCATGACACCCTTAGATCTCCCACACTAGTCCTTGTGGCGAGTTAAGGTCACCGGTATAATATCGTAGTGTACATATATTATTGTATAAATATGATCACATAAAATGTATATTCTTTTACCAACATGATGCAATTGAAGTGAGTGATTATAGGTAATGACACCATTAGATATCCCACTATGGTCCATGTAGCGAGTTAAGGTCACTGGTATAATGTCGTAGTGTACATCATGCTATTGTATAAATGTGATCACATAAATTTGTATTCTAGTGACTAGATGATGCAATTAAAGTGAGTGATTATAGTCAATTACACCCTTAGACCTGCAACAAATAATTTTGCTCATGTCTAATTAGTTACGTCATAAAATATTTGAAATATTTTATTAAATATAATTTGTATTGAGTCATTAATTTAATTATACTATAATATCAGTCCAAAATATGCAATTAGGTGTCATTATTTTAAACAAACACTCATATTATTGTTTATGTTTATATAATTAGAAAAAATACGCCACATAATCATTAGGAAAAATAATTACTGTTTTTATCCACCTTTTGTTTTTCTTTCTTTCCATAACCATTTTCCTTTTTAAAATATATTTTAAATATTTCGGATATATATTTAATATTATGTATTTTGGATATATATATTTAATATTATGTATTTCGGATATATATTTAATATTATGTATTTCGAATATATATTTAATAAATATTAAATATATACTATTTAATATATAATTCGGATATATATTTAATATATTTTATATATTTCGGATATATACTTATGCATTAAGTTTTTGGATAGAAAAAGTTATGGACAACTAAAAGTAAATATTTATTGATGGGTGTGCAAATGTGTATGGTATAAGAAATAATTCTAATAAATAAAGTGTATTTAAAAAACAAGAAAAAGTATAATTAGACATTATGTAGGTACGTATACTGACACGTATTATGTAAAGTTAATATATTAATCTTTCATCTCCCACCTATTAATATTTTGTAGGCATCAAGGTTTTGGGAATATGTTACATTTAATAGTTCGGTTGGAGGGAAAGTTCTGGAAGAAAAAAATAGTTTAAAAAGTCAAACAAATATTGAGGGTATCCTAATCATTACACGAGTGTGGCTAAGAATGGTGTGGCCAAATAGCACCCTCCTATATTAAATGCCACATCTTCTGACTTTTGGCAACCTTTTTGGAGGGTAGCCTAATCGAGTGTGACCTTTGCGCTAAGACCCCACTTTACAAATGTTGTTTCAGGATCCACACTTAAAAGCGTGCCTAAAAGGTAACAAAGGCCGCACATCTAAACTACATGTCTTTAAGGGTGGCCTTAGACCTAATAGGCTACACTTCTTAGGTGTTTCTTCTAAAATAAAATATTTAATGGCTACACAATTGAGTCCCTATGGCAACAGTTTTAAAGCGTGCAATCTTGTATGCGCTATCAAATACACTTTTTACTATTAATTAGCTCAATTTTATGGTTAAACAGTTATATTTTTTTTGTATATATCCAATAATTATATTTGTAAATTTGCTAGCAGCTGACAAAATTAATGCAATTCACATACAAAAATTGCAATGTATTAAAAAAATATCTATATTTCATGGACAAAATGTTCACACAATCAATGAATTTTTACAGCCCGAATGAATTCATATCGTATCATAAATAATAAAAAAAATCATAATTGTCTGAAAGTTGTATTCATTAACTTCCAATAGATCAAAGTGTACTTCAACCACCTTCTCTAGTTGCATCGTCAAAAATTTCCTACACATTCAAAATAAAATAAAAATAAAAAAGAAACAAATAATATGCTATGTGCAGACTCAAGGGAGAAAATTTCACCAATAATTTTTCGTACATTGAATAATAATGGAAATCATATACTAGCTTGAGACCAGGAATTCAAAGAAAAGAAAATAAGGCACAATTGTTGTTCAATTCAATTTTTCTTTATTCAGTATTTCTAAAGACATGTAACAAAAATATCTTGTTTATTGTCAAGAAAGCAAAGCTGGAAGCTACTAACAATATAATTAAGACACTAAAAGTATAAGAATCTAACCATATATGTAACATCCAAAATTTTTAACACAGAAAATAATTTTTTCTCAAGAGCTACTTTTTTCTCCATTAATCATATAGAAAAGAATCGAGTTGATTGCCTCTATGGTCACTCAACTTTGGGTAATCAGCAACCATGGTCACTTATCTTTACTTTGTCTTTTTATGGTCACTCAACTTTGGGTAATTGGCCACCATGGTCACTTATCTTTGCTTTATCTTTCTATGGTCATTCAACTTTGCCCAAGTAGCTCCTATGGTCATCCAACACAGAAATCCTAACGTACGTTAAAATTTTGCTGACGTGGCAACTACAAAAATATTTTGGCAAATTACATAAATAGAAAAAAAATTAAATTATTTAAGACCAACCCAATTAAAATTAAACTCCACCCAAGAGTTCTTGCTAGAGGTGCCCATTTTTCCAAAAAAAGACTCTTTTTTCTTTAAGTCTATCAAGAAAGCCTTCTGGTAACACATTTTCAACGTTAATTTCTTCACCTAATGAAAATTTGAGCACCCAAATGAATTAGTGTCTGACCTTAACGAATTAGCGGCTTTGACGCTTTCTATAAGCTGAAATTTTTATTGAAGTAGCATAAATTTTTGATTTATTAAATAGTATTTCGCAATTTGTTTAAGTAATATTATTTTTGTTTAGCAAAACTGGTTCAAGAGATTTTGCATTCTCAGATATTTTTCTTAAAGACTATGCGGCAAAGCAACTCCAACTCGCTGCCAAGATGAAGTAACTTCTTGGGACCAAATTTTGCTTTCAATGAGTTTACAATATCCCATGATATTATTTTGATCAATATTTGTAATGAAATTGAAGGGAAGTATGTGGATTATCTCTCAACTCTAAGCAAGAAAAAAGTCACACATGTAGGTCCACTTATTCATGAAATGAAAACAACAATAGAGAATGAGGAAATCTCCAGGATTATTCGATGGCTAGTTAAGAAAATGAGTCTTCGTATGTTTATGTTTCATTTGTAAGTGAATGAGCTAAGTGAGACGAACTTTATTTGGGCGCTCAAATTTTCATTAGGTGAAAAATTAACTTAGAAAATATCAAACAAGAAGGTTTTCTTGATAGACTTAAAAAAAAAGGAGTCATTTATTAGAAAAAATGGGCACCTCAAGCAAGAACTCTTGGGTGAAGTTTAATTTAATTGGATTGGTCTTAAATAATTTAATTTTTTTCTATTTATGTAATTTGCCAAAATATTTTTGTAGTTGCCACGTTAGCAAAAGTTTAACGGACGTTAGGATTTATGTGTTGGATGACTGTAGGAGCTACTTGAATAAAGTTGAGTGATCATAGAAAGGCAAAGCAAAGATAAGTGACCATGGTGGCCAACTACCCAAAATTGAGTGACCATAAAAAGATAAAGCAAAGATAAGAGACCAGGGTGGCCAATTACTCAAAGTTGAGTGACCATAGAGGCAATCAACTCAAAAGAATCTCTTCAGTCTAACAAGCAATCACCAAACCAAAGAAAAGGAGCAGCTGGGCTTAACAAGTATAACAGTCAACAAGAATGTACAATGATGTAGGGGTGTTCATGGTACGGTACGGTACTGTTTTAAGCTTATCGGTAACGGTAGATCGGTTAACGGTATGTAATTATGTAAAACCAATACCGTACTGATAAGCTATCGGTTATCGGTTATCGGTAGTTAACGGTTCGGTAGTTAACGGTTCGGTAAGCGGTATACCGAAGCCACAATAACCCAGATTTACGAAAGGAAGTAATCAAAGAAAGCTTGCTGGATTAATAAGAAATCTCACAAAAGCACATAAAAAGATTAGCTTTACTCTTAAATGTACAACTTATAAACTTTTGTTACAAGCAGCAGCACAACCTATAGAAAAGAAAATTAACCAAAAGAAGGTAAATTTGATTCATATCTTCCATAAACAGACATCTATTAATATTACTTATCAATATTAGCAACCTCAATCAAGGGATTATCATTTTACAGTAATGTTTCCTCCGCCAACATCTATGCACCTTCTGCAATGTTTTCTCCCCAACATTCTCCATCTTAGAATGTTGTAATGACAAATTCAAAATGGGTCAGGCCTCATATGTTTGTAACGACAAATAGCCACTAGTAGCAATAATATTTATACTTTAACATATAAATTAATATACTAATAATAAATAAAATACATAAAAATTATAAAAAAAATCCTTATCGGTTATCGGTACGGTAACGGTAATGATATATAGAAACCATTACCATACCGATATCTTATCGGTATTAGAAATTTATACCATTACCGAACCAATAACCGTTATGCTTATCGGTAGCGGTAACGGTTCGGATATCGGTACCGGTTCGGTTTTGCACACCCCTACAATGATGTGTAGAAACTTTGTACACAGTAACACTGCAAAAATGCATAAACGCTATCTAGAAATGTAGAAATGCACAAAAACTAGAAAGCTGTACAAAAATGCAGGACATTGTGTAGAGATGCTACTTTCTAATCCATGAAATAGTACTTAGTTTCATTATGAAATAAATTCATGACTCACTTCAGGTAGCTTAAGAAACCGCCTCACCTAATTTGTTGAGCAGCAACATAATCTACTGCTGTATGAACGAAAAAGTGCCCGATTGCGAGTCTCATATGCCAATCACGCTCCTTTACTAGAGACAAAAGCAAGAAAACCAATCAAAATAGTATACAGAAACAATTTGAAGTTGTTCCAAATAAGATATCAAGATTTACTAAGAAGACATGTGATGTAGTAAAATATCCAAAGCTAGAGCGTTTACCCATCTTCACAGTCTGGATTTAGTGCGGATAATAATTCACAGCCAACAGAAACGACATCATGAGCTGCGTACATTGCGTGCAACCATGTATCACAATCTGTGTTGTCTTCATCCACGCGACTAGGAAGAAGATTAGACATACTAACAAATATGTCATGATGAAAGCTGTTAAACATTAATGGTAATGGTTCCTGCAATTCTAAGTGGCTAAGTCCAAGATAAAGCAATGAACAATGTAATATAGACTAACTTGCATTCATGGTTTTCTAATAGTCGACTAAGAACATTCTCGAAATTCTGATATATATCCAGTGAAATGATCATTTAACCACTGCAAGAGGGTTGCTATGAGATTATCAAAGAAATCACGAAAAACAAAAAACAATCTTAGTAAACAAAAATGGAGCCACCTTTGTATAATATCCAAGGTACAGTAATATAGAGATATATATAAGACTCTCTTATGAACATAAATTGGCACCCAAGGGAGGGACTGAAAGACATGGAGAAAGATGGATAAATTAGAGAAACATAACCTATGATTCATAATATCCAAGGTATAGTAATATAGAGATATAAGACTATTATGAAGATATATTAGGCACACAAGCGATTCTCTTATGAAGATATATTAGGCACACAAGGGATTGACTGAATGTGATATCATAATGAATCTAGAGTCTGCTCATGAGGTATCAGCTAAGAAGACGAGCACTAAACGTTCTTAACATGTTCTATTGTACTAGAAAGGTATTTATAATAGGTAATACCAGGGTTAATTTCACCTGTGGTTACTGAATTATTGTTTCATTATCACAAAGTCATTTTTGTTTCATTTGTTATCCAAAAGTCACTCAACTCTGCTCCGGTCTACAATAAAGTCACTCAAGCCAGATTTTGTTTAAAACTTGTCGGAAAAATGATGTGGCATCATTAATTAAAAATAATTTTCTTAATTAATTTTTCATCTATTAATCTAATTCCTTAACCCATTATTCTTATTCTATCCAACCCAAATACATTTCACTACGTCATCGTCGTACATAAATATTTCATACCGATGTCATTTCTCTTTGCTTCTGTTTTATATTGAATTAATTAGCTAATCAAATTGAGTAATGTTAGAAAAATTGGTTATGCAAAAAGGGGAAATGAGGAACGAAGAATGAATAATGAACGATCTTAAATCGCTTTGGTTCAGTTTTTCATTTATGAAATCAAATTAGTTATGTCGATTTTTTTTTTAATTTTAAAAAACCAAAATAATAGCTCGTTTAGACTGTTGTTATGTATATGGTTTCATAATGTATCTATTGTATTGTACTTTATATTTTGTTGAGTTCAACATTATGATAGATTATATTGTTTGCAGTCGTTTCATGATATAACATACTAGTAAATGAAGAATGAATTTACAATATTGCCAAGAAAATAATAAGATAGGGGATAGAGTTACTATAAAAAAGTTAAGATAAATGGTAATATATTAAGGGAAAGAAGAGAGAAAAAAGACACGGTAACGACGCGATCACACCAAATCGGTCGTTATGAGCTCTTCATCGTTATGTAACGACGGACTAACGATACGATACAATAAAATTTTAAAGTAAAAATTAATACAAACATTATTTTATAATAACAGTACAGTAACAGTACGATACGGTATAATTGATAACAACCATCCAAACAAGGTAATACCAAACAAGGTCGAATTTTTATTTTGATTTTTCTCATTTTTTTTCTTTCAATTTTTCTAGGTTATTCGATTTTTGCTTGGTACCCAAGCGATTATACGGTAGATAATATTTATCAATTTCAAAATTTTTACTGATAACATAGTTATTTGTATATCTTCACGTAAGATATGACACTCTAATTTATAGGTATGTCCTTGCTTTTGCTTACTGCATTAAAAAATAATTGACACACAGATATAAAGCCTTTAAAAATGATGTGCCTGACACTCTAATTTAATACGAAACAGAAACAAAGAGAAATGGCATCGGTATGAAATATTTATGCACGACGATGACGTAGTGAAATATGTTTGGGTTGAGTAGAATAAGAATAATGGGTTAAGGAATTAAATTAATAGATGAAAAACTAATTAAAAAAATTATTTTTAATTAATGATGCCACATCTTTTTTCCGGCAAGTTTTAAACAAAATTCGGCTTGAGTGACTTTGTTGTAGACCGGAGCAAAGTTGAGTGACTTTTGGGTAACAAATGAAACGAAAGTGACTTTGTGGTAATGAAACAATAATTCAGTGACCACCGGTGAAATTAACCCGGTAATATCATGAAGGAAAATGAAGAAAGCAAAAATACATAAACCAAGAATAGAGTAGATGAACAAGCATTCTTTTGTGATCATTATCGGTCTCAAAGAGATTCTATCCGTAGGAGAGGATCCCAAAATTGCTGCATACCTTATAAAGTAACGGATGAGACCAAATCTCACTGCAATTTCCTATTGACTTTGATCTTAACTTAATTTAAACAAAGGTGAGACCTACAAAAAACGTGTAAAGTAAGAACTTGTTCAGTGGGACATGTAAAATTACATTAAAAGGTCCAGGAAGACTTGTCTTGATGTGATTCCCGCCATAATTAACAGATTCCAGAATGACTTATGCCAGGAGTACTATATGCAAGAGCTTCCGTTCTACATCCTTTATGCAATTGCTTCATCCATCCTATGTATAGGTTACTCTAATAGATAGCAACATTCATATTGAAGTTTGAGTTTTGATGATTGACAAACAAGGAGAAACTGGTAGAGGATCTTGTTCTCAGAAGAAGGACCTTGTTCTCTGACAGGTTCTACTGATAATGAAAAGATGCACGGATACATTACCATTCCGAGATGGAATTGGAAAGAACCTGGACGCAGCAGTATTACAATCCAAATTGGATTAGGAGTCGCGCAGGAAGGTTCTACGAAGCAGTATAGGGAAGCAAGCAGAATCTTAGTAGGACTAGGCCTCGCGCAGGAAGGTTCTTCGGAGCAGTGCAGAGTTCAATCCTAATGGGATTAGGAGTCTCTTGGACGTGAATATAAAAGCATAAACGGCGTCTAATAAACCCTAATTGCCTTGAGTGCCAGTTGGAAGTATCTTGGAAGATCTACATAATAATAGGGAATATTTTCAAAGAGTCCAAGAATGGAAAAAGTGTGTTGGAGGTAAAAGTTTATAAGGAAAGTATTTATTGAGTCCTAATTGGAGAATAATTCTTTTCCATGTCCATCAAGAAGTCTTATGCACACTATATAAACATCATTATGAAGACTTCAAGTGACATGCACGAAATACTATCTCTTTAGCCATATAGAGAGAGATTGAGAGCTCAAAATGTTGATAATTCTGAAGAGAACGCGCAGAAGGAACTGACTGGACGAGAGGTTCTTCATCAGGCATAGTAATACCAGTCCAGCAAGAACGTGCAGAAGGAACTGACTGACAGGTGGTTCTTCATCAAGCTGTATTGAATTTCTGTCTTGGTCTAGTTCATATGTATTAGGGCTTTGAATTGTAACCTATTACGCTTATTTGAGAAGCATTATTTAGGTACTTTATTTGGAGAAATCCTTGTGCTTTTAGGCTAGAGTTAGCTTAAAAGAGTTCTACGGTCGTGGATCGTAGGCAGTCTTTACTTAGGAGTTTCCTAGGTGTGTTTGCTACAATTGAGTTGATTGTAGGCAGTCTTAGGTACTAGAGTTTAGTCCCTTGGTTATAGAGTTTGTAACCTAAAACTTGCTCGTTGTGTTAGTGAAATAGTTTTCAAAATCCCAGAGTGTGGGTCGTGGTTTTTCTCCCTTGAGCAAGGAGTTTTCCACGTAAAAATCCCTGTGCAAGTTTATTTCGGCATTATTGTTGTTAGCACAGTGTTTAGGGAAAACCCGTTAAGAGCCAGATTTTTGCGGGCACGAACAAGGTTCTTCGGAAGGCAAAAATCGAAAGACACTATTCACCCCCTTCTAGTGTCTGTTGAAGGTTGTCTGTTGAAGGTGCACCAAGTGCAACAATTCACAACCAACAACAAGACAAAAAAGAGATTCCACATGAAGAATGAAAATATGCAAAGAACATATAAGACTTTAGTAATAAATACACCAGTCCAGTGACAATACCTACAAAATGTTTCCACTCCAATCTAAAGATACGTCAATATTCCTTTCTTTACATCTCCTAGTTGTTTAATTTCTTAACGTTATATAATGTAAGAGAACTAAATCCCAAGTGGATTTGTGAAAAAACCCTAGAAGAATTAGATGGGCCAGGATTTTCGGCAAATGATGGGTTTGGGCGGCCGAAAAATGTAAAGGAATTATATAACTTTGATTTACTCAATTAGTGATTATTCGTATTTGCAAGAAGACGTTTAGTTGTTGCACCCCTTTTCTTGAGGCTTCGTTGCAATTACAACAGTGCGTCTTTTTTGGCCAAGCTCATATTTTTATACACCTCACGTCTTTTGGTATTCCTTTCATGAACTTGGTTCATCGACCAACTACGTTTTCTTGTTTGCCGAGGATCCGTAGAGCTTCGATCAAAGAACACTAGTTTTCTACTGAGTTGCTGGATCTTCATTGTTAGTTCCGATTTCATCAGTCTCGTCATCTTCATCCTTCCATTTCTTGTAAGTTTTCGTTACTTTTCTTGTTATTTGCTCCTATTTTAATCATATATGATCTAACCATTGTTTCCTGTGGGATTACACTGAATATATTATTGTTGTTGATCTAATCATTGTTTAGAGATGAGAGTAAGAAAGGAAATGAAGTTAAAAAAAAAAATCGCCTTATTTGGTTATTAATGAAAAAGAGCAGGAAAATCTTGTAGCATTGGAAAAGCCTGATATTTGCGATCTAGAAAAGGCCGCATTGTTTTTAACACTGGTCTTTTTGGTCAACTATCCTCCGCCGTGCTTGACGAACTAGACTCAGACTCGGGGTCTGCATCAAGCTGACCGTCCTCACTCAAGAACAGACAAGAAAGATCAGGATAATAATGCTCTCAATCGATCTTTTCTAGGATTCCTTATCACGCCACACATGGAGATCTTTCCATTGATAGATCAGAGGGTATCATGTTCGTTATAATTAATAGGAGTAGTTACACTACTTACATTCAGTAATTCACCCCTACAATAATATATCCTATCAGTGATATATAACGTTTGTTTTCTATGAATTTCATAAAAAGTTGGGAAGTAGAAAGTTTGATCAATACTGATATTTAATAAATCACTTGAGAAGATTACAATAACACAAGGAGCTACTATTTATATCATAGCTCATACAATATTGTAAAATTATTTTTATAGGTTCGTCCTCTGGAGACGACTGGCCACAACTTTAATTACACTACAATATTGTTGCAGTGACAAACTATCTTGTTTTAGCTTCTCATCTTCAACCACCGAATGTTTTGGAAAGCTGTTGTCACATGAATGCAGGTCATCAATTGCACGAGACATAAAACTTCCTACTTCTCCATACTTTTTATGCAAGAAATACCCCTCGGCCTCTTCTCTATTTAATTCTACATATCTAAAGTATGACCAACATGAAGTGTATAATTCTTTTAGTGTTGGGTCTGTTGAGTTATCACGAAGAGAAGTGACCCTATTATTTGCTGATGTGTAAAGTTTGGCAGTCATGTTTAATGTGACTGCACCAAGAGTTGCAAGATCTGTTGTGTTAGAACGAGGATCTGATCTTAAAAGTTTCTCACATAGAGAAGGAAGGGGTGTGTTGGAACAGATATCACTCACTAAATCTCTCTTCACAGTTGCAGATGTGAAGAGGACAGACAGAAGAAAAGATACTAGCAATGAGGTAATGAAAGAATAAGAAGCCATTTTAATTTCTTTTACTTTGTTCACAACCTTAGCAAATGTTATGATGCAATAACCCCTATTTATATTTGAAAAGCCAAGAAGAAAAATTAACTACGTGCCTATCTTATAATTGGATTATAGATCTTCGGCATAAAAACTGGAGATTTTAATTAAATGAAGTATTACATGAAGCAGATGCAATTAAATTTTCAAACCTTGACCAACAAATTTATTGTTTCAAAAGAAAATCTCATGTGTTGACCGACAAAATTACCTTTAACCTTTCTTAAGACTTCTGTTTTCTTTCTCGCTTCAGATTATTTTACCGATCTAATATAGATTAAGCAACAAGACTTTGAACAATGATTAAAAAATTTAGAACTACTCTTTATGTCCATTTAGCTTTTCATACCAATTAAAATATCATAAACGAATTGGCTATTTTATGAACTTATCCTTATTAATTATCTTTTGGAAGTTTAAATTTTAATATTGTTTTAAAAAAAATTATATAATAATAATCTAAGTAAAATAGGAAAAATATTACTCCATTAAACATCTCTTGATTTTCTAAAAGTGACAAGTAAGAGTACTAAAGAAAATTTGTTCATAAAAGTGACAAATCAAAATAGACGGAGGGACTAAGAGATTTGAATCTATTCGAGATTTTTAGCTGAAATTTATTGCTGCAAAATACTTTTTATCAATATATTAGCAAATGCAGATCAGAGTATACCCATCCACTTCATAAAGAAATATTATACAACTACATAAAATGATATTATAATTAATTGCTATTTTTTCTTCTTCAGCACTGCGCATCCTTGCAACTGTATACATGTACTCTTCTTCTAGCCACTTTGTTATCCCGTGGGTTGTGTGTCTCTAATTATCTTATATAATTTTCCCTTTTTAATTTATTTAGTTTGATATATTGTTTAAAAGTTCTTTATGATAGTTAAGAATGTTTTATAATTATTAAGTATATCACTTATTGTACATCAGTCTATGCAAACATTTTCTTCAACACAATACAATACAATACAAACTACAAAATAATACATAAAAGAACAATGAGAAACACCAAATTTTGGTTGTTAATAGTACTAGTGGACTCTATATCTTGGCTAGTGGTGTAAATGGCTATATGCTCAATAAATGAAAGAAAGTAAGAATATATATAAAATCTAAAATGAACATATAATCTAAAGTGCCTTATATTATTCATTTTCAACTGTCACAACAACTATAATACCATTAGAGTGATGGCAACAAAAAGTAAAAAAAGCATAGAAGAAACCGAAAATGGCCTTTCTAACGTATAATTGGCTTCATTCTTCTTAGGTCCGTTGCGAAGAAGGTCTGGTCCACCATAGGCTCCTTTCCTCTGATGAATAACTTTGTGCACTTCGTTATGTTCATCCCCCTTGCTTTTTATAGCTGTTGCTTCAAACGATGTGTCATTTGCAACTGCGTGCGATTTAATTTTATAAACAATTTACACTTGTACATGATACATATGGATATGATAACCAAGCATGAATAACTATTGACAAAATAAATTAAAAAGAATCAAAACCAAGCCTTCATATATATATATGTGTGTGTGTGTGTGTGTGTTATGATGACAAATTTAGCACCTAACCATAAAAATTAATGTAAGAATAATATTAATGACACGGTCAGGGGCTTGGGGTGATATTAGGAGATGAGAATATATTGGAGACCAAAAACAACTTACCCTTTTCCTTGTTTTCATTCTGCAAGAGGAGTTCATGATTTGTGGCTTTTGGGATGAAGGTGCAAGTTGAGTATGCCAAAGTTTCTAAGAGTATAATGAGGCAAAACCATGACACTAATACAACAATCTTCATGGTTATATATTTTTGTGAAATTAGTTCTACCTAAGAGTTTCAAGTGGTACAGCTATTTATGGACATATATCTACATTCAAATGTAGAAAGAGAACACTTATTGGAATAAGTACACGTTTGGCCATAGATTCCAAAAGAAAAAAAATTTGAAAAAGAGTTTTTGAAGCTGAGTTAAAAAATTGTGCTTGGAAGTTGAAGTTGTATTTGGACATGCATAATTTACTTGAAAGAAGGTGGAATTTTGTGAGCGGAGAATTTTTTTTTTCAAAAAAAAACATATAAAAATGGTCAAAATCAATTTTTGGTTTTTCAAATACTCAACTTCAAAAGAAAGTCGAAAAAAATCCCTAGTTTTTACGCAGAAACAAAATTTTCAAAAACTTTGTGGAAAAAAGTGAAAAAATTGTTTATGGCCTAACGGGCTCTAAGAGTTTCAAGTGGTACAGCTAAGTTTGGCAAAAATCTTCCAAAGTGAAGCCAATGTGCTAGCCAGAAGCCTGGAATAAGATTTATTAGGCTGGTTCTTCAAGAAGTAAAGTGCTGATCAAGAAGGAATCAAAGGACTAAATTAGAAGCTTAAAAGAAAGGTTATTGGCCCTTGTCTACACATGTATGATGTAACTAAAAGCATATTAGGACCCATCTTAAGAATCTAATTCTCATTTCCATATCAAATTCTGTTAGTGGTAACGCAAGTGTTACCAATGCCAAGAAAAAGTCTACAACTTAAGCAGGAAATTAACTTTGAAAACAATCAACATAGAATAACTTTTTTAGTGGTCACATGGTCTGTTTTATATGCTGCCCTGGAAAATGGACTTTTCGTTCGTTTTAGTAATATCACATAGATGTTATGATGAGTTATTGGTGTGATTATACTAGCAGGCCAATTTTATACACAAGGTAGGACTGTATTTGTCATTTTGGTTTATTTTTTTCGTATTAGTTTTAATTTCTATATTACCAACACTTTTTTTTAACCCATCCTTTCCCCTCTCTCGGAACAAATAGTGGCCCTTCCACTTTTTACTGGCTGATTTGCAAAAATATGACACGGGAAGCAATAGTTTACCTTTTTGCCCGTGCTAACAGATGGTTTGCAAAAACAAGACATGCCTTTATATTTTTCCACTTTTCAACACTTATCCCTTTAAGTATTGGCAATAAGCAATACTTGCCGCACTTGGCCGTAAGTCTTGGCAAAAAGGCAAGACTTGCCTTTGACTCCTGCTCAATTTGCCAACACTTGAACACTAAGTGTTGACAAAAGGCAACACTTGCCGCACTTCGTCGTAATTGTCAAGACTTGCCCCTTCCCGTCTTCCATGCATTCTCGCCATATAACTTGAAGTATTGGCAAAACAACACTTGCTGAAGTATAGCCAATTGCCAAGACTTACAAAAATTTTGCCTTGAAGTCTTGGCTCCGGTCAGCGCGGGCAATTTTGCATAATCAGTCCTTATGGAGGGGCATGCGGTGAAATTTTTTTGCTTTTTACTCCTACGCTAACTCGAGCCCATTATTTTTATGTTACTACATAATTTAGGTTATGACCTTTGTGCAATAGTCAACCCCTAATTTAAAGTATAAATCATTATTTGTTTATGTTTTAGGGATTTTTATAACTAATTTCTTGACCGAGGACATAATTTATAAATGAGCCTGTAGATTGTTATTGAAGAAATAAGGTGGAAAGAAAAGAGTCGATCCCAACCGTCTTAGAAAAAGGAGACTTCGACTGATGATGGAATCAACTTGTGCATCATATTCACTATATCTACTGTTTCATATTCCCAAGTACATTCCTTGCTTTCTACTTTTGCTCCCTCATATTTCAAAGGAATTGGCCGAAGAATTATTTTATTTAGCATTTAATAAAAACTCCAAATTCACCTTATCTGATATGTCCAAGCGAAACTCACCTAAATTAGAATGGAATGTGTAACTCTGATCATGCTGTATAACATTCGCACCTTCGTCTAATTGTGTACAAACGCAGAATAAGCTTCTCACAAGTTTGTTTATGCCGGCTCAGAGCAGAATTGTAAGTTTGGTCTAGCTCGTCCCATGTTCAAGAAATTACAAAATTTGCTGGCTGCATAATTGGTCCATTACCTCTTGGCGACGATTGAGGCCGAAGGACCGTATAAAAATGCTTGATCAGTTGCGTGCAGTATGAACTCACAAGTCTGACAAAATTTTAATATAACTAGCTGTGCAAAGGAGAATAAACAACTAACTGGAAACAAAATGAGGGACCCTTAGCCTTAGAGCAAATATGGAGCACGAAAATTCCACCTTCGAAACATAAAAACTCACTTAAAATCACTTGCCTCTTGACCACCACAACTACTACGAGAAACTGTGATTAGTCAGTCCAAAAGATTCCTACACGCCTCAATATATGGTGCTTGTTCAGGCAGTCGTAAGTTAATTTTCACAACCTGTAGTCCTCGGCCAATAGCTAATAGCACTTAAACCACATTGAACTAGTTCAGGTTGCTGATAAAGACATGGGGAACTTTCATCCCCCCCCCCCCCCCCCTCTCTTCGGCGACAATGAAAGTGGATGATGCTGGAGGCATCTCGAGTGGGAGACTAGACTCCTCGAGCCGCCTCCGAGCCTGCTCCTGATGCGTCTTCTTGGAGGCAGTTTTGCTATATTGCGATTCCTTGAGAGCTTTGTCACCTAGATGGCGACATCCAGGTCTCGATTAGCCTCCGTGGACTCTTGGGTCCTAAGGAATGCGATCGTCTTAAGGAGTCTCACATTTTTTATTTGATGGTTGATGATGCTCAGCACGCCATTCATGTATGCTTTCTCCAATATTTCTTTTCCGACTTTGCGTTTGCTTCATTCCTTGACCTTTTAGAATTCTCTTTTGCAGTGTTACATCAATTCTATCAGGGTTGCCGATATAGAATGCAGCCGAGACGAAAAGCTTCGGCATTTAAAAGCTGGATGGAGGCGAGAGCGAGCTAGTCTCGAGACTCAAGTGAGTGGTCTTGGGAAGGAGTTAACGAGTGCGAGGCTTGAGTTGGAGCAAGCTAAAAATGCTGCCAACAAGTCTGACCTCGAGATGATCAAAGCCCTTGAGGCTAAATCCGTTGTTGAAGAGAAGATGGCCCGTTTGAAGGAACTTTGTGACGCCGAGCTAAAGAGGGTAAGAAACGAAGCTCAGTCAGCTATTAATGAGATGGCAAAGAAATTTCATGCTGACTTAAAGCAGAAGCTGCTTAAGATGAATGAAATGGCTGCGGAGAAAGATCAGTTAGCCAAGAAGAAAAGTCAGCTCGAAAGCGAGGTTATGTTTTTTAGAGGCAAGGCTGATTCTTTCTCCTCGAGGCGGAGAATGAGGAGGACCCGGGACAAAGTTAATAAAAATTGGGCCATTATTCAGACGAGGCTGAAGACTCTGAAGGAGTGTCGCGGCGGGATTGACCTTAATGTCGAGATTGCCAAGGCTGAGAGCGATGCTGTCGTGGCCCAGAAGCTAATGGAGAACCTCCCATCGAGCAGCGAGAGCTCAGACGAGGGGGTGATGACTCCGAAGCAGAGGCTTAAAGTAGCGCTTTTGTTTCTTTCTTTTTTTTTTTTTGGTTAAGGCCTTCGTGCGGCTTATTTTGTAAATACTTGGCCTCTGAGCATTTTTATTAATGGAAATTCCCTTTGTGAAAATATTGAATTTGCTTGCAAGACTTTTAGTATTTTTCGTTGTTTCGAGCTATCTTAGGACGACGTCTCGCCCTCGAGATGTAGGCTTAACTTATGATTGGCAATAAGTTATGCACATCAAATGGCAATAAAGAGATGCTAAATCAAAGTTTATTTCGTTGCTTGGATGCATCGGCATGCCTTTATTACAATAAATGCATGTTATAACAGGACTTAGATGATAAAGCTACGAGATCAGAATAGCATAAGCTTATTCGAGAAAGTCCCCAAGGGTGATTCTTGACGAGGCAGTCGCTCATTCCCCGATGGCTTTGCCGGGTGAAGTCCTCGGTTGTCGAATCTTTACTTGTCGTTATTTTCTTGGCCAGATCGGCGCGACCATACTCTTCATTACAATTGAATAATATTCCCGTGTTGTTCGTTGCTCTCCTCGGATGGCTCTCACTCCCCATGGAGTTGGAAACTTGATCACCTGATGCAGGGTTGATGGCAGAGCCTCCATCTCGTAGATCCAAGGTCTTCCAAGAATGATGTTATAGGCTATGTCCTCAGCCATAACCTGGAAGGTAGTTTGCTTGTTTACTCCCTCTGCTGTAGTTATGAGGGTTATTTCTCCCAAAGTCTTTTCAGTGGAATTATTGAATCATGTCAATACGGTTGCCTTTGGGACGACAAGGTCCTTCAACCATATCTTTTTGATTGCTCCATAGTTGATGATGTTCACCGAGCTACCAGGATCAATTAGGGCTCGTTTGACATCACAATCATTGATCCTAAGTGTGATCACTAGTGTGACTCACCAACTCTTGCTCTCTTTTCTGCGGTACTTGATGATTTTGTAATTTTCTTTGCAGCAGCAAAATTTATTCCATTCACCTCTGAGCCCTCAGTGCTGATATTCACTACCCTCTTCGGCGACTCTGCTCGAGGTGGTTGCTCTTCTCTTATGTTCTTCGAGTAATTGTGTTTTTTTTGTCAGTTAGGTACTCTGCTAGCACCCCCTTCTTGAGCAAATGAGCCACCTCGAGACGCAATCCTTTACAATCTTCAGTTGTGTGCCCGTAGTCCATGTGAAATTCACAATGTTGAGTTTGGTCCCTCTAGCATGGGGGTGTTCTCATGTCTTTGGGCAATCTCACGCCTTGGTCAGTTATCCCCTTGATCGCGTTCACCAGCTCGGAGGTTGATATGTTGAAATTGTACTCGGAAATTCGAGGCAGATCTTTATCCTTGGACAATAGAGATGGTCCCGAGGATTTTCGGTTGGAGGACAATCCAGATTTTCTCCAAGTCTCTGGCTCACGTATTGATGCCCCCCGAGGCGTTGACTTACGTGCTGCTTTTGAGCTCCGTGGTATGGCTCGTATCGATTTTTTGAATTCTCTCGTGGCGCATCGTCGCGTCGAGAGGACTCAGATCGACCTCGGTAGGAACGGCCTCGTCCTATTCTTCTCCACTCTGCTTGCTCGAGCCTGATCTTCGTTGTGGCTTTGTCATGCAATTCGTCCCAAGTTCGAGCTTGCCACTGCTGGAGTTCTTTCTTTAACTCAGCCGCAACCTCTGAATTTCCCACATTAAGGTTCTTTTCAAAAGCCATGACTTCCAAGCTGTCATCCATTTTTGGTAGGTACATCCTCTCGGCCTGGAAGCGCTCGAGGAAGTCCTTGATGGGCTCGAGGTATCCTTGTTTTACGTCAAAGATGTCTTCCTTTCTTTTGAGGATCTTTTGGACCCCAGTGTGAGCTTTAATGAACATGTCATGCAATTCATCGAAGCTGGAAATGGACTCAGAAGGGAGGAGCATGTACCGACGTAGCGCCCCTTTTTCCAAGGTGTCAGCGAATTTTTTCAAGAACATGGACTCTTTTTCAATTGGGGTTAGATCGTTGCTTTTAACCATAGCTATATTCTGTAATATGGTCAACTGAGTCCGTCGTCCCGTCATACTTCTTCAGAATTTGTAATTTGAAATGTTTTGGGACGGGTGTTGGAGCAGATTCAGGCTTGTAGGGCAGTTGGCGACATTTTTCAATGTCCAGTGCTTGTTGTGGTTTGCGGACCCCTGGTACGTTTTCAAGCCATTTTCCAATGTTAGTCTCGAACTCTTTCTTCCATTTTTCGAAGTCGGCGCGATGCCTGTTTGAGACACTGTGGGGGCTACAGTCCCCGAGACCTCAGACGCGATCCCATTTAGAAGGCCTCGCACGTTGGTTCCGATGGGAGCAACGTTGGAGTTTCGTCCATTGAACATCGTGAAGGGAATATCACCGAGGGTGGGATGGACTTTCCCATTCCCACCGAGAGCTTGCAAAGAGTTTTGAAATTGCTCATTAAACTGAGCCTGCGTGGCTGCATGGGCGGCAGCCTGCTCTCGCATTTGTTGTAGCGAGTTCACCATGAACTGTTGGAAGGGGTCGTCTAAGTTGGAGGAGGTTGGATCAGCTGGAAGGGCTCCTACGGTAGGCGTCAGACCAATCGGCGGAGTGGATCCGTTTGGAGGCGTTAACCTAGTCAACGAAGCTGAATCGTTCATTGGGATGGGACTAACAGGCGATGTTGAGACAGTTGGGTGTAATGGGATTCCACCGTTGGTCTCAGTAGCACCCACTGTCTGATCCGGCACTTGGATAGTCATGTTATCATTAACAATGTCAGACATTTTGTGTTTGGTGGAAAGTTGAAACTACAGACTTCGGAACAAACGTTATTACCAATTTCCCCACAGACGGCGCCAATTTGTGTTGGCCTAAATCGGGACAGGACAACAAATCAAATTTGTATTGGGTTTAACTGGTAATTTTCTTGTATCAAAGCGCTACTCGAGCTAAGGTTAGGTTTAGGCTAGACGAAAAGTTCAAAAAAGTAAATGAGGCGAGGAATAAATTAAAATTACAAACGAGAAAACAAGTAAAAGTAGAGTTGAATATTGTAATGATCCTGCCCTGTTGTTTACAAACTAATCCTATTTATAGCTAGGAAAAAGAAATGATGTTGTAAATATCATAATTGTGCTTTTATGGCCATTACTCCGTGTTTGATCGTGGTTGACTCATGATCTTCCTCTTAAATTCCAAATCAACGGTCGACGATTACAAAGATCTGGCCTCGTTTGACGAGGCGTTGTTTTCGTTCAAGGTCGTATGGTCACAGAGTTTTTCCCAAGCTCAGCAATTCGAGCCCGTCCCTTTTCGTCTCCTGGGATGATTTTTCGAGGTGGTGAATCATGCAGCCTCTCCTCATGAGCTCGCCTCGTAGGGCAATCTTCGTGTTATGCTTCGAGGTCTTGCTCGAGACCTCGACTATTTTTATCCAATACAATAATACAAAAGAACAATGAGAAACAACCATCTAAATTGGTTGTTAAATATTAGGGTCATTTATATAAGTATGCAAACAAAATTTCATTTTACACAAAAATAGTTATACTATACCTATTCACAAAATATAGCAATATTTTTTAAGAACATAGATGTCTACATAAAAGGTGGGGAAAACCAATATTCCCCTCTTTTAAACCTCGTACCACTCCCCAGCCGCCCCTTCAGACTGTCGTTGCCAGCTGCCGGGATTTTTTTAAATCCTTTTTTTCTTTGTATTTTGTATGTATAAAGATATACTGTACACACAATGAAAATACGCTAGACCTACATTGATATAATTGACGTGTCTTTTCAATATATGGCGCATGTCTTATGTATTGGGATATACACTATATATTCAATGTGCATACCATGGATAAAAAACACGTACAATTACGTAATTATTGGATATCAAGTATATATACTTTGTTTGTCTGTCATATCTCCAGTATATATATACACGATAAATAGGATATACAATGAGTACATACGTAGCATACACTCTCTTCCACCATCAACCACCACCAAACAACTACTATAACCACCATAGATCCATTGTGGCCACAGGAGAAACATCCAAAAAAGAAAAAGAAAGAAAGAAGAAGCAGTGATTTTCCCTGATGTGTGCATCGAAGATCTTTGGTGCCTAAATCATCCATCAGCGGAGGTAAGCTTATATCGAAAGGAGGACGGAGCACAAAGACGTACGGAGCACGCGGTGTCATTGTCATGGCCGCTTGTTGCAGCTGTCAAATCACTCTTTGCCGACGACGACGGAGCACAACGAAGCGCTGTTGTGATCGGATTTGTTGCTCTGTCATTGTCGACTGCATTGTGATTACGGGTAGTCTGCTTTGCAGCGACGACGACGGGGTTTGGGAGGCACATCAACGAGGTAGAAGGGGGTGAGGAAAGGACGGCGGCGACGAGGTAGAACAGTGGGGGGTGAGAGAGAGAGAGAGAGAGAGAGAGAGAGAGAGAGAGAGAGAATAAGGGTTTTAATAGTTTTTTTTTCTATACTTTGTAGTATTTTTTTATTAAAAAATAATAATTGCTATGTTTGGTAAAGTAGAAAAAATATTGCTATATTTTTAAGATAAAATTGCTAGAATGACACTTTACTGATTTTCCTTAATTACTAATGTAGTTTATATCTTGGCTAGTGTCGTAAAAGGTTATATGCTAAATAAGTATAATGAAAGAAAATAAATATACATATAAAATCTTAAGGGGACATAATTTGAAGTCCCTTATGTCAGTCATGTTTCAACTATCACAGCTACTATAGTACCATTAGAGTGTGAAGGCAACAAGAAGTAAAAAAAGCAAAAAAGAAACAGAAATGGGCCTTTCAAACATGTAATTGGCTCCATTCTTTTTGGGTCCTTTGCGAAGAAGGTCTGCTCCACCGTAGACTCCTCTCCTTTGATGAATAACTTTGTGCACTTCGTTATGTTCATCATCCTTGCTCTTTATAGTTGTTGCTTCAAACAATATGTCATTTTCAACTGCGTACGATGCAATTTTATAAGCAATTTACACAAATTTATAATAATCAAGCGTGAATAACAAAAAAAATAATTAATTTTTCAAAAAAGAATAAACCAAGCCTTCCTATAGACTTGGGGTGATACTAGGGAATGAGAATTAATAAGAATAATATAATATTAATGACACGGCCAGGGGCTTGGGGGTGATATTAGGAAATGAGAATATATTATTGTAGACCAAAAACAACTTACTCTTTTCCTTGTTTTCATTCTGCAAAAGGAGTTCATGATTTGTGGCTTTTGGGATGAAGGTGCAAGTGGAGTGTGGCAAAGTTTCAAAGAATATAATAAGGCAAAACCATGAAACTAATACAAGAATCTTCATGGTTATTTTTGTGAAATTAGTTCTACCTAGGGGTTTCAAGTGGTACAGCTATTTATAGATATCTCCTTTCAAATGTCGAAAGAATATTTAGAAGTTTGGCAAATCTTTCAATGTGCTAGCTGAGAAAATACAACTGGAAAAATGGAAGCACAATAAAATTGGAATAATTTTTTTATTAGGCTGGTTCTTCAAGACGCAAAGTGCTGATCAAGAAGGAATCAAAAGACTGAGAAGCTAAAAAGAAATGTTCCTGCCTCTATGCATGCATGATGGAACTAATAGCATATTAGGACCCATCTTAAGAATCTAATTCTCATTTCCGTGTCAAATTTTGTTAGTGGTAACGTAAGTGTTACTAGAAAAATCTACTAATTAATCAGAAAATTACCTTAGTCAACAATCAACATAGAATAACTCTTTAGTGGCCTGGTCACATTTTGGGTGTTATATATGTTGCCCTGGAAATTGGGTTTTTATTTATTTTAGTAAAATCCTGAGAATATTATGAATTATGATGGGTTATTGACATGACTGTATACTTACAGGCCAATTTTATACACGAGGCAGCCTATTATATTTCCCAGGGCTCGATTTGACATTTTGGGATTTTTTAATATACTTAGATATTGTATGGGCCTAAATCGTTTTTAGGTACACAAATCGAATTTGGATTCGAATATAAGCAAATCTTTGTATCAAAACGGTAAATAATGCACGAAACAGATGAAAAATACGTAAAATAACTTGGTTTCAATATATGGATGTTCAGTACAAATTTGGGCAGAGTTTCGGTATAAATTTCTGGATCCCTATTACATGAAATGAACTGATATTTATAGATGTAAGCCTCTGCCCATGATCTCCACTACCTATCGCCATGTTGTCCCACGACCTTGAGGTGTAGTAGCTGAGTTAGTGGGGTGAAGTAGTGGGCTGCAAAGCCGGATGAACCGAGGGGATCCACCGAGGTGAGAGTTTACGACCTCGGTGACTTGGCCCTGTTGCTTGACCGAGGTGATGGTTACCGAAGCTCAGCTCATGGCTCGCCTTCGGTAACGCATCTTCGGTTCTAAGGCTTCGGCGATTCGCTTAGCCGCCTCGGCGATTGTTTAGTCGCGACGTGTTCGGTCGTTGAGACTTGCGTGACCGGGGCAAATCGCCGTGGGTCGATTTTTACCCAATACAGATAGTCCCCCCACTCCTCGGTTGCCTACCGAGGAGACCGAGGAGTGGAATGAAGTTTTAGCGGGAAAGCGACGTGGCTCAACCCTATCCAAGCGTTTCAAAATTTTGTCAACAGTTCGCGTCCCATCAGGTCTCTTCTCAATGACACGTGGCGCTCATCCGTGGGTTGACCGAACCGTCGCGCCGAAAATTTTGTTTTTTCCAACGTTTCAATGATGACGCTGACGTCATCCTCTTTTAAAATTCCAAACCTATAAAAGGGGGCATTCGCCAAGATGCCTCTTCACTTACTTCAGAGCGTTCAACAGTAAAAAACTTAAGAACTTTCCCAAACTCCTTCCAATCTTTCAACCTTACAGAGAAACTTCCAGTTTCGAATTCATCACCATGTCTACCACAATTTCTAGGCAAGATTCCAGCGACTCAGGTGAGAGAGTGCGAATTCCGCCTCCAACTGCAGCTGTTGTCAGTGGCGATGCCGCCGCTGCTACGCCGGTGACTACCACGGCCGTGGTGGAAGGCGGCGAAGTATCATCAGGCGTTGGGGGCGTGAAGCGCCGTAAGATGAGAGCTATGCGCCAGCTGGCGGCGGATGAGGAGGTCGCCTCAGACGAGGACGACGTCGTGCTGGACGACGCCGCTCTACCCAGCTTCAGTGACGCTCTCCTTAGGGACGATGATGATGGAGGGGATGGCGAGGGAGTTGGCACCGAGGACGTCGATGCCGAGGGCAGAGGCGCCGAGGCCGTAGATGTTGCCGAGGGGGGATCCACGGGGCCGTCTATTCCCCTCGAGCAGGAGCTTGAACCACACCAAATCATTCCCTCCCATTTTGACAACTCCAAGGACCTAAAATTGCAGGCTCAGACGGCTGAGCAGGAGGGGAAGCACAGGAACGTCCCCGTGAACACTACCCCAACCCTCATTACTCAGGCTCACACTGAACGGGTTCGGAGGGAGTGTCAATTTGACGCCGAGGTCAAGGTCATTATCCCCGATCCAACAAGTAGGGTATGCCACGATATCGAGGGTATGTCTTTTGCTTACACTTATCCATTCACCATCGGTTTCACTCTTCCTGTACACAAGGTCATCGACGACTTTTGCCGGGCTTATAATTTGTGTCTGGCCCAACTTGGCCCCGGTGTCTGGAGAGTCGTCCAATGCATGGATTGGCTAAACAAAAAGGCGAAGGTGGACTTCACCTTTCAACATCTTATTTCCCTCTACTACCCTTACTTCCACAAAGCCGGGGTGGTGGCGCTCAACAACCGGGGCAAATTTGCTCTTCTTCACAAGAGTGAGGATCACGGAGACCGAGGCTGGAGTGAGCGGTTCATCTTGCTGGAGACCAAGGTCTTATCCACCGAGCCTGATTTTCCCGAACGGTGGAATAACACACGTAAGCACATCGCTTTTGTCATTTTACTCCTCGGTAGTTTGCCAATGTTAATTGATTTCCTTCATTTGCTATTTCTTCAGCCAACAAGGTCGACATCGTGCCCCCGGCGGGCTTGACTGAGTGGGTGAAAGCGATGACTAACGCTCGCACGCGCCCCGAGAGGACGTGGATGAATATGGCTGCCGAATTTGGTTGGCAGTGCAAGAGGCACGGTGAGTTTTGATAGTGTTTTAATAATGGTTAACTTTGGGATTTTTCTGACTTTCCTTCCCTCGGTGTCAGGTTTTCCAAATCGTGCCGCTAACACCAAGAAGAGTAAGAAGAAGAAGGAAGAGAAGAAGAAAAATGATGAAGAGACTGAGTCTGACGATGATCTGGCTGCGGTAGCCGGGGAGTATAAAGGATTGAAGGCTTCCAAGTCTTCAAAAATCTCCAAGGGAGCCCCCGATCAGGGGACTTCCAAAGGTAACTCTTGTCCTCGGCACGCGTTGTTAAGCATCGTTTTCTTTCTGTTCCAATGTTAAAATTTCTCCTTCGTTCGTAGGCGTGAAGCGGAAGAGGGCTACGTCGAAGAAGTCGTCCCGCTCGGTAGCTCCTCGTACCGAGGCGGAGACACTTCGCCAGCCCGAAGCGGCGGTTGAAAAACGCCGAGGACTGGTGGATGAGCCCGAGGATAAGGCAGCCGACGAGGCTTGGTCTCGAGGAGATGTCGCCGTTGTAGATCTCGAAGGTCAAGAGCCCGAGCCTGATGCAGCTGCGGAAAAAGCCAAAGGTAAGGCTAAAGTTACCGAAGCTGGAGCTGCTGCATTCATCGGAGAGGCTGGCCCCGGGTCAATGAGAGCGCATTCCGAACCCGTGAGGATTTCTTCCTCGGTGGGGTCTTACCGGAAACTTGAGGTGCCGATGTCTTCAAATCTTCTTGGGTGCAACCCCGAGGATCTCCTTAGACTTACGCCCTTGCTAGGGCCAACCGAGGATAGGCTCATGCAAGAGTTTACCCCGGGTCAGCTATACAGTACCCTGGCCTCCAACGCAGTAAGGGTAAGTTTCGCCATATTAAAAACTTTTAAGAGACCAAAAGAATTTGATTTGCGTCTTTACCTTCGGGTTATATCTGACTTCGGTTTCTTTGGCCTTTGCTCAGACCTTCATCCTTTCTTTGAAAGCCGTCGAGGTTGAATCTTCGAGGACCGCTGAGGTTCGGCGTGTGTCTCGCCTATGGGATCAGCAAAAAGATAAATTCAATGCTCAGATAGGTTTGCTGAAAGCTGATTTAGCCAAGTCTCAGGCCGATTTACGCGAAGCTGAGGCGAACTCCGAAGCTAAGATTAAGATCCTCGGTGATGACTTTGAAGCTGAACGCTCACGGCTGGGAGAGGAAGTCGCGAGGCTGAGGGACGAGCTGTCACGAACCAAAACCGAGGCGGTTAATATGGCCAAAAAGCACCAAGAGCAGCTGAGAGATCATCTGCTTCACATTAAGAAGCTAGAAGGCGAAACTTCCAAGCTTTCAGCCAAGGATGATCAGATCGTTGCCCTGAAAGATGAAATTGCGGCCCGAAAGGATAAAGCTGCACTCAAGGTGAAAAGGGCCGAGCTCGACAAGCGGTGGGCCATCATCAAGTCTCGGTTAAGGTTGCTCAAGCGGTGTCGCGCCGGGGAGCTTAATCTTGATGAAGAGATTGAGAAGGCCGAAGCTAAAGCAGCCGAAGCCCAAGCTATCATCGAGGATCTTCCTTCAAGTGAAGCCTCGAGCGGCGATGATGAAGATGAGGAAGATGAAGAGGCCGAAGAGGGCTCCGGGGATGGAGGTGGTTCTCCTGAGGCCTGAATTACTTTTAGCACTTCTTTTGCAAGCCTTCGGGCTTTTGAGTTTGTACTTTCGACCTTCGGGTCTTTTGAGAATGTATATATTCAGCCTTCGGGCTTTCAGTAAGAAATATTTGCATCCTTATTCTGTGTAATGGCCTTTTAAGCATATCGGACACTTTGATGCAAACTTTTACTTTAATCTTGCAAGATTTAGACAGAATTTGACCGATGCGAACCTAGGGCGACGTCTCGTCCTCGGGTCGACGCATTACGCGGCTTCAAAATATAAGATTTAAACAGATAAAATGAGTGTAATCGAAGTCGTTCTTATTGATATGGACGAGCCAAAAGGCTATGTACATAAAACCAAGCCGAAACGGACCTTGGGTAGAATTTCGAAATAAAAGCAAACCGACAAACACGCCGCTACCGGGCTAATTTACAATGTACTAAATCTAGTCCCCGGGCATTAGTCCCCGGTTGTCGGATAGATAAGCTTCGGTTGGGAGGCTCAATGCAGACCTCGATATCAACCCCTTCTCACTCCCCCCCAGTGTTCGGTTGTGAATCTTGATGAAGATCCGAGCACTGGAATCGGTTCGGTTCGCTTCCTGAAAAGGTCAAGCAAAAAGACGGAACGAGGGGTAAGTTAGTACATTTTCTGTTAATGCCATGGGAGCGGGGTTCGGCTCGGGGCTGTTTGATTTAAAGAAGTTTGAAGATATTTACCTCGACTAGAAGTAGTACAGCTTCAAGTTGGAAATATTCCAATTCAACGGTTCAGGCTCTCCTTGCAAACTTTCGATTTGATAAGAGCCTTTTCCAACAATTGCTTTGACTCTGTAGGGTCCTTCCCAATTTGCAATGAGCTTTCCTCCGTTTTCTTCTTTGGTTGATTGCTTCACGGTTTTCAGCACATAATCCCCGACCTTGAAGTCCCTGAATTTAGCCTTTCTGTTGAGATATGCTTCAATCTGTCTCTTTTGAGCAACCAACCGAACCAAAGCCAACTCCCTCTTCTCCTCGAGCAGATCCAACTCAATGCGCATTGCTTCCTGGTTTGCGTCCTCGGCCGTATGGGCATATCGAAGGCTTGGTTCGCCCACCTCTACGGGAATAAGAGAGTCCATGCCATACGCCAAAGAGAAGGGAGTCTCCCCGGTGCTGCTCTTTTCAGTCGTTCGCATGGCCCACAGAACCCCGTGCAACTCCTCGGGCCAAGGACCTTTTTTCTCATCGAGCCTTTTCTTGAGATTCTCAGTTATAATCCTGTTTGAAGACTCGGCTTGGCCATTGGCGCTTGGATGATAAGGAGTCGAAGCTATTCTCTTGATACCCCACTGCTTGAAGAAGTTGGTGATAGCAGTCCCCATGAATTGTTTACCATTGTCGCAAGCAATTTCTCTTGGGACCCCGAACCTGTAGATGATGTTCTTTCTGATGAAGTCGATTACTTGCTTTTGCTTAACTTCGGTGAGAGCCGCTGCTTCCACCCATTTGGTGAAGTAATCAGTCAATACCAGGATGAAACGAACACCACCCTTTCCCTTGGGCAATGGTCCAACAACGTCCATTCCCCATTTCATGAAGGGCCATGGCGACACCACCGAATGAAGAGGCTCGGCTTGTTGGTGGATCAGCCGCCCATGGCGTTGGCACTTGTCACATTTTTGTACAAAATCCCTCACATCGGTACTGATAGTGGGCCAGTAATACCCAGCTCTTAATAGCTTTCGTACCAAGGATTTTGCCCCCGAGTGGTTGCCACACTCGCCTTCATGCACTTCTGCCATTACGTATCTTGCCTCATCGGGACCCAAACATTTGGCCATCGGGCCGCAATACAACCTCTTGTATAGATTGCCTTCGATCATGTGATACGAGGCAGCTTGGGTCCTCAGCTTCTTCGCTTCTTTCTTATCTTGGGGGACAGTCCCCGAGTCGAAATAGGAGATGAACTTACTTCGCCAATCCCATCGGTTGTCCACCGAGTTGACTTGCAGCTTCATCTCTCTCATCTGTGCAGATAGTAGCCGAACCATCGAGTCAGTCCCCGAGTGATCTTCATCAATAGCCGAACCCAGATTCGCCAAGGCATCAGCCTCGGTGTTCTCCTCCCGAGGCACTTGTTTAACTTGCCATTCTTGGAATTGGTTCAAGATCCTTTGTGCCCGATCTAGGTATAACTGCATTCTGGGCTCACGAGCCGTGTAATCACCGAGGATTTGGTTCACCACTAACTGAGAGTCACATCTCAATTCGATTCTTTCAACCCCCATTTCTTTGGCCAACTCTAAACCCGCTAAAGCCGCCTCATATTCTGCCTCGTTGTTGGTTACTTTTTTGAATCGAACCGAGTGTCTGATTTTCTCCCCGGTGGGTGCTCTCAAGACTATGCCCAGCCCCGAACCTTTGGAGTTAGTTGCTCCATCAGTATAGAGTACCCATAAGCCCGGAGTTGTTCCTTTAGCTTCGGCGTTTTCTTTTTCAGCCTCGGGTAAGATTCCAACGCTAAAATCTGCAACGAAGTCCGCCAAGACTTGGGACTTAATGGCGTTCCGAGGCTGATAGGTGATGTCATATTCACTTAACTCTACCGCCCATTTTGATAATCTTCCCGACAACTCTGGCTTATGCAAAATATTTCTCAAGGGGAAGGTTGAAACTATGGCTATTGGATGGCATTGAAAATAGGGCCGCAATTTCCGAGCGGTAACAAGTAAAGCAAGAGCTAGTTTTTCCAGATGTGGATACCTGGTCTCAGCGTCGAGGAGTGTCTTGCTCACATAGTAAATGGGCTGCTGCTTGCCATCTTCTTCTCGAACCAGCACAGCACTTACTGATACCTCGGACACTGCTAAGTAGACTAGCAATGTTTCACCTTCTTTTGGCTTGGCAAGCAACGGTGCGTTAGCCAAATACTGTTTCAAGTCTTTCAACGCTTGTTCGCACTCCGGTGTCCATTCGAAGTGAGTGTTTTTTCTCAAAACGGAGAAGAATTTGTGGCATCGCTCCGAGGACCTTGAGATGAAACGACTCAAGGCAGCGACTCGGCCAGTCAAGCGTTGGACTTCTTTCACCCCGGTAAGCTTCTCGGGGATTTCTTCGATAGCTCTGATTTTGTCAGGATTAGCTTCGATGCCCCGTTCAGAGACAATGAATCCCAAGAATTTGCCAGACCCAACGCCGAAGGCGCACTTTTCAGGATTCAATTTCATGCCATA
Source organism: Petunia secreta (assembly GCA_029990175.1). NCBI lineage: Eukaryota > Viridiplantae > Streptophyta > Magnoliopsida > Solanales > Solanaceae > Petunia > Petunia secreta. The sequence goes on from JARKIP010000068.1 coordinate 4,916,964, forward strand.
TTGTCTCAACACGGCGAAGGCCTCCCTCAGATGATTCAGGTGATCCTCCATTTGGATCGACTTGATGAGCATGTCGTCTATGTAAACTTCCATAGATTTTCCAATATAATCCTTGAACATGCGACATACTAGCCTTTGGTAAGTCGCCCCGGCGTTTTTGAGACCGAAGGGCATGACCTTGTAACAGAATGTACCTCGGTCAGTGATGAACGAGGTTTTTTCTTCGTCCTCAGGGTCCATGAGGATTTGATTGTAGCCCGAATACGCATCCAAGAAAGTTAATAGTTTGTGTCCAGCCGTGGAGTCTATTAACCTGTCGATTTGTGGCAACGGGTAAGAATCTTTGGGGCAAGCTTTATTCAGGTCGGTGTAGTCTACACACATTCTCCACGTGCCATTCTTCTTCGGCACAACTACCACATTTGCCAGCCATTCGGGATATTTCACCTCCCTGATGAAACCATTTTCTTGCAGCTTCGTGGTCTCATCTTCAATCGCCTTCTTTTTCACCCCGGCGTGAGGTCTCTTCTTTTGTTTCACCGGGGTGAATCTTGGATCTACATTCAGCTTGTGAGTCATGATCTCCGGATCGATACCCGTCATGTCTGAATGAGCCCAAGCGAAACAGTCATGGTTGGATCTTAAAACTTCCATAATTGCGTCTTTCGACTTCGGGTCCAACTCCGAGCCGATGTGCACTTTCCTTTCTGGGAACTCTTTCAGTAGAGTGAAAGAGTTCAGCTCTTCAACGGTAGAATCCTCGGCTTTTTGCTTCCGAGGCTTTTGCACGCATGCCGGGATCTTTTCAATTTCATTTTGGAGGCTCGCCTCGCTCGATCCCGGTTGCGTTGGTTGCTATTTTTTGGGCCCGCTCGGGGCGACTCCACTTTTCAGTGCAACCGAGTAGCATTCCCTCGCTACTCGCTGCTCCCCCTTAATTGATCGAACCCCCCAAGGCGTTGGGAATTTGATCACTTGGTGTAAGGTGGAAGGAACAGCTTCCATGGAGTGGATCCATGGCCGCCCGAGGATTACATTATAGGCCAGATCCTCGGGCATCACTTGAAACAGTGTCTCCTTGGTGACACCCTCAGCGAATGTCTTCAGCGTGATTTCACCCAACGTCTTCTCTGTTGAGTTGTTAAAACCAGCCAACACTGTTGATTTGGGAACGATTTCCTCTTTTAGCCACATCTGCTTCACCGCCCCGTAGCTGATGATGTTTACCGAACTACCGGGGTCAATCAATACTCTCTTGATGTCGGCGTTGTTAATTCTTAGCATGATGACTAGAGCATCGTGATGGGGGAACATCATCCCATCACAGTCATCCTCATCGAACACGATGTCCTTGCCCGAGCCTCCAACTCGGGTCCTTTTCTCCATGGTGATGGAGAGCTTAGCAAATTTTTTAGCTGCGGCGAAGTTCACGCCGTTTACTTCTGACCCCCCGGTGATGACGTTAACTACTCTCTCCGGGGGTGGAGCTCGAGGTGGTTGCCCATCCCCCCGGTTCTTTGAAAAATTTTCTTTCCCCTTGTCAGTGAGGAATTGAGCCAAGACTCCTTTTTTCAGTAGGTGAGCTACCTCGAGGCGCAAAGCTTTGCAGTCCTCGGTTCTGTGACCATAATCTGCATGAAATTCGCAATGCAGATTCTGATCCCTTTTGTCTGCCGGAGTTCTCATGTCTTTGGGAATTCTAACCCCGGCTGTCCCCTTAACAACGTCGACCAGCTCCGAGGTCGATATGTTGAAATTATAATCTTGGATCCGGGGAAGATCCTTTCTTGGGACCGAAGCGGAGCTCGAGGGATTCCTTTGGTTCATATTGGTTTGAACCTTCCCTCCAAGCCTTTGGCTTACGTGAGACGTCGGGTATGAGTTACCGGGGTTGTTTCCCAACCTTTGAGTAACATGTTGCCTCGGCGAAGTATAAGGTTCATATCTCCCTTTCAAATTATTTCGTGGCGCCTCGGCGCGATTTGACATATCACCTCGGTTTTGGTAACCTCGGTTTTTGAACTCCGCCTCCTCCAATCTGATTTTGGAGTAAGCTCTTCTATGCAGGTCCTCCCACGTCAGGACCTGATATTGTTGCAACTCTTTCCGCAATTCGGCAGCAGCACTTGAATTGCGACCGTTGATACCTTTTTCGAAGGCCATGATAGCCAAGGTATCATCCATTCGAGGCAACTCCATACGTTCAGCATGGAATCGCTCGAGGAACTCTTTAAGTGGCTCACCGGGCCACTGTTTCACTTCACATATATCCTCCTTCCTCTGGAGGATCTTTTGCGCGCCGGTGTGAGCTTTGACAAAGGCGCGGGATAGTTCTTTGAACGAGGAGATTGACCCCGGCGGCAAGCATAAATACCACCGAAGTGCACCCTTTTCCAACGAACTACCAAACTTCTTTAAAAATATGGATTCAAGCTGCGTGGACGTCAAGTCGTTGCTCTTCACCATGGACATGTACTCCCTAACATGCTCCTTGGGATCCGTTGTCCCATCGTACTTTTTGAGGAATGTGAGTTTGAAACCCACAGGAGTTGGAGCTGGTGCTGCTTCGGGCTTATAAGGCTGTTCCCTATATTTCTCAATGTCGAGGTCATCTTCCTCCTTGCTTATCCCCGGTACGCGTTCGAGGCGTTTTTCGACGCGCGCCTCGATGCGAGCCTCGATTTCTCTACTCATTTTTTCAACGTCAACCGATGACGTTGTTTCTGCCACGGAGGGAACCGTCCCGAAGTGTGGCATGGAAGATGGACCACTCCCGGACCCCCCAGACGCGGTTCCGTTGTGAGGTCCCCCTGTTGTCGTGCCCTGAGGAACGAAAGGCGGGGTGCCTCCACCAGGAGCCGAGGGCTGGGTGCCGTTTGGGGCGGCGCTGTTTCGCCCTTCTAGCGAGGCGCGAAACTCGGCATTGATACTAGCCTGCTCATCCTGCTTATTTTGGAGAGCTCTTAGCGTGGTGACAACGTACATTTGAAATTCTTCGGTTGTCATTGGGGTGAAGGATTGTTGGTTCGTCGGAACGTCAACCCGATCACCATTACCACCATTGTTGTTATCAGCCATAGCGTTAGATCACAAATTTCTTGACGAAGAACAGATTTCGAACTTTGGAACAAAGCGTTATTGCTTATTTCCCCACAGACGGCGCCAATTTGTATGGGCCTAAATCGTTTTTAGGTACACAAATCGAATTTGGATTCGAATATAAGCAAATCTTTGTATCAAAGCGGTAAATAATGCACGAAACAGATGAAAATACGTAAAATAACTTGGTTTCAATATATGGATGTTCAGTACAAATTTGGGCAGAGTTTCGGTATAAATTTCTGGATCCCTATTACATGAAATGAACTGATATTTATAGATGTAAGCCTCTGCCCATGATCTCCACTACCTATCGCCATGTTGTCCCACGACCTTGAGGTGTAGTAGTTGAGTTAGTGGGGTGAAGTAGTGGGCTGCAAAGCCGGATGAACCGAGGGGATCCACCGAGGTGAGAGTTTACGACCTCGGTGACTTGGCCCTGTTGCTTGACCGAGGTGATGGTTACCGAAGCTCAGCTCATGGCTCGCCTTCGGTAACGCATCTTCGGTTCTAAGGCTTCGGCGATTCGCTTAGCCGCCTCGGCGATTGTTTAGTCGCGACGTGTTCGGTCGTTGAGACTTGCGTGACCGGGACAAATCGCCGTGGGTCGATTTTTACCCAATACAGATATACTCCGTTTATAAGATCTTCCTGCAATAGTAATCGTTAATTTAAATAAGTACACATTCATTATTCTTTATGTTTTAGGGATTATTTAATTGATTCCTAAATCGAGGTCATAATTTGTAAAAGAGCATAGATTGTTTTTGAAGAGACAAGGTGGAAAGAAAGGAATCGATCGATTCTCATCTGTCTAGAAATGGAATATTTATTAAATTGATGATAAAGTCCTCTTGTGCTCTGTTTTAAAAGGCAGTTTTGGAACTCGCTCGGGACTCGCCCCGGGGTGGGGCACTTGCAAAACGCCCTGAGGCTCTCGGGTGGGGCTTAGAGACTCGCCTTATAGAACCTATGCAAATAATCTATCCAATTCCTTAATTAAGATTGTTCATCCACAATTTTCTTTAAAATGATTGATACAAGTTGTATTCATTTATAGAAATCGAGAAACTGAGTGTAGCTCAATTAACGAGACATATTTCATCTATATACTTAATATGAAAATACGTAGTCGAGGTATATATCATCACTTGTTATTAGTTTTCATGTCTTATTTCTATCACTCAAAATTAGATATAAATTATTTTACAATTTAGAAGCAATTTATATTGATCAATGAAGAATTAATATTTTAAATTATAATAGTAATAAATTTTATTGTTATTCACTTTAATATTAACAAAATTTTAATTTTTTAATTGTTTGAAAGTGAATATAGTTTATTTGACTCATAAAAACTGTATCATTATTCAGTTTCTTATACTTGTAAAAAATGTTAGATTGTTTGTTACGATAATTTTTTTTCTTATTTTAATTTTGTTAACTTTTTTTTTTATGTATTTTCGATATTTTTTTGGCTTATTATGCTATTTTTTAATTAAAATTAAGTAAAAAATTAGATCCATGGGCTTACGCCCCACGTCTCGAGGCTTACGCCTCGCCTCATTGTAAGTAAAACGACTCGCCTTGCGCCCCGCCTTTTAAAACATTGCTCTTGTGCACCACAATTGCTAAATGTACTGTCTCATATTCCAAAGTACATGTCTTGCTTTATGCCTTATGCTTCCTCATATTTCAAGGGAATTGGTCGATTAATTATTTCGTTAGAGTTTAGTAAAAAGTATCCAAATTTTACCTTTATTGGCATGTCCTAGCTAAAATTAACACCTAAACTTAGAAAAGAATGCAACTTCGATCATATTGTATAACAGTCACTTTTTTCCAGTTGTTGCGTGAATTGGTACCAGCTTGACCAAAGCAACTAAATTTAATACAACAAAAAAGATTTAGACGATAAATTATATTAAAGCTCCTAGAAGTCTTCAATATCACACATGACGGGTGCAATTTTTTTAGCTTGTGAGTTGTTAAGAAGCTCAATTATTTCTCCTCGTACGGACATTTGATTCATCTATATTAAAGTTATCATAAAAATCTCGGTACAAAAGAAAAAAAGGAACATATCGTATGCATTCTTCCTAACAAGCAACCGAAGCTGGAAAATTATTAACATAATTAGCTTTTGAAAAGTACTTAATTAAGCAGAAAATTGATGGTAGTAGACATGAACGGAGCTGCAAAAAATGCTACTCAAAATTTAAGGAGAGTGAGAAAGTCATTGGAAGCAAATTATCATTATGCCAGGGATTCCTACATGCATGATTTTAATTAAGATCAAATTGATATTTAAAATTTACCGTTGGAAAAGATTATGCCAAAAGCATTGTACAGATCATAGCTATAGCCTCAACCGTGATACTTGGGTATTCCAAAGGTAACTCTACACCTTGACCAGTGAAATCTTATAGATGCAAGTGTATCCAATAGTAAAGAAAGTTATAAATTTTCTAGAATATCTTAAAAGTGTATCCAATAGTAAAGAAAGTAAATTTTCTAAAATTCATACGTCTAGTAGTAGTATTAAACTAGCCGATGGATGGAGAAGTACTTGAACTTAATTTTTCTAGAATTCATACATCTAGAGAAAATATGGAACATAATGAACCATTGTCAAATGCAAAATCTTTCTTTGAACACACACTACTTTCAGCTTGGAAAAATATATATACAACTCACTTAAAATAACCTGCCTCTTGACCACTGCAACTACTACAAAAAACTGAGAATTTGCTCCTCTACTTTTGGAGAGATTTTTGCACACCTCAAAACAGGTGCATGTGAACTGCACTTACTTTAGCTGAAAATAGTAATCGTTGTTCAGGCAATCATGAGTTAAATATAATTTGTACATCCAACAATGCACGGCCAATATGCTAGAACTAATAGCCCTTATTATACCTGAATAGTGGTTATGCTGCTGGATGTCAAGGGCTAGAGCTAATAGCTGAAATTACGTAGTATGTCAAGATTAGAAAGGTTCTTGGCCCTTGTCTACACATGTATGATGGAACTAAAAGCATATATATTAGGACCCATCTTAAGAACCTAATTCTCATTTCTGTATCAAATTGTGTTAAGTGGTAATGTAAGTGCTACCAATGCCAAGAAAAAATCTACTACTTGAGCAGGAAATTAACTTAATAAACAATCAACATAGAATAATTTTTTTTAGGGGTCACATGATGGGATCTAATTTATATATGTTGCCCTGGAAAATGGATTTTTCGTTTGTTTTAGTAATATCATGTGGATGTATGATGAGATATTGGTGTTATTTTTTTTAGCAGATATTGGTGTGACTAGGGGTGCCCGTGGTACGGTACGGTAAGGTATTTCACACTTCGGTTCGGTAATTTCAATTTTCGGTTTTTAAAAATGTCATACCATTACCATCCCAAACTAATTCGGTATGGTTCGGTATTTTCATGTTCGGTTTCGGTAATTTCGGTACGGTAAGTCGGTAACCGTAGTTTGTTCAACTTCGACTTACATATAATAGATATGTATGTTGCAAATAAATGTGAAAGGAACTAAGAAACTTCATCTGGCGATTAACAATAAACCTTCACAGTACATCCGCGCAAAATACAAAAATACCACAAAACATATAGCAAATCTCCAATGTACAAATAACACTAGCCGAAATCTAATTAAACCAACTTTACCACACGAGCTTACACAAAAAATTCATTATTAAAATTTTAATTCTACTTATGATAAGCTAATATATTTTTTACACACAAAACAACAAGCTTTTGAGTTTTGACGGTACTTGAAAGACAACTCTCTAGTAAAGAATTAAAGTAGATTTGATGGTATTGATACTATTTTATTTATTTATTTTATTTATAAATATTTATATATTTTAATTAAATATATAATCATATCACAAGTTTTAGATATTCTATTTAGAATTTTATTAGCTCATATTTAGATTAATTAAAGCTATTATGATTTATATAAATAATATATATATATATATATATATATATATATATATATATATATATATATATATATATATATATATATATATATATATAATTTGTATATGTAATTAAGTATTTCGGTATTTTCTTTATAGATACCGAATACCGTACCAAATACCAAAATTTTTAAAATTTCATACCAAATACCAAAATACCGTTACCAAAGTAAAAAATATTTCGATTCGGTATGGTAATTCGGTATTTACCATACTATGGGCAGCCCTAGGTGTGACTATACTTGCAGGCCAACTTTATAGACAAGGTTTTAACATTTTCGGTTTATTTGGTTGATATATTATAGTATATCATATTGAGTTATTTTTAAGTTAACAATTTAGTTTTATGACTCTCTATAGTAGTCAACCCCTAATTTAAAGTACACATTAATTATTTGTTTAAGTTTTAGGGAATTTTTTAACTGGTTTCTTGATCGAGGACAAAATTTATAAATGAGCATAGATTGTTATTGAAGAGATAAGGTAAAAGAATGGAACCGATCCCAACCGTCTTAGGAAAAGGATACTTGGACTGAATATTGATAATGGTATCCTTCCCTGTGCGCCATAGTCTCATATTCCCAAGTAAAACCCCACATTTACCTTATTAAACATGTCCAAGCGTTTCCTCTTAACACCTAAATCAGAATGGAATGCGCAACTTTGATCATGTTGTATAACATTCACACCTTCTTCCAGTAGATGTATACAAACACAGGACAAGCTTCTCACAAGTTTGTCAATGCTGGCTCAGAGCATAATGGCAAGTCTGGTCCAGCTCGTCCAATGTTCAAGAAATTACAAAATCAGCTGGCTGCATAATTGGACCATTACCTCTTGGCGACGATTGATGCCGAAGTACCGCATAAAAATGCTTGATCAGTTGCAGTATGAACTCACAAGCCTGACAAATTTTTTAATTTAACTAGTTGAACAAAAGAGAACAAAAAAATAAGTCATGAGTTAAATTTTCACAAACTGTAGTCCTCAGCTGATAGGGCTAGAGCTAATAGCACTTAGTATACTTGAATATAGGACATACTGGATCTCATAAATCACATTAAACTCCAATGCTCCAGCCAATACTAGTCAACTATAAACTTCCCAAAATCGGCTGGAGGTAAAACCAGTAATCCAACAGAGGCAAAGTTCAAGAATCCAGAGCCCCTCTAGCAGTAAAAACTTAACAACAAATATATTAAAAGTTTTGCAACTGGCTCAACACCTGGAATGCTTTTGGCCAGGCCTGCTTTCTTTAACAACATCAGGATGGTAGGCTGGGGACTGGAGTACATCAACACTCCGCAAAGCTTCTTCCAGATGCCGAACACTGAAATATTCTTCCAGAAGAGATACTGGTTTTCTCTTCAATTCATCCGGATTTGACCTCGCAGCTGGAACCTCGGGTATAGAACCTGGAGAAACAGCAGTTGATGCTGGTGGTCTAGCTGGTCCAGGGACTAGGGATGCACGCTCCCTGCCTAAACCAAAGCCCAATGGGCGAGCAGGAGGTACAACACTACCTTGCAAGAGGGCACTTGTCCTGCTACTCACGAAGCCACTACTATCCTGAGGCAGAGGTCCTGGGTTCAATGAGGGTGACTTGCTAATCAATGGTGGCTGAACACTTCCACCAGGCTGCATCATTGGTCCATTACCGCTCGGCATAGACCAGGATCTAGAAACCTCCCAGTTTTTGTTATCCATCCCAGGGATACCTGGAAATCCAGGCACCATACGACCAATGCCTGGCCGATTTATGGGGAAGCCACCAGGACTCAGAGAACCTTGAGCACCCTGAGGACCACGAGGATTTCTAATGCATGCAGTGGCACCAGGACGCATGCCCAAGGTCTTCTCTGCTTCAGAGTGAATCCCAGTGATGGTTTTTGCTTTCACCTGTGCAAAAGGAAATAGTATTACTACATTGCAAGAGAGAGTTCTGGGACTGGAAAATCAACAAGACGTGATATCATGATGTGTCACCTCTTCCTGCCTAGGGAACCAGTTATTGGCACGTAAATCCAGCAGATCACAAACCATAAAACTTAACCGTGGAGCCAACTGAGGGTTTGTTGACAGTTTTTTCAACCAGTAAAAGTAGACATCATTAAGCTTCCTTGATATTCGGTTCTCATCAAGCTGCTTATCGGTGGCGTTGAAGAACTGACAAATGGCTTCAACATTCTCTTCTGGTGGACAACTTTTGGAATCTTTCCCAAATAGTTCCTGAAGAAAGAGAAGCAAAACAATCATTCGTACATTTCAAGGCAGTAGACAGCATGGAAGAAAAAGACATGAGGAAATGGCACGCAATCAACAACCTGAGCAATGTGATGAACAACTTTTTCAGGGACCATCCTTTGCTTCAAAAGTTCACCGATAAGCCGTATATTTCCAAGAGTGCGCAATTTGATCAACCTTTCTTCGTCCTTGCATTCCGAGTCCAGCTCAGGATTTGACATTCGCCTCAGCTCTTTCCGCAGCTTGTCGGTACATTTAATCGCCTCCAGACAATTATTCAATAGAACAGACTTGAACGTAACCTCTTTGCCACCAGGTTCATCAGAAGGAAATGGAGGAAGGTTTTCATTGAGATCAGAACACAGCTGAGCATACATCGGGCAAAAATGTGGTTCCAACGCAGCCTTGTCAAATATCAAGGAAATAACACCCTGGAGTGAAGATAAAAACACATGATATCAACAAGGCAAACAAGGGAAAAAAAATCTACCAAAGAGAGGTATCCTGGAGATGAGAAGACAGACCTTTAGAATGTCTGCACTTGTTATTCCTGAATCTATTAATTGACTCTTGAGGAGATCAAAATTCTGCGGAGTTAGCTTGCTGAGTATACTTGAAACGACCTCGGTCAGTCGTTTCGGAAGTTAGGACTCCGATTGGCGTGTCGATAATTTTAAAATATTCGTAATGTCCAATAGAACCTGTCTGTAAAATTTGAGCTAAATCAGACCTCGTTTGGTAGGCATCGGAAGAAGGTTTCAGTTTTTATTGGCGATAAATATTAAAACGAGATTTTCGAGCTCGGTTTTTGCCGAATGAGCTCCGTTTCGAAATCCGAAAGCGCCGTTAGGTTCGTATGATTATTTGTGATTTTTGTAAACTTTCGAAAGTGAATTTCGATGTTGTTCGGCTAGTTTCCGCTAAAATGCCGAAAGTTAAATAATTTGACTTCTTTTCATTTAAATTCGCATCTTGAGTTTCGGGAGTCGGATTTGAGATCCGTCTTCGCGAGTATGTTACATATATTTTGTATAGCTTACTTGAAAAATTTGGGATCATTTCGACTTCTCTAGGGTTCCATTTCAATTTTTATCGTCGTAGCGAATTTATTATTAAAAAGAAAATAATAATAATAAAAACAAAAATTGGAACAAATGTCGGTGGCCTAGGGGTTTAATCCCCTAGCACAATCAGATCGATGCATATCAGAAACATTACCAAAAACGCTCAGTGAGGAAAAATTAGAAAAGAGGGAGGAAAAAAGGGAAAAAGGAGTAGAAAAATAGTGGAATTTCTACCCCAAATCTTCAGGTAATGATGCTAACTCATTATCTTAGCTTATTACGTGTGTTTGAATATATTTTTACGGTAAAAATAAGGATATTATGCATCACCCTATTGGCGTAAATTGATAGTTTAAAGGGTCAATTGGACCCCGATGATGGAAATGATTATATATTCGCACTCAGTGAGTTATGGGCAACATATAAATATAATTTATTTAGTGTTTGGTTATGGAACTTTGAACCCTGTATATAAGCCTGGCCTGCGTATTGCGTATGCGAATAGGGTATCATTCCTAACTGGATTGCCCTAAGATGTGAGGAATGAAGCCTTTAGCCTAATGTGATATATTTTTTCTGCTTATTGATCACAGTGGGATCGTTTGGCAATGAATTCAAAGAATAACGCGGTTGTTGGTCGCAATGCTAACTTTTGAGAGAGGTAAGTGATTACATCCATTTCTTTGGAGGCACCTGGCCTCGTGGATTTTCTACCACGTGTTTCTTACGTGTGTAGCTGCCGATAGGCGTACTCATTACGCCTTAGCTTTGAATTTACGTTGTATATTATATGTTATGTCCTGTTGCTGGTATTGCATTGAGTATCTGAGTATTGTACTTTGGCCATCATTACTGCATATACTTCCCGGTAATCGATGAGAGAGTCCCGAGCCGGTGAAGGGTCATTATTACATATACTTCCCGGTTGGCGATGAGAGTCCCGCACCGGCGAAGGGTCATTATTGCATATACTTCCCGGTTGGCGATGAGAGTCCCGCACCGGCGAAGGGTCATTATTGCATATACTTCCCGGCTGGCGATGAGAGTCCCGCACCGGTGAAGGGTCATCATTGCATATACTTCCCGGTAATCGATGAGAGTCCCGAGCCGGTGAAGGGTCATCATTGCATATACTTCCCGGTAATCGATGAGAGTCCCGAGCCGGTGCAGGGTCATTATTGCATATATCTCCTGGTAGACGATGAGAGTCCCGCGCCGGAGATAGGTATCAGGTATATGTGACTGCATTGCATCATACCGCATTCATCCCATCTCATTGCACCGCATACTGACTATTGTGTGTATTGTGTTGTGTTTTATGTATGCGGTATGTATACTATGTCGTGGATATATCTCAGTTTGCCTATATATTTCTGGCTCGTATTCTGGAGATCGGGGATCGAGTTGCACGCCGCGACAGTATGAATATATGGATCGGGTTGCACGCCGCAGCAGGATGTATTTCTGATTGTTGATATGTTCGGGATACCTATATGTTTAGGCTATCTTACGTTCCTGGTTGTTGATCAGTTTGTGATTCCATACGTGTTTCTAGTTATTATTTGGCTCTGCCTTTCTATAATTTAAATAAGAGGAATTTGGTTTATCTATTTCTCTTCTCCCTGGCTAGCTATCCTATTCTTAGAGGTGGCTAGTCTGCCCCACTTATTGAGTCCTTTTGACTCACCCTTGTTTGTTGTTTGTTTTTGTCTATCTATTTCGTTTCGGCAGGTTCGCTCCAGGATTGAGTTCGCCACGTTGTGAAGGAGCGGAGACGACTTCAGCTGTCAGGGTGAGCCAACTTTTATTCCGGATGGCCACCAGTTTATTGTTCATTATTTCAGTTGCATTTGGCTCCCTTCAGGAGGTATCTGTCTTCTTTTGTACTCTTAGATGTCTAGTCTGGATAGCCCTAAACCTTGTATGTTGGGTAGTCAGCTGTAATTTCTTTTATACAGCTTAGAGGTAGCAGTATCTCTGTATTTTTTTTCTAAGTCGTGTCCTTATTTATGAATTATTATAATTATTTTCCTAGTTTAATTGGTAAGGGTTCGCCCGACGGGTCTGGGGAGGATGTCGGGTGCCCGCACGGCCTAACCGGATTCCGGGTCGTGTCAATACTGCAAATCAGTAGTAGTTAGTATCAATGATTCAGACGAATTAAAGTCTGTATTCACAAAAATTAGTTTTTTGAATCACCAAACCATTGAAACCAGGACCTCATGTATCCTTACCTATCATACACCCATACACACACACACACAGACAGAACATACTTCCAGACTAAAACAAGTATTTACATCTCTTCGCAAATAATAGTGCATAGATAAAGTAGTCTCAAGGGCAAGTAACTACATAGCAAATGGAATTTTTATTGCGGTCTACGTGGCAGAGATATCAAGACATCCAAAACAAAAGCAATAAAGGAGTGAATAGAAATTCAAAGAAATGCATAGCGAGACTAAGATAGGAATCGAACCACAATAAAGCATGTGTTTTGTTGAAAACAACAGAGAAGAACGTTACCCCATCACAGTCAAGACACGATATTTGTTAGAACGATCACCTCTTCGATCTGACAATGGAAACTCAGCTTTGATTATTGTAGGAGTATGTCCTTCCTGAATCACAAGCAAAATAGAGGTCATCTGAGATCCAGAACTGACAGCTTATAAGAACAATCATTCTTCTAAAAGAGACAACAAAAAACGCCATTGCTAGAAGAAAAGACACCTCTCTTTTGTCATAACAATAAAACAAGTCTCCAATACTACCATAAACCTTGCACCTAATTCTTTATGGGTAATAACTGCAAAGAAATTGTACGTATAACTTAATGACTGAAGTTTCTGATCCACCACTACATATGGCAAGGAACTGTACAACAATTAACTGAACAGCTTCACTTCATTTTCACAACTCTCATTTTTTTGTCGGCACTTTAAGTGTGTGGAATAAGTATCTCTGTTAGATTGTCCCACATCAAATGAGTGATGGATTGTTTGTCTCCTTGTATGGTCTTGGCTGTCCTTACCTCATGAACTAACTTGGAGATTCAGTTAAGCTTAAAGTACATTTTCTTTAGTCTACAGGTTAATAGCAACACAAAAAACATTAAAATAAGAACTACCCCTTTTCTGGGAGATATTTGAGTTCTTCCAAACTGTGAGCTAAGCTATGTTGCTCGGATCCTCCGAAAATGTTGTTGGGTGCGTGTCGCATCCTCCAAAAATAGTGCATTTTTGGAGGATCCGACATGAGTGCAGCGGCATTTTGGAGGATCCGAGCAACTTAGGAGCTAAGTTATTCATACAGGTATCTGGCTCGGAATAATGAGCATGTGAAAGTAACAGAAAAATAAATGCAGCTTTTGGAATGAGAAAGGGCAAACCGAAAGAAAGTAGACATTGAATAAAACATTCAAGTTAAACAGAAAAATGGATAAGAACAGCATCCTTTTACATTGTGGGGTGTAAAGTGTGTTGTGGATGGTGGTATTTCTTTCATCACAAAAATCAGAAAGGGAAAATAGAATAACTAACACTTCACGTTGAACTTCTTGTATGATTTTACGAATACCGTCGGAAATGTTAACTACCTACATGGAAACAATCAGCTTAATAAAAAAACCATAAGGAGAATAATGATACCATACATCCTGAAGTAATCAACTTTTCTTTTGTTTTTCTAGAGACTTAAATAGAACAGCATGGAAAGTGAAGACTGATCTCAACAAGTTTGAAAGTTAAGTGTAATAGTTGTAAAAATGGAAATATTGAACACCAATAATTTGCAGCGGTCAAGAACAAAGGACATGTAAAGTGGAACAGAGGAAGCAAAAGATAAGACTACTACCTCCCTCAGTTGCAATAGCTGATCTCTAGTATACCTAACTGGTTCACAGCCCTCAGAAAGAGGCTCCCCACTCTACAATGGCAAAAGGAAAGTCAAGACACATATCATACAGCATGTCTTGAAATTGAATCTCAACAATGCACGAACAGGCATTATATCAAGAAAAGCATATACTTTAATTTAAAACAGATACTCACACTGCAACTCTCACAACCTCGATCGGCATCTCCACCAAATAGTTTAGATTCATCTTCTTGTTTGATGTTAAGAATAACGTTGGACATGCTAGCCACCTAGGCCAAGAAGTCAACCCAATGAAAAACCATAAGGAGAAACTTTTATGATACCATAAATATAAAGGCTGTAAGCTGACGGTCTTTCGAAAACAGCCTCTCTACATCTCACAAGATAAAAGAGAAAGATATGCGTACATCTCACCCTCCCAAGACTCCACATGTGGGATTTCACTGAGTTTATTGTTGTTGCAAATAAAAAGGTGATCATCTATTGTTTTTAGGGAGGGTTGGAGGTTTAACGCAAGTCATATATTCGAATATGGCAACAATTCAACTCCAAATTTATTTTTTTACTCATTTATAGTAACACAAATATTCATGACTTATTTTAGACTACAAGTTTCAAAAGTCTTCATTTCTTTATTAAACTTTGTGCAAAGTCAAACTATGACAAACAAATTAGGACGGAGGGAGTATCATACTACTTCTCAAATTGTATCTTAACAATGAAATTAGAACAGGCATTATGTCAAGAAAAAGACATATCTTTTGGAAAGATACTCACATTGGCAGCTGGAGTACCTCCTCCAAACAGTTCATTTTCAACTTCTTGTATGATTTTAAGGATATAGTCAGAAATGTTAACCACCTGGACGAAAACAATCAACCCAATGAAAAAATTGAATGTTAAATGGATGGACAAGACACGTTACAAGAATCCAAGATAACACATACATATTTAAAAAGTCGTCCAAGTAAAGGAAGTTGCGCAACAAAAAGATAGTTGAAGCTGATGAAATGCAAAAGCCGGAATATGCAATTAGAGAATGGTGTAATAAAGATTAAGAAGAACTTGACAGCTGATCTTAATAATTTGTACATTATCAACATGGTAGAATCCTGATCTAGGTGTTAAATATTCGTAAACTTAAAATAAATCTCAATTACAAGAAGCAGAGACTTAAAGAAAAAATGTTGCTTCTGCCTCGAGAACTTAAACGGCATGCAAGTAGTAGGAAAAACATTTACTGCAAATTCACCTGGCAAACAGACCGACTATTCTTTTGTCTTTTCAAAATTCTAGCCTTAATTGAATTAAATACCTTCTCAAAGTTTTAAGCACTAAACAAAAAGTTATATCTAGATTGGAACACAGCGAGACCAGAGTGTTGACTTGTTATTTGCACCATGCTATACATATTATTTGTCCGTATTGGGTAACAAGAATAATTTAGTCTCTAATTGACCGCTTTTCGTTTATTTGTCGAATATATATGTCATTTTATTAGAGTGAAAAATGGAAGAGAATTAAGCATCCTGATGATTTTGTTTCCTTATGTTTTTTTAGTCATATTTCTAAAGAAAACTTCAAATATAAGATTACTTCAATTTTATGAGTTTGATTTAGTATTAATTTAAATGCCTCTCCTCTCAGAAAGTTTTTGTGAATAAAAAGGCCCAAATTTTTTTAATACGAAATATCGTTTTGTATGAACAACATAGTAACATGCTAAAATCCTGCTAAATCCCTAGTCTAATCTAGCTAGTATTGTTTATGTTCATTCACCACACTGATGTGGTATATTCAACTTATAGTGGGAAATTGGCTTGCTAGAGACTTCTGGATGGTTGACAGACGTTAGTACTATGCACCTACACTCCCGTATTTGTTTGAATGTAATCGTGATTTAATATTTGAGGGTCATTTTATTGGGGGTCATGATTTATACTTAGATAAAAATAACTCAGAAGTAAATTTCATTTAAGTAAATGTAGTAATCGTGTAATGATCTTCAAACGCTAAACAGAATTACCAACTAAGGCAACAGGATTTGCATATTGTAGGAACTTCTCCAGTGTAGTTTTAGTCTTGAACTAATACACTTCATTACAAAAGGAGAGGATTCAAAATACAAACTAATATATTTCAATTGGCATATGTGCCAACAACTCAACAAGCCAGCTACTCCTATATTTCTCCTCTCCCAGTAAAGTAATTCGAAATTAAGCAATAGCGAGACCTTCGCACATGCTTCAAAACTTGTTATTCCTATGGCACCATTCTCCATTGTGTTTAGTTTAAAGCTATTCTCTTTTGGTGGTTTCTATGTTTTATCTACTGTGATTTGTCCATCTGTGGACATTTATTCAGTGTTAGGCTACATGATTACCACTTACGTGATTAACAAGTCACATTCAGAGCTTGCGCCAACCAATTATGGAGTCTATGCTGCTTCTCTTTGTATGTTACACCCCTGATAAAACTTCTTTTGGTAATACTAAACCAAATTAGTACTCCATATATATATATATGCTAACCAACTTATAGTGACCGAGATAGAAAACATGTACTATGACGTTTTTCTTGTCAATGGATTTGATATCATGAAAATTGTTTTGTCTCGACAGAATTTGATTATATGGATACCCAACCTTTGATAATGAATTCCCATAACATCTTAATAAGATTTATATTGCTCATGATCACAATACACACCGAATTAAACGAAATAAACAAAAATAAAAACAGAAGGAAGTAACGTAACATGGACAGGAATATCATGCATGTTGAAACGAATACTCTAGCAAAGAAGGAAAATAAAACTACACACACTCTATTAATAATCTCAGAACACAAACCAAAACTTAAAAAACATAATCGAAGTAGAATGTGCAAACTTAAACGTAAAACCAAATTAAATGCATACTGAATCTTAATTTTAATCCAAAAACGTAAACCTAATATCAACTTCGCCATCAACGTATGAATTCATCTAATCAAAGAGACTGAAACACATCTCCTCATCAGACTCTTCTTTGATCTCTTCCTCTTTCTTTTCCTCCTTTTTCTCTTCAGCCACCGCAGCAACGGCGCCACCACCACCACCAGCAACCGCAACGCCACCGCCACCCGAAGGCACAGAAGCAAGTTTCTCTCTGCCAGCAGCAATAAGTTCAGCAAGATCTTTTCCTTTAACTTGAGATAATAACAATTCAATTTTGTCATCATCAGCTTCAGCACCAACAGAAGAAAGAATAGCCTTCAAATCCTCCGCCGTAGGGCTAGTGTTTCCGCCCAACACGGCCAACAAATAGGTGGCGATCACCTTCATCTTTTTTCTCTTGGAGCAAAGGATGGTTTTTAGGGTTTGGGTTTGGGTTTGGAGAATAGTGTTAGGGTTTGTGAAGGTGGTTCACCAAGCCTTTCTTTATATACACGTAACGTAAAGTGTATTAAAGACGTAAAAGAATTCCTAATATAGATAGGTTAGAGATGGAAATTTTTTCTTCGTTTTTTTATTCTCCTTTTTGGGTTTCTTCACTTTACCGACCTAATGCAAGAAAATTTAAAGATTGTATCACTAGTCTATCATAAGTAAATAGAAAATTAATTAGAGAAAACAACTGGCTTTTTTTGTTCAAACGTTTCTGCCCTTATATGGTTTTCAATGGTTTTAATTAATATTTGGTCATATTTTATACTCCTACCACATTTATTTGCTGAATATATATTTCAAAAATCTTTTATTTTTGAATTTTGTGTCTAAGTTCTTCCTTCTTCTTTTTTTTCTATACACCTACTAAGTTTTGCTAAATTTTGTGTCTTAAGTCAAATATCATAATTGGGTGAAGAGTAAATTTTGAGGGAAAAAAAACTAATTTGTCATTGAAGATAGTACTTGTTTATGGGCGCACACACTCACGATACGACTCACTCAGTTAGGAGATTTCAATTGGTAAATCAGCATTTTAAAACTGTCACATATATATTCCCGAGTCTTTACATAATTGCATGATGTTTGGTACTGGTGGTTATAAAGAAATTGATATTTATTCAAAGGAAAAATTATCGTATATATAGCAAATCCAATATTGGTAATTGGTTTTTGATTGACTAATTGGAACTGTAATTATCATAGCCTTAGTTGTTCAGTGCTAATGCAACTGCAAATTTCTTCTTTTTTTGTGACAAGTGCTAGTGATCATATGACAGACTATGCAAGGTTTAGTGGGTAGTTATGTTACATACTCTCTCCGTCTCAATTTATGTCAATGAATCCGACTAGACACAAAATCTAAAATATACGAAATATTTTGAAACTTATGATTTTAAAGAAATTACAGAAATTTATGTGGTTCTAAATCATCTTATAATTTGAATTTGTTCGTTAATAAGAAATGTATCACTCTTTTTGGACTGATAAAAAAATAAGTTTGTCGTATAAATTAAGATATTGGGAATAATTTATTTATTGCAATAGTAATTTTTTTTTTTTTTAAAAGTAAATAATTTTTATTACCAAATGAACATGATACAGCGCAAATAAAACTAACATCTCCCAACTGGACATTTGCCCCAGTTTAGGCGTATCCTACGTGCTACTCATACTACTCTACTCATATTATTGGTACAGGGGTAGTAATTTAGTCTGTTTAGTATTCCAGCTAGCTTTGGTCTCATCTTTGCTCGATAGAACACCTCCTGTATAATCAGCCTCAGCATTGCTTCTTGTGTTCTGTGCTTACCTTGGAACAGTCTTGTATTCCTCTCTTTCCACAGTTGGTATATTGCAGCTGCCAGCATCATCTTATATATCTCAGCTTTCCCATTGCTTCTTCTACAGTATGTTTGCGCCCATTTAACTTCATCTCCCCATGTCATTGGAGCCCTTGATATACCCTGTCATTGCAGAAGTTTCTCCCACAAGACCTTGCTTACCTCACAATCAAAGAACATATGTTGTGCAGTCTCATTTTGCTTCCTGCACATAGGGCATTCGAGTGTGACTTCCATCCCCCATTGGCTCAGTCTATCCTTCGTATACAGCTTGTTGTGCAGTGCTAGCCGTACCATAAACACCCATTTTGGAGCTCCTTGATTCCTGCATACCAGCTTTCTCCATGGCACTTTTTGAAACTGCCCCTGCATTTATTGGTATATCTTTTTAATGGAGAATTTGCTCATTTTCATAGTGTGCTCCCATGGTAAATTGGTTGCTTCCAGGTACTTCCTAGCTTTGAAGATTTTCTGGACTATCCATGAAGCACTATTTGGCATCACTTCCTCTATTAGCCTTTCTTTCACATAGTAAGTGTGTACCCAGATCACCCATAGCTTTTTTTTTCTTTTTGCTTATACTCCACAGCAATTTGCACACATCAGCTTTGTTCCATATTAAAATGTTTGGGATGTTTAACCTTCCAGCTGACTGTGGCCAGCATACCTTCTCCCAAGCTAGTAAGGCTTTTTACTTGCTTTTGCATTCCCAGTCCACAGAAACCTTCTACACACCCTTTCAATGAACTCTATTATCTTCTTAGGTATGACAAACACTTACGCCCAAAAGGTCTGTATTGCTATCAGGACACTCTTGACTAATTGGGCTCTGCCAGCATAAGACAGCATCTTTGTTGTCCATGAGGTTACTCTACCTAACATCTTTTCAATAAGAGGCTCACATTGTAGGACTGAGAGTCTCTTTGAGCTCAGGGGTACTCCTAAGTACCTAAATGGCAGCTCACCTTTTGTAAATCCCAAAATTTTTAGGATCAGACTTTGTATCTCTTGCCTGACCCCCCCCCCCCACCCACAGCCACGCGAGGGAGAGCCATTATTATTGTATCTCGTGGTGTCCGAAGTCGCCGTCAGGGCTGTTTTAGTACTTGAAGAAAAGAGGGTGCAGTCGCCAATATACTACGTCAGCAAATATCTCTTGGATGCAGAAACCATCTACCAGCACCTGGAGAAACTAGCACTCGCCCTAGTTATGGCAGCAAGGAAGCCGAGACCATATTTTCAAAGTCACAGAATTATTGTGGACTCATCTTTCCCTTTGCAGACTATTTTGCGCAAAACTCGAATTCTCGGGCAGGCTAGCAAAATAGGCCATCAAGGTAGGAGAAACCCACCCCACCCCCCCCCCCCCCCCCCAAAATAGATAGAGCTCTTGTTGGGGTTGGCATGCAGGCCTGATATTCTGGAGAATTCTTGGAACTTGTCGTGCAATAGTAATATATTAAAGTACTTGAACAAACCCTTTTCATCCTAAACTGATTTTCAATATATTCTTATGTCCCAATTTATGCGGCGGATTTGGAGAGTTAGCTTCTTAATTGTGACAATAAATTTGAACATATAATCTTTAAGTTCTTTTTTGAAATAAAAATTATATATTTGAAAATTACATGCTTAAAAAGTACTGTAGGTCGTAATAATTAACATTTGAAAGTATCTAAAATTAAAAAAAAAAATTACTCAAAGAAAACTAGTCTGATTTTCAAAATCCAAACATTGCCATATATCGTGAGACTGAAGAAGTAATAATGGAACATCAATAAATTTGAACACGACTAAAACCTAAGCTAATAATGACACTTTATTGCTTCCAAATTACAAACGGTAATGCTTTCTTCAGTTTCAATTCAAAACAAAAAGTCTGAAACACCATCTAGCGAATTCTCAATTTGCCAATAATTACCACTCCTTTGATTTATCTCTGAGTTTTCTTCTCAAGCCAACGTTTCTATGCACAAAATGGAAAAGAGTAAATTGACAGTGCCCCATTTCGAGAACTATTTATTCTGACAATCTTTCTGGACTGGTAATAGCTATGACCTTTATTAAATGAATTCACTACTAGTCTTAAACTTCAACAACTAGGATACTTGATAGTTGATGCATTATTTTGATTCCAATTCTTCTCGCCTTTCCCTTCTTGGCTCCCCCCAGTGGTCAAATATTTCAAAACGTGGACCTGCGAGGTCTGTGTGCTACCTGCCGGAACTAAACTCAGTTTCAAACGGTATTTGTGAAGCCAATCCAGCGATTTAATAGAATTTGCTTAAATAAGATGAAGATAGAGGTTAAAAAGCATCTTGTACCCAAAAGATGCCCCACATAGGTCTTCCACAAAAGCCCCTAATTCGATAAACAACTTAGAAATAACATCTACTTATGCATGTTTCTGAAAGAAAAAAGGGAGTGTATTGTTAATAGGAACAATAAATTTTTTATCGTCATAATAATATAAAGAAGAATACTCACCCAAACCACAGGAACAATTTACATTGGAGTATTTTCACCTTGTTGAAAACCTGGTGGTGCTACCGAAAACTAAAAGCAGAGGCAATTTAAGGAAGCATCTTATAATAACATTTGCTAACACAGAGAAAAGTTCTAGCAAGTGATGCAACTTACACGTAAAAAAGCAACATAAAGCCTAGAATAAAGCCACCTTTTATCCTCAAGCAAAAGGAAAGGTACAGGAACAATCCTCAAGCTCAAGGCCAAAGATACAATAGTAGATTAAAAAGGAAACACCAAAAGAAAACATATTTTATATCGTCCTAATAAGATAGCACTAACTGCCTCTTTTGACTATTTTCTCTTTTCCTTTTTCCTTTTTTTTTTGGTTTGCTTTTATTGGGTCGCAAGCAACATCGGTGTTAATGATATCCATGCTAAATCATGGCTGCTAAAACAAGAAGCAAAGTGAAAGGAGAAAAAACAGAGGTGAAAAAACATGAACTGAAGATAATTGTTTTCCCATAACGGATGATGATCTTGATCTTCGACGAGCACCCCCACCAATAACAGCTGGTACATAGCGTGATCTCCTCTTAATCTGGACGTTCACATCTTGAGTTTTAGGGCAGCACTTTTGCCCCTCCTTCCAGGGGTTATTCTCCAAGGCCGGAGTTTGGCTTGGAGTGGAAGTGGGTGGAAATATCTCATTAGAAGCTGTACACCTAGCGGATTGAGAAGAAAAGAGAGTTGTTATTAATGAGAGAACCAGCATACATTTAGCTACAATCATGTCTAGCTAACAAGAAGATGATGTACAGGTTAGCAGAAAGTATCAGAATGAGAAGTGAAGTATGATAGGAACAAGTTTAGTGAGGTGGAGTTGGAAGGACGAAATATATCGCACAGAAAAGCTGAAGTGTATCAAATACAATACAATACATACTCTGTTTGAGCTACTTTTCAACATGATTAACTTTTTAGTATTACAAATCCTTCATAAATGAGAAAAATGTTTAAGAACTACACCCGTCAATATTCAGGATGTAGTTTGAAAGATAAACAAGGTGGGGACAGGGGACAACTCTAAAGTCGTGAAAGACACGGGTACTTGAATTTGGAATTCTTGATATATAAGTAAACTAATCTGATCAGATTCCCACCTCCTATTTCACCAAGAAAAGTATATAAACGAGAAAAGAACATGTCTAGATTAAACTACAAAGAGCCAAAAGTCAAATCATCCAAGAACTTCCTTCATGCGATGCAAGATCTCAATAACTTGGTGTGTCGCGGAATACCTATAACATACGCAATTTGCATGTAATGAAAATACAGGATGCCAAAGTAAGTCGAAGATTTTCTAAGGCTGACCAACTTGGTGGAATATTTTTCAACCTGGAATCA
The DNA here is from genome assembly GCA_029990175.1 of Petunia secreta. Taxonomy (NCBI): domain Eukaryota; kingdom Viridiplantae; phylum Streptophyta; class Magnoliopsida; order Solanales; family Solanaceae; genus Petunia; species Petunia secreta. The sequence goes on from JARKIP010000068.1 coordinate 4,939,899, forward strand.
GGTTCAGCATAAAGAAATGTGGTATTCTGCTCTGGCTTTCGGCACATGATGTTGTGTTAATGTCATGTGGATTTTGTCCAAAAGGTGAAATTACTCTTTACATGCTGTCTTATCTTTTCACATTTGAAGAGCATCTCTCCAATCAGGAAAGGAAGGGGGATGGAGAGAGAATAGAAATATAGGTATAGAACAAACGACAACTATAAGATGGTAGATAAGTGCTGTCATCGTAAGTCCAGTACAAGTATGCTAGAAACATCGAAATTACAAGGTGTATTCAGTTCACATTGCATTTAGCATTTACTTGAAAAGGATTAGCTTTGATCTTTGATACTCTAGGAATCAATTAGATAAGAACTCTTGAATTCTAAGTAGAAAAAGCATTTACGCAGCAATTTCTGAATTCTCTATACACAAAGAAGAAAAATTGTGTTAAAGCCTGTTACTTACAGTTCATAAAAGAAAAGTCGCAGGTAAGTGCTTTAGCTGAACAAGTGCTCTAGAATCTCTGGGTTTAGCTTCTGCAGAAATGACAACTGTCCCACTTGCTTAGCCACAACTCCAATTACACGATCTATGTACAGTACATAAAGAGAATTCCTGTTCTCCAGTAGTTCCAATGCTTTTCTTCCACGGAGAACTGATACAACCCATTCTTCAAAAAGCCCTACATAGAGTAAAGACAACGTATGAATATTTTAGGTCCATGTTCGTCTAACAGTATGAAAATGATCCTACGCCAGCTAGGTTATATGTGGGAGCCTGCTAATTATACTTGGGGGAATATTTCTCACATGCAAATATGCAATATGTTTAGGACCTACATCCTATCAATTTGAATTTCCCTCGTCTGGAGGCTGAACAGCCTTGGACCCGAGGGAAGGAGAGGAAATAGGTATGAAAAGAGAAAATGTGTTATGGTATCCAAGAGATTAAAAGAAGCTCACTTATGTCAAAATCTCCGGTGTTTGACCAGGTTAGCAAATAATCTGAAACTAGAAATTCAATAAGCTGAATCCTGCAATTGAGAACAATAGTACATAAAATTTATTGTAGAAGCTATGAAACCTATGCATTATAACTATAGTGTCTCCTTTTATTGTTACAGTTTCAGGAAAAAACATGAAAATTACAAAAACAAAAATAAATATAAAATGAAAAGAATACGGAATGTGGAAGCAGTAAAAAGAAAATACTAGACAGTAAACTGTATGCCACAATATTCTGACAGCCCCCTACAGCCCGAAAATCTAGTTAGCCTAAACGTTGGTTCCAGATGCAAATTTTAAGAATGTTTTCAATGATAATCCTGAGGTCCATGAACATCCCCAGTTTGAGTAAGCAACCTTGCAATTCAGGCAGAATGCAGTATTTTGTTGATATAAATGAAAGAAGAATCTATTATTGAATCTGAAGCAGGCAGCGCTTCTACAATGAGGACACATTGACATGACTGCAGAGTCCATGCACCTCTGATCACTAAGTCATGATAACTATACACATAAAAAAGGGGACACGCCAAGTAATCTTGCTGCTAAAACCACCTATTACAAAAGTAAATAAGATTGTCAAGATGACCTCAAGAATACAACAGCAGCCACTCCACTAGAGGATACTAGTAGTAAGGAAACGATGATCATATCTACTTATAGACTTAACCATTTTACACTTCATCTTAGCTGAACTAACAAAAATAAAGAATGAACGTACTCGCCGTTAATGTCAGAGTTCCCATAGAAACTGCACATCCAGGAGAACAAATTCCAACTCCCCAGCCGAAATTCTAAAACAAAGTTATGTTATAAAATTAACATCTCCATCAAATTGGGAAAGTCTGGAGGGATAAGTGGTCGAGAACAAATGTGAAAACAGTCTTCCTCCTTAACCTCCAAATTAAAAACAGAAAAAAGAAAACATATAAAGATATCAATGACCAGAAGTAATATATGTCCATATCACCAGCAAAGAAATAAATGTCAATGAGTGAAGGACGACTGCTTTTAACAAACAACAAGCATATCATCAAGGCTTATAACCTAGATGTACCAGTGGGAATGTCCCATACAACACCTGTGACTTTGACTCAAAAAATTTATTTAAAAAAAAAAAAAACAGAATTTTAAAAAATTATTCAGCAGATAAAGACGCGTTTGTAGACTGTATACTGGCTGGTGGCACTTACATCATGTACATAGAGTTATGCATACTTGGAAATGCATCATCAGATGGATCCATGAAAAGCAAATTTTCCGCCACTACAGAAATTCTTTGAGAAACTGCAAATATTAGACGCTGCCCGACAAAAGCCTCATTTCCGACCTTACGCATCAAATGCTGAATATATGACTGAACAGCAGTGTCAGAGTGATAAGATTCTGAAACATATCATTAAGGAATCAAGAGTTAATCTTTGTAGAAGGAAATATACGAAGTTACATTAAGTTAAGGAATTTAATATTAATAATGCTTCTGTTCAAGAGGGACAAAAATAACTTTTAAATTGCTCTAAACTTCAGACTGATGGTTGAACTAAACTAGCAATTAGTCCAACAATAACAAGGCCAGAAGGGTCCGTCCCTCTTTTGCTTTCAAAGGTTTTTGCTTCGATTATTCAATATGATACAACTTATTGCAACTAAAGAAGAATTAGATTCAAATTGAAATCATCTTCACACAAGTTGATTCCTTCAAAGGTAACAATTTATTCATTAATATTTTTCAGCGTCAATTTGAGACATTTAAAAATCTATGTTTTGTGAGAACAACCATTCTTTAGTTTCTGCGAAAAATAAAACCAATGTCCATCCGAATTTATGACATTTCATTTATCATGATATGACCAAAAATTGTCTACGCCATTCTACCAATACTATCTATTATACAACTTTCATAAATATAAAGGGTCTTTTGAAATCTTTTCTGCTGAGAATATGAAGTTTAGAGTCTGCTTGCTCTGCCGCATAATTTCTGTACCTAAGTGGTTGGAGATATCATAATACTTCGTGGAAGTCTGTAGGAATGAGATCAAATAGGTCTGCATTTGCATCAAGATTCTATTCAATTCCTCAATCTCAATTAAGGAAATACTTCTACTTCTACTGCTTGCATACAGCCAAAGATTTTCAGAGTACGACATACAAGCAGTATAATTTATTGAACAGGCTCATTGTATCATCATTAAACCTAGGTGAAAATGTACTTCCACAATTAGCTAACGTAAAGATAGTCCTAGGAAAACTAGACTGAATGAAAAACAAGATCACATAATTACCATCTCCTTGCAAGGCACTGCACATTCTTCTCAATAAACGCATAATTAAGCTGTTGATAATGCCTTCCACAGGTTCTTCATTCCTTTCAGTAGATGACATTGTAGCAACTGTACCTTTAAAGTAGTAAAATACAATACTGCTTAATTTGAAAGCCATTAAAGAAAGATGAATAGATAGTAATCAACGAACTGATTGGCATTATCTTATTTTAAAACTGAAAGATCAGAATTTAGGCACCCCAGGCAGTGAAAGGGTTCCTTACTTTCTTATAAAGTGTTGATAAAGAAGGGGATCTTGGACCTTGTACATTTCTGAGTAAAGATTAGAAAGCTTGGCTTAAAATGAAGTACAACCAATGAAGATAGTTCTCAAAATGCAGTCTATTAAAACAATCTTTTCTTGAAATTTAGAATGAATCTTCACTAGAAACTCATCTTTTTCATTTAAGTTTCAGAATAGACAATATATTCACTTATTTCCCCCTTAATTTCACCTTCTACCATCAATCCTCACAAGTCCATGCATTAGAAATTAGAAAACAGTACATCTGTGAAATAACGGAAGAAATAAATATTCAACGGTGTGTTACCAAAATGAAAATAGTATATCAGAAAGTCAAGTTTAAAATTTCCTGATCTGCTCACGGAAACATTATATGGAGGAAGGCAAAATGGAACAAAAGGACTATGTCATTACCAAGAATAAACTCCACGGCTTGGTGGCACCAGTTCCTGAAATTGCCCTCTTCCAACTGCAACACATTTGGTACAAAGGCCAAGTGAGATGACACATGGAAACCACATTCACAACATAAGACAAAGCATCATTATCTAGGTTAATCGAGACAACATACACTTTTATGAGAAACAGTGTCACATAGCTCCACAAGAAAATCAGCTGAAGAGCTCAATTGCTCAACATTATTTTCATTGTCGCGTTCTGCCATTTAAGAAAAGACACAAGATTCATTCTTCTCATCTATAGCAGAAGTTCCATGTCCAGCAAAATTTTCCCTACAGGACCTAGAATTTTCAAGAGATCAAATTGTGGCACAAGTACTAAACTCGAAGTAACTTCCCAAAAAATCATGACTTTGCAAGTTAACAACCACAAGTAAAGACAAATGTACATCCACAAGAACATCCCTAACTGGATTTTCACCTGAAATCCGGTGAAGCAAGGAATTATCTGTTCTTCTCCTCTTTCTCTCCTTAATCCTCACTGATAAAAAATATACAAGTTAATCAATCCAGCTAAGCTATACAGCACTAAATAAGGCCAAATTGACAAAGTAAACCTTGTCTGAGAAATCTTCTCCGCAGCACATCACTGAACCGTTGATCCGAACTGTCTCCGATTCTCTTAGGGCTCAAAACTCCCAACTTATCAAAGAAATAACACTTGCATGATGCACTTTTTGGAAATATATCGTACTGCGAGCCATCTTACTTCAAAGGAAAAAAAAAAGTAAACTAATCAAACAAATAGCCATTTAAGATGAATCTATCTATACAGAGAACACATTGCTAAATCTAAATCAAAATACAAGCAAAAACAAAACCTCAGAAAAAACTCGTGTTAGCATTGAAATTTTGATTTAAAAATGAAAAACACAATTAAATCTTTGAGGTCGGTATATAGCAAAATAATAGATACAATCAGACCTCTCCATAACAGTCATCCGTTATAACAACAATTCTACTATAGTAGCCTAGTTTTTCAGGAACCGATTTCTAGTGTTATGTTATATTATATGTTGTTTACAATAGCGCCTCGCTATCAGCTAAAAATAACGCCATTATAGAGAGGTTTGACTGTACTTATAATCTAGAGGTTCAAAATACACAATTGAGATTCGACAGCAGTAATCGAACATATAACAGCATATAAACACTAAAAAGAGAATTAACTAAATTGTTTTTAATTGAAAATATTACGAAAATGAAAAAGGTTAACCTTCGGCTATTTTGAGATCTTCCTTGAGTCTAAGTATCTCTTGTTTACGCTCTTTAGCCTGAGAAAAATAAAATGAATATTAAGAATTAATTCAAATTCGTCTACGTTACTTGTAATACGAGATAAGAGAATAAAAAGTAAAAGGAAAGTGAGTGAACTTTTCGTTTCCATTTAAGTGCATCATCGGAGTACGGAGGCTGAGCGGAAGAAGGAGGAACGGCGGGAGGTTGTGGAACGGCGGTGGAGGAAGAAGGCGGCGGCGGCGGAGGAGCTTTGTGGAGAAGCTTTGATCGGACGAGCGCCATTGCGATCGCTAATTTCATTGATTCGTCTGAGTAGCTCTGCGATTTTTCTCTCTCTACTTCCATCTCTCTCTACAGTTGTGGTAAATGGCGGGAATTGCTTGTTTTAAAATGGATCATTCATTAAAGCTTTTATATAGCCTTCCTATTACTAAAGTATATAAATTGAAACGAAATTAATCTTAATTTGCTACGGAAAGTTTCACATTAGGTGTTAAGTGCTTCCAAGGTGACTCCATTCATGTGGCTCAAATACGATACTTTTGGTTAAGAATGAATGAGTACTTAACACTCCACCACAATTTTTGATGGTAAAATAAAAATTCTCGTGTTTTAGTACTCCCTCCGTTTCAAAAAGGATGAACCTATTACTATTTGAAGGGTCAAATAAGATTACGTTTGACCACATGTCTTACAAATATTTTCTAACTATTTTGAATTGTTAACTATTGTGACTTATAGTATTTTTCATGTAGTTTCTAAATATGTAAATTTTATTTCAAAAAATTTAAAAATTCGATTCGCAAATTTCCGGTCAAAATTAGTCAATTTGACCCTCGTACTCCGCAAAGGTTCATCCTTTTTTAAACGGAGGGAGTATTAACTAGTACAGATTAATTTTTAAAAATGAAAAGCATTATAATCTTTTTTTTTTATTTTTACAATTGTAACGTTTTTCATACCACTTGCTCCAAATAGTAAAACTATACTGTGTAATTCCAAATAGTTTGGAATATTTTTTCATCCATCTAAGCTCTACTTTCTTTCAATTGAATCGTTTTTTTAGGTTGAGAATTTTGATCCTAGGAGGGTTTGAAGCCAAACCACATGTTCATCAATGTATCATTGTTTCTTGTAAAATAGATTTACTTCATTGAATACAAGAAAGCAAAAGTACTAGTTCCATAATAATCATGATGCGATTCCAAATAAAAGTTCCCAGACCCAAACTGGTACCAATAATTTGAAGCCTTCACTCCAAACACATTTTCCTAATTGATGAGACTACAGATGGAAGGGAAAATATGGATTTATTTACTGGGGAGTAAACTTCAAGCACCCTCTGGATGTATAAAAATTATAAAACATAGATGACAAACACATGTTTATGAATTTTCCTTCAAAAATGGTATATAAATGCTCAAATCGTTGCAGTATGAACTCACGAGTCTGACAAAACTTTTAATTTAACTAGTTGATCAAAAGAGAAAAATAAATAATAACTAATGGAATACAAAATGAGGGCCTCTTCGCCTAGGACACATGGGAATATAGTGAACCATTCTCCAAGGCAAAATCTTCCTTTGAACACTACTTTCACCATGGAAAAATTATACAACCCACTTAAAATCACCTGGCTCTTGACCACTCCCAACTTCTATGATAAACGGTTGATTCAGTTGCTCCACTCCATTGGGCATAAACAAGAGAGGCCGAAAAGTGAGCGAGTACATTCCATATACGAGGTTACAGAAAATACTCCTCCACACGAGATGAGCTTTATTGGAAAAGACCCTTGCACGCCTCGATATCAGGTGCTTGTGAATCCAATACCGCTTGGCCCGTAGGACTAGAGCTAATAACCTTCATTATAGCAGAAAATATATCATTCTGGTAGAGGTCATCGGTTACCACCTTCAGGATCTCATGGACCACTTTAAAGTCCAAGGCCCCAGCCAAGACTAGTCTGGCAATTATCTCCGCAAAATTGGCAGGTGCTTTTGGTAAATCCATGGCTAGGTCATCCAACAGAGAGGCAAAGTTCAAGCATCCAGTACCCAAGTCTGAAGCAGTAAAAACGCTCTTAACAAACAGATATTCGAGTAGCTTTGCTACTGGCTCAACACATGGTGGGCTTTTGTCCAGACCAATAGATATGGCTTCTTTGACAACCTCAGGATGGTAGGCTGGGGATTTGAGTTCCTCAACACACTGCAGAGCTTCATCCAGAAGCCGAACACTGAAATATTCCTCCAGAAGAGATGCTGTTTTTCTCTTTAGTGCATCTGGATTCGACCTTGCAGCAGGAGCCTGGGGTTTTTCGGCAACTGGAGAAACAACGGTTGTCGGAGTTGGTCTAGCTTGTCCAGGGACCTGTGATACAGGCTCCATGCCTAAACCATAGCCCAATGTACGAGCAGCAGGAGGAGCACCACTACCTTGCAGGAGGGCACTAGTCCCCCCGCTCACGAAGCCACCACTACCCTGAGGCAGAAGTCTTGGGTTCAATGAGGGTGACTTGCCAACCAATGGTGGCTGAGCACGTCCACCAGGCTGCACCATTGGTCCATTACCTCTTGGCATCGACCGGGATCTAGGAACCTCCCAGTTGTCGTTATCCATCCCAGGCATACCGGGCATCTTCCTAGCTCCTGGCATTCCAGGCATCATACCACCAGTGCCAGGCCTATTGATGGGGAAACCACCAGGACTCAGAGGCCCTTGAGCACCCGGAGGACCACGAGTATTTCTCATGCTTGCAGTGGCACCAGGACGTAACCCCAAGGTCTTCTCCGCTTCCGTGTGAATCTCAGTGATGGTTTTTGCTTTCACCTGTGCAAAAAGGAAACATATTACATCAACAGTCAACAATCATGATAGAATGAGGTGCCGCATATGTAGAGATCGTTGATAATACACAGCAAATAGCTATGGAACCAATTGATTTTTGTATTGGACAACAAATAGAGTAATTATGGATATCTTATAACAGCGCACCTCTTCCCGCCTAGGAACCCATTTATTGGCACGTAAATCCTGCACATCACGAACCATGAACCTTAGCCGTGGAGCCAGCTGAGGGTTTGTTGACAGTTCCTTCAACCGGTTAAAGTACACATCGTTTATGCGCCTTGATTTTTGGTTCTCATCTAGCTGCTTACCAATGGTGTTGAAGAAATGACAAATGGCTTCAACGTTCTCTTCTTCCGGACAACTTTTGGGATCCTGTCCTAATAGTTCCTGTCAACAAAGCCAGCAAAGACAACCATTGGTATAGTTCAAGGCATAAAAGACAGCATGGAACCAAAAGACACGAGGAAAAGGCAAGCAATTAATAACCTGAACAATGTGATGAACAATCTTTTCAGGGACCATCTTCTGCTTCAAAAGTTCTCCGATAAGCCGTATATTTCCAAGAGTACGCAATTTGATCAACCTTTCTTTGTCCTTGCGTTCTGACTCCTGTTCAGGAGCTGTCATTTGCCTCGCTTCTTCACGTAGTTTGTCAGCACCTTCAAACGCCTCCTGACAATTATTCAATAGAACACGCTTGAATGTTATCTCTTTGCCACCAGGTTCATCTGAAGGAAATGGAGGCAGCTTTTCATTGAGATCAGAACACAGCTGGGCGTACATCGGGCAAAATGTTGGTTCCAATACAGCCTTGTCAAATATCAAAGAAATAACACCCTGGAGTAAAGAAAAAACACATTAAGTCTCAAGGCAAACAAGGGAAAACTGAAGCGAACAAACACCCTAAGAGAGAGGTATCCTGGAGATGGGAAGACAGACCTTCAAAATGTCTGCACTTGTTATCCCTGAATCTATCAATTGACCTTTGAGGAGATCAAACTTCTCAGGAGTCAGCTTGTTGAGTATACTGCAAATCAACATTAGTTGGTATAAGTGAGTTAGACAGAATCCGTATATTCAGATAATCCCGCAATAGTTTCTCGAATAATCAAACCTCTGAAACCAAGAACCTCTTGTATCCTTACTTAGACTCTCACATACACAGATAAAAGAGAGAGAAGAACCTCACGCATACAGCTTTCAGACTAAATACATGTAAATATCTTCTCTCCGGATTAATAGTGCACACATTACATAGTCTCTTGGACAAGCGGTGATATGTGTTGTCCAAAATGGCAGTGCCATCAACACATCTAACAGAAAGGCAACAAAGCAGCAAATAGGGGAGACCAAAAGATAACACAGCAAAATGGACAGAAACATGAAACACAATTAAGCATTTGGTTTGTTAGATGCACTCCTATTACAGAGAGAAAATATTACCCCTTCACTGTCTTCAGAACACGATCTTTGTCGGAGAGACTGCCTCTTCGAGCTGACCATGGCAGCTCAGCTTTGATTAGTGTAGGAGCAGGTCCTCCCTGATTCACAAAAAAAAAAATTATATCAGGAACTGATAGATAGGCTTCATATGAGACAACATTGTTCTTTCAAAATTAAGAGAACAAGAAAGCCCTTGCTATTACTGGAAGAACAAGGGATACAAATAAAGTATGCGAAAATAAATAGATATTTTTCCTTTGTCAATGATCGAATTAATGTTAATACAAATATTTGAATAATTCAGACTACATCCTTTACGCCTGATTCTATAAACATAGTAACCGCAAAAGGGGTATAACTCAGTTACTGAAGTTCTTGATCCACCACTGCATTTGGGCAGAAAGCCGGATTGATTTCCGAACAGAGGTTCTTAAGATGGATAGTGGATGTGTTCTGGAAACAGTACAAAAAGCATCAGATTAAAACTTACCCCTCGGTTAGGAGAAATTTGAGTTCTTGCAAACTGTGAGCTAAGCTCTTGACGATTATATTGATTTGCTTCCTGCTGTCTATCTCGGAGAGCATCCCATGATCTGTCCTCTATGGGGGCAGAAAATTGGGCGGACTTAGTACGCCAGTCACGGCTGTCAGGATCAGAATAACGAGTCTGAGACTGGACCTGCACCTAGAGAAACATAAATGAGAACTTGAGACAAGCAGAAAGCACATATTGCAAAAACGTAACAAGTTGAATAGGAAACAATTTTATGGATGGAAAATGAGAAATTCTTTTGCTTGGACAAAAAAGAGCAGCACTCCCTCACTTTTCATTGTGTGGGTGGGGGCGTTCCTGTCAACTCAAAAATCAGAAAGGGTAAAACCTTCTTAACAGATACTCACATTGCTGTCTTGACGACCTCGATTGGAATCTTCACCAAATAGTTCAGATTCAACTTCTTGTTTGATTTTAAGGATATCATCAGAAATGCTGGTCACCTGAGCACAAACAACCAAACCAAGTAAAAATCATTGGAGAGACAAATTAATGGTATTACTAATCAGAATAATCATCTCCTTTTGGGTTGTTTTTTTCCTTTTTTGGGGTGCAAGGGGGGAGAACTAAAGGAAAAATGGAAAATCCAAACACCCTATAACATGCATCACTAGAGCGGATTACTAGGACATAGTCTCAAGCCCAACAACAAAATCAGCTAAAACTTAAAAAGATATGACTATTACCTCCCTCAGTTGCAGCAGCTGATCTCGAGTATATCTAACTCGTTCACTTCCCTCAAAACGAGCATCCCCAGTCTACAAAGATAAAAGGGTAGCATTATTAAGTAAATCACTGTTATCCAGAACCAATAAGCAGGAGAATAATCAATGTTAAACCAAACAAAAAAATTTGACAGCAGATTAAATACCCTCCAGAATTTGTACATTAGCAATGTGTCCACATTAAACTCCTATGTAAACAGGCCACACAGCACTTCTACTACTCTACGAGTTGTACAAGTTTTACCATAGAAAACATGATACAGAACGAGGAATAGGTCTCATAGTAACAGCATACTTCAAAAAAATCAGGGGTAACAATTAATGAGGATTTCAATGTTAGTAGGATCTTTATGGGCAATCTAATACTCCTTAAACACCCACCTAAAGCCTACCATTTATTCTCCGTCCATATTTACAGCAGATACACATCTTAAGTGAGCTGCCAAGAATTAGGACGTAAACGGAAAAAGTAATACAAATTGATGCATGGAGATTTATAACACATTGAGAAAGTAGAAAAACACATTCTTACAATTTTTAGATGGAGACACAACCAAGAATCCATCAGAACTACAGACTATGTCAACTTCCAGAACAAGAGGTGACTAATGATACTCTCCCCATCATTAGACAGTGCTCGACCAGCCAACCGAACCACCATAATCATCAAGATTAAGAAAACAATCATTACGCGCAAAAGTTTTATTTGTTTCAGCAAAGCTATGGATATCTCTATTTAATAACTACTCCATCGCAACACTAACCTACACACAACACCATTCTCATGTAGAATCAGAAAAACTCATCAATAAACCACAAATCTTAATTATTTGCAACAAAATTATGCATGTAAACTCAATTTTAATCGTTCTTCCGTTAACAGACCCACATAAGAACAAAAGGCAAGAACCAAGACAACTTATTTGCAAATAAGACTTGACAAAAGCTACAGAAAACAAACTGTGCACATGAATTTGCCGTAACAAAAGCTACTGGGCATACAAAAATCAAATTTTTATCCAATCTACATCAATAAACCACAAATCTTTATATTTTGCAACGAATTTTAATCCTTCTATCGATAACACAGACCACAAAAGAAAAAAGAAAAAAAGAACCAAAGACAACTTAATTTGCCAAACAAGACTCAACAAAAGATACAGAAAACAAACAATGCATGTAAAAATTAAATCTTTATCCAGTCTACATCAATTAAACCACAAATCTTTAATCTTTAACCCAAAAAAGAGCTGAAAACATCAAAAAAGACAATACCCAAATAGAAAAAATGGTTAGATCTGAGAAAAAGATTGAACCTTTGAAGAAGAAGAGCCATGGGGACGAAGCAAAGGAAGATCAGAGGAAGTATCAAAGCGAGGGCCAAGATGCACTCTGCTTCCACCCCTGTTACCACCACCTGGTCTCAAACTTATCACCGTCTGATCTGCCTGCATACCTCAATCCTCCACCGTCCGATCAATTCGAACACAAAGTAAGTTTAACAAATCTAAAAAAAATAAATCCACAAAAAGGTGTAATAATAAAGATACAGATTTGTGGGTATATATAAAGGGATAGGCTTTTTTTAGAGAGAGAAAGAGAGTATTTTCCTCTCTCTGGTGGGAGAAGGAATGAGGGACAAAAGAGGTGAGGCTGTTTATGTGAGTGAAACAACTAAGGAAACCCTTTTTTTGATAGGTTTTGGATTTTTTGCTTTTGTCTAAGGGTATTTTTGGTGTTTTTGGTTTTCTTGTTGTCCATTGTTTTGGTATTATTTGAGTATATTTTAGGAAATATGTGAACCTTTTGACTGTTTTGTCCTTGGGCTAATGTTTCATGTGTTTTGCTTTTGGGCCAATGAAGTTTTTCACATAATTGTCTACCACCGGACTATAAGGAAACTATTTTGGCAAGTAGAAAATAATAAAAAAAAATTACTTAGATATGTACTTACACACTAATATGTGTATTTTTGGTGGATGAGAAAGTGTCATTTTATTTTTTTAGGATTCACACCCCGGTATTAGAGTTTGACCAATTCGGATTCGCATCGGAAAGTTCCACATTGGGAGAAAAGCGCTCCCCACAAAAGGCAATTTCATTTCCAAATAACGAACCCGAGACCTCTGATTAATGATGGATGATTACTTACTACTCCACTCCAACATTTGATGGTAGAAGGTGTCATTTTATGAACTAATTAGTGAAGGCAAAAAACTTCTTTTCTTTTTCTCAGCAAATGGTATGTTGTAACAGTATGAGTTGTCTTTTCTAACTTGTCGCTTATTTGTATCATCAATTTTGGTGTAAAAAATAGGGTAATTGAAAGTACAATAAAACGACAAAAACAACATTATAAATGAGGTTAGAAAAATTATCATTCCACGTGTAAATCAAATTATAGATAACTTGCTTAATCTAACATAAGTATACATGCATGTTTTAAGTTTAACATAATCTTTGAATAATTGTATTATGTTTAATTACAAGGTCTCATGTTGACCTCATGCTTATTTCTTCTTCTTGCTTATTTTAAGATCAATCTTAACTAAGTAGGCAAACTGACATAAGCTTAGGCTTGTAAAATTTGGTTTGTCGAAAGTTTGTAGGGGTTCAATTTGAATTTAGTCATTTATAAATCTAACCCTTTATATTTGTACTATTCTCTCGACACGTGTGTTGCACGTAAATGCCAAATTTTATACCGCACAGTGTTAGAACTAATATATCAACATGGATCATTTTATTATACGACGACCAGAGTTTATTAATTATTAACAGCAGACCCAAACTTTTTTTGTTAAATTATAGTACGATGCAATCAATGTTGAGCTGAAATAGCCCTATGAAATTCTTATTTAAGGACGAAGCAGATATAAAACTCATCACAACTATATTTTCTTACAAAATAATGTCAGCAAATAAAGAAATAATTCCCGAATTCAAGTCTACTGATTAAACTAATAAATCGTACCAGAATCTGCTGGCTACAGAACCATATCCGTCGTCAGCGCTCAGATTTATTTGTCACCACAATAGTCTTTGGTTCGAAATGCACTACTCCTCAACCATTTTTCAACAGCCAAATCCATAGGCTGCTTCCATATTTAGCATACGACTGATAACTAAAATGTCACCCTTTATTTAAAACTTCGTCAGCCAATGTGCAGATATCCATTAATTTATGACGGATTATCAGTTATAGGGCATGTATTGGACAAAATTGATAGTAATAGCTTATTTTAGAAATAATGTTCCTGATAAAATTTAATTTTCAGCTGTTAGCAGCAAAATTTAAGAACAAAGAGTTGGTGAAATTTTGTTCCAGGACTAACCTTGAATCAACATGAAGTAGAGTTCTACTTTAGATCCTGCCACTTGATAGCATTTATTGTCTTGGATTTGGTTCTTGGAAATTACAATATAAATAAATAAAACCACTGGCCTGTCATATAAAGGTATACCATCTCCCGTAGTAGGAATTTTTCATATCTGCTAAAGATGCAATATAAGACTTGATCAATTAGGGATAAATGCAATAAAAGACTTGATCAATTAGGGATAAATATAAGTTTTTTTGTGAATGTTAAGACAATATAAAGTTATTTCTCAATCGTTTAACTAATATTTCAAGTTGTACACTAGGTATTAAGCCTCTTCCTCAAATGGATCTTATTAGAAGAACCACTATATCCTTCATCGCACATACATGAATTTATTCTATATAAAAATCAGGTGTCGTAAAAGAAACTAACCGATTAAACCACATAATCACACGCTATAATACTTAACATGTACTTCCTGATGAGAGTAATACATTGGTAGATCGTTTGGATTGATAAACTGGAAAGTAATAATATGGGATTTATCAACTCAAAATCTCAACACTTCAAAATGTACAAAGTCGGATGAATGATCATCAATTATATTTGGTATTGAATGATTAAATATCCATTGGAATAGTCATCATCATAATAAAAGTACAAATGATATTGTAACAACAACGACAAAATAAATCTAGAAACTAAGATTACAAGGATACTTCTATTGTATAATCTTAAGATTTCTCTTGTTCTCTGGTCAAACCCAATACAATCGATCAACATTATAGTTTTGCTAGGGACCAAAGTACATTTTAACTATAAGATACAAGCAAATCTTTAAATTACTACTTTAAGAGTATCTGTGAAAAATGTAATTTGGTTAACTAAATCCTCAAGGCAAAATTTCAATAACAACATTGTCAATTATATATGTCCATAAAATTATTCCTGGTAAATTTTAAAAAAATCAACCGAAGATAGCATCATTGAGTAACGAAACACATTAATTGTTTAAACTGGAAGAGAGCATGCTATGTAATTAAAACTAAAACTTAAAAGACGAAATAAAAGTTATTAGTAACATCAAACTATTACGTGAAGATACATACACGTATGGGATATAGTTAATGAATATACAGGGACAAATATATTTCCATAGGGCACTAATTTAAGTAAATACACAACTTTTAGCATTCAGTATGTATTAGCATTAGAACAAACACTTCAAAGCTGGTGTAAATATTCAGGCGATAGAAGAAAGAGGAATAAAAACTCGCAGAAAGCGGAGTACCTCTTCCAGTAACAATTTTATTGGAGAATTGATACCCAACCATAAGCCAAAACAAAAATATCAGCGTAGGAAGCATATCTCGGTTACTTGAAGTGGATTATACTACGAAGATAGTAACTCTTCAAAAGAGGTGGCAACTCTTCATGACATATGAATATAGCAAGCATAGGGATTTTAAAACTGAGAGTGTTAAAAGGTGGTAACTCTTCAAAAGAGCAACAATTGGCTGTTATGGTTCAGTTAGGCAGCATTTTTTTTTTTTTTTTGCCTTCTAAAAGAGTAATTTTGAGGCTATACAAGGGCATTTTGGTAATCTGACTTTTCTTGTTTATGAGTCCATGCTTTTATAGTAACTAGTGTCTCGACACGTGCGTTGCACGTGGATCTTAATCACGTGGTACCTGTTCGTTGTTTCAAATTAATCGTGGCGAACTACATGTGAATGGTCAGTAATGTCTTGCTGCATAGCTTTTTTTACCCGCTGTAGTAAATACATGCTGAAATTCATATGATCAATTATAATTATTACGAGGGAAGTTCCATTTCCCACATACCGAATTATTTCAGGAAGGACACAAAGGTTAGTTGGCTGTAAGAGCCATTTTCAATAGCAAATGGATCCATACAGTAAGTTTGATATCATCCTTATTTTGGTAATATCAATAAACCATAGTGCATAGTGATCTTGTAAAAATAAGTGAAGCTTAATTTTTTTTTCCTCTATCCCTGACAAAACGTTGAATGCGGATCCTCTTTCTGGTAGCTTTTTGCTAGTGTTATAGTGATTGGCGGTCGGTTGCACATGTGTATATGAACAGTTTTAGTTAATTAAGAAGGATGGTAGTTTGTGTTAGCTTGCATATATGAGGCACAACCATGTAATTAAACATATCTCAGAACCATGTACGAAATAATACTATTTTCTTAGTATTGACAATCGACTAAGAAGTGCTATTTTCTCAAGAACAAATATAAATTGTAATGCATACATATCCAAAAAATATTTGATTTTATAATTAATTACAAAGTCAAATCAATCAAAAGTCATTATTCTTGCATAAACTTAAGATGTCTATGAATAAACTCAAAAAACATACTCTCTAATCTACTATCTCTTCATTTTTCTAGCTATCCCGTCGTCAATTTAAATTTGATATATCTCTTTTTTCAAACTTGAATACTCCAATAGATGATGGCGGAAGCAGAACTCTTTTATCAATTGTATTTTCTCTATTTCCTTCAGGCATAACTATGTCAATTGTGCCTTGGAATAATTCTCTTCTCAATATTGATTACTCTTTTCTGAAATTTTCTAGCCTTGTTTTTTCCATTTCAGTGAACATGTCACGTCCATAATTTACACCTTCTTCATATATACCTACAGTAAAACAAATATATATATATTCATACATAATAAGTGTTAGAATTAAAATCTCATCGATGGATATGATTGAATTGCATAAAGAGCTTGATACCACCTTTCTTGGTCAATAATCGTTATTTCTTCAGATTAACCTTTTCACAACAAGAAACTATCATTTCTTTACCCATTTAACTAAATGGGCCTTGTATAAAGGCAACATAAATTCAACAAATAGACATGTAAGATGTGGAAAAATTAAAATGACATTTATTAAAGAGGAATGCATTATGGGAATTAATACATTTATCAAATTGATGGCAGACTGTAGCATTTCTTTGTCCCTCCCCTTTCCTGAAATGAGCAAATGGTAGAAAAGACATATTACGTACATTTGCAGGGTATTTTTACGCAAATTTGCAAGAAGTATAAGGCCTATAATAATTCTACATCGACGCAACAAACTAAAAGGAGTAGAATGGAGAGTCACATAATTGCTGGTATAAGTCGTATGACTCCCACCTTTACAACCAATGTTTCCAAACTAAAAGAAGAATAAACCATGAGGATAAAAAGGAATATAATGTTAGGACTAATTAATAATGAAGATAAAAAACAACATCAATCAATATTATGCGAATCCATGTACATATTAATACCAGCGTAATCCTCCGTTTATCTGCTGCTTTGTGGATTGAATATATTGTTTGGAAACTCACAATTTAAAAGCCTGTAGATTTATGTTCAGAAGAAATCTAACTTATTTGTATATGTTTAATCTCTGTGAACGAAATAACAAACATATAATCTACAACCTACAAAGAAAAATCAATATAAAAGAATACCGTAATTACCAAATAATGTTTAGTCATACTTGGATTTGATTATACGTAAAGGAAAATTAGATTAAGAAGGACCTTGATCGAAAATACTCTGGTATAGGATTTATCAATAGAAGGTAGCAGTGCAATGAAATCTTGCATCATATTCGAATTGCTATTCATGTTACCACGGGTTACACATCTTCAAACTAACAATAAATGTATGAACATAAATAGAAGGAAAAGATAGTACAAACTTAAACCTCTTGCTTCCTAACAAACTAAGTAATAGGGAAAAAATTAGTACCTTGATACCATGTGTATTTTCTTTGGAGAAGCATCCATAATTGACCTGTTAAACAACCTGCTAGCCTGCATCATGGAAAGTACATAAAATAAGTACTTTTTGTATGGACATTCTAGCAATTTGCTTATTCGTCTTTTTGAAGTCCCGTAAATACTTCAAAAATGAAGTAGGCTCTTGTAAGATCATAATGAAGCAGGTTCTGTTCTCCGAAGTGTTAGGCATGAGCAAGCATATAAGCCATTAAAACGTTAATGAGCGACCGTCATGTTAAAAGACTTCAAAATCAGTGAATAAATTAATCATCAAGAAAACTCTATCAACTTAATCGGAAGAAAAACAACAGTGCACATATTGTTTATGCAAGGACGAAGGTGATAATCATCCAATAGTCACTCCATTGTTTAAAGCCAGATCTCAGAAGGCATTATTATATCTGAATTATATAATGAAAGAGAATAAAGAAAAGAGATGAAAGGGACCGAACAACCTTTTGCTTGACCCTTGATGTTCTATTTCATGTGTTCTCTTTAGTTTTCTAAAGCCATAAATATTAGATGAATTGGAGGGATATTGTGGCAACAGGAGAAGAAGCACTACCGTTGCGATTAATCGTGCAAAGAAATACAAAAGGAAGAAGGCGTGCCTGAAAGCGATCCTTACGATCAATGATGCGGCTTCTTGATTTGATAAAAAGATGTTAAAAACTTATGTGTGGTAAATGAGATTGTGGTGGCAGGAATAAATAATTGGATCCTTTTTGAAGGATCACATCGTTTCAAATCCATATGTATGGATTGATGTTTGAAGCTAAACGTTGCTTCCTCTCAGTTGTTTTTTGAAACGACATGTCTCCTGGTTTCTGATAGGGTTGAGTGTGTTTTTAGGTTTTAGCGTTGTTTGAAGGGACAAAAAATAAAATCTTGGCGAATTTTCACTTTGTAAATATTTGTGGAAGAGGAAAAAGATATTAGGTAAAAGAATATACGTAGACATGCTTATATAAATGATCTTTGGTTAAAAGAACTCCTGCTCTTATGCTTTCATATGAGGCGCACAAAGAATATGTCAAGTTTCAAGGATGAAGAATTGGATAAATCCATACAAACAATACGAATACTCAAACAATTGGTTGGTCATGTGAATATTCATAAAATTGTACATTTTCAATAATATGTGGTAGATGGAAATATTGTAGATAAAAATAGGCCGTGAAAGCAATCCTAATGCGTGAAATTATAGTAATTGAATAGTGATTGAAGTAACTTCCTCTAAATGCTAATTGCCTTCTTCTTTCTTGTCACTTTGCACGTATAATATTCCCAAAGATTGCAAATCTTAATGTGATAACTTTCTTATAGTAGAATTTACTTACTTTACCATTTACGACATTTCGGTTGTTTGTAAATTTTTGTGGAAGAGGAAAAAGATAATAGGAAAAAAATATATGTAGACATGCTTACATAATTCATCTCCGGTAAAAAATAAGTCATGGTCATATAATGTTACTGTGCTATACTTCCACAAGTATCGCACAAAGAAGATGACAAGTTTCAAAAATGTAGAATTGTATAAATCCATATTATGGTTCTATCCATAAAATCATTTGGTTGCTAAACTCTTCTAAGTGTCTTTTGAAAGGCAACTATTTTAAAAATAATTAACGACTCCTTATCTAGAATGGACACTACTCTTTAGAAGAAGCACATCAACAGTAATTTGGTAATCGTATTAAAGCATAGTACATAGCGATATTCTATAAATAGCTGAATCATAAGGTTTTTTTTTTCCTCCCTCCTGCCAATATTGGTATGATGATGAAATTTTGAATGTGAATTGTTGATCCGGTAGCTTTTTGCGGTTGTTATGGTGATTGGCTGTCCGTTGAACCTGTGTAAATGAACATTTTTAATTATTTAAAGAGGATGGTAGTTTGTGTTTTCTTGCATATATGAGTCACAACCCTGTAATCGAACATATATCACCTAATACCTCCTTGTAGACTATATTTTTGGTGTACGTTCCTTTCAATTGTTTTGGTTGCTCCGTCACAACCAGTACCTTTGTTGTTGACATCGATATCCTTCGTGATAGTGCCACGTATAGTTGGCCATGTGAGAAAACATGTTGAGGAAGATACAATCCAACATTTGGTATTGTTTGGCCTTGTGATTTGTTTATCGTCATAACAAAGCATAAACGTACTGGGAATTATTTTCGAATGAATTTGAATGGATATCCTTCATTATCAGGTGGTGATAGTTGTATTCTCGGGATGAATACATGTTTGGAGGCAGCTTTCCCAGTAGTGATCTCTACATGTATGACGTTGTTATCAAATCCCCTGCAAATCATCTTTGTACCATTGCATAAGCCGTTTGAAGCATCCAAATTGCGAAGTAATATGATGGGCGCATTGTGTTTTAGAACCAACCTGTTTCCAAAGATTTGTTTTCAAGAATGTACTGTTGGTGTTTGTTAAGCGAGTGTATATGTACACATACAAATATTTAAATTAACATATGTAATATACTTGAGAACGTACCTATGCGGAGGGAGACCATTTGGCCTTAAAGTATTGAGGTATTCTTCCTGATAGTAGTTGTTTGTATCGTCTGCTGCTGAGTCGAAGCTAATAAATGTTCTGGCTTCACCTGGAAACTTGGCTATCAACATTTCATTAAGTTGATCTACATATTCATTTTTGCTTGCCAAGATAGCCCTTTCAATAATGAACTTGGTTGAACTTGCATTCTGTAGCAGGGAAGGAAATACTTCTTCTGTTAAGCATTCCTCTGGTATAGTATTGCTAGTGTGTTTGACAATCATTTTGTCTGGAATAGCTATCAAGTTATCATTGGTTATTTGCTCCTCCCCGTTGCCAACCCGGAGTAAGAATTGACTGAACTGTGGATCCGCTCGTGCTCTCATATTTGTTGTAAAATGGATCTTTTCCATTAAAGGCCACAAATACGATTTCACCAAACTCGCACCAATAGTCTCTGCTCTTGTTGATTTTGGAACAACCGGGAGCATCTGTCGAAAATCTCCTCCAAACACCATGACTTTTCCCCCAAAAGGCACATTGGTGTCCAATATATCGCGAAAGCTCCTATCAACAGTTTCAATTGTGTGTGGCTTGGCCATGGGTGCCTCGTCCCAAAGTATTAATTTTGCTTGTCTAATCAACGCAGCAGCACCACTTTATTTTGACATGTTTGTTATGGTTGAATCATTTGTCTCAAGGGGTATGTCAAACCTTGAGTGAGCCGTATGGCCACCTGTTAATATTGCGGCTGCCACACCACTGGTTGCAGTTGCCAATGATATCATGACTCTTGATCTAACATTTGCTAGTAATGCGCGATATAAGAATGTCTTTCCTGTTCCCCCGGGTCCATCCACAAAGAACAATTTTGATGTGCCCGAGTCGACACAATTTAATATTGCCTTGAAAGCTTCTTCCTGCTCTGGATTTAACTTGGATTGGGCTTCAAAATCTTCCATAGGGATCTTCAAAGACTTCTCTTCAAGAATTTCTCTACATCCTGCAGTACTATTCTGGCGTGATTGTTCACTGAGCCTTGGTAAATCATATTTTGCACAACTCTTGCCCATACTCTCAAGATAGTAATTTATGCTTTTCAGTGTACATTGTAGCTGGTCATTTAGTGACCTCCCATGTATTCGTCGGAAGTATTCTGACATATCATCATAATATGTTTCCCATAGCTTGCGAACATTTGTTGGATTGCAGTGGACCAAAATTATTGCAAATAAGCTCCGTAATGCCGATGGCATTTTGAAGAGTACCGCCTCGCGTAAGCATTCAGAAATACTGTTATCCGATTCTAGTAACCCTCTTTCTTTGGCTGCTTCTTTGAAGGATTCACATAGCTTCCCATTCACAGTAAGTAGGTCTTCAAACGACGTCGGTCCTCTTACATGGTTTAGCAATAATCTCTCAAAATACCTTTCACCTTCTCGTGAGTTTGTTGTTATGTTTAATTTAACATAGTAAAACTTAATTCCCAAAAAGTAGTAATTGGAAATATTGAATTAAGCACTGTACCAGTATTAATTCGGCCAATGACATAGCGATTTTTACGTTCTTCCAAAATTTTTGCTTGTGGCTTCCAAATGTAATGCTCCGGAAATTCTCTATATAGATATTTCCTAGCTTCAGGTTTGTTGTAGCACATCTCGAAATACTCGGTCAGCATTGTTCGCTTGACATTTTCAGATGCCATCACCGATTGTAGATTTTGCCTTTTCCCGTAGTACACTAAGAGATAATAGATTATTATTAGTACCGATCTTGCTTCTTTACCCTTGTCAAATTTTAGAATCTAAAAGTTCGTGTACGTACTTGCGATAAACAATTAATGAATGTAAAATTAGTGATTTGGTTATTGTAATTTTAATACCTGCTTGGTGGTTGGGGAGATGTAACTGGAGGTTTATAACTGGAGGCTGCATCTCGCTCAATTTGAACTCATAAATCCGCCATAGTGCTTCTGGTGGAGACACCCATCTTGCATCTTGAAAACTTTTAATTTCATCTACAATATGTTCTCCGTCTTCAGACTCAATGTAGACTGCACACCTATCGTGTCCTTTATATATGTACTTGTAGAGATACTTTATTGTTTTCACTCCTGAGGAGACCTCAACGTTGAGGTGGCAATTGTATCTCATCAACAAATAAGGATTATAAGGCACAACCCATTGGTTATTCATCTTCATTCCACGCACATTAACTGTTTGGCCATCATCTCTTCTTTTATAAATAGGATATTCATCATTTGCTTGAGTAGATTGGTTGCTGAATGGGCGTGGATAATGATATTTGCATTGATCGTCTTTCATGCAAGGGCTTGTTTGACGATTTTGACCACAAGGACCATGTATCATATGCCTTGTAACAATTTCATTCAATTCTGGATATTTGTCCTTATCTGGAATTTCTGCTGAAATGAATCTATCATACTGATCCGCTGACGTTATCTTGTGACCTTGTTTCAATACGATCAAAAGGTGTATATGAGGTAAGCCTCTCTTCTGGAACTCAACAACAAAAACATGTGCAGCAATAGGGCCAAATATCTCTTTCTTGATAATTTGTTCTTTAAGATCCTGCAATTTAGCTCGAAAAACTCTAGTCACCAAGTCTGGCCTATCTTGAGCTAGTTGGCCTTCACATAACTCTTGTTTGATCTCTGCCCATTCAGGGTTGCAGGTCATTGTGATGAATAGATCCGGTCTTCCAAAGTGTTGAACCAGAGCCATTGCGTCCATATATCGTCTCCTCATATCACGTGGACTATAAAGGAAGTACTACCCTTTGACCTACCCTCTCTCCACTACACTCACCTGCCATGACACTATCGACTATACCTTGATATATCTCCCTTCTGAAATTTGATTGTTCATTTCTTACAAATTCAAGCCTTGTAGTTTCTATCTTGATGTACATGTCAACAACAAATTGTTGCAGTAATCTGCCACAGAGTAGCAATATGAATTTGTCTTCTCTTCGTATATTTGATGATATGATACATCTATTATTACTTATTACTACAATTTTTTCGCCTAGATAAGAATTTGTTGTTAATATATTGGCCATGGTGCTAATTAAGGTTTCTAACATTCTACTGTTAAACTTTACATGTAATTTCAACTATAGCTTAGGAAAATCTTTCTTAAAGTAGCTAATTAAATATTTAGAACTGAATTTTTTGTACTTATGGTATATAGGCCTGTACTTGCTCCAACTTGATGGAATGGTTTAATGGTAGTACAAAATTCATGATTGACACTTTCAAAAGAATGGATGAACACATGTTCAAATGAATTAAAAAGAATCACTTGCAACTCACACTAAAGTCAATTAACTAAAACGACATTGGATACGAATAATTATTTCTTGTCCCAACTGAAGTAATGTGCAAAAATAATGTTGAAGTACCAAGAAGTTTTCGTATGGTAAAAGTTGGTGTCTCTTAACAATGGCTCAAATCTATCTGCTTTTACTCTAAGATTTTTAAAAATATAGTATTGTCGTTCAAAATTTGTCAGCAAGAGTATGTGACAGAATAATTGCAACAATAGCCAACAACAATAACAATTTATAGACAAGAAAATTAAACAATCAAAAAGCAAGAAGCAACAAAAGACAATCAAGACTAGGCATCATAATGGGCTTGAGAAACTTCATTCTTGAAGTTGACTCCCTGATTATTGCTAACATGATCCAGGGAAACACCTCAGGAAATTTGAAGTTGAAAGAGATCATTGAAAGAACCAGCATGAGACTGCAAGAAGCTTAAGGTAAAGTGATTCACTGCTACATAGAAGCAAATCAGGTGGCAGATAGTTTGGCAAAACATGCCGCAAATCTGAAGAAACCTAAAATATATCACAACACTGATGAGCTACCTGGGAACCGTAAAAGTGCATATTATCGGGATAGAAGACAGGTACCAAGTATTAGAAGCATATATGAAAAATCTAATCTTTTTGTAAGTTAAGTTTAGTAGCATAGGGGAAACTTGTATAGTTTTTTCCTCCAATTTTTTGTTTGATCCTTAATATAATCATGTTGTATGAGGCCAGCTCCTCAAGCTCTTTTCATGATCAATATATTAAGGACAATGCTAATTTTTTTCAGAAAAAAAAAAAAAAAAACCAAAAGACATTCAAGTCATAAAACGGAATATTTGTCACTCAAAACTATTAAAAGGAGTATTCGCTATTTAATAGACTAGTTTTAACCCCTTTTCGAAGGATAGATTGTATAGTATCATATATATAATTTTTATATGACAATTAACATGAAATGCGAACAAATGCTCCAACCGAAGGAGAGACTATAGTCAATTCTCATATAGTATATCACTGCACTCTTATAAAGATAGTCGATGATTTGGACCAATTGGTCTCGCGCTACGTACGTATTGGCTTAGTCCTCTACTATTGGGCGCAGAATAAACACATTAATAACTTTTAAAATAATCTCTTTAATAATGTTTATTAAACACCCTACAATTTTTCCTAACTTCTCCATCATCTGAAAGCGAATTCATTAGCTGCAAACCTTGACACAACTGGGGCAGTAGAGTTGTCCAAAGCAAGTTGTTGATCAATTTGAAGAATTCCCTTGTTCAACAAGATCTGCTTATAAAATTGATTGTCAAACACAAAGGATGTATTCTGATCCAAGAATACTTTTGGAAGATCATGATCCAAACTTGACAATGATGTTGTTGATACATTGCATTGGTGTAAAAGTGCCCTCAAAATAAGAATCCATGGAGGGAACAGGCTTGCCATTGCCTTCAAAATTTGAAAGCCTATTATCATAAAAAGCAATGAGCAAATCCAACAGTTTGTGCTCCTAATAATGTCACCATTTCATGTAGGTTAAACCCAAGTTTTTTGAAGAATTCTAAGGCATCTGGCACTGAAGCTGATGGACCTAGCTACTATGTTATCTTGCGATACGTTTGACTTAAGGCTGTCGCGCCTGCTCGTAGGAACAATATGGTGAGGCCCTCTGGCCAAGGCAACTGCGTCTCTTGTTGCTAATGTTACGATATCTGCACAAGCAACAGTTGAAGGACATATATGCGACTTCCAAGCTTTCCTTAATTTCATCAATTAGTTCAAAACCTCGTAGGGTCAAATTTGGCGGAGCATCTTCCTCTGATGATTGATTCTTGGTTGAATCTATCAGTATTGAAGAAGTTTTATTCACTGGTATTGCGAAAGGAGTTTTCTATATTATTAGCTAGGTTATTTAATAGATAGCTATAGATATTTGTTCAGTAAAACTACTTAAAACGTAAGACAACATGCTATAACAAGTTAAATTATATTGACACTGTGAAATTATGTATATTAATGAGTTAAATCTCTTTATGAAACTCTATAAAGACACAGTTCAACCTTGATGTTTTGTTTGACATCTTCGATTAATTGATTATATGGAGTGATACATTTGGGCGTCGTAGGAAGATTTACAAAGATTTTTTGAATAGAAAGTTTTTTTATTTGTCATTTGTCACCTTAGCTTGACTTGGTTATAAGTTTTAAACTATGCATTATGGCTTAGAACAGCAGAATGTCCAAGAACCACTATCCTGTGCAATAGAGAAGCAACAGTACTAGTCACAGATTAATTTAATCAAGATTTGAAAAGATCTTTTTGACATTCACTAGATCTTTTTGACATTCACTAATCTATTTCCGCATTATTATGTCTGTTTCTCGCGATTATATTATGGACTTCAAGTAGCTATATGCCTCGTTATTAAGCTTGTAAGTACTATTTTATTGCCTATTGTATTTGGAATTGATGTATGATCCTAATCAAGGAGGTTCAATTCTTTAACTCCCTGTAAATTGTAAAAGAATGCCTCCTAGAATCGGCACTAGAAAAAGTAAGTCAACACTTACTATATTCGCTCAATCATTTGGCATGGGTTAAATTGTCACCAAGTTAAAGAGTCTTCCCTTGGAGTGCTTAATTGATTCCTTAAGTGGTCTTTTGCCCTTAACTAGTGGACAAATCCAAAGAGGTTTCTTGGATGTCAGAAGATGACTAATAGCTTTGGTAAAGGTAAAATTGCACCGGGGATTTCCTCCAAGATAGGTACATTCAATTTGCGCACTTTGTATGGTTAATAATTTCAAGCCAGTAGCAAGTCGCGAGCATATGGTATATGTTTGATTGTGAAACTTTGTGATTCGCTCCAGATTCCATAGATAATGTGTTACTTATTATGAAAAGTTGGACTTCTAGGATTAACACTAGGACTAGATTAACTTGCTGAACTGTATGATTAACACTAATAAAATGTCGAGTATCATATAGAAATCATTCTTCCATGTGCCATGCATCCTTAAAAGGAACACCTTGAAGCTTGTACCAGGCTACAAGAAACAGTTTAATGCCACCAAAGAAAATGGCAGAAGAAGAAAGAGCAGGATTAATCAGAAACCCAAATTTACCGAAGAAGTTGCAAACACAAGTAAAACCAAGTCATATCGAGATCCCAAATATATTACGCTAAACATATTACAAATACTGTAAGCAACACCCAACCAAAAGATACATACATTCTTTATACACCAAAAGCAAAAGATCAAAAGCAAAAACTTGAATAAGTCAAAAACAAATAACGAAAGTACATTCACACAACCAGCATCAAACTAGATTAGGAAACCACCAGCCTAATGCCATCTAGTCGACCTCTTCAATCTTAGGTCCAGTGCCACCACTGGAGCCACCGGCAGCTCCACCAGGCATTTGATCAGCATCCATAGGAGCACCACCACCTGCACCAGCTTGGTACATTTTTGCAATTATAGGATTACATATCCCCTCAAGTTCCTTCAGCTTGTCTTCAAGCTCATCAACTTCAGCCAACTGGTTCCTATCCAACCACTCTATTGTCTCCTGCACACCCTTTTCAATCTTTTCTTTGTCCTCTGTACTCAACTTGCTAGCAATCTTCTCATCCTTTATTGTATTCCTCATGTTATACGCATAATTCTCAAGTCCATTCTTTGCTTCCACCTTCTTCTTCACTTCCTCATCTTCAGTCTTGTACCTCTCTGCATCCCTCACCATTCTATCAATTTCATCTTTACTCAACCTTCCTTTGTCATTGGTGATTGTGATCTTGTTCTTCACCCCTGCAGTCTTGTCCTCCGCAGTCACATTCAGGATCCCATTCGCATCGATATCAAATGTGACATTTATCTGTGGAACTCCTCTTGGTGCTGGAGGTATGCCAGAGAGCTCAAATTTCCCAAGCAGATTATTATCTCTAGTTCTTGCCCTTTCTCCTTCATAGACTTGGATAAGTACCCCAGGCTGATTGTCTGAATAGGTTGAAAAGATCTGTTCTTTTTTTGTTGGAATTGTAGTGTTTCTTGGAATCAAGGTAGTCATCACCCCACCAGCAGTTTCAAGGCCAAGACTCAATGGTGTAACATCAAGCAAAAGCAAATCTTGAACCTTTTCATCTCCTTCACCAGTCAAGATTGCAGCTTGAACTGCTGCACCATAAGCCACAGCCTCATCAGGATTTATACTCTTGCATAGCTCTTTCCCATTGAAAAAGTCTTGCAAGAGCTGCTGAACTTTCGGAATTCTAGTCGATCCACCAACAAGAACCACTTCATGAATCGTTGATTTATCGATCTTAGCATCCCTCAAACATTTCTCAACAGGCTCCATACACTTCAAGAACAAATCCATGCACAACTCCTCGAACCTAGCTCTAGTAATAGTAGCATAAAAATCTATCCCTTCAAATAAAGAATCCACCTCAATAGTAGTCTGAGTAGTGGATGATAAAGTCCTCTTTGCCCTCTCACAAGCAGTCCTTAATCTCCTCAAAGCTCTAGCATTTCCACTTAAATCCTTCTTATGCTTTCTCCTAAACTCAGCCACAAAATGATTCACTAGCCTATTATCAAAATCTTCCCCACCCAAATGAGTATCTCCAGCAGTAGCTTTCACTTCGAAAATCCCTTCTTCAATAGTCAAAATAGACACATCAAAAGTACCACCACCTAAATCAAAAACAAGAACATTCTGCTCACCTCTTCTTGAAGCTTTCTTATCCAAACCATAAGCAATAGCAGCAGCAGTTGGCTCATTAATAATCCTCAACACATTCATCCCAGAAATAGCACCTGCATCCTTTGTAGCCTGTCTTTGAGAATCATTAAAATAAGCAGGCACAGTAACCACAGCATTCTTCACTGCATGTCCCAAGAAAGACTCAGCAGTTTCCCTCATCTTTGTCAACACCATAGACGAAATCTCCTCAGCTGAAAACTGCTTCTTTTCACCTTTATAAGTCACTTCAATCATAGGCTTATCCCCTGGCCCTGGAAGAACTTTAAAAGGCCATAACTTCATGTCACTTTGCACAGAAGGGTCAGTGAATCTACGACCAATTAACCTCTTAGCATCAAAAACAGTGTTGTGGGGGTTCATGGCCACTTGATTCTTGGCTGCATCACCAATTAAACGTTCAGTATCAGTGAAAGCAACATAGGAAGGTGTAGTCCTGTTGCCTTGATCATTAGGTATAATCTCAACCCTGTCATTCAACCATACCCCAACACAACTATATGTTGTGCCAAGGTCTATTCCTATAGCTTTTCCTTCTTTAGTCGCCATTTTGATGAGCTAAAATTTCAAGATTCTTTTGTTGGAATGTTGCAACTTTAGTGTAGTATGTAGTATATTTAACACTGCAGAATTTCAACGTATGAAGAGGTATATAAAGAGTTTGAGGAAGTATGGAGATGGCTCGAGAACTCTCTGAAGTAAACTTAAGCAAAGGTTTTAAGTTGAAAGATTTCGTAAGAGTATTCTAGAGGCGGGAAAAGAAAAAATCATTTTTTTGTACAAAAAAGTCCTTGGTGATGCAATGCAAAAAGTGTGATAAGTTGTGTAATAATGGGGGTGTTTTGGGGATTTTGAGTAGGTAGGAGCGGTGGTGGTTATCCAAAATTCAGGTAGCGGTGAATGGTGACGTATGGCGGAGCTTAGGTGGAGTGAGTTGTCAATAAATTGATAAGCCACGTAGATTTTGTTTGACTCTGCAAATACTATGTTGTGAAGTCTTCCCTGTTGTCTTCTTTCGGGTTGTTGAGATGAGTAGTGTCTATAGTTGGGTTGCTTTAGGCCTAAAAATAGTCCAAAACTCCAAATTGAAACTTGGGTTTGATTGCAATAGGCCAGAACATGTGATTCTTCAAACGACATACATGTTCAAATGGAGTAACAAATACACTAGCTAGAGAAGAAAAATTTATCCAAAGATTATATAGCTAGGATAAGTGACTTCAAACGAGCTTGAAAATGCAAGGATACACTTAGCAACATAAAAAATGATAAACCAACAATACACTGAGAAATCCAGATAACGTTTTCGAGACATTAGACAAGTTAGTCGAGTCACATTATGTATATAGTGACAATCAAAGGGTAATGCAATTCGAAAAAAAGTTATTATTATATGAGGAATAATGTCTGCTGCACTACAAGCATGCACGCCCCACCATCGGCTCTATCCAAAAATCCACATTGCTATTGGGCCTGACTAAGTGGAGCATTTTACTAGGCCACTCTTTGGCCTCTTTGGTGTGAATGTTTGACTTGATTCAATCACATACTTCTGTTTAACGCCATGTTATTATCATACTGTTTACGATGATCTACAGTTTCAGTTCAGCTCTTAGTCAACTGAAAAATTAAAAAAGTCTACTTGAGAACCAAAATCTAAATAACTTGAACGAACTGAAATTTTCACTTCGATGTATTTTTAGTTTAAAGGGGATGTACTTGTAAAGATCAGTCAGAATACAAATGGTTGCTTTTGGAGGGATCTTCGAATATGATTATAGAAAATGGTTGTTAGAATACTCATGTAAGATGAAGCCCTTTCAAATCTAACAACATAACTATGGAGCATCAATAAAACGTTAAAAGTCGCAAGAAAAATAAATTATGAAGCAGTCAAAGTGAAAATAAATTGTCTAATTGCTGTCAAGCTTATCAATAAATAGGGCATACAATATCATTCGATTAGGCCTATTATTGAGAATTGCAAATATCTGCTGAAGGTTAACAAGGCTACCGTTAGACTAATTTGTACGGAGACAATTTGGTCTAATTGTGGTCAAGCTAATCTTGTTTGATATCGTTAGGTAGTTAAGATCAATTAGAAATAGCGACAACAAGCTTGAGACAATCAATTCGAAAAATAAGAAGCCTATTAAAAGTTAGACAATCTGTTAGAGGATACTCTATTTGCATGTAATGATTTCGAAGGAGTTTAAATCTAGTTGCTCGAATTCTACAAAGTATTAATGTTATTCGTATCGAATTCTCCAAATACATTGTACCTGACAATATTTTTGAATATTCGAGCAATATATGATTAAATGGTACTTACCTACTCCCATGTCTTACGATTTCAATATTGGTATTTTCTTTTTTCGACTTCATGTTCTATGCTCTTTATTGTCTACACACGTTTAAACTACAAGGATTAGGCAACCAGAGAGCGCTATTACGATCCATTCAATATGCGCATTCCGATCTATACAGAAAGATACAACATGAGAGTTAAATAAGTGGGAACTCTTTTAACATCAACCGGCATTATTTGGTTCCATACCTGCTATTACACACTTTTTTCTCATAACAGGGAAAGCAGACACTACAGTATATATTAATCAATTAAATGGTGAGTCGAAGAATCAAATAGATGTGAATCAATTTGAAGGAAGCAAAATTAGAAAATAAATTATTTGAAATTGTGTTCTCTTAAAGGCAATAGGCAATTTTTCATCCTCCGAAGACAATAAAGGTATTCTAGGAATAAATACATGTTTATCCTTGAAATCACCACTTGCAATTTTGGCGCTTATAACATGTGTCTTAAAATCACAACAAACTAACCTTGTACCATTACATAAACCTTCAGAAGGATTTAAATTTCGCAATAGTATAACAGGGCAATTTTCTTTCAACACTAACTTGTACGGAGGTAACCCCGCTGGATTTAACGTGTGTAAGAAATCTTCAAATTGACTTTGATCATTTGGTTCAATCGTTTCATCAGTAGCAGTAAATATCTTAGCATCTCTAGGAAATTGAGCTATGAGTCTTTCATTTATTTCATCAACAAAATCGTTCTTCGTTGTTAAAATAACGTGAGAAGTCATAAAAGAAGAATCATGAAAAGATGTAGATAAGTTTGGATACGTTACCTTAAATAAGAGATCCAACGATTCTTTTTCAGTAGTAAAAGGAATGACGTAAGGCTTCAAGATGTCTATTTTGTTATTTATATTTGTCTTTTCTTTTCCATTTCCGATTCGCATCAAATATTCACAAAAAAACAGGATCAGTCTTGGCACACATATTTTCTGATAGTCGTAATATTTCAAGTTGATTCCAGATGTTTGAGTATAGTATGCTTTCAGAAATAAAGTCTTCTTTCTTTCCACTTCGGATAACAGGAAGAGTTTGTCTAAAATCCCCTCCGAATACTACTACTTTTCCACCAAACAGTACATTTGTGTCAGTCAACTCTTTCAAAAGCATATCAAAAGCTTCGATCATGTTTTTTTTGCCATTGATACTTCATCCCACACAATCAATTTTGCATCACGAATTAAACACGCAAGCGAGCTTTGCTTACTAATATTGCAGGAGAATTTTTCATCAATATTAATTGGAATCTTGAAACGCGAATGAGCTGTTCGTCCACCTGGAAGGATCGATGCTGCAACACCAGAAGTTGCTGTTGCCAAAGCTATAAACCCTTTGGATCTTACAGTGGCCAACAGAGCACGATATAAGAATGTTTTTCCACTTCCTCCAGGACCATTAATAAAAAAAAGCTCCTGCTTTGCTAGTGAATACTCTTTCAAGGATTTTATCGTATGCTATTCTTTGTGCGGGGTTCAACTTTTTTTCCAGCAATAAATCTTCTTGAGTAAAATCTATGTTCCGTTCAAATTTAACACCTTTTGCCTCCGGTGCTATTCTTGAGCACAAAATATTTTCTGGAACAAGTTTAAACTCATTGACATCATGTCCCATAGAATGCAATACGTCGTTGATAAGATTCAAAACAGAATGCCGAATATCTTTTGAATCCATGTTCGGTAGGTTCTTGAAATCATCAGACATTGAATCCTCAAACTGTTCCCACAACTCTTTCAGATTGATTGGACTACAGTATACTAATATAGTAGCAAATAGTCGTCGTAGACTATAAGGCATTTGATAGCACGCTGCTTCTGCCATACATTCAGCCAAATTGTTATTACAATGTAATAAGCCTCTTTTTTCGGCCGATTCTCTGAATGTGTCGTAGCATACTCCATCTACGGTCCGAAGATCTTTGTATGATCGCGGCCCTCGTACATTCATCAATAACAACCTAAGATAATATCTTTCACCTTCTGTTGGATGACATGTAACAACACGTCCAATAACAGTACCACGTTTTCTTCGTGACCACATTCTGTATGCTGGTAACCATACAAAATACTGCGGAAATTCTTTGTATAGTAAGTTGAGCTTTTGGGCATCTTTGTTCAATTTATTTGTAAGGAAGAATTCTGTCAGCATTGTTTTTCCAATCATAGGATTATTCATGATTTTATCAATGGTTTCAGCTGCCTTGACTCTTATTGCTGGTAGTATAAATTCGAATATGTGGTGCAGAAATCTCATTGTCGGGTTCTTGTTCTAACCATATTGCAGCAACCTCTGATGCAGTTGGTAAATTGTAAACCTGCTGATTTAAACCAGAGTCACATTTGAGAGCAATATAGAAGTTCGGCAATTCTGGAACATGCTGACGAGGTCCAAAGTGCATAGGAATTGTGTTCTCGTTCTTGTCAAATTCTAATATAGTTTAAGATATCGTCCCACAGAGATTGGGTATTCTATGCTACGGACTTGTAGTATTTTAATTACTATTTGAGAGAATCAAATTGATGAAAAGTGAGTTTTTAATTTAAATTTACTTAAACTAAAAGAAAGAACTTCCGGAAGATTTCAAATTTAAAAGGAGTTGGGAATCGTTGAATTCACTTGGTAATACTTATAATAAATATCTCAGTTTTGACATGTATTTCTCTTAAGAATAATTGCTTATTGCTAATTCAATTATATTTTGCTCACTAAGAAAATAATCAATTAATAACACTCCGTGAGGTTATGCATATTAATCAAATTATAACTAGTGACGATTAAACCGAAATATTTTTCTTGCCTGAATTGTGCTAAAAAAGTAGTAAAAACTTTGTGAGAATATTTTTACGGAAAATCAATAATCTTACCTACAACAATTCCTCCGTGAGAATTAAAACTGAGGTAAACAAGATTACAGACTTGGAAAAATAGTTTTTACTCTACTACTTTATTCATCAGTTATTATACATTAATTTTGCTCCGTGAGAATTACAAAATTAATATAACAATAATCTAGATATAAAATAGACGGATGTGAAAATAAAGATTTAGTAAAAACTATAATTCTAGCACAGTGTTAAAATGTGATTAAAAACTTCAGGCTAAGCATGTATTAAAACTGAGATACGTATTATAAATATTACCGAGTTTCATCAACTATCCCAACAAAAGAGATTACTCCATTATGGAGTAAGAAAAACTTTAAAAATATAAAGACAAGGAAGAAGTAGTATTTCTTCTACAAAAGAAAACTACAAAAGCTTAATGTTATAAAAGACAAAGAAAGAAAAAGCGCAAGAGAAAGTACTTCTTGCTAGATGAAAATTTGATGATCTTCCATACAAAGTTTACTACCTATTTATAGATAAATTCCAAAGCCAAAGTTCTACCTAAGATGGCATATCCTAAGGTGGTAGGAAAATTTTCAAGATGGCCAAGGTGAGTTGGGTTTAGATGACAATTTCAAATATTCATACGTAGCTTCCTTTCATGAACTTTCTTCCGCTTGCACTTTTATTCTTCAGCATAAAACAATTCACGGACATTACTATCAGTGTTATAATCACACTATGAATAATGTAATCATCAATGGTCATCCCTTATTTTTCTTCACCTTGGATAATTTCTTCTTCCTGCAAAATATGTTAGAAAATATGCGAGAGATGGATATATTTATTCACGTTTTATTTAAAATACTTAATATTTAACTATAAAAATATATCAATAAATTATATCCATCAAATTCCCCCATACTTGAATCTTTGCTCGTCCTCGAGGAAAAAGATCTTCTTCTTTTTTTTTTAATTTTATTTTATTAAATAAGAATATTTTCTTCAAACTTATGATCTTTGTAGGATAGAAAATTTATTCAAGATAAACTTCTTTCATCATGCTCAATGCAATTATTCTTTTTACTTCACCAAATTCTTTACCTTATTTCTGAATTTTGACTTGATCAACAAGAACTTGCAGCCTTCTCCCCTTGAATCTTTTAAAATTGATAGAGTTATGATCATGTATTCAGTAAGTATCATTGTCTTGTCCATAGGCTTGCTCGTCATGTTCATCTCCACTAATATAGATACAATACTGACTTTCAAAATCTTTTTAGGACTTTTCATGGCTTGTAATGTTAGGCTTCAGGCTGGTAGGATAAGGATATTTGATAGTGACTGTTCTTTTTCCAGCTTGGAGCTCACATTTCTCAATTCTTTCTCCATTCGGTAATACTTTTTTTATCTTTTTTTTTCTTTTTTTTTTCTTTTTGCTATATCATATATATTCATATATTCACAACATTGCTTCTTTTGGTAATATTTCTTTCTTTTGGTGATGTTTAATCTTTGCTCATTCAAAGCTGGAAGAAACAATAACTCTTTTTTTTTTCTTTATATATATGTAAACAATATATACATATATCATATATATCATTTTTTTTTTGGTAATATATCACGGTGTTGGGAAAAAAAAAATAGGATTAAGGCTCAAAGAAGGGTTTGAAAAGATAAAAATATGTATATTTGGATAGAAAATTGAGAGGCTTGAATTGTGTATCAAAGAAGGCCTAATTTCATTTTTCAAAAATTAGTATCATCCATTATTTCGCCTCGAAGAACATTCAGAGCAAGTTCTAGCCAAGTTCATTGATTCTACCTTCTTTGTGATCATAATTTTTCTCAATTCCAATGATTTTCTGAGTTGAAGATGTTTGCTCTTGCTTTCACAAAGTCAAAATCATAGACATGAAAAATCATATGGTGAATATAAAAAGAAATAATATTGAACAGAACGAACAAAATTTTATATTGTTAATTAAAAACCTACAATTAAGACCATAAATAAGAGGAAAATAGTATATAATATATAAATAACCTCCCCCATACTTGAACATTTCATTCTCCTGGATGAAAATGCTTTTTAAGATAAGTGAAAGAAAGAAGGGTGAAAAAAAAAAAGAATGAAGAAGGATCAAGTGGTAGTTGGATTATATAAATATAATATAATTAATATAAAAATACTATTTTATTAGTAAAATAAAAATCTTTTTGGCTTTCAAATATACGATCACAGAAGAAAGCTTGAAAGAAACTGTGACCACACATGTTCTATGTGTAATAGACTGGATTATTTTTAGACCTTATCAGTCATTAGGTCCTAGTTTGAATATAAACTAGAAATTTACATGTGCCAACATTAGATTTGGACAATGGAATGGTTAACCAACCAGTAACTTAGGCATACCGATCACCATGGAGTTACTCCTGTCTAGGTGACTCTGTTTTTGTAGAGGCCTTCATGAGATGTTCCGGTTGTACAATAATCTGGATATTGACCAGATCAATTGGTTAAGCATTTAATTAGTCAGATCTAAGTGGGACTTATGAGGCTCCATTGCTTCACCCTCAATGGCTACGGGATAAAGAACCATAGTTCTGAGTTTAACGTCGTCAGCTCGACGTAGTAACAGCGGCACTCATCATACTATCATGGTTACTAAAGGGTGTTGTTCAAAATGTCCTCCAAAGTACAATTTTAGCCTGTGACCATTGACCTTAAATTTCTCTCCTCCATTGCTTTGTTGAATTTCAATTGCTCCGTACGGAGTAACATTTGTAATATTGTAAGGACCTGTCCACCTGGATTTCAGTTTTCCTGGGAATAGCCTGAGACGGCTATTGTAAAGAAGTACCTGATCTCCAATTTTAAAATTTTTTGGTTGGATCAAATTGTCATGCCATTTTTTTGTTTTTTCTTTGTAAATCTTGGCATTTTCATAGGCTTCCATCCTCAGTTCATCCAACTCATTAACCTGCAAAAATCTATTTTTACCAGCAGAGGTTAAATCAAAGTTCAATGCTTTCAATGCCCAAAAGGCTTTGTGTTCCAATTCAACAGGCAAATGGCAAGCTTTTCCAAAGACTAATTTATATGGGGATGTTCCAATCGGCGTTTTGAACGCCGTTCGGTATGCCCATAATGCATCATCTAATTTTAAAGCCCAGTCTTTTCTTGAGATTCCAACAGTTTTTTCAAGAATTCTTTTTAGTTCACGGTTGGAAACCTCAACTTGCCCTTGAGTTTGAGCATGATACGGTGTTCCAGTTTTATGAGTCACACTATATTTTGACAATAAAGCAGAAAATTGCTTATTCATGAAATGAGTCCCTTGGTCACTAATGATGACTCGTGGTGTGCCAAATCTGGTAAAAATATTTTTTCTGAGAAAATTGCACACTGTTCGAGCATCATTCTTTCTTGTGGGAATGGCTTCAACCTATCGTGAAACATAGTCAACATCCACAATGATATATTCAAATGAATGAGATGAAGGAAAAGGTCCCATAAAATCTATACCCCAGACATCAAATATTTCACATACCTGAATAGATTGCAATGGCATCTCATCTCTCTTTGAGATATTACCTGTTCTCTGACACCTGTCACATTGTGCAACATACACACGGGCATCCTTAAAAAGTGTTGGCCAGAAGAATCCAGCTTCCAAAACCTTGAAAGCAGTTCGGTTTGCAGCATAATGTCCTCCAATTGCTCCATCATGACAATGATACAAAATCTTTGACATTTCATCTTCAGGTACACATCTTCTAATGATATTATCTGCACAAATTCTAAACAAGTAAGGATCATCCCACAGATAATATTTAGCATCAGATATAAGTTTTTTCCTCTGTTGGTAAGAGAGATCTCGAGGTGTCCATTTTCCAACCAAGTAATTTGCAATATCTGCAAACCAGGGTGGTTGAGTCACTACTGAGCTGACAGAAAAGATGTGTTCATCAGGAAACTCTTCTTTTATATCACTAGACTCAAGAGGAGGGTTCTCTAATCTAGACAAATGGTCAGCTACCTGATTTTCTGTCCCTTTCCTGTTTTTTATTTCAAGGTCAAACTCCTGGAGAAGTAAAATCCATCTTAACAATCTAGGGCGGGCATCTTTCTTTGCTAAGAGGTATTTTAAAGCTGCATGATCAGTAAAAACAGTGACCTTGGTTCCTATTAAATAGGAACGGAACTTATCAAAAGCAAATACTACTGCCAGTAGTTCTTTTTCTGTTGTGGCATAGTTGAGCTGAGCTTCATTCAATGTTCTACTGGCATAGTAAATGGGACGGAAAATTTTATCTTTTCTCTGGCCTAAAACAGCTCCAACAGCTGTATCACTAGCATCACACATGACCTCAAAAGGTTGGTTCCAATCAGGGGACACAACTATAGGGGCAGATGATAATTTCTCCTTAAGAGTGTCAAAAGCTTTCATACAATCTCCTGAAAAATCAAACTTAACATCTTTCATCAAAAGGTTAGTCAACGGTTTTGAAATCTTTGAAAAATCTTTTATGAACCGTCTGTAAAAACCTGCATGACCTAGAAAACTTCTAATGCCTTTAACAGTTGTGGGAGGGGGTAATCCTGCTATAAGATCAATTTTTGCCTTATCAACTTCTATCCCTTTAGCAGTGATTTTATGTCCTAAAACAATTCCCTCGGTAACCATAAAATGACATTTCTCCCAATTAAGAATCAAGTTTGTCTCTTCACATCTCTTAAGAACTAAGGTCAAGTGATTAAGACAATCTTCAAATGTTTTACCAAAAAGGGTGAAATCATCCATAAAAATTTCCAAAAATTTTTCAGTCATGTCTGAGAAAATAGCTGACATGCAACGCTGAAATGTAGCAGGTGCATTACACAAACCAAAAGGCATTCTCCTATAGGCATAGGTTCCATGGGGACATGTGAAAGTTGTCTTATCCTGATCTTCTGGTGCAATTGATATCTGATTATACCCTGAATATCCATCAAGAAAACAGTAAAAACCATAACCTGCTACCCTTTC
Source organism: Petunia secreta (assembly GCA_029990175.1). NCBI lineage: Eukaryota > Viridiplantae > Streptophyta > Magnoliopsida > Solanales > Solanaceae > Petunia > Petunia secreta. The sequence continues at coordinate 4,978,705 of JARKIP010000068.1, forward strand.
CAACATTTGATCAATAAATGGTAAAGGAAAATGATCTTTTCTTGTGGCATCATTGAGACGCCTGTAATCAATACAGACTCTCCATCCTGTTACTGTTCTGGTAGGTATGAGTTCATTATTTTCATTTTTTACAACTGTCATACCTCCTTTCTTTGGTACCACCTGAACAGGACTTACCCAAGGGCTGTCAGAAATGGGGTAAATAATACCTGCAGCCAAAAGTTTTATTATTTCATTTTTCACAACTTCTTGCATTGCTGGGTTCAATCTCCTTTGGGGTTGGACTATTGGCTTGTAGCTATCCTCCATGAGAATTCTATGTGTGCAAATAGCTGGACTAATGCCTTTGATGTCTGCTATAGTCCACCCTAAGGCTCCTTTGTGTGCTGTCAGTACTTCAATCAATTTATGTTCCTGTTCTGCAGTTAGAGAAGATGAAATTATCACAGGAAATAATTCAGGCTCAAGATAAACATACTTCAAATGGGAAGGGAGAATTTTGAGTTCAATTTTTGGTCGAGCATTTTCTGATAGCATTTCTCCCTCTTCTTCAGAATCATTTTCCAATATTTCAGCTTCACTTCTAATTGTCGGATCATCATCCTGCCTTGTGCCAGATTGGGCCAAGCATCTTTCCAATGAGTCTGAAATCAATTGGTCATCTTTGAATTCATCTGCAAGATCACTAATCATGTCAATTGAAAAGCAAGAAGATGATGTCTCATCTTCGGGAAATTTTATAATCTTGTGCATATCAAAAATGACTCTTTCTTCGTCTACTCTCAAAATTAGTTGTCCTTGATGGACATCTATGATTGCTCTACCTGTAGCAAGAAAAGGTCTACCCAAAATTATTGGCTCATCAGGACATTCTTCCATTTCAAGTACTATGAAATCTACAGGGAACACAAATTTATCTACTCTCACAAGCACATTTTCAATAATTCCCTTAGGTTTCTTAGTACTTTGATCAGCAAATTGAAGAGAGACAACAGTATTTTTTATGTCACCAAGATCCAATTTTCTAAAAATAGAAAATGGCATCAGATTTATTGAAGCTCCAGAATCACAAAGTGCTTTTTCAAAATATACTCCTCCCAAAGTGCATGGAATCGTAAAACTGTCTGGATCGCCAAGCTTTTGTGGTAGCTTATTTTGAAGTATAGCACTGCATTTTTCAGTAAGCATTACCACAGAGACTTCTTCTAACTTCCTTTTGTTTGACAAAATTTCTTTCAAAAATTTAGCATATGAAGGCATTTGCAATAAAGCATCAGTGAAAGGAATATTAATGTGAATCTGTTTCAGAATTTCCAAAAACTTTGCAAATTGACTGTCAAGCTTTTCTCTTTTCATCTTTTGTGGAAAAGGGATTGTCACAGGGAGAGGAGTTATTTTTTCAAAATTCTTTTCATCTTTTTTCTTGATTTCATTCTCTTCTGATGGATCATATTGTATTTCAACATTCTTACCCTTTGCTGCCTGGTGTTCAAAATGGTTCTTTTCCTGTCTATCAGCATATGGATCATCAAGATTCTTACCTGACCGTAAGGCGATGGCCTTAAGGTGTTCCTTTGGATTTTTCTCCGTATTGCTTGGTAAGGGACCTTGAATCTTTTCTGAAACAAGAGTTGCCAATTGGCTTACCTGAATTTCCAAGTTTTTGAGGGTTGAGTTTTGGCTTTCCATCTTTTCATCAGTGGCCTTAATGTACTTGTACAACAAGTCATCGAGACTTGAATGAGCTTGTTGAGGCCTTTGCTGATATGGAGCTGCTTGTTGATATGGCCTGAAATTCGATTGCCCACGATTTTGATTTTGGTATCCAGGTGGACCCTGTGCTGGTTGCTTCTGGAAGCTTTGAGAGTTCTCAGCACCATTTGGATTGCTCCACTGAAATCCTGGATGTTTCTGTGCCATTGGGCTTCCAAAAGGGTACGACTTGTAACCGATGACATTAGCCTGCTCATCATTCTGATTGTTTGCGCGACATTCATGGTTAAGATGGTTTCCTCCACACATGTCACAAGCCTCAGACTGGCTTGGTTGTTGTGCATTCACCTGAAAAGATTCAAACTTTTGTGCCAATGAGGCAATCTGTTGTGTTAGTGTATTAAACGCATCTGCCTGGTTTACTGTGGCAGCCTTTTTGATGGTTACACGATCAGATGGCCACTGGATTGCATTCTCAGAAATTTCATTCAGCAATTGCAATGCTTCTTCTGTGGTCTTTCCCATGATGGAACCTCCTGCAGCTGCATCTATCACATTTCTAGAAGAGCGTGTTAATCCGTGATAGAAAATATACAACTGCATATGTTCAGGAATGTCATGATGTGGACATTTTCTTAACATTGATTTTAATCTTTCCCATGCTTGATAAACTGACTCAGTGTCAGTCTGCAAGAAATTAGAAATATCTTGTCTTAACTTTGTTGTTTTGGCAGGAGAAAAATATTTGTTCAAAAACTTCTGTGTCATCTTGTCCCATGTGGTTATAGAACCTCGAGGCAAACTTCGCAACCAAGTCTTGGCATCTCCTTTTAAAGAAAAAGGAAATAGCCTTAACTTGATAGCTTCAGCGGGCACTCCATTATATTTGGCAGTTTCAACTAGTTCCAGAAAATCAATTAAATGACTATGTGGATCTTCACTTGGATCACCAGTAAAGGTGCAAGACTGTTGAATTGTTTGAATTAGACCGGTCCTAATTTCAAAATTATTGGCTGCTACTGGTGGGTTCCTGACACTAGATTCACAATTGAAGTGATCTGGTCTAGCATAATCCCTTAGAATTTTGTTTGCTGGTCTTGGTGCTACTTCATCAAACTGATCCTCTACTTGTGGTGCGACTCCTAATGGGTTATTGTTATCTCCTAATTGGTGTTCCATTTTGTCACAAATTATGCTTTTAGAAGATGATGGTTGTCCTTTTCTGCACAATCTCAAAGATCTTTCAATTTCAGGATCGTAAATGACTAACTCTTTATTAGAAGAGCGGATCATAAACTACTTGAAATTGTTAATTTTTTTTTTTTTTTTTTAAAAAAAAGTACTTGTAATAAAAGTATTATAAGAAAATACTAAAATATAGAAATAATTAGTAATAGAAGTTCTGTAAATAATAATAATAATAATAATAATAATATCTTGAAATGAAAGAAAAAAAAATTGACTACTAGATAATAACATTAGTAATGAAAGAAACAACAATGACAAAACAACATATAGTGATACTGACACGGGAATAGTAAGTAGTAGTAGTTAGTATATAGATAAAGTAATAAGTTGTATTAGTTTTGACAGAGGTAGTTAAAAAGATAGATAGACAAGATGATAATTCTTATTATATCATAAGGTTGTACTGCTGAAAGTAACAAAGAGAAAAGGAAAAAATAAAAATAAAAATGTAGTGATAGCTCAGAATGAAAGAGAGGGAAGAAGGAAATAGAAATAAAAATAATACTAAAACAATAGTTATATTAATAGTAGTAGTGATAAGTGACACTAGTAAAGAAACTTATAATTACTATAACAACATTTTGTGATATTACAAAGGAATGAGTCAAATATAATACTTATATGATATAATAGATAAAGTAATAGTATTACTAGTACTGATGGTAAAGAAAAGAAAGAAAAGAGAAAAACTAGAAAGCTGACGGAAATAGCTGAGGAAGAAAACGTACTATAAGTAGAAGTACTAAAAATAAGACTTTTAAGTATAAGATAGATAGAAGAAAGAGAAAGAACAAAAAGTATTAACAATGTTACTTATAATAAAAGAGATGTAATCGATCAAAAACAGTAAATAGAAGGAATAACAATGAAAAGCTAATAAAGTAGGATATATATATATATATTAGTAGTGACAGTAAAGAAAATTAATAACAATAATAGATATACTAAAAGAAATAAAAGTGTTAGAAAAGATAAAAATGTTAGAAGCAAATATAATATTATTAGAGGTTAAAGGTTAGTAATCAATAGTTATTGTTATAGTAGTATTAAGTAGATTATGTTAATATTACTTATATTAATATGTCCTCAAATTAGTAATCAAATATTTAGTCCGAAGTAGATGTACGCCAATCCCCGGCAACGGCGCCAAAAATTTGACGAGGTCCAAAGTGCATAGGAATTGTGTTCTCGTTCTTGTCAAATTCTAATATAGTTTAAGATATCGTCCCACAGAGATTGGGTATTCTATGCTACGGACTTGTAGTATTTTAATTACTATTTGAGAGAATCAAATTGATGAAAAGTGAGTTTTTAATTTAAATTTACTTAAACTAAAAGAAAGAACTTCCGGAAGATTTCAAATTTAAAAGGAGTTGGGAATCGTTGAATTCACTTGGTAATACTTATAATAAATATCTCAGTTTTGACATGTATTTCTCTTAAGAATAATTGCTTATTGCTAATTCAATTATATTTTGCTCACTAAGAAAATAATCAATTAATAACACTCCGTGAGGTTATGCATATTAATCAAATTATAACTAGTGACGATTAAACCGAAATATTTTTCTTGCCTGAATTGTGCTAAAAAAGTAGTAAAAACTTTGTGAGAATATTTTTACGGAAAATCAATAATCTTACCTACAACAATTCCTCCGTGAGAATTAAAACTGAGGTAAACAAGATTACAGACTTGGAAAAATAGTTTTTACTCTACTACTTTATTCATCAGTTATTATACATTAATTTTGCTCCGTGAGAATTACAAAATTAATATAACAATAATCTAGATATAAAATAGACGGATGTGAAAATAAAGATTTAGTAAAAACTATAATTCTAGCACAGTGTTAAAATGTGATTAAAAACTTCAGGCTAAGCATGTATTAAAACTGAGATACGTATTATAAATATTACCGAGTTTCATCAACTATCCCAACAAAAGAGATTACTCCATTATGGAGTAAGAAAAACTTTAAAAATATAAAGACAAGGAAGAAGTAGTATTTCTTCTACAAAAGAAAACTACAAAAGCTTAATGTTATAAAAGACAAAGAAAGAAAAAGCGCAAGAGAAAGTAGTTCTTGCTAGATGAAAATTTGATGATCTTCCATACAAAGTTTACTACCTATTTATAGATAAATTCCAAAGCCAAAGTTCTACCTAAGATGGCATATCCTAAGGTGGTAGGAAAATTTTCAAGATGGCCAAGGTGAGTTGGGTTTAGATGACAATTTCAAATATTCATACGTAGCTTCCTTTCATGAACTTTCTTCCGCTTGCACTTTTATTCTTCAGCATAAAACAATTCACGGACATTACTATCAGTGTTATAATCACACTATGAATAATGTAATCATCAATGGTCATCCCTTATTTTTCTTCACCTTGGATAATTTCTTCTTCCTGGAAAATATGTTAGAAAATATGCGAGAGATGGATATATTTATTCACGTTTTATTTAAAATACTTAATATTTAACTATAAAAATATATCAATAAATTATATCCATCACATGCATTAAAGATTTTAAGAACATTGTGTATGGATTTGTCTTCAGTATATCCATCAATTTTTCTATCACCCCTTGCTGAAGTTTATCCGAGGCTGCCATACGGTTCAGCATTTCAGTAGCATCATCATAAAAGTATAACTGAATATTTCTTGGTTGTCGATTTGAAGGAATCAAATCATCAATAAAATGATACATTTGTCCTTGAACTCTGAAGGTATGGATACCACGATGTCTTTTTGCCAATTCTCTGACATATTTTACTCCAAGAGAAGTAAATGCGAACAAGTTATTGTACATTCTAATGTATGTTTGAAAATGTTCAGATTCATCATTGTGACCTAGATATAGATTCAACAGATCAGCAGGCATATCATTTGACGTTAATTTAATCGAGCCATTGTTACAACAAAATCCTGCTGATTCGTACTCAAATTTTTTTGCTCCACAATAATTACAATTTGGCACTTTACTTAAAGTGCTTGCATTACTGGGAAGCTGCTTAATATTCCAACCTCCTATACCGGTTGATCTATTAACTGGGTTACCAAATGAATATCATGTAAGTTTAATTCGAAGAAGAGAATAACAGCCAATATTGTTATAAGTTTAGAGCGAGGCAAACCTTTTTTTTTTTCTTCAGCCGTTTCCTCCGGATTGAGCTGTTCAGTTCTACCCGATGTTGAACGTAATATAAAAATAATTCCAATTAACATCCGAAAGTTTACTGTAACTCACAAATAGGAGAGTGTTTAACATCAGCAGACCATAACAATGACTAATCAATCATAAACAGAGTAAGATGACATGATATGTATCTAACCTTTTTCATTGAGACATGTGGGTTCTCTTATAGTAAGACTTTTTTGTCTAGGTAACTCGGTAGCAGCATTAAAGAATGATGCTTTTTCATTACTGTGACAAGCGGAGGAATTATTCAGGTGACTTTGCCTCTTCGTTTCAAGGTATATCGTCCGTCTTTGTGATAGAATTTCCTCTCTTTTATCGCGTGAGACTTGTTTGTACAGATCGTGTCGCCTGCACTTAATTGTAGCGGCTTTGTCCGCTGAGTGTTGGTACTTATTTTTCTGTGAGTCAGAACTTGAAGGTGGCGCGTGTTTATCTGTAGGCATCTCTATTTCCGAGCAACCTATACAACTATGGTAGAAAATTCCAACAGTTAGTCTATGGAAAGTTATAACTTATGAACTATTTTAAACAACAGAAACAACATAGTTGTCTAAAGGCAAAGAGAAGTCCCAATGTACAACTTTAAGGTAATTACTAACTCAATAGAAGGAGCATGTTAAATAGGTTCAGGAATGAGAATACTACTTTTATCAGAAGTTCATCCAATTTGCATAAATCTCATTTGTCTGAACAAATATAAGAATTTCATAGTTCCATTAACACGAATATTTAATTTTGTATTAACAACTTAACACAACTTTCTAGAGCGTAGAAGCAGGATAGAGCTCTGACAGCTACAATATATTATTGAACCAACATCTTACATCATTACTTGATTAAATCCAATACTACAGGCGTATAAGTTAGGTAAAACTGAGAAAAATTTTACAGTATAAAAAGGCTCAGCAGATATTAAAATTGTAGCAAAGATCTCACCAGATATTGAATTTGTTGAAAGCTGAGTCGATGTATTGAAATTGTGGTGCAATGCAAATCCCGAAGGGGTTGCTAGCACAAACGCGGAAGAACAAACAAGAAGATAAAAGATAGAAGCAAGACAAAACTTGCTTCTTCTGAAAGAACAGTGAGGAACCTGTCTCAAAGCTCAATCGAAAGGGATACAAGGATCACCTTTACTATGCAACAATCCTCAAGAGAACATTGCCTCTTGCAAACTGAATGATCAAGAGGAATGTTCAATCGGACTAACCGAAAGCCACAAGTCCTTAAAAGCCCTCACCGGGGTTTTGCTCACGATGGAGACAAGAAGAAATGTGCTCGGCACTTTCATTCAATTCATCAATATTCAAAAACTAGGTACTTACAATGAAAGGAAACAACGTTTATATAGGAAATACTAAGGGTAAACTAGTAACTAGGTCACAGTTGACCAATAGAAATAAGCCACGTAGGGCTGAGTTAAAATGTGTTCGGCAGACTTTGACTTCGGTAAGCCTTGGCTTCGGTTCTCGATTGTCTGCTCGAACTCACACTTGTTGCCTTCGGACGCTCAATTGTCTTCGAGCTCATTGTCCTCGGTCACTTTGCCTTCGGGCTCAAATCTGAAGATAATGCCTTCGATTCTTGAGCTCGGCCACTCAGCTTCGGAGCAATTGTTTTCCTTCGGCCAGGCTAAGTGAACGTGCACATCGTGCAGCAGCTTGGCTTGGCTTCTTGTCATCGGTCTCCTCGGTGGATCGATCACTTGATCAGCACGTGATCGGGCTGCATCATCCTCCCCTTCTTGAGAAGATTTCGTCCTCGAAATCAAGCCCTCCTCGTCCGCCGAAGTTGGACCTACAACACAAGGAACTAAGTCAGCAACATTAAAGGTGTTGGACACGTTATACTCACCAGGGAGGTCGATCACGTAGGCATTGTTGTTGATCTTGGTCAACACTTGAAATGGACCATCCCCTCGAGGAGCCAACTTTCCTTTCCTTTGGTTCGGGAAGCGTTCCTTTCGGAAGTGAACCCAAACCCAATCTCCCTTCTTTAATTCCAACTTTTTACGCCCCTTGTTTTTCTTTAAGGCAACCTTTGCATAAGCCTCCTCGAGGTTCTTCTTCACCTTTGCATGCAATTCGATCAAGGCAGCTGCTCGTCGAGTACCTTCAAAATCAAGAACAGAATCTCGAGGCAATGGGGTTAAATCAAGTGGAATCAAAGGATTAAAGCCATACACACATTCAAACGGGGTCATGTTGATCATTCTATGCACCGTTCGATTGTATGCAAACTCCATCATGGGCAAACGATCAGCCCAGTTTCCAACCTTCCCTTTGGTCATTGCCCGAAGCAAAGATCTCAAGGTTCGGTTAACTACCTCGGTCTGTCCATCAGTCTGAGGATGGTGAGACGTCGAGAATAGTAGTTTGGTGCCGAGGGAACCCCACAAGCACTTCCAAAAATGACTCAAGAACTTCGAGTCTCGATCACTTACAATAGTACGAGGGACACCATGCAATTTCAACACATTAGAAACAAATAATGTAGCTACATGCTGTGCATCATCACACTTCTTGCAAGGAATAAAGTGAGCCATTTTTGAAAAACGGTCAACCACAACGAAGATGCTATCATGTCCTCCCCCCGACCTCGGTAACCCCAAGACAAAGTCCATGGATATATCAACCCAAGGTCGATCAGGCACAGGCAACGGGGTGTACAAACCATGAGGGTTGGACTTCGATTTTGCTTTCTTGCAAACGAGACAAGCGTTGCAAAGCTTTTCCACATCTCGTCGCATTTTGGGCCAATGGAACTGCTCGGTCAAGATACCAAGAGTTTTATCGACACCGAAGTGCCCCATCAGTCCACCTGAGTGAGCTTCTCGAACCAAGAGCTCTCTCCACGATGACACTGGCACACAAACCCTCCCATTTTTGAAGAGGTAGCCATCATGCCACTGATATTTCTCAACCTTTCGGCCACTCAAGATTGCGTCTGGAATACATTTCAGCTTGGGATCGTCCTCGTACATCGACTTGATGCTTTCGAATCCCATGAGCCTAGAGGCGAGAGTGGTTGCTAAGGCAAATTTCCTTGATAGCGCATCGGCCACAACATTATCTTTTCCCTTTTTGTAATGAATTACATAGGGAAAGCTTTCAATAAATTCAACCCACTTGGCATGTCTTCGATTCAATTTCTCCTGAACTCGGAGATGCTTCAAGGACTCATGATCGCTTTTGATCACAAATTCTCGAGGCCACAAATAATGCTGCCAATGGGCGAGTGTTCGCACGAGGGCATACAACTCTTTGTCATACGTAGAGTAATTTAAAGTTGCACCCTTAAGCTTTTCGCTAAAGTAAGCGATCGACTTCGAGTCTTGCATCAGCACTCCTCCGATCCCAACTCCGGACGCATCACACTCGACTTCGAATGCCTTGCCGAAGTCAGGGAGCTGCAACAACGGGGCAGAACAAAGCCTCCGTTTCAACTCTTGGAAAGCCCTCTCTTGGGACTCTCCCCACACAAATGGATTGTCTTTCTTCACCAGCTCGGTTAAAGGAGCTGCCACGGTGCTAAAGTCACGAACAAACCTTCGGTAAAAGCTAGCTAAGCCATGGAAGCTACGAACTTGTGATACCGAGGTTGGAGTTGGCCAATCTTTGATGGCTTCGACTTTTGATTCGTCGACTTCGACACCATTAGCACTGACAACAAATCCAAGAAAGACTACACGATCGACACCAAAGGCGCATTTCTTGAAGTTGGCATACAACTTCTCTTCTCGAAGCTTTTCAAGTACTTGCCTTAGGTGGTCGACATGTTCATACACGGTTCTGCTATAAACAAGTATGTCATCGAAATAAACGACAACAAACTTATTTATGAATGGTTTGAGCACATGGTTCATCAGTCGCATGAATGTGCTCGGTGCATTGGATAAGCCAAAAGGCATCACCAACCATTCATAGAGACCGAACTTGGTCTTGAATGCGGTTTTCCACTCGTCCCCGGGTTTCATTCGGATCTGGTGGTAACCGGACCTGAGGTCTATCTTCGAAAAGCATGAAGAACCACTTAACTCATCTAGCATGTCATATAATCGAGGGATAGGATGACGATACTTTACCGTTATTTTGTTGACTGCTCGACAGTCAACACACATTCGCCATGTTCCATCCTTCTTCGGGACAAGGATAACAGGAACGGCGCAAGGACTCAAGCTCTCTCAAACGAGGCCCTTGTTCAGCAATTCATCAACCTGCCGTTGGAGCTCTTTGGTGTCTTCGGGATTACACCGGTATGCAGGTTTGTTAGGGATTTGAGACCCTGGCACGAAGTCAATTTGGTGCTCGATTCCTCTCAACGGAGGTAATCCACCCGGCATTTCCTCGGGAAACATGTCCTCGAAGTCCTGCAAAACTTTACGAACAAACAAAGGCAATGGGTTATCATTAGAAAAATCATCATTAGAGTTTAGAAAGATACCCTTGTGCACGAGGCAAATCATCATCTGACCGTGGTCGTTGCCTCGTAAGACCTCACCGGGTTGCATGATTGCACAAATTCCTTTCACTTCGGTCGGTGAGTTTGTCTCTTCGGGCCCCAATTTTGCTCCCATCGGAAGCTTAGCTTTGGCCGCTTCTTTCAATTCTTTCATTCGTTTATAGTCCTCGGTGACTTGTTTTGGAGACAAAGGTTTGAGCATGAAACTCTTCCCATCAAGCTTCACAGTGTAAGTGTTGGATCTGCCATTGTGAACAGCTGTTCGATCATACTGCCATGGTCGACCCAATAGCAAATGACAGGCTTGCATCGGAACCACATCGAATATCATTTCATCTTGATACTCTCCGATTTTGAACTTGATCCACACTTGTTTGACAACTCTCAGTTCTCCACACTCATTCAGCCATTGTAACTTGTAAGGGTGGGGATGCTTCATCGTATGTAATCCCATTTGTGAAACCAAAGTTTGGCTCACTACATTGGCACAACTACCGGAATCAATGATCATCGAACACACCTTTCCCCTCACTCGACATCGGGCATGAAAGAGGTTTTCTCTTTGGTTGTCCTCTTCTTCAAGAGTCATGCAGCTCAAATTCCTTCGAACCACAAGAAACATTTCCGGATGATCAGCTTCGGCAGCCTCATGATCATCATCAACTTCAGCTCGATCAGTCTCCTCGATAATTTCCTCCTCGGTGTCACTCACTTGCTCATGGACGGTTCCATCTTCGAGCAGAAGCATAACTTTGCGAGTTGGACACTCTTTTGCCATGTGACCATAACCTCTGCATTTGTGACACTGAATATTCGAAGCACTGGGAGAGTTGAGTTGAACTTTACCTCCCACTTCTCTCGACTGGTTAACGGTCACACCTCTTTCGAAGGGTTTCTTCGAATCTCGAACAGTGTTAGCACTTGCTTGGTTTGGACTCTTCCATTCTTTACTTCGGTTCAAAGGAGTAGAAGTAGTGACTCCTCGATACCGGTTTGCCTTATCGTCCTTCACCAATTTTTCAGCCTCGGTGGCAGCTTCGAACAGATCTTCCAACGTGTGATACACGTGGAGTCTCAACTGAGAGGACACATCCCTAGCCAAGTCATTTTTGAATCTGATAATGGCTTGCTCTTCGTCTTCGACCAGATCAAGATTCAATCGAACCTTTTCAAATTCATCATGGTACTCTTGAACTGACTTGGACCCTTGTTTTAACTCATAGAGCTTTTGCATTTGAGTCTGCCTGTACTTGGCACTCAAATACTTAGCATCCATTGCTCTTCTCAATTGTGGCCAAGTATTGACTTCGGGATAGTCATTCCTTCGTCTATGCCTCTTGTCAGATTCCCACCACGTTGATGCATAAGCTTCGAACGAAGCAATGGCATGGGCAGCTTTTCTCTCATCGGTCATCTCATTGGTTTCAAAGATGCGCTCCATTTTAAGCTTCCATTCAAGATACTCATCGGGATCACTAGTTCCTTTAAAGGGTGGAATAATGATCTTGACACTGTTCAAATTTGAGTCTCGAACAGCTCTAGCCTGTTCGGGAAACTCATCATCTCGATCATTAGCCTCACGCTCAATATTTCTTTCAACATTTGCCTCGGTCTCGACCTCGGAAATTTTTACGACCTCGGTGAGCTTGCCTTCGTTGAGCGAATGGCGGCTCACGCTCATATTCGTCCTCGGGAAATTCCTCTTCATCAACCTCCTCGGCAACGGCTCCAAGATCTCTTCGGGCCACTGGAGGTGGTATTCTTTCTCCTCGGGGAATGCCCAAGTTTTGATAAGCGGCTTGGGGATTGCCCAAGTTAAGTTCTCTTCGAATTGCTTCACTTGTCAACTGATGTTGTCGTACAAGCTCAGCATACAACTCAGGTTTCATCGGAGTGGTTTGGCTAGTTCCAGCGCCGGACCCACTCATGGCCACGGACGTACTTCCTTGCTCGAGTTGAGTTACTCGAGCACTCACCCCTCTTACATCGGCACTGACACTTTGTATCGCAGCCATGAGATCGGCTAACGACAACTCGGGCTTCTCAATGCTTTTGCCATCGTTTCCAGCCATGGTACCTGCACAAGTCAAAGATCAAACAAATGTTAGGGTTAGAAATCACCTCACACACTCCTTCTCCTTTGATGGGTGGCACTCGGGTCCACTCAATTTATGGGTTCGGTTTTTTTTTTTGATCACTCAAGGACTTGGTAACAGTGGCTCGTCTGATTGATCGGTCCTCTAAGATCCTTCAAGTTCGACAATAGTCACTGTCTCTTCGGGAAGAGTGAAGTGATGTTCGACTCGATGGAACGGACGCTTTTTGACTGAGCTCGGGAGTCAAAAGAATTTCTACGAAAGTTTGGACTTCGGTCACCCCTTCGCACGAATTCCTATCAGCTTAAAAGAGTTAGTACGACCTCGAGTAGGACAATTACTCAAAAGATCCACCAACTAGAATTTGACACGAAAGAAGGTGAAAACCTAGGAGAATCTACCCTTTGATTCCCTTTTGGAATCTTTTTCGATCACACCCACTCCTGTCCGTACAAGAGTGGTCCCTCCTTGGCACGGATAGGGTTTTACCTTATCCACTTTCCTTTTTCAGCCGACAATTTTCACCTGGGGTTTTGATGTTAAAATTTTAACCCCTTTCTTCTTCAATGGAACAGTGACCTTGCTCCGGCGTACGGACACAACAACTTCGGTTCACTGACCACGATATTCAACAGATCTGGGTTGCTTTATCGACTCCGGTTTCAACAGCATCGGAGGAATTCAGTTCAAGTTCTTCGAGCTAAGAACCAGCTCGTTCAAGTCGTACACTGTTACGATTTTGTAACAAGTTTCCGGCGTACGGACTTCGATTTAAACTCAGAACTTCGATTTTTAAGCAACAAACAAACCCAAATCACTCAAGAACCACCAATCTTCACCGGTTTCTTCCAAACACAGTGGGGTTCGAGTTCAGTCACCAATGAAGCTCAAAACAGTCCAAAACTCACCAAGAAACCCTAGTCACGAAATTGGTACGTCGGGTACTCGTTGGATTCAGAACTCGATGGTGAACAAGAATCAATGATTGTTTTTCCCAAACAACCTATAATCAAACACAATTTTTGAATTTTCTTTTAACAAATTTTTTTTTTTTTTTTTTTTTTTTTTTTTTTTTTTAAGATAACAACAGCAACAGTAACAAAAATCAAATCAAGAACACGAAAAGGAAACAAAGACACAAAAACGCACGAAGATAATGAACAGGACTGAGGTTGTAAGAACAAACTCAAGCCGTGCTCTGATACCAAGTTGGTGCAATGCAAATCCCGAAGGGGTTGCTAGCACAAACGCGGAAGAACAAACAAGAAGATAAAAGATAGAAGCAAGACAAAACTTGCTTCTTCCGAAAGAACAGTGAGGAACCTGTCTCAAAGCTCAATCGAAAGGGATACAAGGATCACCTTTACTATGCAACAATCCTCAAGAGAACATTGCCTCTTGCAAACTGAATGATCAAGAGGAATGTTCAATCGGACTAACCGAAAGCCACAAGTCCTTAAAAGCCCTCACCGGGGTTTTGCTCACGATGGAGACAAGAAGAAATGTGCTCGGCACTTTCATTCAATTCATCAATATTCAAAAACTAGGTACTTACAATGAAAGGAAACAACGTTTATATAGGAAATACTAAGGGTAAACTAGTAACTAGGTCACAGTTGACCAATAGAAATAAGCCACGTAGGGCTGAGTTAAAATGTGTTCGGCAGACTTTGACTTCGGTAAGCCTTGGCTTCGGTTCTCGATTGTCTGCTCGAACTCACACTTGTTGCCTTCGGACGCTCAATTGTCTTCGAGCTCATTGTCCTCGGTCACTTTGCCTTCGGGCTCAAATCTGAAGATAATGCCTTCGATTCTTGAGCTCGGCCACTCAGCTTCGGAGCAATTGTTTTCCTTCGGCCAGGCTAAGTGAACGTGCACATCGTGCAGCAGCTTGGCTTGGCTTCTTGTCATCGGTCTCCTCGGTGGATCGATCACTTGATCAGCACGTGATCGGGCTGCATCAAATTGTGAGATGGAGAACTACAAGTGGAGAACAAAGAGGGAAAAGCGATCGAAATCAGGGAAGAGATCGAGTCGGAGATGGATGGTCGAAGAGAAGATAGGAGAAATATAGAGGGAAGTCGAAGGAGACAATGAGTACGTTGTTATCTCATGTAACGTAGTCAGCCAAAAATTAGAGTACATGTCTATCTATGGGTATTTAATGGAAAAGACCTAAAGGCCCTTTATACTCCAAGAAGGCATGTCAACGAAGACATGTCTGCTTCACATTAAGCCTCTTCCATAAAGGAGAAAAACTAAGCTCCAAAATTAATTTACTAGGACCATATTATAAATAGAGAAAAATAAAACGAAACCAAGGCCAAACCTCAAAAAAAAAAAAAAACATCTATGGATAAGATGCACACTGTGTGTTAAAACTCCCAGTGAACCACCACCCAGCCCCCATCATCAATGGCGGGTCTTACCAGCACCTCTTCCTCCTTCACTACCCTCACACCCATTTCCTCAAAACCATTAACATCCAAACCCCTTTTCCTCCCTTCCCTTAATTCTTCCCTTTTTGGCCTCACTTTTCACCTTCCTCACCTCCGTTCATCCTCCTCCTTCCCACTTATCTACTATGCCACCACTGTCTCCGCCCGCTACGGCGGTGGTGGTGGCCGAGGTAACTTCCGGCCTCCTCCACGTTCTGATGATGATGAAGCCCTTGATATTTCATCCATCAGGTACTTACTTATTAAGTTCTTGTATTATACAAAAATCTTTTGTTTAGTGTGACGTATAGGTCACGGTTCAAGCCGTGGAAACAGTTATCGTCTGCCTAGACCCTGCGTGAACACGGGATGCTTTGTGCATCGCGCTGCTCTTTTGGTTGTTGTGATATTGAATGTTTGGTTTTTAAGTTTTAAAATGTATTGGATTTTTGTTAAAGATGCTAACTTTTTTAGTTTTTTTTTTTTTTTAAATGGTGTTTTTGATATAGGTCAGCCCAAGTTAGGCTTATTGATGACAAGCAGAACATGGTTAGTCTAATTTTGCATTTTTGTGTTGGTTTCTTGTGGTTCTTGATTGTTGATTTCTTTTATTGTGGTATATAGTTGGGAATAGTGTCAAAAATTGAAGCTATTCAGAGAGCTGAAGATGCAGAACTTGACTTGGTATGTCTTTGGAAAACTCTCTTGTAATATTTTCCTCAATTATGCTAGTAATTTTGTATTGCATGATAAACAATAATGTGGAAGCAACAAAAGAGTTTTATTCATAGAAATATGCAGTTCTAAGAGGTGAAGAAAGAGCGGATATTCTGCATTGGTAGGAGAAAGGGGTTGTTGGAGGGTGGGGGGAGGTAGTAGGAAGATTATCATATTGTTGCTTCAGGTTGTTAGGTGTAGTTACAAGGGAATACCGAATACCATACATGACAGAAAAGTTGAAATGTGATGCTTATTTAGTGGCCCAATAGAAGTTCTATCATAGGTTGAGTTACAAGAGGAGTAGTTTACCCAAAATATTGGTCATGATAAAGTTAGTATTGGTGATTACTTATCCTTTCCTTTGGCGGATACTTGTAGGTGATTCTATCTCCAGAAGCAGACCCACCGGTTGTCAAAATGATGGACTACAAGTAAGATATATCCCTGAGTAGCTTCTTTTGTCTATGAATTTCAATTATGAATGGCCTAATTTTACACTTGGGAATTTGGGGTATAAACCAAGTTGTCATAAAAATGTTAGCTTTATTAGTGAATTAAGTTTTGAATTTGGAGCTTGACATATCTGATAATTCTTATCTATTCTGTTTCTTTACTATACTTTTGTGTTCTGGGTGGGTCCAGAATAATTCTTAGACTAGGAAGCCAAGCTTGTATGCTACTATGAAAATCATAATAAAACTTATCAAGTTTCAAAAGTATACCATTTGGTAGTAAAGAACATGAAGAGCTTTCTTCTGTCGGTTTTGTGCCCAAAATTCTGATTGGACTGCCTTCAATCTGCTCCGCAACTAATTTTCCATTCAGTGCGGCCCATTTATTCATGCGAGAAGTCTGTGCAAAGGTGGCCTCTAGTGTCGGTTTTGTGCCCGAAATTCTGATTGATATGGAAAGGTAGTAGCAAGAATATCTTTTCAGTGAGGTCAGCGTATCAAATTTTATCAAATAGCAACCAAGGAATTTCTAACTGGCCTGGAAACAGATCTGGAAAGTACAAGCACCAACCAAAGTTCTCTGTTTCTCATAGCTAGTGGCTAGACAGGCTTGCTTAATGCATGAAAAGCTTATGGCAAGGGGGTTCCAATTGTGTTCCAGATGTTATCTTTGCAATAAAGAATCAGAGGACAACAGCCACTTATTTATTCACTGTGAAACAACCTCGCAACTGTGGCATTTGTTCTTAAACATGGTGGGGCTCAGGTGGACTATGCCTAAGTCCTCGGTTGATCTTATAAGAAGTTGGAATCAGGTGGGGAATTCTGTCAGGAAAAAGAAATGGTGGAGTTTGATACCTGCTTGTATTTGGTGGACCATTTGGAAGGAATGGAATGCCAGGGTGTTTGAAGGAAAAAGCAGCACACTACAAAAGATCGAGATGAATTGTTTACTGCTTTTTCATTTTTGGTGTAAAGAAAGTTATGTAAATGATGATGATTCCATACTAGACATTATAGAATCCTTGTAAGTAGAGCAAGGTAAGGTTTAGTTGTTAATTTTTTGCTTTTTGCTTTTACTTTTGATCTTGTACTTGCTTACCAGTACAGACTTTGTGCTGAGGATATATATATATATATACACACAAATGTTACCATTCTCAAAAAAAAAAAGTATACCATTTGGCTTGATCTAGGTGGGTTAAAAGTAATGATCTTAGGTATGTGCTGTTAGCTGTGTTATTTTTGCTTGAAGATTACTAGTGCAAATTGTATCTGCCTACCAATTCTATAGATCGATAGTATGCTGACTGGATGCAACAAATATCTGTTTCTTATTATTTTGCATTGACTCTTTGCTTTATGTTTGGCAGTAAATATAAGTATGAACTGCAAAAGAAGAAAAAGGAACAGCAAAAGAAAAGTGCTGGTGAGTGTCTTGCCTTTAGAAGTTTGCTTTACTTTTGAAATAGAGGCCTCGTGGAAACTTCCTTTTACCAATGACTTTTTTCTATTCAAATGACAGCCAGCCGCATGGATTTGAAGGAGCTGAAAATGGGGTAAGGTTCCATATCAATGTATGGTAATACCTAACACGGGTACTCATTGAGAGAACAAATTTTAACTTTTTATTTGGTTCCCTTCATTTAGATGTCTACTCAGAAAAATGCTGCAATACTATGGCCATCTCCTCCTTTAGCCTTTTACTATTGGTGGCTCTGTATTTAAAGTTTTTTTGTTCTTTATTGTTTATAGTTTTTGTGTAGTTTTTAGACGAGTGCTTTTCTACTGGAAATAATTCATCTGAGCTGCAGTCCTAATATTAAAATTGTTTTATTGCATCTGCTTTGCAGTAGGGCTCATAGGTAACAGTATCAAACTCATTCAATACAATACTAACACTAGAACAACAAGAATGACGAGCTTGTAGACTTAAAATTTGTCAGCTGATATCACAGTATCACAATATCACATACAAAGGCAGAATAATCAGGCATCTTATTTCTCCATGAACTCTGGATAGGTGCCTCAGTTTCCTGTCGTCCATTGGGCTATGTTGATTGGAGCTTACTCTAATAGAAGACTTTTTGTACTTCTTTATTACTTTATACTTCTGAATGCAAACTAATGTTACCCTCATTAACTTTTTGAGTATTAATAGTAGGTTTACATTTTCATTTAATATAAGAAGAGATTGTGACGAGTGAAAAACTGAAGTAACAACTCTTATTTAAGAAATTTATCTTTTACCAATAAAAAGTAAAATAAGAATCATACCGAAAAGAGAACAGAGAAATATCACTTTGTATCTACTCTCAGCAGCGGACCCAGGAATTTTACTAAGGGTATCAAAATATACACAAATAAAGGTACGAAAAAAATTAAGGGGACTCAACAATGCCATATATACATAATTTTTTTTTACCCTTCTACACAGTAATTTTTCCGTGAAGAGGTATCAATTTGATACCCCTTGGCATAGGGTTGGTCCGCCATTGTCTGCTCTGGCTTGACTATTTGATGTGGATCATGAGGGAACGTCAGAGCTCATGCTAAGCACCTTTTCTTTCTGATGAAATAATCATATTTTATTTACGAAGGGCAAAAATACCCATATACAAGAAGTACGCCAAAAAGTAGAAACCTTACAAAAAATATGGTTCTCTACCCGCACGCAAGGGTGTGGCCTAGTGGTCAATAAAGTGGGATGATAATCATGGGATCTCAGGTTCAAATTCAGTGGAGACAAAAACAACGCTAGATTTTTCTTCAAATCTAGCTAAGCCATGGTGGATAGAGTTAGCTGGTACCTGTTGCTGGTGGGAGGTGGCAGGTATCCTTTGGAATTAGTCGAGGTGCACACAAGTTGGCCGGACACCAGTTATTCAAAAAAAAATAATATATGGTTCTCTACAAACGACACTTAATCTTCTATACATATAGGAACCTCATTGTAAGCACTTAACTCTTCACAAGTATCTGCTGCTTGTCCAGGAAAACCAATGGTTTAGGAAAGTAGTTATAATAGAATAGTGATATTTAAGGAAGTATGTTAAGTAATATATGATTCCTCTTCGTCTGTGTAATTAGCAGCTATCACGACTTTACTGACCATTAGAAAATAGAAGACATGAAGTTTAATTAGGGGTGATGTACCTTTCATTTCTCCTTTCCGAAAAAGGCCAGTAGGTCCTGTAAAACTTCACTCACATTTTTTAATAATTCCAATCCGAAGTCTTCAGAAATGGTTATTCTGCTTACTACTCTTTTATGTCTAGAATTCTAGTATGCAACTGTTAATATTTGACTTGTATTAAAGAAAGTGTGTGAATTTTGCTTTCCATATCTCTATGTTGAAAGGCTCTCTCAAATTCGAAAAGTGGGCCTTTAGAAAAAATTTATAACAGGGTGTTCCCAATATTGTTCTTGTTGTGCTAGTTAAAATTGCTTGATACATTTACCAGGAAGCCTACTTGTAACACGGTGTTCCCAATATTGTAGTTCTCAGTTCTACTGTTAGGTTTAACACATGGTAAACGATATTATCAATGTTCTCTGAAGTTAATGACCAGTAAGCCTACTGGGTCACATCTATCACGGCTGCAGTCATGTAGTGCCAACGTGGCGTGGTTACATTTTTAACCCCATTTTCCCTCTTGCTTATTTGGTCTATTGTCCTGTTATTTGAAGGTTTCTTTTGAATGTTATTGCAGTTACAATATCGATTCGCATGATTATTCTGTGCGTTTGAGAGCTGCTCAAAAGTTTTTGAAAGATGGGGACAAGGTAGCTTGGACTCTTGTATAAGTGCTTTAGAGAACATGATGTTTTAACGTTTAATTGGTATTTATTGGTAATTCCTGCAGGTAAAAATCATAGTGAACTTAAAAGGTCGTGAAAATGAGTTTAGAAATAATGCTATTGAGCTATTAAAGCGTTTTCAGACCGACATCGGTGAGGTAAGCATGAATTTTTTTTCTAGTGTCAAAAGCAAATATTACTCATGATGCTTTGTGCCCAGAGTGTCCAGAAGACTCTGAATAGTTTTAAGTGTGCACACTAAGATCACTAGATGGCCTGTTAATCTGAAAACATGTATCAGAAGGTATTGATAACAGCCAAACTTGATTTGAAATGGCAATTGTGTAGGTATTGCCATTTTCTATTGTAAACAGAACCGTTTATGAAATTTATCTGCTACATCTTGGATGATATGCGAGATTGTAAGTGCAGCATTATGATTCTTTCTCAGAGACATTCAGTCATTACCACCATTATTCTTTCCCACTATCCTTACCAAGTTCTCTCTTAAGCTTTTCCTGCCTTTTTGAAGGTAATCGACCCACTTTGTCCTTTGAAGAGAGTATTCCTAGAAAATAGTAAACAATGAGTAATGATAATGATAACAATCAAGCACTGTCCACAGCATAAGAAGATGGGATTAGAGATCCAACATTTTGAAAGTTACCTGAGATCAGTAGATCAATGAATAAGTTTGTGCATTCATGATTTCAAATGAACAATTTAAGCACACACTTTCAATTAGTCTACGTGAATTTGCCTCTCTATAAGGTCAAGTTGATGGTTCTACTATGATTTCATATTTGCCGCCTATTCTCCCCACTTCCTTCACACTGCTGGTTTCTGTCCAAAGGGAACTTAGTTCGCTTGATACTGTTTAGTCCAACTCTTTTTCCCTCTCTGGCTAGTTAACTTCTTTCGGTGCTATTCACAGCTTGCATCCGAGGAGAACAAAAATTTCAGGGATAGGAACATGTTCATAGTTTTGGTACCGAATAAGGCTGTTGTACAAAAAGGTCCCGAACCACCGAAGAAAAAGGACAAATCAGCAACTGAAGTGTCGGCCAGTGTTTGAGAATTTATTAGAAGGGACAGTTAGCAGAAAATCATATCATATATTTCTCAGGTGAAAGCTGAGATGCCACCCTGATGTATGTCTTGTATAGTTTTAGTTGCATACAAGCCTGTAATAGGATATACACTTGTGTAGTGTCTGTAACAGTAGCAAGAAATATTCAGTTTTTTGTAGTAATATGGAGTAATAGGTAAAGTTGAAGTAAGTTAAGCTTTACTTCACTTGCTATATTTCACATGATGGCGGCTTGAAGAATTTGAGTGCTCCTTGTTTCCTTGTTATCTTTTTCCTTTTAGTTTCTGTATTACTCCCTCCGTCCCAATTTGTTTGTCGTAGTTTGACTTGCACAAAGTTTAATAAAAGAATATTCTTGAAACTTGTCGTCTAAAATAAGCAATGAATATTTGTGTGGCTATAAATGAGTCAAAAAGTAACTTTAGAGTTGAATTATTGCCAAATTTAGAAATATGACAATCTTTTTAGGACGGACAAATAAGGAAAATATGACAAACAAAATGGGACAGAGGGAGTATTAAGGTTTTAGGCCGAAGGAGACTTTTGTGGGCAAAAGCTACAAAGTTACCCAATATTGTGCTTGTGCTAGGTAACAAATACCTCGTGGAATAGTGGAGGTGTGACAAGTTGGTTGAACTTTACCAGAATTATCGTTCTAATAATTTTTGTCAACAAAGAGGAGAGACTTTCCTATCATTAATAGTAATGACTAATGAGCCATTAATTACATTTCTAAGTTGTCCGTTCGCTGTCATATTTTGGGGGTGAGTCGGGTGACTTTACCTGGAAGTACTTTGCAACCCAAGCATCCTGTGAAGATATTTGTGTGGTTACTTAAAATCGTACCTGCATAAGATATTTGCTATGGTTCTTCAAAACTACAAGATTTTGAGACTTTGAGAAGTCATCAAAGCTAATCATCTTATTTGAGCAGACTGTATAACATGACATGGATATATCTAAATCACCGTAAATATTATGGTGGTACTATAAATATTTTGTTGATTACACTTTCTCTTCAGTGCTAAAAGAAAAAGCAACTTTGTTGAGAGTTCATTAGTTATTGGATATTATAAGTATTAATTTTGACAGTTACAATGAAGTCGATCTCGTAAAATATTAGCATTACATTGTTCTATGTATTGTTCTAAAGTATCTTTATTTTCTTAGCCGAGGGTCTACGCAAACAGTCTCTCCTCCTTGGAGGGGGTAAAATCTGCGTATATCCCACTCTTTTCAGACCTTACTTTGTGGAATATACAAGATATGTTGTTATTGTTGTTGTTGGAATATACATATCAGATATATTTTCAACTGTTATGATTGTTCTTGATGAATTATAATGTCGAAGTTTTAAAATGCATGAATTATAATGTCGAATCGTAAAAATATTTATAAAATTCTTAAAAGTTCGCCAACCTACTCACCGAATCCCCACATTTCTTCACCACACCAAACTTAAAAATAAAGGTACTTAATTTTCAATTCTCAATATTCGAATTATGTCATACTTAACATTATAGTAGAGTACAAAAATTAAATAAAACTAAAAGGTAGAACTACAATATCGAACTTTATTAGCAAACAAAATGGTAATAAAATATGACCAATTTTCTCCAGAAATTAGCAATCCGGTACAACAACTACATTTCCTATTCCTTCAATAAAATTTGTTACTAATAATTTTCCTTCCTAGTATAATATTATCTCCAATAATACTGTAATCATACGTATCCCGTTTCTGAACCAAACTACCTGTAAAATATGTATGCGTTGAGAACTAAAACAGTCACTTTGAAAGCAAAAGTAAGCGTACGACAGAAGTTATGAAACTATTCAAACTAAACTACAAGGACATGATGAAAATGAAACCAAACCCATGTCTGAACCATCATTTTTTTCTTATGTCATCTCTACCCTAAGTTTTACATTTGATATTAATTACTAGGAACAAAGTGTAGTTTCCAACGAGACCGTTATATTAAGACGACGAAACAAAGATATTGTTATAAGTTCATATATTTCTTCACGGTAGTTAATTTGACGCTAGCAAGTTAGTTTCATTTTAACACTATTATACTCAATAAATGGTTTTGCAATTTGTACAAGATAAAATATCACTCTAAATTGTCACAATTGTTGGAATTTGGTCAAGTTTCTGATAAGCACTATAGGTGAATTCCGTTATAAAGTTAATAAATTCAAAAGTATTGATAAGAATATATGTTTTAATTAAGTTTCTTACAACGTGACTTTATGTACAAAACTTCTTTGGTTTAAGCTACTTCAGTGTACTGAGAATGAATATAAGAAAATGAAAAAACAAGTAGCTATTTAAAAATCTTTATGTAGTAACCTGGAAGTTAAAGTAAATAATATGCTATGATTGGTCTAAAATACACTAACTGTTAAGTAAATGGTAGTTGTATTTTTGAATATGTGATCTGAACTTGTATACGCTACAAATCTTAGTGAAAACTAGAAATAAACAATTTAGCATAAAGTAAAATAGTACTCCATGTAAAGGAGCATCCAGGCAATATAAGAAAAACCTTGGGGCTAATAACCAACAAAAGGAAAAGCTTAAGCAAAGAGCTGGCATACTAGCAAAGCTGTTGGGAAGAAGAGAGAGAAAGAGAATGTGCATGGTGGTTGGAAAACTGAGGAAGCTTAGCTTAAAGGCAATGGAGACTCTGCAACCAACACATCTTCCATAGAATGGACACAATTAGGTACAAGAAAGATACATATATAGAAAGGGACACCAGTACTACTATTGGCTTACCTTTCTCATTCTTTCTTTCATTTAAAAAATAATCCTTAAACCATATATACCATTGTCATCACCCTTCGTTTCTCACTAGAATCATCTACTCATCACCACATCTTCCATAGCCATGGAAGCCAGTGCAGGTCTAGTTGCTGGTTCTCATAACCGGAACGAGCTCGTTGTCATTCATGGTCATGAAGAGGTAATGTCTTTGAAATGCTCTTTTGGAATGTCAAATGTTAACATTGAAGTGCATGCATCTAAGTAACCTTATAGAGTTACGTTTAAGTAATATCTCTATGTTCAATATGAAACTCCCCAAAAGAGGTCTTGGATTCTAACCTTCCTTCTTGTCGTATATATATTTGGTGCAGCATAAGCCATTGAAGGATTTGAGTGGACAAGTTTGTGACATATGTGGGGATGAAATAGGACTAACAGTGGATGGTGATCTCTTTGTTGCCTGCAACGAGTGTGGTTTCCCGGTGTGCCGGCCATGCTACGAGTATGAGAGAAGAGAAGGAACTCAACAGTGTCCCCAGTGCAAGACCAGATACAAACGTCTTAAAGGTATATAGGTCTTGATGAATGAAACATTCAAATCCATGCTAAATTTCCACTTTTTCTTTTGACTTTAATTGTATTTGATGACTTGAAGGGAGTCCAAGAGTGGAGGGAGATGAAGATGAGGAAGATATTGATGATATTGAGCATGAATTCAAAATTGATGATGGCCAAAACAAGAATAGAAATATTGCTGAGACCATTCTCCATGGTAAGATGACCTATGGAAGAGGACCAGAAGATGAAGATTCTGCTCAATATCCTCCTGTAATTGCTGGAATCCGCTCTCATCCGGTATGAATATTAGTATCCAATCCAAGAACTACTAAACAAACAGAAGTTAAATTTTTTGAATACCTTACACATGAATGCATCGTGCAGGTTAGTGGTGAATTCCCATTATCAAGTCATCATGCAAATGGAGAGCAGATGTTGGGATCTTCCCTGCACAAAAGAATACATCCCTATCCAGCTTCTGAACCTGGAAGTGCAAGGTGGGACGATAAGAAAGAGGGAGGGTGGAAAGAAAGGATGGATGATTGGAAATTGCAGCAAGGAAATCTGGGGAATGATTATGATGACTCTGCTGACCCTGATATGGCCATGTATGTAGTTATCGCTGAACTTTACCATGAAATTGTTACGCATATATCTTGAACCCTAAACTTGCTGAGTGAGAATTGCACTTGAGCAAACTGCTCACATCTAGATAGTTCTTGATTATTTCCTGTGGTTGGAGATACTAGCACTTGACTAGTTACATTAACTTCACACTTTTTTGCTATTCACACTCACAAAAATGGAAGTAAAAGGAGTATATACAACAAGTTCATGCCAGTAGGAGATAGGCTGAGTTAGTTGAAATGAGAAGGCACTTATAGTTGCAGCGCAATCTATACAAGTAAAAATTTCTGTATCTACTCCTGCAGCTAACATTTCAGATTCACTAGATTGCACTGATTTATTCTCAAACACATCAATACAATGCTAAAAATAGTTAAAACTGCAACATGCTCTCAGTTAATAGATATGAGAAAATGCAGGGTGGATGAAGCAAGACAACCTTTGTCAAGAAAAGTGCCAATTGCATCAAGCAAGATCAATCCTTACCGGATGGTGATTGTGGCTAGGCTGGTGATTCTAGCCATCTTCCTCCGTTATAGAATTTTGAACCCAGTGCACGACGCGTTTGGCCTCTGGCTAACTTCTATCATCTGTGAGATTTGGTTTGCCTTCTCTTGGATCCTTGATCAGTTCCCCAAATGGTTCCCAATCGATCGTGAGACTTACCTCGATCGTCTCTCTCTCAGGTGATAAATCTTTGCTAGTCTATTCTCCTACTATAGATTAATAATCAATGCTAAAGCACAGCCTTAAAACCAACGGAGTATTACCAAAACAATTTCCAATATATAAGTCTTGTATTTCCCCATAAAAGATGCCATATTTTAAGTACAATATACATACTAAACTAAGCCACATCAAAGTTACATGGATGAGGAAGATATTAGCATTCGGGCAAAACATACTAGAAGAAACTATGATAAATCATATTTGCATTCTAACTCTGAATGAGATTAAAATTTACAAAGCTGCATTTAAAATCATTGTCCAAGGGCACCTTAAATGTTCAAAGCAATTTTTACAAGATAAAACTTTAGAACTAGAGAAATACATATTTCATCAAATACTTGATGTAGGTATGAGAGGGAAGGAGAACCAAATATGCTAGCCCCTGTAGATATCTTCGTCAGTACAGTGGATCCCATGAAGGAACCTCCGCTTGTTACGGCTAATACGATCCTCTCAATATTAGCAATGGACTACCCTGTTGACAAAACTTCATGCTACCTATCTGATGATGGAGCTTCTATGTGCACCTTTGAAGCACTATCAGAAACTGCAGAATTTGCTAGAAAATGGGTTCCCTTCTGCAAGAAGTTTGCTATAGAGCCTCGAGCACCAGAGTTTTACTTCTCTCAAAAGATTGATTATCTCAAGGACAAAGTCCAACCAACATTTGTTAAGGAGCGACGAGCAATGAAGGTATAGCTTGAACTCTTGATATTTATCAGCTTAGTGCTATAAAAACTTTCGAAGTCAAGTATCACCAACATTATTGTACTTCACAGAGAGAGTATGAAGAGTTCAAGGTGAGAGTCAATGCACTAGTAGCCAAAGCAACTAAAATGCCTCCTGGAGGATGGATCATGCAAGATGGAACACCATGGCCAGGAAATAATACCAGGGACCATCCTGGTATGATTCAAGTCTTTTTAGGCCAAAGTGGAGGAACTGATGTGGAAGGAAATGAACTCCCTCGTCTTGTTTATGTTTCTCGTGAAAAAAGGCCTGGTTTCCAGCATCACAAAAAGGCTGGCGCTATGAATGCTCTGGTAACTGGTTAATATATGCATATAAACATTATGAGCACACATCAGATATTTTGACAAGACTTTTTGCAGAATCACAAAACATTTTCTCGATGTGAACCTTGCAGGTTCGCGTTTCAGGAGTTCTTACCAATGCACCATTTATGCTTAACTTGGACTGTGATCACTACATTAACAACAGCAAGGCTGCCAGAGAGGCCATGTGTTTCTTAATGGACCCACAAATGGGCAAAAAAGTGTGCTTTGTCCAGTTTCCTCAAAGATTTGATGGAATAGACAGGCACGATAGATATGCCAACCGAAACACAGTCTTCTTTGATGTAAGATTTGGAAAAATATGCCACATACGGCCACTATAAAGATACTAATATACGTTGGAGTTGCCAAGATGTTTTACAGAAATACTTAATATAGCATACAAATAAAGTTTACCGATGTTCAACTGATTAACCTGTATGATTATTTTTGTAAGTAGTATTAGTTTTTCATGTACTTATTTTACTACTTGGGCAGATCAACATGAAAGGCCTAGATGGAATACAAGGTCCAGTATATGTTGGCACAGGATGTGTCTTCAGAAGGCAGGCATTGTATGGCTACAATCCTCCTAAACGTGCCAAGCGTCCAAGAATGGTGAGCTGCGACTGTTGTCCATGTTTCGGACGCAAAAAGAAGCTTGATAGATATAAATGTGAAGTCAATGGAGATGCAGCAAATGCTCAAGGTTTTCATATTTTCACATTCCAAATATTTTCAATTTTGAAGAAACCAGGCAGCTTCTTAAATAAGAACCCTTTGAGTATATATTTCCCCTTATTTTCTCTTTTCTCTTTTTTCTCCTCAGGATTTGACGATGACAACGAGCTGCTCATGTCACAGATGAACTTTGAAAAGAAATTTGGTCAATCAGCAATTTTTGTGACTTCTACTTTAATGATTGAAGGTGGGGTCCCACCTTCTTCAAGCCCAGCAGCCTTGCTAAAGGAAGCCATCCATGTGATCAGCTGCGGCTATGAAGATAAAACAGAATGGGGTTTGGAGGTAATATTATCAATAATCGGTAATGTGCTACTTCGTTTCTGTGCTTGCAAGAAAGACCTTTGGTGACAACGATAAACAACTAATAAGAAAACCACACTCTTCCAAGAGCCCGACTATTACCTTGCAGAAGAAGCTCTTTATCAAAATAATTCTAACCAAAAGCAACACCAGTCTAAGGAAAAAAAGCTAGTGCCTTGTTTCAAGCATATTTCAATTTGTGAAACAAGGATGATGTAAGACTTTTTGTACCAGTGCCAGTGTGTAGCTAGCATGAGAGATAGAACAATCACAATCTACTCTAATGTAATAACCTTTACAATATCTCATTTAATTGGTTGTAACTGCTTCTCAACTTGCAGCTAGGTTGGATATACGGCTCTATCACAGAGGATATCTTAACCGGTTTCAAGATGCACTGCCGTGGTTGGAGGTCAGTCTATTGTATGCCTAAGATAGCTGCATTTAAGGGGTCTGCTCCGATCAACCTGTCAGATCGTCTCAACCAGGTGCTTCGTTGGGCTCTTGGCTCCGTTGAGATCTTTTTCAGTCGTCACAGCCCAGTTTGGTACGGCCACAAGGGAGGAAAGCTTAAGTGGCTCGAACGATTATCATATGTTAACACAACCGTTTACCCCTTCACTTCCTTACCTCTCCTTGCCTACTGTACTCTCCCAGCTGTCTGCTTGCTCACTGGAAAATTCATAATGCCCGAGGTAAAAACATGTTTTTTTTCCTTAAAGACCATAAGGGAAAATTCTGAACAACTGTAGAACACCAGTTGCACCAAAGTAGTTTCTCATGTCACAAGTTATACTTGCTTTCTCAGCTATTCCATTGACTTCCAAATGCATTAATTGATGCAGATAAGCACCTTGGCAAGTCTTTTTTTCATAGCTCTTTTCCTCTCAATCTTTACAACGGGAATTCTAGAGCTAAGATGGAGTGGAGTAAGCATTGAGGAATGGTGGAGAAATGAGCAATTTTGGGTCATTGGAGGGATATCCGCCCACCTCTTTGCTGTAGTACAAGGTCTTCTGAAGATTTTGGCTGGCATAGATACCAACTTCACTGTGACATCTAAGGCAACAGATGATGATGATTTTGGGGAGCTATATGCCTTCAAGTGGACTACTCTCCTTATTCCTCCAACAACGATTCTCATAATCAACTTGGTTGGAGTTGTAGCCGGAGTCTCTGACGCCATTAATAATGGATACCAATCATGGGGTCCCCTTTTCGGAAAGCTTTTCTTTGCTTTTTGGGTCATTGTTCATTTATACCCATTCCTCAAGGGTCTTATGGGCAGGCAGAACAGGACCCCAACCATTGTTGTCATATGGTCAATACTTTTAGCCTCCATATTTTCCTTGCTTTGGGTTCGAATTGATCCATTTGTGCTCAAAACCAAGGGTCCAGATGTCAAGCAATGTGGACTCAACTGCTGATGTGCTTGCTCATTCTTCCTTGAATTCAAGCCCATGCTCTTTAGAGCACACACAGACATCTTCATGTATCAGGGCTCTTGTATCCTCCCCTGTGTGGGCTCTGATGTACGTTCCTCAAAGTAGAGTATGCAAACAAAAGAATAAACCTAGTGTGAGAAGTTTTGTTTAGTGTACAAATTGTACTCGATTTTGCATATGGCTAAATGAAAGTGAAGATCTGCTAATCTTTTTCCCAACTTGGTGAGCATTTATGTGTTTTACTTTCAACTATAATTAATTTTTGAACTTAGTGAACAAAGATGCAGCACAACATCTGAGGGAAGTACTAACCTATGAAGGATATGAGTGCGGTAATACTCTCGTCCTAATTACAGGAGTTAAGTAAACATAATAAATTGAGTGGGGAAAAAAGAATTTCAAGAAGATAACAAAAGGCACCTGAAGATGAAAATCAACAAATGAAACAATAGAAGATGAGTGGTGCTACTTTAGGCTTTGTCCATGAGAAGGTCAGGTTGAGAGGATTTGACACCTAAAGAGCTTGTTCTCTGGCACTTTATGCAACCTTTCTCGCAAAATCTTCTACGCACATTCAAGCAGATAGACAGCTCAGCAACTTCCTGTGCACCACAGGTATAGAACAACTTGGAATAATAAGAGAAAGAAATCAAATATTAGAGCTCGATCTAGGTATGACTATTTGATTCAAAGTAACTTTCAGTTAATATTCCGCTCCTCTATGGATTATATTTCATCAGCTACCTGCTCGAATGCAAAACAAGGCGGAAGGGAAAAGATACGAGACTGCTGATGTTGCAATGTCCAAGAATCTGCCTAAAGGCTGTCTTGATGTAAGGATAAATCAGCAACATATGGTAATATTACTTGATTTTGCCCAGACATGCTGAAATCATACAAAGTACCGCAAACAATCAGTTTCCATGCCCAAAGAAGAAAATCACTCTTCTGTGGACTGAATTGTACTCAAAACAGCACTTTACAAGCAAAAATTTCCTTTTGCTTCAACTGTTCTTGTGAAACTGTGTTTCCTACTTAAAATAGACAACAAATAATGACATGGATAAATTTGAACCTTTGACATGGCATGTGCAATTAGTGGATTGAGCTGTCCTCTTGCCCTTGTCTTTATAAGAAGTGGATCCAGACATACGGTACAGGCGCCATTGACCTCCACAATGCTCCAAAAGGCCACTAAACATCCTTGGCAGGAAAAGTCCATTTACCAATAATCTCCACAGGAACACTCTCCACCTTTGAAATGATGAAACCTGTTGGCGTCCCTTACAATAATAACCCTGTCCGTAACCTTGGATACAAACTTGGTGAAATTATGGCAATCCACACAAACCCTTAGGTTCTTGATGATTTTGATTTCACTTCTAGGTTCTGTAGTTAAAAGCCCAAAAGCAATAGCTAACTTCTCACTATGAACTTTGACCATTAACTCCTTCTCCTCTTCCTCAACATCATGCAATGCTGTGGTGGTCTCCGAGTGAAACCCAGCCTCCCTCATCTTTTCCATCAGCTCCTCCAGCTTAGCATAAATAGCTGCTGCTTGAGGGTGTGACTGGTCGCTGGATGTAAAGACATGCTGGCAGCCATTAACCTCAATTAAAGTGCACCCAGGGGTCTTTGCTAGATTCTTGTTCTTAAGAACTTTCCTAATTGAAGCAGCTTGAGAATAATTGCGATCTTCTGAATAGATGTTTGAAAGTAAAACATAGTATCCAACACTTCCTACGTCCAACTCAAATAACTTATCTGAAGCCAATCGAGCAAGGTCCATATTTTTGTGGACCTTGCATGCACCGAGTAACGCACCCCACTCGGCTGGACCTGGTTCAAGAGGCATCCTATAAATAAATTCCAAAGCATTCTCTAGTTTTCCAGCTCGGCCCAAGAGGTCCACCATGCAGGCATAATGTTCCGATAAAGGTTCAGTGCCATGATCTTGAACCATAGAATGGAATATTTTCTCACCTTCTTCTACCAAGCCAGCATGACTGCAAGCATACAAAACACAAAGGAAAGTGACGCCAGTTGGGGAAACTCCAAAATCAAGCATTTGATCAAACAATATCAGTGCTTCTCGACCACACCCATGGAGGCCATAAGCTGAAATCATTGCATTCCAAGTAACCACATTTTTTTCAGGAATGCTGTTAAACACTTGCCGCGCCTCTTCAATATTCCCACACTTTGCATACATGTCAACTAAAGCAGTTAATACATAAATGTTGGACTCAAATTTCTCCTTCTTTATTAAGTCATGGACCCATTTTCCCATACTCAGCGCTCCAAGTTGTGCACATGCAGAAAGTATACTCGTGATTGTGACGGGATTTGGATGGATATCTAACTTCTGCATATCTCGAAAGAGAGATATAGCCATTTCTGTCAACCCATTTTGGGCATAACCTGATATCATGGCATTCCACGAAGCTAAGCTTTTTTGCGGTGACTCATCAAAGAGCCTTCTTGCCAATTCCATTTCATTGAGTCGGCTATAAACTGTAGTCAAAGCAGTAGAAACTGAAGGATTTGAGGCCATCCCAGATTTCACACAAAAACCATGGATAGAACTTGTAAGGGTCAGATGACCAAACGGACAAGAAACAGGAATTAAACCCACAATAGTACTCGAATTAACTTTCTTCCCCTGAAGAAGCAATTCTCTAAATAACCTCACCGAAGATTCATTCTCATTATTAAAACAAAATCCAGCAATCATCGCATTACACGAAATCAAATCAGGCTCTCTTATTAGCTCAAACAACAATTCAGCAGTCGAAACATCTCCACATTTCGAATACATCGAAATCAAACCAGTAACAACATATTCATGATCAAGATACCCCATCTTAACAGCTAAACAGTGCACCAACATTCCATTCCTCAACTCCTGCAACTCAGCAACCGCAGTAAGCACCACGGCCAACGTAGTCGAGTCAAAACGAGTCCCTTTCGCAACCATATCGTGAAAAACCCGAATACTCTCCTCAAAACAACAATTCCTAACCAAACCAGACACCATAGTATTCCACAACACACTATCTCGTTCAGTAATTTCATCAAACACCTTATAC
Source organism: Petunia secreta (assembly GCA_029990175.1). NCBI lineage: Eukaryota > Viridiplantae > Streptophyta > Magnoliopsida > Solanales > Solanaceae > Petunia > Petunia secreta. Next base: position 5,011,246 of record JARKIP010000068.1, read on the forward strand.
GCATGACCAATTCTTTCAAAATTCATATACATATCAACCAATGCTGATCCAACAAACACATCACTACCAAATCCACAAACCAACACATGCCCATGAATCAAAATCCCAACTTTTTCATACCCTTTATTCGAAAAAGCCGATACCATGAAAGCGAAAGTAAAATTATCAGGCCTAAGTTTACTACTTTCAAGAAGCTGAAAATAAAGGGATAAAGATTCAAAAGGCAAGTTGTTTTTGGAAAAGCCTCTAATGAGTACATTGTAAAGGAAAAGATCAGGGGGGTGGGTGTTATTGAAGAATTTGAAGAGATTTTTGGCTTTGGAAATGGCTTTAAAGTCAAAATATTTGTGAGTTAGTTTAGTTATTGTAATGAGATCAGTGGCTAAGTTGTTGCGGATTAGATGAGCATGGGTTTGGTTAATGTGGGAAAGGGAAGTGGCTTGGTTGATTAGTTGAATAAACAAGTTTCTGTCTCTTTGAACTGTGGATGCTATGGTTCTGTAAATCATTTGGTTGATGTGAATAATAGTACTAATGTTTTGAGTTTTGACAATATATAGGCTTTGGCGGGAATGTGAATAGTAGTAATGTTACACTGTCCAATGTTTCATAAAGATTCTCACACATATTCTATTCCACATAAACTTACCTTTCTTTCATGATTTCCAAACTTAGGAAAACTTCAAGTACTACTGAAATTTGGGTTTATATATTTTGGTTTATGAAAGTACAGAAAAATACAGATGCCCATGGAGGAGGTGTGAGTGGTTGACAGTATTGGATTTACGGAGATGTAGAGGTAGAACGAAGAAGAATCGGGGCGATGTGATTAAACCTGACATAACTAATCTCCAGTTCACCGAGGACAATAACCCTAGATAGGAAAGCGTGATGGTCGAGGATTATGGTAGATGGTTAAATAGAATTCGATCTATTTCTGTCTTATTAACATGAATTTATTTAAAATACTCTATTTCTATTTATTCTTCGGCATTATTTCTATTGGTGTTTGATTTTTGTTACCCCACCTATCATTGATTTTTATGTCAGTATTTCCTTTATAATGATATCTTCATCTTGTTTTTATTTTTAAACTCGTTTTCAAAAATATTTTTGTTTAGTCGAGATTCATCGAATACACGCTCTCCACTTTGGCGGTAGTAAGGTCTGTGTACATCTCACAGTTTCCAGACCCCACTTGTGGAATAATACTACTTATGTTGTTGTCGTCGATGAACAACGACAAAACAACAAACCCTGTATATTCACGCGAGTGGGGTTTGGGGAGGATGATATGTACACAGACCTTACCCCTACCTCGATTGGAGGCAGAGAGGTGGTTGTTGATGAAAATAGAGAAAAATCGGGTTACATTTTCTGTAAAATTGTGTTTGAAAATTCCAAAAAAAAAAAAAAAAAACCTCTTTCTTCTAGATTTAGCTTAAACAAACACTTCCCCTATAAGTTCAAAAACTGAGTTCAAAACACTAAAAACTTTTTTTAAAAAAATGCCACTAGTTTCCTCTTCGCTTTTTCCTTACTATGTTGTTTAATACCATAGATCATGGGTTCAAGCCTTGGACATAGCCATTGATGTTTGTATTAAGTTAGACTTTAGACATCACACCTTTTGGGATGGGGCCTTTCCCGGACTCTGCGTGAATGCAGGATGCATTGTACACCGAACTGTTTTTTTTTTTTTTTTTTTTAAATGTTGTCTAATACCAAGTGAACCCAATTATTAGTCTTTAGTTTGATTTTCATGTTTTCATTGAACGTCCCTAAAGCCAAAAGAAGGTATGTATGCGACATGCATTAACTGAAATGATCTTCATCATATCTTTCACATACTACTATGACAAATTGATAATGTTGTGTAATTCTCCAAGCTGGAAATGAATTTCGGGATATTTGCATCTCCTCTGCACCTAATTTTGAACCTTTTTTCTTCTTTTGCATTTCTTTTTTTGTTGATGATACAAAAAGTTACATTAGGATAGGGGCTGCAGCTTTTTGCAAGATATGTGGAGAAGAAAAAGAGAGAAAGAATGGAACAATTCAAGACTTCCCATAAATAAATAAATTAGAAGAAAAAAATGAAAGGAAAAACCTATTACTATACACACTAGCTAAAGGTTGGAGATGTAGCAGAGACTCCATTTTGACCAGGAAGGTTGGTTAGCATTGCATTTGTGAGAAGCATTGGTAAATTATCTAATTCCAAGTATTAGAGCTGCTCACCACCTCTCCAATCTTGTTTCAACTGTATAAGATGAGACCTAATACTATATTCTTCTACCTGCATTGTTGTCAAATAAAAAACAATAAATAAATATTTCATTGGATCGGATACGGAACTTTAAAGATCAAATGTACATGTTTTTTCCCTGTGCGTCATGTATTATTTTATTAGGAACAGAGATGGAAAATGAGCTAGCTCCTCTGGTTTAGAACAGAGATGAGAAACCTCCTCAGATATTTAAGCTAGACATGCCAGGAGTTTTCTTTTGTGTTTCTACAATGAATACTGCACATTTTCTTCGTTACTAGAACCATGGATTGTCATTGCTGGGGCAAAAACTTATGATGACCAATGCAGACGTACTGACCTTAAACTGTCATCCTAACATGCGAGGAATGAATCTGAATTAAAGAATAAAGTAATCCAGTCCTAATGACAGAACTAGAAGATTACTATGTGGATATGGAGATGTTAACGAATATTGAGAAAGGAACGAAGCCAAGCGATACATCAGCTGGGTTGAACGACAAAGCATTAATTGGAGAAGGGAATAGGACAGGGAGGATAGTGCAGGACTAAGTGGCTGCGGAGATTCTATAAGGAAGGCACTAGCTTTATGGCGCCACAATTTGTCTCACCTGCAAAGCCGCTGTTGAAGCCAACAAGGCTTCACATTCATTCAGCATGGCTCGCTCTTGAGCTGCTAACTCAGCAAGTTGAGAAACCAGGCAGTTCATCCCTTCCACCTGCAAGTGTGACAGTGTGGGCAAAGAGAATTATATAGAAGTTCCTATTAATAGGATACAAAATTAGCCTTTAGGCTGTATTCAATTTGAATAAAACAGACAGATGAAAGCAATTGCTCAGGTTCTATGAAGGTAATACATTTCAATTGTAGAAGCAATAATCCACATGTTTCAACTACAACCAATTAACATGTAGCCAAAGAGTGTATCCAAGCTCGTGATTCAACAATTACTGGCAGGCTCCATTATCATTATACTCGAGTAGTATCAATTCTTTTTGGTACTTCAATCAAGGCCATTTTATACAAGAAAGACAGTCTACTTTAAGTTGCACTTAGGCAATTAAGAGCTTCTACAGTAAAGGCCAAAGACCATCCGGAACAATTTTAAGTCTAATATTCACAGGCTTGCAGTATTCATCTATAGTTTATCTTTGCAACATACCTTGGATAACAAGAGGGGTTTTGGGGGGAAGACAAAAAGAAATTGTTTTACATCTTTGCCACAATTACTAACTATTCATACTTCTTAACAGCTAAGAGAGCCACACTGATGTAACATTGATACAAAATGTGTACACAAATTCATATATTTGTCAAACAGTCATTGTTAAAACTTCTGCTGATCAATAAGCTAAAAGATCGTAACATTCCAGCAGAAACAGGGGTGGAGCTACCCTTTATCCTTCACCGGAAAATTACACTATTTAGATAGGTAAAAAAGTTTCTTTTATGTATTTATACCATATGTTGAGCCCCCTTAATTTTTCGTATGTTTAGTTGTTTATTTTTTGATGCCCCTTAGTAAAATTCCTGGCTCCACTACTGAGCAGAAGGGTCATGGGAGGAGAAGAAGAGAATGAGAGATGGAGAGCAAGAATTATAAAATGGTTCACTCCCCAAGCTAAGCATATTCATAGTTAGAACTATTTCAACAAACTTTTGTTGATCTAAACCTTAATACCTGATTCAGATAAAACAGAAATGGAAAAATAAATTTATTGCAGGTTCTTTTTTTTGTACACAACATTTTCTGCAAAACGCAACTATGATAACCTGAAATGTCATATCAGACACAAGACAAAGCACCATATTTTCCTATTCCCAGTTCACCTAAACAAATAATTGTGTTGCAGTAAAATCAAATGCATCAGCAATTTTTCGTTTTCTTCCACACTCAATCTTCTAAGAACAAAGATGAAATAGAAATAAAAAAAGACTACAAGGTAATAAACAGATGAAGTAACTATAGTTTCCTGACCAAATAACTTTAAGCAGCAAAATTCTCAGTTTTGAAATAGAGAACTCTTCAGGAGTCTTGCTACCAGCTCTATCACAAAAGACTGCTGAAGAGTTTTCGATTTCTCCAAGAACAGCTCTCCTGATCTCTCTAATCGACATGCATCATCTCTAATCGAAGTACATCACTCGAACAATTGAGGATTGTGCAAAGTGTAATTGTAAAAGTTAAGGTCCATCTGGTCCAGGTTTAGCTATTGCGTCTTATGTTACTTAGACTAGCTTGAGAATGAAATTAATATGGTAAAACAAGATATAAAAAACATATGAAATCATATAAAAGGAACTCACCCTAGACAATATAAAACATATGGAGGATCCCATTGCCTGCATTACATCAACAGCTGAGCAAACAGCTTCCTTCACACTTTCAATATCACCCTATAAAAGAACCAACTAGAGCTAACATATCTGTCTTAGGGAGCATCGATCTCAAAGGAAAGTATCAAGTGGCATACCTTTGCTCGTCCAGTTATTGGAAGACGGAGAGTGCACGCTTGTAGGTCTTGAATAGCATGAGATACTGAACTGCTATGATCCCTTTCAATCGAAGACCACTCATCAAGGTAGGTGAGCTGAGCCAACCATTTCCAGAGCAAAGTCAGATAAGCAATAATGCCACATCTATATAGAAATCATATTGCCAACTGAACACAAATGAATGTGGTTTTTAATGATCAGTTGTTCTACTCTCTCACTCAGCTCCCCTTCCCCTTCCCCTTCCTCCACCCAACCCCACCAGCACTCCCAGAAAAGAAAAACATAGTTACAGACTATTCATTTGAATCCTGATTTTCAAACTGAATCCAGATACAGAAGTCAAATCAGCATGAAGAAGAGTAATCACAAAAGGGAAAAAATATGGAGCAGTGAACATTAACACTGACTACAAATTGGTTTTGTTAGAAAAGATCAAACAAGTTCTAGGTTTTAAAGCGTCCACCTTTATGAATTGAAGAAAGCTAATTTCACACACTTAAATCAACCTCAAGTTAGTTCAATGATATATACATATAAATGGTACCATTCTCAAGAAAAATCAACTCCAGTGTTTTGGGTGTTAGTCGTTCCAGATAAGAGGAAAGAATTACTCCCACCTTTTTCACTTTATGTGGCTTTATTACTATTTGGGAGTCAAAAAGATTTTTCTTTGACCACAATTTTCTTAAATATTTTCTAAATATTTTAGATTATTCATTATTGTAACTTATAGTGTACTACTTTTTATGTAGTTCACAAAGATGTATATTTTATTTTGAAAAACTTAAAGAATTTATGCACGAATTCAGACAAAAGATTAAGTAGTTGACCCTCGTCTTTGAATCTTGCTACATACAATGGAATGGTGGGAGTATACTGTACCTAAAGATCATCAAATTCATGTGGCCATTAAGTGACCACATCTTCCTCATACCTAGTAGATCTACTATGAGCATATAGAGAAGACTATATTCATATACTGTCAACCGTTTGATCCTTGAAGGCAAAGGAAAATTTATGGCATTCCACAATGAAAATCCTGCTTTCCATCACCACAGGCCAAAAACTGCCTCACTTAAATCCCTTAAAGAGATGTAAAAAGACAAGAGAAATGGTCTAGAGTCAAAACATCTTAAACTAAAGTCCTATGATTAGGAAGATTTAGAAACATAGAATCCACATACTTTTCTGGAAAATTATGCGAACTTTAAGATTAACAGATCAGGGACGAACTTTGATTCATCTGTATAAACTAATAAAGATGCTTACCTGTTCATTTAAAACTCCAAAAAGCTTCAACTTCAGCTTCATTTGTTGGAGTGCAATTCTCTTTCTAATAACAGAAGCCCATAGATCTGAGGTATTTCTCCAGACATTGTACAATGTTTTCTGCATAAGCAGAAATTTAAAGTGTTAAGACAGTTAAATCAACAACATGTATGCACCCAATTGGTTATTTATTATGGAAATAGCACAAAGCATCAAGCTACAAAGATATGAATCCCACGAGCCCAACCAAGCAAAACTTAAGTAATTAATAGAGTAGAGAGTAAGAAGCTAATATATCAAATCAATGAAAGCCAGTTCGTCTATACTATTATAAAACAAAGGCTTTTGGCCTACTGCTTATGATTAAGAGATCATTCAGAATAATATTTCCCCTTTTGTATTACTAATCAATGTCCACCAGGGTCCTTTTTCAAAAATTGACCTATCATGCAGTGGCTTTCAGGAACCAGATAAACATTTTCATACACCAACTCAAGGTAAACCAATTAGCAGAAGAGAACTTCACAAGGTACAAGGAAAGACATAATGATTATAAGGTAATATATATGATAAAAGTCTAAAGGACCATTCTGAGGCTTCACAAGGGAAATAACCCAACCTCAGTTTTAACTTTCTGCGCGTGCAATGCTGCATCTGACCTGGCATTTGCATACCGCCACTGGAGATGTCTATTATACAATAGCCTCAGCTGATGAGCATCTTCTATGTGGTTAGCTGCCTTCTTCCCTTTTTTAATATCTGCAATAAAGGTGAGGACAGACGTAGAAGTTTTGGGTTGTCTAGATGGACTGGAAGGTCTTATCCGAGAAGGACTTGGCCCTCTAGATGGTGTACTTGGGACTGATTTTGTTCGAGATGGACTGACTCCTCTAGATGATGAGGATGATACCACAGATGCTTTACTTGGTGAAGGAAGACGTGATCCGGGAGCTGACGCAGTATGAGATCTAGCTCCTGGGTTCCCTAATAATGTTCTTTCTAATGAACTCGAAGATGTGGACTTCTGCATTGAAAGTGAGTTATCATCTACTGACCGAACTCCAACTTTTACTCCATCATCAGATGATACTGACAGCAAATCGCTGGAAGATTTTTGCAATGGTTTAGTATAACCATCCAATGACAATCTTCTCAAGGAAGGCGTTACTGAACGAGTAATTGGAGCGAGTTTGCTACTCTTATCACTCAGATCAATACTTTGGTTCATAGCGCCGGAAGATACCTTTCTACCTGTTCTACTTGGCCAGCGGTGCTGGTCCACTAATCGGGCATTTAAACTATCAATTGGTCTAGAATTCTCTGCTTGATCAGCAGAATTCTTTCCTTTCAGCGGGCTCCTCCTCCTCTCAGGTGTGGCCTTTCGAGAAGCAGGATGTGTTTCACCCTGTTTCTGCACTACATTTGATGATGGCCTCAAAGTACGATCACACAGAGCATGAGGTGCAGGTTTTTCTCTCTTACTAACAGGTAGAGAAAAGGTATCCGACTGAAAAGAAACACTGAGACTCCTCATCGTTGAGGGCCACAAAGCTTCTGGCATCCGATTGCCTGCCAACTTTCTGGACAACAATTCTTCCGCGGATGTATCCCGTACAGGTGTTGATGGTGATTTACTGGAAGGTGATGTAGGCGTGGTGGGCCGTTTCCTTTCAGCCGATACGGCTCTTTTAGGTAACGACAGTGTTGATGTAGTTCCAATTCTTGTGGCATTTGGAGAAGAGCAACGTCTGGGGCCAGAGGATGCTGATGGAGTAGGTGACCTATACCTAGAACTAACTTCTCGGGTTTTAGGCCGGCGAGTGTCCCCATTATTCTTCTCAGGCTGAACGAATGGACCTCTTCTTGTCTCCACCGTTGAATGCTTCTTTAATCCTATCTCTGATTCATACACATCCATCCAAACTCTCCAGATTAGACAGCATTGATATCACCTTCTTATAACAATAACTTGAGCCATTCTTGAGAAGCTCTCAAGAACCCACCTTTAATCTAATAAATTACACACCAATGCCTATAAAGTAAGATCCTTTTCTCTGCTGTAAATCTGCCAAAAGAAATTCGAAACTAAAAGTAAGATACTGTAGATAAAATAAAAGAAGCAATAAACAGTTTGAAAAAGAAAAAAGGATGATCAAAAGAATACATCTTTACAGGCACCTAGATCTGAAGAAGAATCAATATTGGAATCCCAACCAATAAAATGCAAATGCTTGTTGTATAATCACAAAGAATGAATCCTCAAAACTAAGTAAGATCAGGCAAATACCAAGATAACTCAATTAATGGAAGAACCCCCTATGCTAATATAATTAAGACAAGAATGTAGATAGTCAGGTATGCTTAATAAAGAAGGAGAAAGAGATTATATGAACCTCTTTCCCTTAGAATAGGGAAGTATAGTGGGGGAGGGGGTGGGTGTAGGATAAGTAATAGAGGTAGAAATGATACAGAGGACAAGAAAAGCTTCTCACATTTACTTTTCTCTCTCTCTCTCTCTCTCTCTTTTTCATACCCATTCCTAATTTTGCTTTTTTGACCCTCTCCTCTTTCCCTGGACCCAACAACAACACCCCTTTATCCCTTCTCACGGGAGTGCCATGGTCAGCCAAGCTGGATATTATAACTCAAGATAGTCACAGCCTCTCTGTCTTGTTCCTTCTTTCCCACACTCAACTCCTTTTCATGAAAGGGAAACTCATCCAACACTCAAAAACTTACACTATGGTAACTAAGTAACTAACTATACACATGCATTAATAGGCTTCAATCATTTTGTTTCAAGGTTAACTGCATTTCGGTGGTTAATTAAATAATTAGAAGAATGATTTAAAATTATACTCCAGTAAAACTTTTGTTTGTTTCCCAATCATATTCCTGCTAAAATGAATAAGAAAATAATTATAAAGGGGGTTATGGGGGCGAAAATGGAGGACCACGTGCATGAAGGATCATTGTCCATCCCCATGAACTCACAGTATTATAAATACACTTAAAAAAAATTATAATTACACATATATCTATGTGAAAATCTATACATCCTCGCTTCTTTAACACTAATAAGCCTATAATGGTAAAATGAGAAATCCAAACAATAATTATTTTTTCTGTTGACTATGTCCCATGTTTAGTGGATTTTAGGAACAAAAACCAATGAAATATATGAGAATATATTGAAAATCACAAGAAAAATGAGATCTAATAATGTGGTGTGGCAGATATTGTTCCTAATTCTGTATACATCTGCATTATTTGTGTACAGTCTCCATAAAAAAGGTTCAGAATAATAGAAACAGTAAATTTTCAAAAAACAATGCCAAAACTATGGTTTTTTTTATCTCAAATACTGAAATTCGACTGCAGTAAATTCGAAAATAGACAAAAACAATTTCAAAGTAAATCATATTTATAATCAAGAAATCTTCGAGGGTTTGTGGTGTACTATTTGAAATTCAATAAATAGTTGATTTCGTTTTACCTTCTCAACTATAATACCATACTTTTGTTTGCATGTAGAGGCGAACTTAGCCCCTTTTATGAGGTCCTGAGCGGGCACCCGCTATCGTGGAAAAAATAGTATGTATGTCTATATTTTCAAAAGCTATATATATTATTTTATTATATAGGAGTATTAAAGATAACGGTGCCTGCCGTGCTCAACTCCTCGGTTCGCCTCTATATGTGCGGGGTTCAAACTCGTGCACCTAACCCACACATCAAAATTTCAACTCTTACCACTTGACCAATTCTTTTAATCTCCAATTTATGAATTCTACTACAGTAAATTAAAAAAAAAAAAAAAATCGGTATCATAGAATTGATTAAAACCCTAGCAGAACAGAGACGGAAAGAAACTAAATATTACAAAATAATCCCAAATTTAAACAAAAAGTTCTAATTTTCCCAGCAAAATTAATTCAGAAAGCAAGTCATATAATGATAAAAAGTATAAACAATTTTTTGAGAACATGATCAAACCCCAGCAAAATAGAAACAGAAAGGGATATAAAATCTAGAGAAAAATCCCAAATTTGATTTAAAGTTTTTCAATAAATTATAAACAAAAAAGAAAAAACAAATTAAAATTCGTAGAACAAAATAAATCAAACCTGAAAAGTAATCAATAAATCAAACAAAAGTCGCCGGACGAGAGCCGGTGATAATTTGACCGGCGAAGATACGTAAACTGTATGATCAAATGAAATATGAATGGTATACGTATTCTAAATACACATCACGTGTACGCAAGATATATAGATATAGACGCGTGTATCTATAATGGTATATACGTGGACCGGTGGGGGGTGGGGTGCGGGGAAGTTGAAAAGCCGTTGAGAATGGACCAAGACAAAAGGGATGTTATGGTTTGTTTGGGGGAAGAAAAAGAAGAAAGACTTGTACGTAAGTTGGTTTTTTTGGCGCCACCCAACTTTGATTAAATAGAATAGGGCTAAGCATACTCTAAACTTAACTCACCAGTCACCCCTACTTTCTCTATTTTTCTTAACGATATCATCTTCGAGAATTCCGCTGTTTGACGTCTTCTAGTTATGTAGTCCCCCTTCAAATTACTGTGATACGATTCAATAGAGACAGACATGTGCGCTGAATATTATATTCATTGTATAGAATAATATTTACAAATAATGTATTTCATCGGAAGACATCATTAATTTAGAAAAAAAAGTAAACGAAAAAAAAATTGACAGCAAAAACCTTCTAATAGCACCAGAACTATCATGTAACCAAGAAATCAACATAAAAAAGCATCTAACTCACTGCACCAGAACTATCATGCAATGCATTATACGTGAGATACAAACAACTATTTATATAGTGAAGAAGCTATAAAAGGGGCGACAATTAAAGTTACTATTGAAATTACACTTGCAATCTTTTACTTTTATAAGGAGTACTTTTCACACTTGCATTTTTATTTTTGGGAAGTCATATTTCATATGATTTTGAGCAGATGAAATTTATAAAATATTCACTCATGTAGCATATGCCTGGATATAGTAAACCTCTCCATGCAAAAATATAAACATATCATTAAAATATACTTAAAACTGCATATAATTGTATAAATGTAATACTTAAAAGTTTTTGAAAAAACTATTGAACCATTTATTTTTGTCAAATCATATTTCATATCAACACTTTGATCATATGATATTTATAAAAAAAGTCCATTCAGTTTGCATATGCCTAGATGTAGTTAACATCTCCAGCAAAAAGCATTTAAATACAAGGTTTAAGTACATAATTCTTAGATTAAAGCTACATATTAACTTTTCTAAATTTAAAATAAAGTTTACGTACTTATAACTACATCTAAAAGGCATAACTCTAATACAAACTGTTTTTGGAATACCTATAGTCAAAGAAAATAATTACTTGGCTAAAAATATTAACTTAGGAACTTTATTACCACAATTTGTTTGGATTAGGCTGTGTATGGACTCAAAAGTTATGAATGAAAAGCTTTATACCGAAATAGACTATGAATAAACTGTAAAAATCTTAATGTGATAATAAGAACAAAATACTAAGAATTTAAAATATAAATAATTCGTAAATAAATAAACGAATTTTTTCTTTCCACTGAACCAAAAAAAAAAAAGACTTGATCACCATTGAACATATCAACACCATAAGTAAGCCTTATCATATGCGAAGAGTAGATGTTGTTGGAAAATTTTCTGTGAGAAAATCCATTTTGATAAACTGACGATTTAGAATATAGAGAATAAAGAGAATTGTCATGACACAAATTAAACCAGTTCATGAATCAGAATTGACAGAACATTATTAGTTACTACTTCAACCAAGAGGAGAAAAAAGAAATGCCTAACAAAGAAAAATAGAAACAACAAAAAAATAAAAATTGAGTAGATGACAGAGAATTAACCTTGTGGAGAAATAGACAATGGGGCACTTATTTTTGAAAAAGAATGAAACTAAATGTTGGCATCTCATGGCTTTGAAAAATAATGAAACTAAATGACATGAAGAAGCATCTGTTGGAAAGACAACGTAATTTTATTGGGGCTGCTGGTCAGGCGTTGTGTTTTAATTTTTTTTTTTAAAGTAGATTGTGCTATGTAGGATATTTTTTAATATATATATATATATATATATATATATATATATATATATATATGAGATATGATTATATATTTAAAAACTTGTATAATATTACACGCGTCATATATGAACCTTTGTGTTGACCTAAATCGGTGTAGGACAACAAATCAAATTTGTTTTGGGTTTTATTGATAATTTGCTTGTATCAAAATCGTACATAGGCTGGGATCAAATTTAAACGAGATGAATGCTGGAAATAAAACGAGACAAGGAAAGAATCAACTGTTAAACGAGATAAAGCATAAAAGTATAAGTCATGTATTGTATTTCTCGATGTCCTACTTGATTACAATTGAGTCCTATTTATAATTGAGGAAAAGAAAAACGTTATAGCCATAATAACTATGCTTTTATGACCACTACTCCATATTTGATCGTGGTCAGCTCATGATCTTCTCGTTAAATGCTAGAGCAACAGTCGACAGTTACAAAGATCAGGCCCCGTTCAACGAGGTGTTGCACTTGCTTGGGGATCACATTGTTGGGATGATCTTTCCGAGCTTAATGCTTCAAACATGATTTTTCTCGTTCCCCGAGATGGCTTTTCGAGGTGGAGAGTCGTGTTGCTTCCCCTCGTGGGTTTGCCTCGTAAAGTAGACTCATATCAGGTCTCGAGTCCTTGCTCGAGGCCTCAGTGATTTTTCATCCAATACAGATAGTCCCCCCACTCCTCGAGTGGTTGTCAGATCTGTCGATGAGTGGAATGAATTTTAGACGGGAGATCGACGTAGCTGTTTTTGCGCCGTGAAATTTGATAGCGGCGGTTGTCACTCCATATTTCCATCAATCACGCGTGGCGATCACTGATTGGACATGATTTCCTATTTTGCCTTCCCCATGCAATTGTAATCATGGAGCCTTTAACCTATATATAGTTACTCTTCTTCTTCTTCTTCTTCTTCTTCTTCTTCTTCTTCTTCTTCTTCTTCTTCTTCACACATCTTGTTTTTAACAGTAAAAAAAGAACTCTTGAATCTTCTTTGTTACCCAGGTAATCTTAAGAAATGTCCCAACAAAATTCACCAATTTCTTCACCTTCTCTTGTTGACACCATGATTGTTGGTGGTGAACTAGTCAATATTCCTGAACCATTGAATGTAATTGTCCCTCCTGACTTTAACATAGAGGGTTTACCTCGCCCGAGTGGCTTAGATCAAGAACAACGCCCAGTCACGGCTAAAGCTGCCGAGACTGTTATGGTGGACGATGAGGATGTTACCATGAGAGATGCTGGTGACGATGGACTTCTTTCAGACGACCTCGAGCTTAAACCTTACCATGTTATTCCATCCAAGATTGACCTCTCGAAGAATTTCGTCATGCAGCTTTAGACTGAGTCGGAAGTCAGGAGAAAAGGGAATATCCCCATAAAGGATATGCTGAGTTTGATTATTCAGGCGAACATATATTTGGTTCGTTCTGATTGCAATCGGGGCCCCGAGTTTAAGGTGGGTATTCCTGCTCCCTAGAGTCGAGTGTGCGATAGAGTCGAGGGGCGTTCCTTCGCTTTTACTTACCCCTTTACGATAGGTTTTTCGCTTCCTATCCCCGAGGTATTGGACACTTTTTGTCGTACCTACCGGTTATGCATAGCCCAAATTGGTCCTGGGATGTGGAGGCACGTTTAATGCCTCAAATTTTTGAGTAAGTTAGTCGGGGTCTCTTTCACCCTTGATAACCTTTTGTACCTCTTCTACCCCTCCCTTCACAAGGATGGGGTCGTTCAGCTTAACAAGCGAGGCTCGTACTCGCTGATCACGAAGAGCGAGGACATCGAGGATTGTGAATGGAACAAGCACTTTGTTCTCCTACCTACTGACCTTTTATCCTCGAAGCCTGATTTCCCCGAGCGATTGAATCGAGAACATGAGTATTTTCTTCCTTGTTTATTCTTGCTTCGATTTTTCTTTGTTTAACTCTTCGTTCCTGTCTTTTTTAGCCGAGGTGGTCCCGATCATTCGTCCGAAGGATTTGGCTCAATGGATTCAGGCTATTATCGATGCCAAACCTAGATCGGAACGATCATGGATGGTTTTGGCTGCTTTGGATGAGAATCAATGGGCATGCAAACAGCATGGTGAGTTGTTCTCAAACCATCTTTTTATCTTGCACATTTTCCTCGAGTCACCTTGTCTTGGAGTATCATCGTCTTTCTTTGTTGTAGGTCTCCTAAAGAGGGTGATTACCGCGCCGAGGGAGAAAAGGGATAAGAAGGAGGAAGTCCCCGAGGCTGGAGATGCTTTAAGTGCTTGTATGATTGGGAACTTTTCAAAGGGGAAAGGAGAAAAAAGGAAAGAGGAAGAGAGAAGAGTGATAGTCCCCGAGGAGTCACCGGACCTTGGGGCTAAAATAGGTTGAGTTTTTTCCCTTTTGGCTTCATCCTTCGTTTCGCTTCGTTTTTTGTATATCATTCTTTCTCTTTTTTCTTTCATTCTTGGGAAAGAATGAGCTGTCCTCAGAAAAAACTCCGGAGGTAAAACGGGTTAGATTAGAGCATGTCCCTTTCCCCGAGCTTATTCTTGCCGATGAAGTGAAGAAAGGTCAGGAGATGGTTGTCGCTTACCCTACTCATGAGCCTGAGCTTGTTCAGGTTGTTGATAAAGGTAAAATAGTGGTCCAACCTTTATTTGTAGTGTCAGTGGAACTGGATGATGCTCGGTTATCTCGAGTGGAAGACAAGGCCCCTTGATCTGCTTCCGAGCCTGCTCCCGACGCATCTTCTTGGAGACAATTTCGTTATATCGAAATTCCTTCCGAGCTTTATCTCCTAGATGGTGATATCTAGATCCCAATCAGTCTTCGTGGACCCTTGGGCCCCAAGGAACGTGATCGCATTAAGGAATCCCATATTTCTGATTTGACGGTTGATGCTTCTCAGCACGCCATCCATGTACGTTCTCTTCCTCTTAGCTTTTCCCTTTCAGCCTTGTGCTTGTTTCTTTTCCCGATTCTTCAGATTTTTCCTTTGTAATGTTACATCAATTCCATCAGGGCTGTCGAGATCGAGTGTCGTCGAGATGAGAACCTTCGGAAAATGAGGGCTGGATGGAGGGGAGAGCGGGCAGGTCTCCAAGCTCAAATAAGGGGTCTTGAAAAAGAGTTGTTGAGCTTAAGGCTTGAGCTTGATCAAGCCAAAAATGCTGCCATCAAATCCGATCTCGAGATGGTCAAAGCCCTCGAGGCCAAGTCTGTCGTTGAGGAGATGATGGCTCATTTGAAGGAGCTTTGCAATGCCGAGCTAAAGAGAGTTAGAGCCGAGACCCAATCAGTTATTAATGAGCGTGCCAAGAAATTTCATGCTGACTTAAAGCAGAAAATGCTCAAGATAAATGAGATGGCAGGAGAGAAGGAGCAGCTGGCCAAGGAGAAAGAACGGCTTGAGAGCGAAGTTAAAATCTTTAGGAGAAAAGTCGATTCTTTTTCCTCGAGGTGTGGGATGAGGAGGACTCGGGCCAAAGTTGATAAGAATTGGGCCATTATCCAAACGAGGCTAAAGACTCTGAAGGAGTGTCGCAGGGGGTTAACTTCGACGCCGAGATTGCCAAGGCTGAAAACGATGCTGCCATAGCTCAAAGATTGATGAAAAGTCTTTCTTCGAGCAGCGGGAGCTTGGATGAAGAGGAAGATGACTCGGAAGCATTGGCTTAGAGTAGTATTAAGGCCTTCGGGTCGTTTGCTCTGTAAATGCTTTGGCCTTTGAGCCTTTTTTATTTTAAATGAAAATTCTCTTTTTGTGAGTATTTAATTTGCTTGCAAGACTTTTTAGTACTTTTCTTAGTTCGAGCTAGCTTAGGGCGACGTCTCGCCCTTGAGCCGGAGGCTTAACTTACAACTGACTATGCATATCAAATGACAGTAAAAAGATGTTGAATCAAAGTTTATTCCATTGATAAGGTGCATGTGCTAGCCTCTATTACAATAAAGAAAAAATTACGCTAAAAGACATACTAAACCACTTAATTACGAAAAATACCGATACTTTTAAATAATTATCCTACATAACAACACATTTAAATATTTATACTACATAACAAATTCTACATTTCCCTCATCCCTTACTCAAAATCCTAATTTCACTCTCTTTCTCTCCCCTCCACACACCCACCCGCCAGTCCGCCGCCCTTCCACTTTCTCCGGCGACCAGCCGGTGTCTTTTCAGGTAAGGCACATCATGTTTTGCTGCGCGCTGCTACTGTTGGTACATCTCTTTTATTGCGGCATCACCGGAGTGGCGGCGTTGCCGCTGCTGCTCTGGGCGGCGCCAGATCTGTTGCTTATGGCGGTGGCCGGAGCTTCTACGCCGCCGATCTGTTTCTCTCATTCTTTTTTTTTTAATGTGTATTGATGTGTATATATGTATATACCCTTTTTATATTAATGTGTATTTGTATTTGGTTTTATTAAATACATTTTCAAATCTTTTGAATGGCTAGTTGAATCTTTTGTATTTTATTATATATTTTGTATTTCAATTGTATGTTTGCGAATCTTTTAGTTTTGTATTTGTATATTTTTGTATATACCCGTATTTAAGTGTGTGTGTGTGTGTGTTTCATATGTATGTGAATAAATTCTTTGCATATCCAAAAGTTCATTTGTATATCTTTGTATGTTGTGAGTGTATATAAGAGTATGTTTTATGTATTTTCATTGGTTAAATATACTCTTTCTTAAAATATGAATGTGTATTTTTTTTATGTTTTATGCTTGTTTTTCAGATTTTTTTTTTTAAAATTTTTTGGCCACCTTCCGTCGTGGGTCGGCCGCAGAAAACCTGAAACTGGAGCTGTGGGCTTGGGGAGGAAGAAAATTTCATTTTGCTTGTTTTGTTGAAACTTGTATATGCTTTGTAAAAAATGTATTGCTATGTTTTGTAAAATGGAAAAGTATCGGTATTTTTCTTAAATTTGGTCTTAGGATTATATATTTTTTTAAATCTCCCTACAATAAATGCCTGGCAATAGCATGACTTAGACAGAAAAGCTAGAAGATCAAAATATGCACTTATTGAGCGAAATCCCAAGGGTAGCCCTCGATGAGGTGATCGCTCGTTTCCCGAGGATCTTGCCTGGTGGAGTTCCCGATTGTTGAGTCTTCGTTTATTTGAATAAAAAAGAAAAACTTTCACTTCAAACAATCGATCAATTTGGCAAGTTCTTGCTTGTCCTTTCTCCCCTCCCTTTAGTAATCACATGCATGAGGCAAGGCTTGATTACTAGGTTTTATTTTCTTTTAGGAAAGACAGACGAGGGGTCTTGCCAAGTTGACCATATCATTTACTGGGCCCGATCGGGGCGACTGTACTCTTTATTGCAATCGAATAACATTCTCGCGCTATTCGTTGCTCTCCTCGGATGACTCTTACTCCCCACAGAGTTTGGAACTTGATTATTTGATGTAGGGTCGATGGTACGGCTTCCATTTCGTAGATTTAAGGTCTCCTGAGAATGAAGTTGTAAGTCATGTCCTCGGTCATCACTTGAAAGGTGGTTTTCTTGTTTACCACCTCTGTAGTTGTTGTGAGGGTTATTTCTCCCAAAGTCTTTTTAGTGGAATTGTTGAACCCTATTAATATGGTTGCTTTTGGGACGACTATGTCCTCCAACCACATCTTTTTTATTGCTTTTTTTTTATTCCTTTGTTTCGAACTTCGTGAAGAACTCCATTCTATCTCTCCCTCGTTACGAACAAAAAAGTGGGGCTGCCATAGTTGATGATGTTTACCGAGCTGCTAGGATCAACTAGAGCTCGTTTGACATCGCAGTCAATGATCCTGAGTGTGATAATTAGCATGTCATGATGAGGAAACATTAACTTATCGCAATCGTTTTTGCTTAACACCATCTCTTTACCTGATCCACCAACTCTTACTCTCTTCTCTGCGGTATTTGATGATTTTGCAATTTTCTTTGCAGCGGCAAAGTTTATCCTATTCACCTTCGAGCCTCTAATGATGACATTCACTATCCTCTTCGGTGAATGTGTTTGAGGCGGTTGTTCCTCTCTCCTATTCTTTGAGTAATTGTGCTTTCCTTTGTCAGTCAGATATTTAGCCAACACTTCCTTCTTGAGTAGATGGGCCACCTCGAGATGCATTGCTTTGCAATCCTCAGTTGCATGTCCATAATCCATGTGAAATTCGCAATGTCGGGTTTGATCTCTCTTGCTTGGGGGCGTTCTCATGTCTTTGGGAAACCTTACCCTTTGATCAGTCATCCCTTTGATTGCATTTACCAGCTCGGTGGTTGATATGCTGAAATTGTATTCGGAAATCCGAGGCAAATCTTTCTCCTTGGAAACGAAGATGGGCCCGAGGACTTTTGATTGGAGGATGATCCAGACTTTCCTTCGAGCCGCTGGCTCACGTACAAGTGCCCTCCGAGGCGGTGACTTATGTATTGCTTTTGAGCCCCGTGTTATGGTTCGTATCGATTTTTCGAGTTCCCTTGTGGCGCATCGAGAGGACTCAGATCGACCTCAGTAGGAATGGCCCCGACCTATCCTTCTCCATTCTGCTTCCTCGAGCCAGATCTTTGTCTTGACCCGATCATGGAATTCGTCCTAAGTCCGAGCTTGCCATTGCTGGAGCTCTTTCGTTAATTCAACCACGGCCTCTGAGTTACCCACATTGAGATTATTTTCAAAGGCCATGACTGCCAAACTGTCATCCATTTTGGCTGATCCATTCTCTCAGCCTGAAAGCGTTCAAGGAAGTCTTTGATTGGCTTGAGGTATCCTTGCTTTACATCGAAGATATCCTCATTTCTCTTGAGGATCTTCTGGGCTCCAGTGTGAGCCTTGATAAACATATCTTCCAATTCGTTGAAGCTGGATATGGACTCGGAAGGGAGGAGCATGTACTAACGCAACGCTCCTTTTTCCAAGATATCAGCAAATTTCTTCTAGAACATGGATTTCTTTTCGATTGGGGTTAAGTCATTACTTTTAACCATGACCATATACTCAGTTATATGGTCGACTAGGTCTGTTGTCCCATCGTATTTTTTTAAAATCTGTAATTTGAAATGTTTTGGAACTGGTGTTGGAGCAGCTTCAGGCTTGAAGGGTAGCTGGTGACATTCCTCAATGTCCAGCGCGTGTTGAGGTTTTCGAAAACCTGGCACATTTTCGAGTCGTTTTTTTATGCTGGCCTCGAACTCTTTCTTCCACTTTTCGAAGTCAGACACGACGTTTGTTTGAGACAGTGCGGGGGCTGTAGTCCACGAGCCCCCAGACATGACTCTATTTAGAAAATTTCCATGTTGGTGCCAACAGGAATTGAGTTTGCGTTCCATCCATTAAACATCACGAAGGGGGTATCGCCGAGGTTAGGAGGGGCCTTTCCACTCCCAGCTAGAGCATGCAAGGAGCTTCAAAATTGTTCATTAGATTAAGCTTGCGCTGCTGCTTGTTCTCGCATCTGTTACAACGAGTTCACCATGAATTGTTGAAATGGGTCACCAGAATTTGAGGAGGTTGGATCGGCTAAAGCTATGGGTGTCAAACGGGTATACGGGTCCGGGTTCGGGTTGTAAAATTGTAACCCCGCAGGTTCCGGGTACGGGTTTAAATTACGGATTTTTAACGGATACGGGTTTCGGCTAGAAAAAAAAACCCGTGCGGGTTCGGGTCTTAGCGGGTAGGGGTACGGGTTCGGGTCTTAACAAATCGGGTTTGGCTACGGGTTATAATTTTATTTTTTAATAATATTATTTTAAATACTTAAAACAAATTTAAAAAAGATCAATAGGAAAAACTCAAAGAGTTACTTTATTTAAGATACTTGAACTATTAAAGTCTTAAATATTAAACTTTCAAATTTAAAAAGTGCAACATCAAAACTATAATGAAAATTCAAATTACAAATTTAAATATGCCTAATTCTTTGTGTAATTTCTTCCATGTCATTTCCATCATGCTCCGGTGTAGGTGCCATTGATGGTGCTTGATCACTTAATAGAATTTCTTCAAGGTTATCATCTTGTTCTAGTGAGTCTTCAATTCCTTGATTTCTTCGCTCCGATCTAATCCAGTCTCGTAAACAAACTAGAACGTCCAAAGCATTATTACCCAAAGAGTGGCGGGTATCACCTATCATTTGTCTTCCTTGGCTAAATGCACTTTCATATACAATTAGTTGTATGCGACATGTAATTCAAAATATTTTATGTAGTGAATTAAATAATTATCTTTTCTAATAAATACGATCCCATAATTACTTTGTCCGACTCCAAGTAGCTTATTTTCTGAGGTATATATCGAAATTAATAGTTGAAGTTCTATACCATATTAGAGTAATATATATTCAAACTTCAAAGTGTTGATTTATTATGGAATATAAAGTATTTTTTTAATTAAATAAATAATTTGTTTCTCTTGAACATATTTCACTACTAACAATATGGACACAAAATAAATTAAACCATGAGTGGAAAACTTGTGTATACATTTCTCTCCACGTACAAGTTTTATTACTCAGTTTATTTTAACGGGTACGGGTATGGGTATATCCATTAATACCCCATAATTTTGACGGGTCTTAATGGATACGGGTATTTATTAAGAAAAAAAAACCCGTTCGGGTAGGGGTATTTTAGAGGGTCTACGGGTCCGGGTCCGGGTTTTTGCGGGTCTGGGTGGGGTCGAGTTTTAATGAGTCCGGGTCCGGGTTTTGACGGGTAGACCCCTACCCGTTTGACACCCATAGATAAAGCTGCTCCTACGGGAGGTGTTGGGCCGATCGAGGGAGCGGATCCGTTTGGTGGTGTTAGTCCTACCAATGGAGAAGAATTATTTGTTGGAATAGGGCTAACAGGTGTCAAGCCAGTTGGAAGTATAGGGATCCCCCATTGGTTTCGGTAGCTCCCACTGTTTGATCTGGTATTTGGATAGACATATTATCATTGACGATGTCGGACTTTTTTAAGTTGAAATTGAAACTGCAGACTTTGGAACAAACGTTATTACCAAGTCCCCACAGACTGCGCCAATTTGCGTAAATCAGGGTAGGACAACAAATCAAATTTGTTTTGAATTTTATTGATAATTTGCTTGTATAAAAGTCGTGCTTAGGTTGGGATCGAATTTAAACGAGATGAATGCTTGAAAATAAAACGAGACAAGGAATGAATCAACTGTTAAATGAGATAAAGCATAAAAGTATAAGTAATGTATTGTATTTCCCGATGTCCTGCTTGATTATAAATGAGTCCTATTTATAATTGAGGAAAAGAAAAACATTATAGCCATAATAACTATGCTTTTATAGCCATTACTCCACATTTGATCGTGGTCAGCACATGATCTTCTCCTTAAATTCCAGAGCAACGGTCGACGGTTACAAAAATCAGGCCCCGTTCGGCGAGGTGTTGCACTTGCTCGGGGATCACGTTGTTGGGATGATCTTTCCGAGCTTGATGCTTCAAACATGATTTTCATCGTTCCCGGAGATGGCTTTCCGAGGTGGAGTCGTGTTGCTTCCCCTCGTGAAGTAGACTCATATCAGCTCTCGAGTCTTTGCTCGTGGTCTCAGTGATTTTTCATCCAATACAACTTTTAAGTTTGTAAAATTTGACACCTTTAGTCCATCTAGGAAATTCGAGAATTGTACTATCATTTAAGCTATGTCATATGTCTTCAACGTAAGAAGCCAAATAATGGTCAGATATTCAGATTCAAGATTCTCTTTCTCAATTTCATTATTCCTTAATGGCAGAATAACAATTTTGCAATGATTCTTTTGTCTAAAAAGTTTCTACTTTTTGGTGATTAGCGTTGAAATCAAAGCAACAAATGAAATTGAAATTTTGAAAAATAATCTCTATTGGAGTTGCATTTACATATATTGAAATTTTTTATGGAGATTAAATAAAATGTGTTTAGATAATATGGGATTAGACCATATGACTACTCACGGACCGATAGCAAAGCAACTCTAAAGGGTTCAACTCTAAAACTTATTAAAGGCAAATCTAATACCAGGGGTATAGTAGTCAAAACGGGTTGGTCCAACCCAACCCCATGGGTTGCGGAGTTACTTGAGTTAGAACAGGCCAACCCTTTTCAAAAAGGTCTTAACGATGCTAGCTCAACCCAGTCATACACAGGCTTGCCTTAGGTTTCACAATGGAATGTGGGAAATATTATGTGAGTTTAAAAATCCAACGGAGCGAGGTCCTTGTATGTAAAGCCTAATAAGACAAAAGCGTGAGGCGCCAACAAATTGTACCTATAAAGAACAATACCTTGAGAGCGAAGTTTGCAAATAAGAGACTAAAATTTACCCCTTCATTTCACTTTATGTATCAGAATTTGAATCAAAATGGAGTTTAAGCAAAGAAAGAATGAGTTTTGAAATTTATGATCTAAAATTAATCATAGATGTTTGTATGGTTATAAATCATTCATTAAGGGTAAAGTAATAATTTTGAAGTTAAATTGTTATCAAATTTAGAAAGCTGATATTCTTTTTGAAGCGGAGTAACAAGAAAATATTGCCATATAAACTGATACGGAATGAGTAATTTTTAAACCTCCTTGACAATTACTCTTAACTAAATATTAATGTCTCAAGGAGATAGAGTATTTTTTTTAGGTATTTGCCCAAACATCTACCCATGCTCTTCGAAATGAACTCGGAAACCATGAGCTTTGACTAAGCATTTTATCTCTTCCAGTATTTATACTGATGCTAAATAATTGCAAATAATACTATTTTCTTCCTCAACAAGCCAATTGTCATTCTCGAATCAAGAAGAGGACGGAAAAGAAAGAAGAACGTAGCTCTCCTTCAAGTAAGTCAAATATTGATAATATTGATTTAGTAATTGATGTAGCGCGAATCCGTGCTGATCAGATATTCAATCCATTGAGGCCAGTAACACGAAGTCAAGCCAAGTTCTTGCACGATGTGCACATTCAGTTGGCGTGATCGGGAGGAAGCGCTTGTTCGGATGCTGAGCGGCTGAGCACAAGATACGAAGGCTATATCTACAAGCTCGAGCCCGAAGAAGGAAGTGGTCGAACACTTAACTATGACGCCGAACACCGATTGACCGAAGGGCTACAATTGTGCCTGAAGGCAAGTGAGCGTCCGATGTGAAATACGCTGAGTTGAGCAACGAGCACCGAAGTCAAGAGAGCCGAGCACATGAATTACTTCAGCCCTGCGTGGCCTTGTCTTATTGGTTGGTTGTGACCGTATTTACTTAAGTACCCTTGGGGCTATCTATATAAACCCCTTAGCTTAGTTCATTTGATAGTTAGTTGTTGATAAATATTTGTTATAGCTGTTGTTATTGAGACTCTGATGAGAGTCGAACCCCGGCGTGGGATTTATACGAATTTGGGTCAATTAGTGTACCCGTTTGAACAATTTCTTCTTCGATCATACAGTTTGCAAGAAACGTGTTTTCTTGAGGATTGTTGCCTAGTATAGATGCATCTTCTTCTTTCCGTTGTTTGATCCGAGACTAGTTCCTCGAAATCATTCAAATGAAATTGAGATTCGTCTTGCTTCTATCTTTATTTTTATTGTTTTCCTTTGTATTTGTTCGGTTGCTAAGCTTTTCTCCGATTAGCTTGCACCAGTAATATCCCTATTTTATACTACGTAATATGAATGTTGTACTGCTGAACGATCTAACTATCATCATTAAGAATAGAATCTTCCTACGATATTCTCTGTTTATTTTTTAAATTCTTTTTCCTTTTTAGGTTGTTGAAAGTGGTAGATGTCCTTTTAATGAAGGTCGATAGCTTTTCTTGTATATGTGCACGAAAAAATCACTAATTAATTTACAATATTTTAATTTTCTTCCTCTTGTAACTTTCTTTACGTTGTGATTCTAACTTGCATATACTTTTTTTTTTTGGGAGTGGGGGAGGGGGGGAGGGGAGGGGACCGGATACGTGTGGAACATATAGTATGATTAGTCAAGTTGATGATTTTACATCATTTTAACTTAGTGATTAAATCAATAAAGGACCACTTTCCTAAATCCATGAAAATGATATAATAGATCATGATGAGTCCACATCACGGGGAGCTCAAGATTTGTATCAAAATTTAGTTCCCCACTTTTAACTTTTGTTGTGGCCGAAAGCATTTGGGCCACTCTCCCTCTTTAGTCATTTAAATTTATTTATTACATTTAGAAAAATATGAAAACAACAATTAGTCATGTAGTATTTGCGTAATATGTGATTTTGTAGTCATTAACAAGTGTTTGCAACATAATTTAGCAATTACAAACAACATAAAGAATTGTACTTTTATTCATAAAATATGTGAGTACAATTCTGGGTGATTCCTTGATTCTTCCCTCTGATTTGGTATCCGTAATTCGAGGGCCTTCGCAACGTATTTCTCGAACGTAAGATACATCTCCTTGATGTATTTAATGATCAAGAAGAGGCTAAAAAAACATATTTGGTGTCTGTTTTGGGATCTCTTGACATTTTTTTGATATACTCTTTAAAGTGAATATGTGACCTTCTATATAAGAGTAAGCTAAAGTTTAACGTAGAGTAGTCTCTAAGAAATCTAGAATGAACCATTAGGATGGAAGAAACCCATATAATAGATTAACCTAAATTTTGTAAATCTGACAAAATTTCGATATCTACGACAAGTTTTTCCTTTAGTTGTCCAAAAGGAAGAACGTACAAGGTGGCTTGAGCCTTGGCCCTTTAAGTTATATATTTGTCTTGTTTTAAGGTTACACTCTGGGTTTTATTGTGTCCTTTAATAATTATTAAAAAAGAAACAAATAGCAACGTCAACTTTTGGACAATAGCCACAACTACAGTTGTCTTTTACAGATTATCAACTTGGCATTTATTACTGCCAAGTTGCATAGTGTATAAAGATAACTCTAGTAGTGACTATTATGCAAGATTCACGAAACCTGAGTTTAATTAATTGTCACATAATTACTATAGCTTACTAATGGGAGAAAGAATTATTAAAAATGC
This sequence comes from Petunia secreta, assembly GCA_029990175.1. Lineage (NCBI taxonomy): Eukaryota > Viridiplantae > Streptophyta > Magnoliopsida > Solanales > Solanaceae > Petunia > Petunia secreta. The sequence continues at coordinate 5,036,421 of JARKIP010000068.1, forward strand.
ATCTAGTTCAACATTGTTGACTCCAATTCACTTAAAACTAAAAAAAGAAGTACTTTCTCCCGAATTCTAGCTAATTATGTAAAAATCAAGAGCACAAGTCTATATAATTTTTTAAAAGGTTTTTTACACAAATATACAAAATTTCACCCTTAATTACAAAAAAATAGCAATATTTTTCAAATTACAAGGTATAGCAATACTTTTTTAGCATATTTTTACAATATTTCATTTTTAATAATTGCACTTATACCCATTCTTCTACAAACCCTAAAATACTTTCTCCACTTCCCCAAACCAAAACCAGCCGTCACCTCATTGATTCTCTCATATTCCAACATACAACTCCACCACCACCACCACTTATCCAAACAACAGTAGAAATACCACCACCACCGCCGGAATCTCTACTTGGAAACGCCAGTACCGTCGATGCCAAGGGGACGGTGGTAGAGCCACCACCACCACCATCGTTTCTATCCAGGCGACGAAATAAGTACCAGTTCCGGTCTAACACGATTCCCTTCATTATCCGTTAATTCCACTTCACTGATTTTCCGATCCAGTATCTGAGCCAAACTCGGATTAGCTAAATCACCACTGTAAACAGACACGACGGCGTCGTCAACCATAACCACTGTAATCCTGTCGGAACCAAATCCAAAATCTAAATCTAGTGACTTCTCACCGGAACCTCCATTACTGTCAGCGAAACTTAGCTTAATTCAGATCAGTTACAAGTCTGAATACTTCTTTTTCAATTATAGTTTTACAAGTCCTGTATGATGACCGTGTTGCTTTCCATGCCTTTGGTGGGTTTGCCATTTTCACTCTCGTCTTTTTGTGTCACTTGCAGCTTGTTTTAGAAGCTTTGTCCCATTTCCTGTACTCGACTGTGGACCTAATGGGTTTGCACTTTTGGGCTCGAGTCCACTGAGAATTGGGCTTGCATTTCTTCGACTCCTGGTTATGAGTTGGGATTATTACACTGCCTGAAGGAGTAGTAGATAGGCTGATTAAACAATGAAACGGTATTGAAACAGTCTAAAATGACATTTAAACACTATGATACAGTTTGAAACGGAGTTGAAACAATTTAAAATGGTGTTGAAACAATTTGAAACGGTGTTGAAACAATATGATACAGTCTCAAAAATGCATTGAGACACTATGATACAGTCTCAAACAGAGTTGAAATAGTCTGAAACGGTGATGAAACGATATGATAAAATCTGAAACCGCTTGTGAAAAAATTCCAAAATAAAATATAAAAATAATACTAATAATGCTAAAAAGGTAAAAATAGCTTAGAAACAGTGAGAAACAATGCACAAATGAGATGAAACAATACTGAAACGATCAAGAAACAGCTTGATACAGTCGAGAAAGAGTTAGATACGGTGTTGAAATAATCTGAAACAGCGTAGATACAGTGAGATACAGTTGGATACGGTGCAGAAACAGTTGAAACGGTGCAGAAACAGTTGAGATACGGTGCTGCAGAAACAGTTGAAACGGTGCAGAAACAGTTGAAACGGTGCAGAAACGGTTGAGATACGGTGCTGCAGAAACAGTTGAAACGGTGCAGAAACGGTTGAGATACGGTGCTGCAGAAACAGTTGAAACGGTGCAGAAACGGTTGAGATACGGTGCTGCAGAAACAGTTGAAACGGTGCAGAAACGGTTGAGATACGGTGAGATACAACGAGATACATCAAGGATGAGATAAGGAAAAGTGAAATTGGGGGAAATAATAGGAATAAAAGTGAAATTGGGGGAAATAGTGGGAGGAAAAGTGAAATAGGGAGAAATGGGAGGAGCAAAAGTGATAGTGAGGGAAATAGGAGGAAGAATGTAAGGGTTTGGAATGTTATGGGAAAATATTGCTATGTTTTTGCTATATTTGTAATTAACTTGTGTTTTCCTCTATATAGGGTTATTTTTCTAAAATGTTGCTATGTTTGGTAATTAAGCTCTAAAACTTGTACTTTTATGTAAAAAATCATTTTTTAAACTCTCCTTGGGTGAGCTTTCTTGTATTGCCAGTTCCAGATTCAGATAAAAGATGATGATTGCAGTAGGTTAGCATCTAGCATAAAACTTCGCCTATTCACGATATATCCACATATATCCTCGTAATATATACTGTAATTGTATTATAACTTATTCGTGCTATATTCCGCTTACTTGTGCCCATCTGACTTCTTAGAAACTATTGAGGACATACATTAAGCTAGTGTTGCTTGTAACTCACGGAGTATTATGTATTTCAATTATTTATTTATTTATTTTGAGTAATCTTATGTATTCTCTTTCTTACATGTTTAAAGTTTGGTATCTACTTAAAAAAAATGATAATGATAACTCAAAATAAGGTTTCGCTAAAACTAATTCTATTACCGGAAATATTCTCTCCATCTTCATAGGGTAAGATTTGTGTACATTTCACCTTTTTAAATTCCATTTATGAATGTCACCGAGTATGTTGTTGTTATTGCTAAAATTAATTCTATCAAGAAAAAGAGAACAACTGATCGAAGGAGTCAATTTCCTTTCGAGACATCTTATAATTAAGAGGTAACTGATGCTTGGAATACGGGAGAAAGAGAGGGGTCGCATATGTTACAATTTTCATTATTTTCAAAGTCAACCTTAGCTTCTACTCGAGGTTTCTCTATTATATATGTGTAAATTGCGTATGCATATGGACGAGTTCAACATATAAAGAGGCAAAAGAGCAAAAGAAGTCAACCAGGAAGATGTTGATAGGCGGCATTTATATATATTGACGGAATTTTGGTGAAAATTCTTTATGTCTTCTCAAATAGAAAATTAATTTAATATCTTAGATAAGATTTAAAACCCAAAGAAAAAGGTTAAGAGTCATTTTCATAACATACGTAAATAACGTTATGCTTCGCTTGGGAACAATAACTAAGTGAATTATACTCTTTCTTCGGCCATCCATGTCATAGTTAGTATATAATTTAAAGTTCTAAAATCAGACTATGGATGCTTAAACATTAGGGATTCCTAAAATAATTCAAATGAACAAAGCTTTAATAGTTAAATTTTTAAATAATTAATTAAATTATTTCAATTAAAGTCATAGTATTAAGAAAATAATTACACGAGACGTATATTCTACTTTTAAAACGTAAAAAATCGTGCTATATTTATTAAGATTTTCATGCTTTTAATATACTGTAAATATAAATAGATATAGATATAAATATATAACAAAAGAACAATATGCATATATCTTTTAGACACATTAGCTCATCGACGTCAATAATTGCCAATATATATTCTTTTTGCGAAAAAAAGATTAGCTTTGTCTTAATTACCACATGTAACTAAGACATCATATGTCATGCAACTTTCAGCTGATGAAGTGGGGTTTGTCCCATTTTCTTGATAGGTCTATCAATCAATTTATTGACCCTTATTTTTATCGGTGAATACTAATAACATTTTAGCAAATGGATGGTTGTCAGATATTGACAAGGAAATATGCTTTCCAAGACGAAAGAAAGAAATTCTTCCAATGATTTTCTCCAAATAAAATCCAGTTACATTTCTTTGTTACGACAAAAGGGAAATCTCGATAATACTGCATTAGCACTACTAGAAAAAGTGTAAAAAGCTACAGAATGTTGGAGAGAGAATTGACTCTCCAATCAGTTAGCGAGTGCATTTTCTCTTCAATCAGTGTTTTGCGGTTAAAATAAATTAAATTAGAAAAGTTGGAGACGGAATTCCTTCTCCAGTCAAAAAGTAAAAAAGGTGTCAGGTGATAGAGAAGGAATTCCGTTGCCAATCACCTGACATTTTTTTTTACTTTTGATTGGAGACAGAATTCCCTCTCAAACCCTAACAATTCCATAATTGCATTTTTACTTCAGCGGACTCCACATTTTTTACAAACACTAAAAAATTTCTAAACCCTTCCTCTCCATAGCAGCACCCATTTTTCCCACCATTGTAACACCATTTTCGTCTTCACAGCGGTATCAAGTAAGTATTTTCGTCTTCCCCATTATTTTTCCCTCCCCATTTTCCCCACCCCAATGTATTTCCGTATCCACTTATCCAAATCCATTGTCTTTCCAATTTACAAATAATTTTTTGAATACAAAAAATGGAGTGACTACTGATTTAGCAAGTGTTGAATCTCTTTCGGTTGGAATAAAAAAACCGAATATAGAGAGAGATGGGGGTAGGTGGGTATCTCTCTTCAGATTCACCCGATATTTTTAAACCCTCCCAAAATACTCCACATTATTTTCGATAGATTGTTATATAGACTCTTTTGCCCTTTCAGCCGTCAACCCAATTTAGAAAGTGTATGAATTTGATTTCTTAAATTAGTAATTTGAAATAATGAAAATATATTATTAGTAACATAGTAGGATTGATAATATAACCTTTTTTTTTTTCAACCTAATTTCCCCACCCCCAGTCACCAAAGTTCATCCCCACAAGCTTTAGGCTATGGTAAAAAAAAAATACATTTATTTGGTAAATTGTTTAAGAAAATAAATTAGTAATAAAACAAAACTAGTATAGTATAAGAGCTCAGAAGCAAAAATGGGTATGAGAAAAGTATCATCACTTAATCAGAGTGGTGCATGACTTTCTCTAGATGTCATTGCAGCTCTATTTGGTAAAATATTTTTGTAATAATATAATTAAATACCTATTTTAGTTTATTAACTATTTTTTATGTTAGCATTTTAAAAAAAATTAAATATCTCTATCCATAAAATATTTAGGGAGTTTGATTTAGTTAGTTAATTAAAAAGTTAATATGCAACATGATTTAATAAAAAGTCTATACACCTATAGTTTGCTAGAAAAATTGCTATATTTAGTTGCATTGATTTATATTTATTTGTTTGTAACTTTTGTGTAGATGGAACATGATCAAAATCGTAGTTGGATGTACAATATGTTCTATGAAAATATGGATTTGAGGAAAAGTTATGTAGATGGGGTTGACGGGTTTATTGCTAAAGTTAAATTACTTTCTGAATACATACGAGGGGTTCAATCAAATGTCCTTGTGTGAAATGCAAGTGCAGCCACGTGCAACCAATTGAAAATGTCGTGCTGCACCTTTATAGAAAAGAATTTATGTCAAATTATTTTGTGTGGACTGCACATGGAGAATGTAAACCTAGTGTCCATAGAGAGAACTTCCAAAATGACTATGTCGAGTATAACTATCCATGAATGAGATGTTAAATGATGCCTTTGGAATGTACCAAGGGGAACCCTCTCAACCGAATGTTGAGGAGATTCCCAATAATGAGGCGAAGCTCTTCTATGAACAGTTGGAAGAAGCAAGTCGCCTATTTTACGAGGGGGCAAGTCATTCAAAGTTGTCGGTGGCAGTTAGGTTGCTTAGTATTAAATCATATTATAACATATCTCAAGGAGGAATGGATGAGATCATTGGACTTTTGAATGAACTAAACATAAGTAAATTTGGATTGCCTTCCTCGTACTACGATGCAAAAAAGTTGGTTTCGTTTTTAGGGCTATCTTCAGAAAGAATTCACTGTTGTAAAAAAGGTTGCATGTTATACTACAAAGAAAACAAAGATAAGGAATTTTGTACGTTTTGCGGTGAGGCTCGCTACAAGCCAGTCAAAAATGCTAAACAGAAACAAGTCCCAGTTAAAGCGATGCATTACTTACCCCTTATACCAAGGTTAAAGAGGCTGTATGAATCAATGAGTTCTGCTCCTCATATGAGATGGCATCATGAACGTACACGACAATCTGGTATTCTATGTCATCCGTACACGGCATCATGAACGTACACGACAATATGGAGAAGCATGGAAGCATTTCGACATAGTGTATCCTGAATTTGCAAGTGAACCTAGAAACATCAAGTTGGGTTTAAGTTCTGATGGGTTTACTCCGTTTGCTGTCTCTGCTGCACCATATTCTTGCTGGCCTGTATTCGTCACACCGTATAATCTACCCCCAGAAATGTGTATGACAAGTCCATATATTTTCCCTACTTGTATTATCCCTGGTCCTAGTAACCCAAAAAGCTATATTGATGTATTTTTGCAGCCTTTGATTGATGAGTTACAAATATTGTGGCGTGATGGTGTTGTAGCGTACGATTGTTCCTTGAAACAAAACTTTAGATTGCATGCTTGCTTGATGTGGACAATTAATGATTTCCATGTATATGGCATGTTGTCTGGTTGGTCCACTGCTGTTAAGCTATCTTGCCCTATTTGTATGGAAGATACAAAAGCATTTTATTTGAAACATGGGCGTAAGCACACATGGTTCGACTGTCAGCGCCAGTTTCTGCCAGATGACCATCCCTTTAGGAGAAACACTAGTGCATTCATGAAGATAAGGAGGATTTTGACGATCCTCCACAGAGGTTGACGGGCCATTATTTATATGACGAACAAGAAAATGAGGTGGGATGACTCGAGCCACGTGCACAACAACTAGAGGTGAGATATCATAAATAATTTTATTTTATTTAAAATTATTCTTTAATTAATTATTCTAATCGTGTCTTGTGTTTTAGGAAAACTACAAAGCTCTACACCAAGAATGGCTTGAGACCCAAGGGTCACAGGTCGTTGAAGGCTCTCCTAAACCCACCCCAGAAGAAGAAAATGCAATGTTCGTTCAGGCGGGTGGTGGCTATACTAGCAAAAGCCGAGCCTATGGCCTTGGTCCTTCGAGGTACAAGAAGCCTTATCGTATAGGTATTGTCAATGCTAATTGCTCTTCTTCTTCTTCACCTACAACACAAGTTGTAGATGATGATTTAAATGGAGCAAAGGCTACTGGATAGTGAAAGGCAACGCTTGGCTGATCGTGAGAATGTAAAGAAATTCGAGGAAACTGTGGCAAAGATTTGGAGGGACAAGGAGCAAGACAGTGGCTCCTCCCAGAGGGCAGAGTAGTGTCATGGTTTGTTAAGTTTGTCGAACATGTTACTAATTAAACACTTTAGTTTTTATTCGTGTTGAATGTTTAATGATGAAACATGTATGTAGAATTGTTTAATTGCCCACGGTGACTTTGTTTTATGTTATACAGGTTGTATAACTTTTATAGTGGCATTTTTCTGGTTTTTGGTTGCTTTGTATTGAGTTTCTAATGTTTTTATTTAGCAGGGTTAATATAGTTAGAGAGGGAATTCCGTCTCTAAAAAATAAAAATAATTTTTAGTTATTTTCCTGGAGAGGGAATTCCATCTCTATACAATAAAAATAATTTTTAATTATTTTTCTGGAGAGAGAATTCCGTCTCTAAACCATAAAAATAATTTCTACAAGTAATGTTGGAAACGGAATTCCCTCTCCAAGCATTAAATTAATCATTTTGCTAGAGAGAGAATTCCGTCTCTAAGCACTTACTGACACAACCAGTAGTTGCAGCTACCAAATAGCGAAGGTCGCGTAGAGACGAAATTCCCTCTTACTCCTTTTAGAGAGGAAATTCCGTCTCCAAACTCATACGCAAAACACTCTTTTCTAGTAGTCTAGGGGTTTGTTGATTTGCAATGTGCATAGTTAAAATCTTAATCAGTTTTCTCAAATTTAAATCTTTTCTTTGGTCTCTTGGAAGTATTGGTGTTACTCCAGAAACAAAAGAATAGACATACTTCAGTAAAGAAAGAAAAAGCTAAAAATAAAGATGTCAAATTTGTGTACTCTGTGAGTATTAGCCCTTCGATCTTCTTTGATTAAAATATGGAGCCCAGATGATGGGCACTCATGTGCTGGCTATGCTGCTATAATTATGGTCACTATATCAAATAGTAATAAAGCCAAATCTTGGGAGTTCCTTTTGCTGTTTTAGTAAATTTAATTTGCCTAACTTCTGGTTTGTAATATTTTATTTAAGCAGTTATGATTCATAATTGTTTAATTTTTGTAGTGGTTTTATTATGTCATTATATTTCAAGAATATTCCAACTAGTGTCGAATTTGATGACTTTATGCAAGTGGCTTCATCATGATCTAAATATCTCAAGAAAATTATTGCAAGATTCTCACATGTACACCTCAATATATCTTATTCCGCTCCTTAATAACTATTAAAAAGGCAGTTCCTTTTGTCAATATATATACTTTTTACATACTCATATAAAAGAATAGATCATGTTGCTAACTTAGCTAGTAAATACCATTACTATAGTAACACCATGCATGCTTTGAGCAAATGTAACTTGAAACTGAATACAAAATTTTGTGACATTTCCTGAACAAAAGGTGTAGAGAAAGGAACTAAATTGTCTTTTCCTTTTTCTTGTTCGGTTGCTATCACTTTTAGATCCTAGAGGAAATAGACAACCGTTAGACGCAATACTACTGATTTACATACGAGTTTTTATGGAGGTAAACCCTATAGTAGTGTAGAGAGAGAAGAAAGATAGAGAGAGTCAATGTGCCAAATTGGCTAATGACGTCAAATCTTATTTTTCAGAATATTTTCAACTATTTATATTTATATAAAATAAAATACCCAGTGCAATCTCACAAGTAAGGTCTGGAGGGTGAGATGTACGCAGATCTTACCCCCACCAAGGTGGAGAGACTGTTTCCGATAGATCTTTGCCAAGAAAATAGTTTGAAAACATACTTAAAAAAAAGATGAAAATATTCATGGTAAAGAAAATACTGAAAAAGAAACTACTGGTAACCAAGGCATAATGAAAATACTGAAAACAATGAAGACACAGAATACGATAAACATAGTATATATAAAAATAATACAAATGCTAATAAGACAGAAATCACATGACTACTATCTAAGCTTATATCCTTTCCTCGACCTCCAAACTTTTCTATCTAGGATCATGTGCTCAGTTATCTGCAGGTGAGCCATGTCCTATCCAATCACTTCGCCCAATTTTTCTTCGGTCTACATCTTCATCTCCATAGACCCAGCACTGTCAACCCCTCGCACCTCCTTACCGGAGTATCTATGCTTCTCTTTTTCACATGTCCAAACCTTCTCAGCCTAGTTTCGTGCATCTTGTCCACCACTGAGACCACTCCCACCTTATCACATATGGCCTTATTCATAATCTTATCCATCTTAGAATACCCACACATCTACCTAAGCATATATTTACATTAAATTAATAAATAAATATTATAATCACATTTGACTGGGTCAAGTTACACCGGTCGGACCTACATCTTTTATGATAGGATGTGGTACTTGTTGGGCTTAACACCTCCCCCCTCAAGTTGGAGGACGTAAACACGCTAAGCTTGCCAAGCAAATGATGATGAGTAGGACCAAGTAGTGCCTTGGTGAAGATGCCAGCCAGTTGAGCAGAACTAGGAATAAAATTTAAAGAAATCAATCCAGGTAATAGGAAATCACGATTATAATGACAATCAATTTCTATGTGCTTAGTACATTCATGAAACACAAGATTTTTGGAAATATTCAATGCAGCCTAATTGTCACAATTAAGAGGAACAGGAGATAAAATATGCATACCAAATTCAGCAAGTAACATAACAAGCCAAGCAATGTTAGACACAACTTTGCGAAGGGCCTATATTCTTCCTCAACTGAAGAGAGGGAAACAGTAAGTTGCTTCTTACTCTTCCATAATACCACCAAGTGTGATAAAATAGTCAGTGATAGATTTCCTTGATATAGAGCAAGCTGCCCAATCAAAATCGGAGGATGCTACCAGTGAAATGTCAAAAGAATTGGTAAGAAGAAGACCTTGGCATAGATCTTGCATGAGGTATCCAAGTATATGGAATGCTACCAGCATATGAGGGGCGTGAAGGAACTGGCTTAGGTGTTGAATAGAAAATAAAATATCTGGTCATGTATGGTGAAGGAAACTGCGTTCATCCATAAGTCTTTTATAAATATTGGGATCAGAGAGAGGAGCACTCATATCATTAGTAAGTTTAATGGAGGAATCCAAAAGAGTGTTCACATATGTGAAGTTATGGTACTGGAATTCAGCTGAGAGTTCATTGGTGAATTTCTGTTGACTGATGATGTAACCTTGAGAATCAGAGGTCACTTCAGGACCCAAGAAATAATGAATGGTACGTTGATACTTTACTTTAAACTGATCATCCAAAAAAGACTTTATAAATTACATTTCTGGGATGTTATCACCAAGCAAGGATGATATCATCCACATGGGCAACAAGTATAACGAGAAAATCATCCGCATTTTTTGTAAATATGGAACAATCATTTTTACTGGAAATGTAGCCCCTGCATAATAAGGCTTCATATAGCTTGGAAAGTCACTGTCTAGATGTCTGCCTGAGGCCATAGGGAGAATTCTTCAATTTGAAAAGTAATTGATCAGAAGAATTGGACGAACATGAGACCACAAGACCAGTGGCACTTTTATTTAAACTTCCTCATGAAGGTCATCATGTAGAAAAACATTATTAACATCCAATTGTAAAACTATGCAATTCTTTTTTACTATAGACATTTGATTGTGATGAACTTGACAGCAAGGAAAAAGGTCTCATTGAAATAAATTCCATCATGTTGTGTCACCTTTAATCATCAATCTAGCTTTATATTTCTTAATGGAGCCATCTGACTTCTACTTGATCTTGTAAACCCATTTACATGAGATTAGCCTTTTTATGTGGACGAAAGGGAACAATCTCCCAAGTTTGGTTTGCTTTGCTTGAAATTTATTTAGAATTTCCTCTTGCCAAATAGAATACAATTTTGTAGTGAGGACCTTGAATTGATGGGAAAGAACATAGATGAAAAAATATAAGAATGGATGTAATTCTCTGAGTGGGGAGGGGGCTTGCTAACTCTAGAAGATTTTCTGGGTGGAATTGGAGAAGGAGGAAGTGTTATTGGAGAAAGAAGAGTGAGTGGACTAGTAGGATGAGAAGGTGGGCAGGAGAATGATTGGGAATGAGGATAAGGTGGAGAAGAGGAGTAAAGTGTGGACTAGCAGAATGAGAAAATAGAATCAACATAAAGGGAAGAAGAAAAGGAGGAAAGATAACACTGGAAGTTGGTTGGTAAAGAACGATGGTTTCATGGAACAATACATCTCTGGACTAGAGAATGGAATGATAAGATAAATTCGAGAGTTTGTAGCCTTTATTTCCACATTTATAACCTAAGATTCACAAAAGGAATATCTAGATTGAAGTTTGTCCCTTCCCAACTTTGGGTAAAGTGGAAAACCACAAGCAACCAAAAGACCTGAGATGGCATAAGTGAGAGGATGGCCATGAAGATTTTCCTATGGAGAAAGATTGTGCGGCATAAAATGTGGGAACCTATTGATAAGATAGATGACTATGAGTACACAAGCACATTAATATTTTATTGGAAGTTTGGATTGGAAAAGAAGGTCTCCAGAAGTCTCTAGCATATATTTGTGTTTTCTTTCTACCACATCATTTTGTTGTGAGGTGTGGGGAATAGTAGTTTGATGTAGAATACCATGGTTGGTAAAGAAGGATTGAGCTTCAAGACTAGACCCTAACTCATATGCATTGTTAGACCTAAAAGTTTTAACTTAAGTATGAAAATGAGTCTGAACCATGGCAATAAAGGCTTTGAGAATGGAAAGGGAATTGCATTTGCATACCAAGAGATGAGTCCAAGTGACCCTTGTATAATTATCAACTAAAGTTAGAAAGTACGTAAAATCATTATAGGTTTGCGTGTGATGTAAATATTAATATGAACCAACTGGAATGGTTGTACTTTCGAGGAATGGTAGTTTCTGTTGTCCTGTTGTAAGGAAGATTGTACAAATAAAAGACTATTTGGAAGATTCTTTATCAAATAAGAATGGAATACACATTAACTCATGAAAAGGCATATGCCCAAATCTTTGATGCCAGAAAAGATCAGTTTTATTACTTTTAATCAAATAAGTACATGTTTGATCATAGAGTATGCACATGCATGAATGTCAACGAAGATTGGAACATAACTGTCATACACACCAGCAAAGCTGGTATATAAGGAATTTTCTCATGTTTTCATTTCAACACCATAGGTAGAAGATAGATTTGCATGTTGGAAAAGAGACTTAAAATGTTGATGTTGATCATGACCGATACCCTGAGATATAATATCACTGTGCTGAAGCCTGAAAGGATGATGAGAAAGCTTCAGCTTGTGCACATGAGGCAGATTTCTTGTTCTTAGCAAATTAAAAATCGGGAGGGAACCCATGTGCATATATGACAGTGATCAATATAATGGTTTTACGGTTTGCAAATTTGACACTGCCTTAGTTGACTAGGTTTCCTTGCGTAAAAAGTGTGCTCTTTATTGAAAAGGTCTCTGATTCTTGAAAGAGAGTCTCTGATTATTAGAAGACCTTGGAAAACCAGCTGAGAGTGGAATCTTGGACTACCAAATAACCAAGATGATGGCCTTGAATTACTATATAAATTAGAAGAAAACCTTGGATTTCCAAAATATCCAGAATTTGATTTGGCATTAGGATATATTACTAGAAGAGCTTTGATGCTATCAAGGAGGTTGAAGTATTAGAAATCTCAGGTAGAGAAGATGATTCCCTTTGCGTCTCAATATGCTGAAGCATAGAGTATGATTTGCTAATAGATGTGAGGCTGGACATTTTGAAAATATTGCTTTTAACTGTAGAGTAGGAGTCATTTAGCCGACCTAAAATCGGAACAACCTTTGTTCCTCCAAGAACTTAGGTAAATAACATGAACAAGTAGGGCCAATATATGTAGTCTGCAACTCATCTGATAGGCTTCTTAGCTGGGTGAAATAGGTTGCTATGTCAGCACTGTCTTGAGAAGTGAAACTGATTTCCCGTTAGATTTGGATATATTTCGATCCGTTAGATTTACCAAATGTATCATTTAAGTCCATCCTGATTTTACAAGCTGAATCATATCCTAAATTACTCAAGCTTATTTATTTTGTCAAAGAAGTAGTGATCCATGAAATTATCATATTGTGGCATCTTTCCCCCAAAAGGGTAGTACAATGAACTCTTATCAGGTTTTAATTCTTTCTTAGTTACTAAACCTAGTTTATCTTGGAAGAAAGAGCCACATTCATGCTTTTACTCCAAGCCACGAAGTCAAGTCCATTGAATGGGGGTGAAACGAGATGAATACGAGGGCTACCATAAGGATGTATATTGAACATGTGGTAAGGTCGACGGTGAAGGCAGTGAATCTATCAGCTAACCCAGAACTAATAGACAATAAATGTGTCAGCATTGTGTACGGCAATACTATTGCGAATACAAGACGAACAAAAAAATATACAAGAAAATGAGCAAAGTAAACCCTAGATATCACAATACAGGTAAATCTCAAGATTTTGACATGAAATTCTGCACATGCATCCAGAAAGGAGAGATATTAGCGACGCTTTTCATTAGCTTGAGAAGCAAAAATCCTCGAAAAATGAGCAGTTATCGGAAATGGAATTGTCACCAGAAAATAAACCGTCACTAGAGTCATATGAGTTTTCGCTATCAAACCATTCACTGAATACTGATGCATCGATTGAGAACTGACAAATATTAGATAGATCTTTGTGAAACACGAAGAGAAAACCCTTAATTGAATTAGGGTTTCAAAGAGAGCGAGAACTTCGACAAACATGTATAAAGGTACGATTGGTCGATAGAGGGGATAAAAAGCTACTAGCATACCCACTCTGGCACCATGTTAGAAGCAATAGTACTGATTTACGGATGAATTTCCGTGGTGGAAATCCTAGAGTTTAGAGAGAACAAAAAGAAAGATAGAGAGATCGACATGTGCCAAATTGGCAAATGACTTATCAGATCTTATTCAAGAATAATCTCACCTATTTTTATTTAAATAGAAAATAATTAATTAATTAAAAAATAATAATACAATCAAAGCAGATCGGATCAAGTTACACCAGATTGACCTACATCTTTTATATTATTTTGATAGTAGAATTACACAAATAGGTAAAAAGGAGCATGATCTTAAAGAGTAGAGCACTTTAAAGGTGGTCTTTAGAAATTGAGCACTTTTACATTTGATGAAGCTGAAACTACAGAAATATCCTTACTAATAGAGCACATTCTGTAACTACAAAAAAGTAACCGCACCTTTTTGAAGCCGTAATTACAAAAATACCACACCACCTTTTTTGAAGCTATAACTTCAAAAATATCACTGCTCCATACAAAGCAAAAAACAATATCAATCCATCGTTATTTATTTATATAGCGAATCAAAAATCACGTCCATTTTGTCAAGGCCAAATTGTTATCGTTTCTCTAATATATAAATGTCAAAACAAAATATAATATAAAACCAATCCGACATCCTTTTCTCATACAGTGAGAAAGAAAATTATATTCATTTTGTAAATAAATGATGTCAAATCATACTTAGTTTATTCATTCACAAAAATACATATGAAAATATAAAATCAAGACAATCTGTCTGCATTGACTTACAAGTGAGTCAAACTACGATGCCTATTTTACAAGAAACTGATACCAAATCGTCATCACTTTTGTTCATATACAAAAATTTAAAGTAAAAATAAAATCAAGACAATCTGTCTGTATTTACTTACAAGTGAGCCAGACTAGCATGTTTATTTTACAAGCAAATGACACCAAATAGTCATCACTTTTTCCATATACGAAAATCCCAAGTAAACATAAAACCAAGACAATCCATCTGCATTTACTCATAAGTGAGCCAAACTGCATTGTCTATTTTACAAATAAATGACACAAAATCGTCATCACTTTTTCCATATACAAATTTAAAGTAAAAAATAACATATGACTCATTTGACATCATTTATTCATATTATGAGCCAAATACAATGAACATCTTGTAAACAAATAAGGCCAATCTGGCATCATTTCACTAAACTAAGTTATTACATTCAAATTAGTGGATCTGAAAGCTACAAATTTGGGATCTAACGTTTTTCTACCTAAAAATGGGTTCAAATAGTAGCAAAAATAGTTACACACTTATATAAATCGCATTATTTTTTTTTTTAGAGCCATTACATTGTCTTTAATACACCTCAAAGCATCACTGCTTACAACAACAACATACCCAGTGTAATTCCACAAGTGGGGTCTTGAAAGGGTGAAAATTACACGGACTTACCCCTACCAAGGTAGAGAGGTTGTTTCCGATAAACCTTCGGCTTTATTTTTATTTTATTAAAAAAAAAATGCTTGCAAAAATAAGATGAAACTACTCATGATAAAGAAAAAATACCAACAAAGAAACTACTGATGGCCAAGGTAAAAAGACAACAATGAAAGTAATAAAGACATATTATACAATAGGCAAAGTATATAAAAAAACAATTGATACTAAGACAGTACTCTCACGACCATTGTCTAATCTTCTACCCTAATCCTCGACCTCCACGCTAACCTATCTAGGGTCATGTCCTCGGTAATTTGCATGTGAGTCATGTCCTGCCTAATCACCTTGCCCCAATTTTTCTTCGGTTTACCTCTTCCTTTCCATAAGCTCAACACTGCTAACTCCTCGCACCTCCTTACCGGAGCATCTGTGCTCCTCCGTTTCACATGCCCAAGTCATCTCAACCTAGCTTCACATATCTTGTCCGCCGCTGAGGCCACTCCTACCTTGTCATGTATGACATAGTTCCTGATTTTCTCTAACTAAGTATGCCTACAGATCCATCTAAGTATTGTCCAAAGCATCACTGCTTAATCCTCAAAATAATCCAGCATAGGCATTTAATACTAGGAAAAAAAGTTGTGTGTGGTGCTTCCGTGCTTCTAATGGCCGTTAAATTATTTGCAGCCACCCATTCAATATCGCATTTTCTCCGATAAGCACGTTGAGGAAAACTCCTATTCCGATGAGTCAACAATAAGTGAATGCTCTTAAGAAAAATGAAACTTTTGAGAAGTGGGCGAAACGGTGATCGTCGGGAAAAATTCCGACGACCGGCGGCGAAACGAGCAGACTCGTTGGCCGAAGCAGGGATGGTGACTGGTGCAGCGACGGGACGGATGGCTGGCCAGAGCAGCAGTCTTCTCCAGACATTTTGTAGAATATAAAAGGGTAACAGTAGAAATATCTTCAAAAGTGCTCAATAATTCAATATCCTTAAAAAAATGTGCTCAATATTTCAAGACCAGGTACAAATGCACTCAATTAAAAAAAATGTATCCTGATGGGCTGTGAACTTTTTTTTTTTTTTTTTTTTTTTTTTTTTGCTAGAGACAGCATAATAATATATTAAGGTTCAGACTGGCCAATATTACAAGAGTGACCCTTTCTCTCCCTAAGGCGAGAAGAGGAACCATAATCCAGTTCAGATAATACAAAAGATGGTGCATCACTAAAACATAATAAAGAGTCATGTGAAGCATTACAACCAAATTTAGATAATAAGTCAGCAACAAAATTCGCTTCTCTAAAGATATGCTTCGCTTCATAGCATCCAAGTCAGATAGCAAGGACCTGCAATCATTCAAGATGTTAGAAAATGTTTTAATTGATCCTTGCAACATGAGAATAAGGCCATTAGAATCAGTCTCCACTTGTAAAGGCTGAAGATTATGGGCTTTCGCCAGATAAAGTCCTTGACATAAAGCTGATAATTCTGCATGAATGACAGATGATGTTGGGAGATGCTTTGCAAATCCAAATGACCATACACCTCGATGATTTCTAATTACACCACCTATGCCCCATTTACCAGTTTTTTGGTTGAAAGCACCATTAGTGTTCAGCTTGTAAAATCCTTGATCGAGGGGGGGGGGTGCCATTTGATGTAAATACTGCTCAAGGATCTAGTTCCCGATGGAGGATGATTGAGATAGAAGAACTCCGCAGCTTGAACTATACATGCTGACATACTGACAGCAAGAGACTTATTTTCAAAGATGTTTTTGTTCCTAGTAGTCCACCCTCCCCATAGGGTGAAAGGGATAATTAAGCTTATAGGCATGCCTTTAATGTTGGGTGAGGAACTAGCATTGGAACATATCTGAGCAATCCATTCAATTAAGCTTTAGGATGGAGTCAAATCCAGGTGAGTCCAAATGGGTTTACCATTCCTAGGGCATTCGACAAACGGATGGTAGATTGATTCTTGAGAAAAGGGGCACTGTTTACATATATATGATTCTATAATATTAAGTTGGAAAAAAAAAATCGAAGGCATTTTTCGATAGCCTCCATGTTACATGGAGACAAGTCATTTGTGGACACATAAACTTCAAGTGATGTTGTCTAGCTTTGTCTCTATTTAGTATTTTTCTTTCTCATTAGGCCTACCAATTCTACTTTGGTTATTTATCACCTATGCAACACCTGCATTGCTGATTGATATTGTTTCTTCTTTAATTCAACATGGAGAAACATAAAAAGAAAACTAAGACATATATCTACTTTTCTCTTTCTCGTTTAATTTTGTTTTATATTTACCAAATAACATGATATGTGAACATACACAAATCACGGGTGGCCATGGCACAAAAATCACGGGATTTGTCAGTAAGGAATAAAGAGAACTTCCAAGGAACATGGATATGGTATACTGTACTTGGTACAATATATGACAGTTTCATGTGAGAAACACGAGATAGCAATTTTTGCTAAACACATGAGTATATGAAATATGGTTACATTGTGCTACACTTTTGAAACGTTATCACAAAGAGGAATTCCCCTGTGTATACGCATGATTTTGACTATATTTGACTTATCTCAAAAGTGCTGTAGTTGACATGTGACTACCTTATTTCATAGTAATATATACTTAGAGCAGGTAGTTACGAAGACTGACGCTACCACACAGATTGACTAATTTTCTGATTCAAAGAGTCCATCACTGTGAGTCTCGCATCTTGTTTCTCTTGAGTTTGTACCTTCCCTCTAAGATTTGCTTCCTATATATGCAGGTCTTAGGTTACAAGATTGGATTTGTACGAGACTCAGGCTAATTTGATAAAACATAACTCGTGAATTAATCCATTCTAATTTATGTGAATATATTTTTTTTTTTGCTTAAAAGATGACCAATTACTAAATTTGGAAATGAACTTTCAATGTTACCTTCCAATGAAATTTTTTTATAACCATGCAAATATTATAGCTTGTTTGAAAGTAAGAACTATGACGTAATTTATTTTCTTAAACTCCATGTTGAATATGTTTGCATAATTAATTGAAAGGGAGGGAGTATACATTTTTCAAATGTAATGGCTTGAACTTTGATAATGTGATAACTAGTGACTAGTGTCAATTTTACTTTCACCACTTAATTATGTTGAAGGTCATTAGCCTTCCATCTATTTTCCTGTTTGCGGAACCCACTCTCTCCCCAACACCCTCCAAGAAAAAGTAGAATTAGAAAAGAGAATATCTTGGTCCTTAAGAGTTGGGCATTTGAAAAATGATTTAAAGGAAGTTCTTCAACAATTTTGACAACTACTCCGACACCTATCGTTCACTTTTACTAGCTCATACATTAAACTCGGATTATTTAAGAATACCTAAAAGTGGATAAAGCAATGGATAAATAAGTCGTGAACATATTATATTATGCGGGAACATAATCAATAACCAATCTTTTACACATATAACTAATTTAGCGAAAAGCTCCAAAATGACATAATGATGGGTATTCATGTGCTATGATGATTTCAAGTCAATTATGTATGACCAAATCAATTTAACTTAGTAATATTTTGCCAATGATTTTGCATGTCTCTTTACTGCCTCAAACATGTTCTCTTGTTTGTTCAATGACTTCTTTAAAATAAAACTTCTACTTTGTCCATTGTACTTCACATCATTTGAAGTTAAGTTAAATTACTTTAAAAAAAAAACTTCTACTTTGTCCTATATACTTCACATCATTTGAAGCTAAATGCATGTAATGACAATATGTAAAGATAAATATACATTGACGAATACATAATATGTACTAATAATTAAGATTTGCTGTAGTAATATATATGAAACTAGAATGTTTTGTATGAAAAGTAGCATGTGGAGTTTGTTTCTATGGAGGGAAAATCAAGAGAGATGTTTGTCTTGTCTTTACAAGTATTATATGTTATTCATGATTCTCGCCGTTCTACTTTTATTTTAGTTCCTCAAAATTATTGTTGTCCATTTTATATCCCTTGGTCCATGTGCTTAAGTTGTGAGGAAATTACAGAATAGTACTCCCATTATTTTGTTTTTGCACCAAATATTAAATGCACATAAATTCAGATGTATGTAAGCATTATATCCATGTAAAATACCTCGCTCCTCGGTTAGTGTAGTTACCATGCATCTTGCGTTACGTACTTAAGTGGAGAAACATTGCAGATATAGAAACAATTTAGAAATAGTGTAGAAACAATTCGATGAAATAATGTAAATACGAGAAAATACAATTAGATAAAAAGATAAAAAAAATATTAGATTTGACCAAAAAACATCAAGTCTAACGGAAAAATACTAGATCAGGCCAAAAAAAATACCAAATTTTAGTTAGAAAACACCATAACTAAACTAAAAATATAAAATAGGAATGAAAAACACAAAAATAATTAAAACTAAACCATGAAATAGTACCTACTTTGTTGAACATACATAGTACCGTTGGTGGTGGCGGTTGGCATGAAATGTGAGATATCTAACATAGCATGAAATGCAATTGATTCGGATAAGAGCGTGGTCTTGCAAAAGAACATTTGGCCAGAGTAGTACCAATATATCATGTAGTTAATTTGAAATACGAAAAAAATGCAACCTTAGAACATATAAGGTGCTTAAAAGTTTCAAGTTTTATTTCATTAAAAATCTGTAATTTAACTTCAAACAAGTGTTTGCAAAATACACAAACATTATAAAATTCTCCGCTCAACCCAGAATCGATTATAGTGTTCTTAAAAAGCATCATGCATGGATATTAATAGTGATATTTCATTTTTTTTTAAACTCTAATATTCTGCTCCTTAACTTATCGTAAAAGTCCTTTTAACCGAAAACTATATGGTGGACATAGGAATAAAAAATATTGAGACCTTGTGATCAGAGAGAAAAGTTACACTCTTTTATTGATAGTTTAATTTAGGATTTATGGTATTCAACCACAACTTTCTATTTTTTCTTTTTCTTTTTGTAGTTCATTTGGTTTTTAGAACTATTTAACCCAATTAATTTAGTTTCGTCATGTAGGACTTAATGAAAGAAGAAAACGATCCCTTCAAGGAGTTTTCATTTTCAGAACGCGAATCGACCACTTTAATTAAAATTGGAAGGATCTCATTAATCCAATATGTATTTTTCTGGTTCAGTTTTGATATTGAGTGAGTACAAAGATTGCTGTCCCATAATGATCTAGATGGGACTTTCTACTAGTGCCAAAGTTATTCAGAAGGCCCCATGCTTTATGTTATTGTACAACGAACATATAGCAAAAGAACAACAAATATATTTTTCGAACCATTTCCTATAGACCTTAATAATTGCCAATTTATTTAATCTAGTTTGTCAAATGTTATGACCAAGACATGTCATATGTAATGCAACTTTCTGCTGCCGAAGTAGGGTATCTATCCCATTTCTTGGAAGGCTTATGGTATCAAATATCAATGATTCACTAATACTCATTTCGTTGCATAGCCAAAAGTTCTTTTCGAATGTTTTCTACTACGAATATTAGTGTTTTTTTTTCCATCTCAATGTTTTCTAGGTAAAACTTTAGGTTAAGAGGCACATTGGAAAGCAATTGGTCAAAAACCATGATTGTCCATGGATAACAACTTACATCTTGACCATTTTAATGATTACATACAGCTTGCAAGTATAGTTGCACTTTTCCAAAATTCTGCAAGAAAAAATAAGTCGCTTTTACTTTTTTGGTTCAAGGGAAAAATGTCATCACTCAAAAGAAAGTACTGTAGTATTTTTTTTTTTCAAATTCCACACTGACACACCTCTGTATTATTTGCCCCAATTTTCTCAGGCAAGTTGTAGGATTTTTGTCTCTATAAAACTATTATGCTATGCACTACTATCAGTATTTTCGTTCACTAACATGTGAGTCGGAACTTATAATCTTGAGATAATCGTAAGGATTTACTTGTACAAAATGTACACTGTTATTTTGTAGCCTCATACTAAGAAATAAGAATTAACAATAGAATGGATTTTTTTTTTTTTTTGGTAGACTTTATTGTCTGTTGACTCTGTTATAAGTTTGATAAATGATCGACAGAATAACCTTTGAAGAAACAAACAATAAGGTTTCACAAGTATTATTGGAAGTATTAATCACCATTACTCAGACATGCATTGTTATTATTCATTTACGTAGAAGATACACAACAAACACTACAATTTCTTACCATTTTAATTGTCTTATCATTGGATATGATTATTAAGAGAACTGGAAAACGCAAGATGTTCAACCTTTGCTTGAAGAGCATATGCAGCTAGATATTGATTTTTGTTTTAACCTTTTAACCGATATATTATGTATTCCAACTTACATTTCAATGAAAACTAGCACCATTCTTGAAATCATTCACACACACACACACACACACAGAGGGAGGGGGAGGAAGTGTTCAGGTACAACATAGGGATAACATTTGTGTTCCTATTGGGAATATTGTGGTGTCTTTTTTAATGTAACCAACACAGATGTTTATTAATTGCACAAAAGAATAACTACAACAATGCATCTCAAAAGAGATCACGGACTTCGTTCCACTTCTAGCTCCACTAGAGCAGAACCATCTAAACTATCATCTGTCGAGGAACTATAGCTGGAGCTTAGTGCACCTGGAGGCCAAGGAACTATAGTGATGGAATATATATGAAGCGCTGCAAGATGGACAGTAAGCTGCCTTGATCTACACATTTTTAGTTTGAAACTGGTGAAAACAAAATTGGACAATGGTATCAGTACTTTGCAACTCCAGCACTCTGAGCTTTCCCTAAAACCGACTCTATGCTGCCATGAAAAAGACCTAAACTCTTTGCTAATGCAAAACCGCTATACATGCCATCAACGGCTGCACTTACTATCCCACCAGCATATCCTGCTCCTTCTCCAATAGGGTAGAGCCCTCTTAGGGATGTGCACTCGTAAGTGTCAGCCCGTCGAGAAATTTGGACAGGAGAACTAGTTCTTGTCTGCAATGAGGACGAAACTAAGTTACAACTTTAGTTTTAAAAGCAAGATGTGCAAGTTATTTACTCCAATGCTTAACCCAAAAATCTGGAAGTACGATAGGAAACTATGCTTAATGATTTTAGAAGCACATAATCTCCAAGTCCCAAAGTAAATACGTGTTGTTTAAAAAATGGTGTGCATTACCTCAACCCCATGAAGAAGAGCATTATTGGAAATAAATCCCGGTAACTGTAGTTCCAAGTTCAACAGAAATTAAGTTAATTTTCAGAATCAGACATCAGAGATATAAGATATCATTTAATCAAGAACAAAGAGAAAGAGAAACATTAGAAACATGATATGCTCAGGACAGGAAAGTACCTCTTTGTCAAACTTTAAAAGTGATTGTCGCAGAGACGCAGTTATGTGACTAGGGAATAATTCCTGGAGATTTGCTGCCCTTACTCCTAATCTATAACTCGAAGATGGCACTGATGTCACTGTAAAACAAATTTCGAGCCAGATAAGTATTTTTCAGAATATCTAACCAATCCTGCCACCCCAACAAAGAGGTCTACCTGACAGTTTGTTGTCAAGAAAATCAGTCACTGTTTGAACAGGCACCACGAAATCGCCCCCGCCCATTACAGCCGCCTTTCGTTCAAGCATCCTCTGAAATTATGCAGCCAAGGTGAAAATACTTGACAAGTATTTGAAATGACAAAAGAAAGAGGTATCTTTCAAACTTCGGGGCTTATCGGTTTACTGTGCAAGGAAAGAATATAGAAAACCAATGGCCAATGAAGGTGACAAATAACTGATTGAACTAAGTTCTCAGAGAGTAGAACTCTTTAGTTTTTTTACTCTTTAAAGGGAATAATTTAATAATGTTTGGGCAAAAAAGCCCGTATACAAGAAGTATACAAGAAAAGTAGGAAACCTACAAATATAAATGGTTTTCTACAAACTTCACCCAATCTTCTATACAAATTGGAATCCTATGGGTGCACCAAAAAGAAATAAGGGACAACATGCTACTTCTTAGTTGAACAAAGTTCAATTCTATTCCCTCAAAAACTCAGAAGAACTCTTTAGTTTATACTTCTGTTTTCAAATGATATCAAGGTTCCTATCTTCTGCCATATCAAGATCATGCCTATTTTCACAAAATAAATTGATATCATTTCTGTTCAACATTACAGATAACTGGAACCTGCATTCAAACTCGCTTTCTCATGCAGTACAAAATCTTCAATTAAGTGTATGCCAAGCAAATCAAAGTACACAAAGTAATTATGCAATCAGCCAAATAGCTTGTCCTTTGAGGCAGATGATTTTTGGATTGTCTCATTCAACTTGGTAATTATCGGCTTCATTTTATTAATTCTCAAAATTTTCGATGTGAACCTCAGTGATTCCAAAAAGAGTTCATGCATAACTGGTTAAGGTCTAAACGACCAGTATGGACACTTGAGAAGTACCTGAAATTCAACACCAGCGAGTGGTCCGGTCAAGTTCAAAGCAGCAAAATCCTTTGACGAGACTGTAACAACAAGTGCAGCATTTGCCCATTTAGATGACCGTCGGGAAAAGGACATGCCATTGATACAGAGCTCTGAGGGATCTGTACTGGTTAGAACAACCTGTAAAAATCTTGTCAAGTAAACTACATTGAAATGTACATTGAGGTCAATCGAAAAAAAAAAATGCATTTTGGATATCACCAACTTAACCTATGCAAACAACCGTTTCTAGCTGTTGTAATCAGTCATCTAATTACGAACAAAGTGAACTAAAAGTTCCAACCATGCATTTATGGTGCATGAAAGGGAATTCAATATAATTAGGTAGTTGGAAAAGCATAAGCACGTGTCAGACCAATCAATAATATTTTCTATCAACAATTATGAACAAGGGCAGTCGCTGTACCTGGCCACCAGGACACATGCAAAAGGAGTAACAACCGCGACCTATTGGTCCAGAATTTGAAGCCAAAGCAATATCATTTTCATTCACATAGTCAACAACCTTGTAATCAGCAACGGGCACTTTCCCACGTCCACTTCGAACTTCATTGGCCAATACAGAATACTGAAATTTATTGGACCACGAATTATTTTCACGATAAATTGCCAAGGTATAATTCACCTAAGAGAGGAAATACAACAAATGTACTTGCTCACAAACAATAAAATAGCTGACGGCTCAAGAACCACTCTAAAATGCTAGACGGAAATAGTTCAACAGTATCTATAAATGTACCACGACGACAGCAACTGAAACTTTATTTTCAACTAAGACACTGAACCTATCAGGGAGACCAATGACAACAAGCAGTCGTCGTGTTTTGTTATGTTTAATTTCGTTGAAAATATGACCTTCATGATCGCAAGTAAACCAACACAAGCTCTTTCCCTCTGCTTGATAACAATAATTAATTACAAAATAAGTCTCAGAATCACTATTGCTGTGTCATTTAAGAAATAGGAGTTTCTTCACTCGATATTGATACAAGGGACAGTCAAACCCAAGCATTTCTAGAGTTAAAGAAGATCTAATCAATAAAACTACTCCTCATCATGATAAAGCAGGACAAGCTAATACACTGTATCACTAATGAATCAATGATTAGAATGTACTTATCGACAAACCTGTATGCTGTTAATTAATTCTTGAGGATGCTCAACCCGCAGGCCAACCTGTAATTATTATGAGTTATTAGGACAATGCTAATTCCTTTGCTGATGATGGGATACCAACAATGTTATAGCAAAATCAACATCAGGACAGTACTACTAATGAAATAACGAATAAGCAAAAGACATCGAGGAGACGAAAGAACAGGAAATTTGCATACAACACAGAGACAGGATCACATCCCCAGCATGCGGTACCCTACTACTTACAAGAAAATAAACCAGTACGCAAACATTGATTTCTTAATAGATTTTGAACCTGTGCAAGGCTCAGAGAAAGGGGGGGAAAAAGTGAGGGATTAGATATCATATTATAGATGTACACATTTCAGACATCTCCTTACTTCTGCAAACAACATTTCATAATAAACTCCATTGGTGAAGTCAATCCATTTTGACTTACAAAAACAGATGCTTAGAATCTTCAAATATGGGAGTTCCATTTCATGAGCATATCCAAATCTTTCCATAGGAGGTCCTAATATGATCAAATCAACAACAACAAACACAGTGCAATCCCACAAGTGGGATCTGGGGAGGGTAAGATGTACGCAAAGCTTACCCCCACCAAGGTGGAGAGGCTGTTTCTGGAAGACCCTCGGCTAAAGAGAATCTAATATGATTAAATATTTATATTAAATGGTACCAGTTTATTCAATCTCTAAGGACTAAATCTATACAATCAAATTGGAATTAGATGTTGATGCTTTTCAATAAAGTTACAGTTAATACCCACATCTGGAAGTATTTCTACTTCTCACCACAATTTCTGTTCCTTTATGGCGTAATTACAAATGTAACAAATTAACTTTCCTGCCATGGTGAAACCACCAGAGCACAAGCTAGTAAATCCTCCACCCTCCTGTTCTTTTGTCTTTGCCCGGAAAAGAGGTTTAATGCCTTGTAAATGGAAACTATAAAGCAGCAAGCCAAGCCATAAAGCTATAAGCATATCCTTATAAAAAATAAATAAAGAAACAAATAAATAAAGCTATAAGCATATGTACATGTACATGTAGATCCAAATGAACTTATTAACAGAAGGAAAAAGAAGATATAAACTAGCATAAATAATTCATGAAGTCAGGAGCTCACAGCAAAATCTTTTTCAACCAGGTTAACCCCATGAGACAGAAGCATCTGATATGTATCACGTGCCGAATGCCCAACAGCGAGAACCACTGCATCATACCCCAAATTCTGGCTCGTGGAGTTTGAGCTGTTATCTCTGGAATCAGAAACTTTGACTCCCACCACATGTTCATCTTTGACAAGTAAATCATCTACTCTTGTTCCAAACATGATGGTGACCTGACCATACAAGGAACAGAATTTCTCACAATCCTAAAGCTCTCATATTTCTTTTCTGAGAGGCATAAGTTGCAAATTACTTACACCCAACTCTTCCAGGTACCGTCGGAAGTTTTGAAGAAGTGGAATCAATTTATCAGTTCCTAGATGAGGCTTTCCATCAACCAAAATTTTCTGTGGAGCTCCAAAGCGGACCAATGTTTCCAAAACCTGGAATGCAGGATCAGCAGTGAGTGACAAAGATAACTGACTAAACAAATACATGTTAATGAACACGCAAAGAACTCTAAAACGCATAGGTAAGAAAGCATAGCACAATTTTCCATGATTTGGCAACTTACTGCTAGAACACTACTACTGTTTCTTCCAATTCTAGTAACAAGCTTCCCATCGCTCCAAGTACCTGCACCACCCTGTCACACATAAGTCTTTCGTAAATAAGTAGCTAAAAGATACTTGGCAGTAAAGTCGTACAATCAGTAGACCTCATAAACCAGAAAAACTGTAAACCAGTAAGAAACCTGCATACAGGATTTTAAATCACTAAAAACAGTTACTCAATTCTAGCACTAAAACATTGTTATCAAAATCAGGTAATACAAGTATAGAGCTGATTTGAATTCCTTCTAAAATTTGAGATCCATCTATTCAATTTTCCATTAAATAATGCAAACGAAAGTTGACATCCAAAATTTGAAAAGATGGCCAAATTTTAAAATATGGTCTGTACAACCTCATTCACGTCTTAAGAGCAAAGGGAAGATGAAACGTGGAAGAAACACAGAATGGGAAATGTTGTCTATCTTGACAGAAGTCCTTCAAGAATAATCATGGGAGCCATTTTCATATAAGTGAGTTTTCTGCAACTTTTCACATCAATGGATTACATATAAGAAGAATAATGAGTCTAGCCTCTTACCTATTAACTTTAAAATCAATTGGTTAGGTCTGTGACTCTGATGGTTGAATTAGATGAAAATCAAAGTGCAGCCCTAGCCATTTTAGTCCTGTTACAAAATGAGATCCTATAGAAACTAATCAGTTCTACCAGGAAGTCCTACAACAGCTGAAGTGCAGTATTATTTAGACTCCATTAGAAACCTGCTAGCTCTGGATTGGCCAAAAAGGTCACATCCAGACCAAGTTAGAGAGAGTTTTTCACACTGAATGTTTGCATTCTGCCACTCCAATGACCAAAAATTAGTTCTGGAACGGTATTTTGAAATCACTAAGATCAAAATCAATCATCATTTTTAGAAAGTATTCTTGCCAAAATATTTGCCTGTTATGCACTTATAACGCCATAGCTACTTCCATGCGGTGCAAACAATATATATCACGAATTGCTTCAAGCCAGATACTTGCATGAAATGTACAGAAGCAGATTGCAGAAATTAATCTCAGGAAGCTGGAAAAACCTTTGACGGAAATAAGTGAATCGGGAAATAACCTCCCCAAAGCAAAAGTTGCTCTCCTCTTGCAGTATCCGTCGAACAATCAAAGCACCAATATCACGGCCCCTTTTCTCAACCGCTTGTCCCCTTTCCATCAGTGTAACATCTGCTCCAAATTCAGCAAGGACAAGAGAAGCAAACAATCCTGAAGGCCCACTACCAACAACTGCTACTTTTGGTTTTCTATCGTTTGGATACATATGTGATCCATTGCAGAGATTCCCATCTCCACTTTCTGAAGTGGTTGCATTCTGATCCAACTTTCTGCAAGCATGTACTATGCTCATTATATCACCAGAAGTTCTGTCATGAGGCAAATGCTCAATTAGGCCAACCTTGGGTTCCAATTCAGAGATGAATTCCCAGGTGCGAGGCTCTAAATCAAGTAGTTTATGGACATCCATATCAACTGTATATACAAACTTTGGTTCCTTTTGCAACTGCAATAAAGTTTACAAAGAAGTTAAATACATATATTCACATTGTTTCACTTGTAGCTATTACATGTTTTATTTCAAGCAATTGAATGCCAATGCCACAAGCTACCTACATTATACTCCCTAAACTATAATACAGAAGACATCCAATAGTAAGCTCAATTACAACTTGCAAGATCGCCTAAAAACAGTAGCAATAAGTATTCGGAAATCAAACTAGATACATGCATGCTTTTTTGGTAGAAGTGTCTCTTTGTTTTGATATGTTCTCTTTTTCCCACTGCCTTTACTTCAATTCAATATATTATCACTGAAGCTAACTTAGCACGGTTAAATGAATTGGTTCATTGATGCCTGGCAAGAGAGATGGTCCTTATTAAGCAAAGAGCTAAGTAATGGAAGGATTAAAGGAAGGTGGACCAACCCTGGAAAGCATGTATTGAGGAGCTACAGTATCCGCATATATATACCAATTACACATCACGATAAACAAAATTTGGTCAAGTCTTAACTTGGACGCATGCAATTCAAACATTGGAATCCATATGAACCACTTTAGTACTTGGTCCAGTAATTCTAACTTTGTTTCCCTAGTGGAAAGATGCTATTAGTATCTTACATGCCAACCCAAACTGCAGCAAATAAATGAATATTTGGACATTTGGACTACTTCTCTAATGGTCAATGTGATCATGAAGATCTTTTAAAATGGACATAATGACCTTCGCAATCTTGGCTCTTACAGATTCATAGCCTGGATTTGTAATTTAAGCATAGTGTATCTTCTAAAATTCTAGTCCTACTTAGCTGGTTGACATTGGAATTTAAGATGGCTGAACATATTATATTAGGAAATTGATGTGCTGATTAACTTGCTTTGAGGGAAACAAACCTTGCGAGCATCAAAAGATTTTCTAACAACTTTAAATGCCTCCTGTGGCAACATTGAAGCAACCTACAAAACAG
Organism: Petunia secreta; assembly: GCA_029990175.1. Taxonomy (NCBI): domain Eukaryota; kingdom Viridiplantae; phylum Streptophyta; class Magnoliopsida; order Solanales; family Solanaceae; genus Petunia; species Petunia secreta. Next base: position 5,065,437 of record JARKIP010000068.1, read on the forward strand.
ATAATATTTGACATCAGTAATTGCATATAACGAAATGTAGATTACTCCCTCCAGCTCAAATTACTTGTCTTCTTTGTCCCAAAAATTGTGTTTGTAAGTTGTGGACATTATATCAATTGGTCTAATTATATACTAAAGAGACCAATTTTCAACAATAACAACATACTCAGTGTGATCCCACAAGTGGGTTTGGGGAGGGTGAGGTGTACGCAGGCCTTACCCCTACCTTGTGAGAGGTAGAGAAGTTGTTTCCGATGAACTCTCGGCTCAAGAAAAGCTTTTTAAAAGGCTAAGTTGAAAATACTGAAGAAAAAAAAAGTATTGACAACAAATAGTAGAGATAACAATAGTAATGCAAGTCGAGCAATAAGAGAATCGTAGAATAATAACAATAATCCCGATAAAGAGAATAGGAAGCAGATAAGGCACCCTAAAACCCCTATTACTAGAAGACTCAACTCCTAAGAACTTAGACTAAGAATCATGACCTCCAAAAAAGCGGAGAAAACGCTTGACTACCTAACCTTCTATCCTAATCCACGACCTCTGATTGGTTCAAATATGGAGAAAGTTAATTCAGAAGTAACTGTCACTTCTTTACTAATGAAATTGAGATATAGAAGAGGTCTCTCACTAACTGGACACAAATTCAACAACCAATCATCACTTTCCAATTTCATTTACTTTCACTCAACTATATTAAAAGCTAACTTAATTTACCGGAAATTCAAGAACTTTAGCAATAGCTTGGAGCAAAGCATGAGAAACACCCAAGAAATCTTTGCCAGGATCATCAAGAACTGAACAAGTGAGCTTAGAGAGCCTCCAAATTCCTTCAAATTTGTTGGTTACATCAAGTTGAGCTTCTTGTTGTTGCTCTTTCAGCTTCTTTTTCTCTGATGGGTACCTCATTTTTCCTCTTCTTTTTACCCTCTTTGAACATACTATACATAAAGGCTTTGCATTTGGGTAAAGTGAAAAAGGGTTGGTTTTTGGGAATGTGAATTTGGGATTTGAATTCAAGAATGAAAAATGAGAAGGGAATAAGTTCTTGGTAGAAACCATGGACATGGTTGTAAAAGTTTCTGAGAGTTAAGGAGATAAGATTTTGAGTTATGGGGAGAGAGGGGTTTTAGAAGGGGTTTTTGGTTTTATGATGTAGGGACTACTGAAAAGGGAATTGCTAAAAGTGGGAGAAGTTTGTAAAATTCTGCAAAAGCTAGTCATTAGTATCAAAAATGAAAAAAGAGAGAAATTCTTTTTTTTATTTTTATAGAAAGGGGTTCGTTGTGTACATTCAAGTTGCTAACATACTACTAGATGCGTTAGCCTCTTTGTTTTATTCATCTTTTGGGCATGACTTTATTGATGAGAAGACCGTCTTTACTATCAATGATCGTACTAGGTATTAAGTACCTCATACCATCATTAACTAGAGATCTTGTATTCAAGCTCCGGGAATGAAATCAGTTTTTATAAGAAAACATATGCAGATTAATCGAACCTCAAAACAAGTAGTACTAGATATCAAGTGGGCAACCAAAATAGAAAAGGCAGTCCTTATATGTAGCTCATCGTTATGGAGTGGTTGTCGCTGGCCTTGTCAATAGTCTTTCAGAGTTGTACACTGATTGTCAGCCTTATTTGAAGTCCTACACATTACATGGTTATTTGAATTTTCATGCTCTTGATTAATTGAAATTTGTTGTTGAGAAAACTTGTTGGTGCTTCTGTGTCTGTGATATTCCTACAAGGAACTTATTATAGAATGTTGTTCGTGTTCTTACTATTTCCTAAGCCGAGCATAGTAGGATGCTTTGTTTGATTCCAGGCCTAATCTTTCTTGCTGGCTCATGCTTCTTCATAGGGAATCCGTGCATCATTGCTAGCGTCATGGACCCCTATACCATATAGGTCGTCTATTTTTGCGTTTGAAGAGGATACAAGAGTATTCCACACTGATACAATGATCTTAAAAGTCATCTTAAATCTTTCAGTAGAGCGTTTTATCCCTTTAATACGTCTATCCTTCTGGTGAGGAGCATTTTCACCCACAATCATCAACCTACCTGACCAGAATCCAAATTAGCTAAACGTCCTCAGATTCAGGGATTCAGGGTGAAGCACTAAAATATGCAGTCAGCTGCGAAACAATATGGGCATAACTGAAAACATCATTATGTTTCCAATTTGATATGGGAAGGGAGATCTCGCGAGTAATCCAGCAGAAAATACTAAGTCGTAGTACTGCAGCAAACGGAAGTATCACGGTTATCTATTAGAACAACATTACACATACATGAGAAGCTGAAATTTGCCATAAACCACATCTATTCACACAAAAAAGGTAATCTGCACTATCAAGTAGAATGTACATGATCAACTAAAGACACCTTTTCTTTACACAGAATAGCTATACGGAGTTAGCTCTACGCTTCTTCCCAAGGAAGTAGATCTGGAAAAGTGCAGCTTCTGATGGTTGTAACAGACAAAATTTAGCAAAGATATTTTCGGTTTTTCACCTCTTTCTCTTGGCAGCTCCAGAACCCCGGCCACCTCGCTTACCTGAGGATTCAGCGCTTCCTTTATCTCTGCTAGTAGAGCTTCCTCTTCCTCTCCCTGCAGATGGCTTCTTGCCACCTGAACTCCCAGCACCCTTCAAATCCACATTTACTTGGATCCCTGTTGTAAAGTAGACGCAGAGAATAAGATGGGAAAGAGTTTTAAAAAGGTAGAAGATGGGCAGACCATAAATAATTGCAGAATAAACAATTGTTCTAGGATATCACTAACCCCTCGAATTGAGACTCTGAAGATCTGACTGCAACTTTTTCTCGACATCACCTGAGTTGACTGAAACAAGCAATAATATCAGCACATATTGAACTCCAGTTACTGTGAAAGAATTACACCGATGGTCTAGATAGAGAACTGTCATCCCCTAAAAATGTTCTAAAAGAACTAGAAAAATGAGAAAATTATCCCTAACAAAATAAGATAACTGCATTGAATAAAATAAGAGCAAATACTTACTGCAAAGGCAATAAGGAAAAAAAAAAGCATAATGCCCACATCACGATTTCTTCGTAACTGCTATTGCAGCCAAATCTAGATAACATATCTTAAATATATAATGGAACTCATACTGATGGAATTATCGACATTAAAATTTCTAGTCTAACTATTATGGTAAATTTCTTGCACACTATGAAGCACCCTTTTAATGGGGTAATCTAATCCGAGTAGGGTGTGTACCTATATCCTCTGTCTCTGAGGAGTTCTCATCATCTTCAGCGAGTGCTTCACCATTTCCTTCAGCTAGACCTTCATCTAATGGCTCTAGCATCGCTGCAACGCGCTTCTTGGGAGCTTTTTTTATTCCAGGAAGAGTTATCAGATCTGCTGTGCGAATAACACGTTTTTTGCTTCCTTTGTTGTATGCCTTTGTCAGTGCAGCTTTCACGGCAGGCTGAACACCATCAAGTGGATTTGGATATCCCTGGTGCAAATGTCGTCAACACATGAACAGATTTTAAAAGTGCAACAGAGGAACTAGGAGAAGATTGAATACGATGGTATACCTGGAATTTTGATATCTCCACAATATTATCAAAGTCATCCTGGCTTATAGAGTATGAATCCATAAAATCCACAACCTTCTCCACAGCTTCATCCTGGTGATAAAATTCATATATAACTACAGAAACAAATATACAAAAATTAAGGAGATGCAGAAAAGGATGAATAATCCACCTTAGGCAGCACTTTTAATGGATCTGTCAACTTCTTCGTAAGAAGAGAAAAGTAATCAAGTCTCAGGTTTGCCCTGAAATTTATGAGAAGAAATATTAAGCAGCTGACATGAATTCGCATTGATTGTTTCTAAAGCCGATGTGCGGGAAAGAAGTGATGAAAGGTGTACATAGCATCAATTTAAACAAGCGCTGAAACTAGAACAATGTTCTGAAAGCAGGACATGCAATGTATACCAGATCTTAATATATGTAATTTGAAAAATAACAAAGAATTGGAAACGACATTAAAATATTATAAAATGAAGAAAATTGGGAAACAATAAACATGCTCATATTGAGTGGATTATCGATAGCACCGAGTCAATTGAAAAATAATGTAGGATTCAAGAAAATCAAATGAAATGAACATCTATCAGTTTAGATGAAAAATGAGAAGAAATCTAATTTCAAACATGTTTAACTGATATACAGAAGGAAAGTACCTTCCCAAATATGATTCACGGGATGCGAGTAGGTGAACATGCAAGTCCTCCATAATGCGGTAATTCTTTCCCATTGTAGAGTTCTTTCCTAGCCAGCCACCAAATCTATTAAAGTTGCGTTCTCCCTGCAATATTTAACCCTCACCGTAATTTAGGAGGTCTCGTATAACTCCTAATTGGACGACAATTTAAAATATATTGTAGTGAAAACTCCTGAAAAGCTGGTAAATCACAGGCAAACAGCAGCTGTAATTATTTAATGCAGAGAACTACTACCTAACATGATGATTTCGGACAAACGTAAATTCCGCCATCAGATTTTAGAGAAAGGAACAACATATTGAGTGTTTAAAATGAAAGCAAAGCTATAATCAGCCATCAGCTTTTAGAAGTATAAGAAGAATCAATTACCTGCTCAAGAGTGTGCCTCTGCCCGTGCAACAAAGAAGCACTATAATGAGGGAAAAAAATAAACACAGGGAGATGATGAAAGTAGCCAGATTATTAGACTGAAGTTAATTTGCATCTTAGGCACAACTGAACTCAAGAAGTTTGAGGGATTGTTCTTACGGAATGATGCAGGATGAAAGGCAACCAGCGGGAGACAGTTGCCACTGCTGGTATCTTCGAATCTGTACATTTATCAAGTCACCATTTGCAATGGAGTCAGCAGCCCGTGCAATGAGGCTCATCCGCTTTAAACCATCATCATCTTTGCCAGCAGAACTTGGTTTGTAATTGAGATAGTTCTCCTGCCATCACATTCGGAGAAAGTTTACCAAAAAATATGGAGGCCTAGTCTTCTTCTTCTTCTTCTTTTTTTTTTTTTTTTTTGAAGGGGTGGGGGACGAAGTAGTTGCATTATGGAGGCCTACTCATTATGCATTTTAAACAATATTGACATTTTCAGAAGCTTTCCAGTCCTAATATACCAACAGCAAACCCACCCAAAGTCAATTTTAGCCTTCTGTTGTGTACAAATAGTTAATGAGGCAATCGACTATGGATGGCATATAATGATATAAATGATATCAAGAACATAAAACAAGTAACAGAAAGAGGTGTAAAAAGACCCCTAAAGCATGGGAAAAGCAGAAGGAAAAAGACTAAGTGAACCATCTGAAGCATCAGAACAGATTTACAGCGTAGAACCTAATTCAACATTTCCCAACCATCTTACAAGAGAAAAGCACTTCACTCTTCGGCACTTCCCAGAAACTGTCTCGTCTCAAACAAAATGAAGTTACCAACAGTCGACATAGAGCAATATAAAGAACGGGAATAAGCATGCACGACGTAAATTAAAGGTGGAAACAAGACCATTAATGTGAACACATATTTACTATAGCAATCATATAACAGCATAATATTATACTAAGAGAATATGAACAACTAACCAGGACAGCTTACTTATACTAGCTTAAGATGACATGCAAAGATTACTGCGAAATGGTATGTGCGGGACATGTCATTATAAGTTAAATGATCAGGTAACGGACTGGGAAAATTAATCGGAAAGATAAATTAATTCGGACAGACAAGATGCAGTACGAAAACTGAAGAAAAAAGAAAAAGAAAAAGAAAACGAGAAAGCCAGCAGTTTTGACTGATATAATTCTACTTGATAGAATACTTTTAGTTCTACAAGGTCTCAAAGTGATATGGAGGACAAATAGCAGGGGCCTATAGAAGGAAAACTAACTCAAACGACTGTAAATCTCAAGCACAACAAGTAAACTTATGGAGTCTATAGAGTACCTGTATAAGAAGCGGGACTAGATCTGGGTCACTCATACTTAGGTCAATTCTTTGATCTATTTTCAAGTTCTTGGCATTAAAATCAAACAGCCTATCAACACAGAAACAAACATAACTGGTCAGTTAAAAAGTCACATTTATGACAAGACCTAAGTGTGAATGTGTGAATAATTATCAGATGCAATAGCAGTGCATGTGATACAATCACATGAAAGTAAGATTATTCATTAGGCAATGCAAGCTATTTATGACAGAAAAACACTAGAAGGAAGTTGAATTGGAAAGACGTGCATACTTTTCTACAGCTTTGAAGGGTGAGATGTCTTCATCCTTTGAACTGCTTAGAAGGCGCTGTCTTATATCATCGTATTGGATAACAGATTTGGAGAGACTCATGTATTGCAATTGATTTAGCGCCATGCGCATGTCTCCACCAACACGTTCTGCCAGTTCCTCGAGTGCAATCTAGAGAGAGAAGAAAAAGAAAAACAATCAAGAATCTCACAAAGTTCACATGGACACCCAAACACAAAGGGAAGTCTTTCCCTGTGTTTGAAAGAGCACCACCAAATTATGTGTTAACAATACATTTAAGCAAAAAAGGTCTCCCAGTCTCCCAAATAAGTATAGACACAAATACATGTTGCGGTTTCCACCACGAAGTACAAATAGAGAAGTGTTTAGTTGAAATTCTAGGAATTTACTTGCACAACAGAATACATAAAACATGTAGGTCTCCATCTGCGTGCTTCAGACCTGGATTACTCAATCACATGCACTTCAAGAAACCAACAATATCAAACCAAAGTACAACCGTCCACAAATGCTTGGCAAGTGAAGATATTTTCACATTTTACCAAGGGATGATGTCTTTTGAACTCAACAGGATTGTTACAAACATATTCTTTTGAAAAGTGAGAAATCTATGAGGGCTACTGGCGTATGGTTCGAAACTCAATCGAACTCATGATGTGCGCCTAATCCAACACATCACGTGCTGCGCTCTTACCACATACAAAAGTCTAGGACAACAGTTCCACACATTACCACCTACACTAACTTTAACATGTAATAAGAACTAATGCGCGTTGTTGAAAGAGAATAGACCTCATTGACTTGAAGGCCTTCAGCATTTGCCACTTGCTTTAACCTCTTTGCCATCTGTCAAGCATACTTTCAAAATTAGCAGTAAATTCCAAGCAATATTTTCACCTCTTATGTCTATCATAAATCCAGTAAGGAACACCAGAAAATATGTTGATATAGAACACCTTTGGTGCTAAAGGTAGCTTCAATTTTATCCATAACAGGACAGTCTGCCGAAGGTTCACTGACAAGAATAATTATAGTGCACAAGTAAAGATAACTGACTTTTAGAAGAATGAGCATGTCATCTAAGAATTCCTACTTCTCTTTTACCATCCTGTAATTGCCCTTACCCATTACATCTTTCTAACCCAGATAGCTAGGTCCAATAGAAACATCCATAAAAAATATTAACAAGAACAAATGTGGAAAAGACCTGCTGCTTGGTTGGTTTTCGGAAGACAATTGGTAGGCAATAATTGACAAGGCTCTTCAATTTCTGACTGTAGCGGTCATTACAAATGCAAATAATAGGAATTTTAGAGATCTTGATGCTAGCAATAAGATCGGCAACACCACCTCTATCACCAGCAGACATGCCATCAACCTCATCCATAATCAGAACAGTTTTTTGATGGTGTGATCTGCAGTCATCAACATGGATTATGGAATTTCACGCTTATTTCTGATGCAAACATACAAGAGAGCAAATGTTTACCGGCCAATATTAGCACTTAGGGATTTATTGCTAACAAGTTCTTTTACAGAATTAGCAGTACTTCCACCAATTCCTTTCTCAATTTTCGAATCAGCCTTTCCACGACTATCACTAGCATTTACCTAAACAAATAAAATCACTGTTAAATTAATCCAATATCCAACAGAGAAGAATGAATACGTGTAAGATCATTGAATTGCATCCCGGAAATTTTCATTGTTTGACAGGAAAATACCTCCATGGTTTGGAAACCTAGTATCTGACAAACCACTTTTGCTGATGTGGTCTTCCCTATACCAGGCATACCACTCAACAGAGCCGCCTTTTTAGCACCAGAGTCGCTCGGTTTTTTCCCCTTTCCCTTACTACCTGCATTTAGAAAATTCTCATCCCATCTCTCCAGCCAACGCTGAAGTTGTTCCACCTGAACAGGTACCAAATATTAGGTAAAGTCACTCCAGGTGATATTTTATAATTCAAATGTATGGCCAATAAAGAGAGAAAGCGACGTAGAAGAATACCAGTGACTTATTTCCTATAATGTCTTCAATAGCTTTGGGCCGGTATATTTCTGTCCATGGTAGCAAAGACTCTTTAGTTTGGCCTTTCCTCTTCGCAGGAGATACACTAGGTTTCAATTCTTTGGCAGCTAGAATCTTTGCGGCAGGGTTTCCAGTTCCATCACCTGAAAAACCCAACATTGTCGTGTTTTAGGTTATGGAAGCCCAAAGTCAAGAATGTGAAAGTACCATCTAATAAGAGGAACCAAAAACATGATCCTCCATTGGTTGACGGACTTGACATCCCCATCTTACATCAATCCAGAAACAGATATCAGATGCATTTTCTCCTTTTGTACGTGGAAGTAAGCAAACAACACTCAGCCGTTTAATCTAATAACAGGCTGCTCCGTCCCTGTGTAGGATGTAACCACGTTTACTTTCTACATACACCACTTTGCCTTTTAGCTCCGTCCCATTATATGGCATACTTGTTAATTTATCCAAAATGTTTTGTCACATTTTTGTATTTGGAAACAAATTGAGCTTATCATCCCCATTTTTCCTTTAATGACTTGACCTCTTGGGACCAATTGGTATGAAAGTGTAGCTTATGTGTCAAAAGTCATATGGAGCTCTCACCACCTTTCATTTAGTCATTGGTAGCGTGGGCAATTTGGTGCTTTGCAAAATATTCAGCTTATGTGTCAAAAGTCTATCTTTGTTTCTAATACTCTGGCTCAGTCAAACAATGCCACTTAAACTAGAATGGAGGGAGTGTATATTAACTTTCAGTTATAGCCCTTGTTACCTTCAGTACAGGAGCCCAAATTGAAGTATATACTTTCAGTTTTGGTGCTTTGTGACAAAATAATTTTGTGGCGTTCCAATGAGAAGAGAAAGAGGAAATGCGTTGAGGAAATGTAGCCAGTAATGTTTGCAACTGTCAACCCCCGCGCTTTGGTAGCGGTAAGAGCGCAATGCGATATGTGGATTATGTGCATGTCCTGGTTCAAACCCTATCGCAGAGAGAGCCTGGTATTTAAGTGGAGAAGGATAGAGGAATAGACCAATTATCACCGTAGTAGAACCATGCACCCCTGGCCCTTGGGGATTTCTCAGTCATTAAAAAAAATAGAATGTAAATGATGATTTTATCACGGTCCCAATCAATTTAACTGGCGACGAAAATTGATAATATTCTTTTCTTTCAGTAAGCCTTTCAAACTTTTTGGCATTCCCCTGGTAATTTTTGCTTTCAAGAGTTCCTTCCCACATCTATCACCAACACCTTTCCTCTTCTCTTCTCAATGAAGTATCTGTGGGACTTTGAGGCACTGTTCAAAAATATCATAAAGCCATTCACCTTTAAATATCATAAGCCCTTTCATCTTCTATTTATAAGAATGGCCACATCACATTACAATGTTACCCCAAAATCACTAGAAATAAGCAAGTTATAAGAAACATGAAAAAGGAAGGCAAATGAGTCTCTCGGAATTACTTGTACCTGGCTTTTGTGAATTTATCTTTGCAGATGAAACAACTGTGTCCATAGATTTCTTTGACTCCGGTTGTGCAGCTGATTTTGATTTTTTCGATGACCGGATCATATCAAACAATCCATCCTCAGTGAGAAATGCAGTTCTAGTTTCAAAAGTATAGGATACCCAATGTTAGTCCAGTAACAAAAGGAAAATACCAATGAGCAGTGCATAGACATTGCAAACAAACCCGAGCTCCTTGGCTTTAGCGGATTTCCGTCCCCCAATGTCTTCATCGCATAAAAGATAATTCTGCAAAGCAGAGTGTGAAGAACACTGTAAAACTATTTTTTTGAACTGGATAGAACACCTTAAAACAATTAGGTTTATCAAAAACTTGTAAACAAAGACAGTACCGTTTTCTTGCTAATAGATCCTGTGACACGACCGCCGTGGCGTTTAATCAAATCCTCAGCTTCTTCTCTTTCTAAACTGAAAGTATGAGAACGTAGTGCACGTCAGGCTTTATGTTCATTTACATATCCAACCAAGAGTCAAGTTAAAAAAGCAACACGTAGGCGAAAAGACTCAGCCTTCTACATAGTGCACCGTCGCAGATTAAGAGAGTCAGGTACATGCTATAAGCAATAAAGATATTTATGCAAACACATTTCTGTGCTAATCCCCATATTATCTTTTCAACAATATACAAACAGACTCAAGGAGGTACCTGTCCAGAGTTCCACTAATTACAAAAGTCAAACCCGCTAAACAGTCTGGGGCACCTTCAGGAACTTCCTGCAAGTAGAAAGGCCTCAACTTCATGAACTCAGAAAACTTACCAAGAAATTAACTTTTTGAATGCTTCTACCTTTTCCCCCTTGTGAGGAGGGTCTTTTCTTTCACCAAAATTCATGAACCCGCCCCGTCCTCCACCACCTCTGCCTCGTCCACCACTTGGTGCTGCAGATGGTCCTTTTCCACCACGGCCACGTCCACCAGATTTGGTGTCCTTGTCAGCTGAGGCCTCATCATCACTTTCATCAAGAGGGATGCCCTTTCCACCGGTCTGAGCTGCCCGTCCACCACGTCCTCTTCCAGTAGGCTTGAGATTGGATTTTGTATTCTTAAGATCATCGTTAGTGTCATCACTGCTCACAGACTTCTGCGCAGATCCCCTTCCAGAGCCACTTACCGATTTTTTGCTGGGAGTGGCATCTTTGGGTCTCGTTGCAGATGCAGGCATTACAAAGTCATCATCATCCTCAGCTTTGTGAATTCTTTTTGCAGCTGGTGGCTTCTCATCTATTGATGAACTTACACCAGCACTTTGAGCTTTTCTTTTTGCTGATCCTTCCTCTACTTTTTCTTCTTTTGCATTCACCTTGTCTGTAGCAAAATATTTACTAGTTTTTCTTCTGCTGGCAGTCTCTTGTCCTTCTTGTACCTGATTTTCATTAGATGAAATGAAAAAGAGATTTACAAAACAAAGAGGATAATTTTTTTTTTTTTTATAATATTAGATGAAATGATGATTTACAAAACAAAGAGGATAATATTTTCTGCAGGTTCTCAAATTTGGAAAAATTGCATGACTATACCAGTTGAAACTTTGCACCAGCCCAGAAGCTATACTTACTAGCTCAACAACTCAACAATGAGAAAATAAAAAATATTATTATCAACAATATTCTACAGGACTTATTGATGGTGACCTGCTTTATTTTACTGCAAAAAAGATAGACACAATACAAGGAGTTAAAGTTCAGAATTCTTAAGCTAGGAGAAATGCTAAGTCTTCATGGAAGTTACAGAGGATCTACGAACAGCTGAGAGAGCCACTACCTAAAGATGTATCTGTCAGTTGCCTTAACGCTGAAATTCTTTTCAAGAACTTGATATCATATATCACTTTCCGTCTTCTGCCATGCTTTACACCTTTTGCTTCCCCTTAGACATGGTTACTAATTGCACAAAATACCAAATAAGAAACCATACGAATTGGGAAAGTAAATCCATCCTAACTCATTTGCTAGATTCATCTCTTTATTGCTTTCAGAAAACCATTCTAACTAGTAATCTATTTCTTCCTCAAATGACTTCATTCCATTTCTCTCAGCTTCTCATTAAGTAACTGAAGTAGAACCCTAGGGTCGACACAATTGACAATAAGAAATATTTCAAAAGAAACAAAATCAAGGCAATTGATCGATAAGAAATAGTTCCAAAGGAAACAAAAAGAGGCAACAAGCCTGCCCCCACCATTCCAAGCAGTCAGCACAGTTACCAAGAAACAAGAAGCAAGTAACTACATTATCAAACACTTGCTTTTTGGATGTAACCATGACAACACCACCTTGCATCAACAAATTATACACATATCATTTCATAAGAAAAAAAACTACATTATCAAACACTTTTAACATACTATAATACAACGAGAAAGCAACTATTTCAGCTTCAAATTCAATGGAATTGATCAAGATTCCGATTCATCCACCCGATAGTTTTAGGTAAAATATGCTGGATGTGCTTGCAAACTCACTTAAGTCTCATTGAATAAGAAAACAATTGAATTGGTTCAATTGCATGGTGCCAACGAAATCGAGTGCTCATTTCCCATTTCATTAATTAACCAATTGACATGCCAGCAGACATCAATTTCGAATTTGATAATTTTTAAAACATTTCAACATAATTATTTATTTTACTATTATGAGAATCAATCCTATTGTGGACTAGGAAATGTTCCAGATACAAAATACTAACCATGTTTGGAGTAGGTGGAGAAGGCTTTTCAGCTGCAGTCTGCTTGGACATACTCCCATTACCCGAACTTTTGTCATGCTGCTTCATGAACCATTTCCTTATATCTGACTGTATTACACACAACTCTATTATCAAGCTCTTAAACAATGCATCCCAAACAAAATACATAAATGAAATAATATTCATCCCACATACTTCAAAGCTGGAAAATCCCAAAAACGGCAACATAAAACTTGCAAAACATTAAAGATACATTCTTTTACTAAAGCCTAAAGGGTATGTGTCCAAGTCTCCAAGATTATGTGCTCAGACAAGTATAGCGGAAAAATTGCACAAAGTACCCAAAATTAGGTATGGTGTTTAACATACTATCCTTTATCATTTAAGTAGTGGGGAAAAAAAAAAGTCAAAACAATATTTTGGAATTTATTAGAATATAATTTAATTATGCATATTAAAATTTGGGACAAGTTTAAATTACAGAATAAGATTAACATGGACATGCAAAAAAGGCAAAATACGCAATTCCAATGTATTAAAATCTCACAATATACAACTGAATATACTGAGATATAAGTAGTAGTATTACCATTTCTGTAAATTCAAATCTCCAATTGGTATGAATTTGTCAATTTTCGTGTAACCTACAAAATTCCACCTGAATAGAAACAATAAATTGGAAAAAATAAAATAAGTATAAATAATTTCAGGATATGATCGCAAAGGGAAGAGTCAATGCTATATTACCGTATCGTCGGAGTTTTATCAACAAGTTATGGCTACGCCGGCGGTGAGTAACCGGCCATTACCGTCAATGTCGCTCCGGTGTGTAGGGTTTTTAGCAATTGGGGTTTAACCGGTGGTTTGATTTGGTTTTTCAGCTACTTGGGGGGGTTTCCGCCAAAATAGAAAGTCTAATGGGCTTACAAGTTTAAAGACAAGTGCACGTATAGTAACTTTTGCGTGAGCCCTTACAGTTTCAGCCATTTATGGGCGTACCTTTATAGCGGCTGGCCAGTTTGTATATCTTCAGATCATTAGGGTAAACTTCAAGACAAGTGAAGCTAACTTCAGTCTCTTTGTTTTGAGGTTGAAATCTTCTATTTCTTTTTCTCGATCTATATCTGGTTTTATAGAGGCCAAATTCACAATTTTGGCTGGATTTGCATGGACTTCACATAATGGACATACAAAGTTTTACCAAATGGTGTGAAAGTGAGTGGCTATATTTGCAAATAATTTTTCAAAAAATGATTAAAACCTAAATAGCAGGAGTAAATCTGATTGCATAGTTAAACTTTTACACCTTGTAAGGTCTACGCCACATTATGAGAGGTCCAAGCCCAATGAAGTAAATGCTGCGTGATTTACATAAATAGGACACCTTATGGGGCTCCAATCGAGATTTGGTCCCCGGTAAAGAATCTTACAAAATGGTCCCCGTAAGAAACGTCCTGGGGATCACCACGTATTTTAACTAGCAAAGGGGCGGTGATCACTGAGAGCTTCACTTTGGTAATCGTCAACAACTTCTCTAGACAGGAATCATTTTCGTAAAAATTTTCTTATAGGAGTTTAAATTACAGCTGCGGCGGGAAAAGTGTCTATTTCACGCAAAACTTTCAAATATGTTGTGTATTGGGTTGGTCTAGGCCATATTGAACAAATACCCTTCTTTCAAGTTCCCTCTTATATTTTGTCCATTTTTTGTAAATCCTTGTGGGTATAGCATATTTTGACCTCATAACTAATCGAAAAACACATTTTATTAATATGGTTTTGAAAAGAAATAAGTACATTATGGTGCAAACTGAGTATGAAATATATTACAAAAGATCGAATATATTAGAGGTGTAAAATGTAAGAAACTCCAAACTTTTTTCTGTGTATATTCAAAAGTCATACACCTTCTATGTGTCTCATACTTTACATATTGTAATACTTGTGAATAATAAAAAATTTCAAAGTTCATTGCTGCATTGGAGATAACCTTGGGCACCAATTAAATTATACAAAAATTTTCAATCTTGACTTCTTGTTGCACTTTTGAAGATATTCCCATTTTCCTTGCACTAAATTTTTTTCTTTTTGATTGGCTATATATCATTTTACCTTAAAATACCACTTTTTTCTTTCCTTTTGGGTTGGAGAGGGGGAGTAGGAGGTTAGAGAAATGATGCATCTCCAAAATTTGATAAGCTATAGAATGCGTATAGTCGTCTAAAACTTTTCGAAGATGTATGAAACAATATTGAAATTTATACAGTAAGTGTAATTTAATATTTGATATTAGGTTAGATATCATTTCGATCACATTATCAATTGATCCTTATCGATTATCATACAAAATTACTTGTAGTCAGTGGCGTAGCCAGTAATTTAAATAATGGTGTTCAAACTTTAAAGAAGTAAAGAAAAAAATTCAATGAATAGGTGTGCCTAAATTTTTTTATCTGATTTACTTTTGATTCGACGACATTTTTTCTTGGTTAGGTTAATTATTGAGACGCCTAATTTATTTTTTGTAATATATGAAAATATTTCTCCATGGTAGCATTAGAGTCCATAGAAGACACTCATCAAAGATAGAGATCATGAATTTTCATATCTACTTTAAGCAAAATCAGTCAACACTAAACACTGAATTTTTTATTTAACAAATTTAATTTTTTTTGTATCAAAGACACTAATTATTGTTTTTAATTTTTATTTTTTTGTTAAGAAATTTTCTGCAAGATTTGACCAATTTTTTATGCAAGTGTATTTCATAATATTTTCTAGAAGATGAAGTGTCAATAAAAAATGAAAAATATGCTAAAGCTACTAATGGAAAAAATCATCGAGCAGTTCAATTTGAAAATGATGGAACGTTGAGGATTTTTTTGAACATCTGCCCTTGCAAGATGATCTTAAATAAATAAAAAATAATTTATATTTAATATATTTCCTATCCATTCAACCAAATTTCTCATGTTTTACTATTATGATTAATTAAAAAAGTAAATTTAGAAGAAGATTAATAAGTAACCCCTAACCGTCATAACATATTAAAACGAATAACCAAACTAGAGTTAAAAAGAAAAAATTAAGTATCACTAATCATAAATGTAATCAATATTAGAAAGAATTAGAAAAGATAAAGCTAAAAAGGAAATAAAAATGGATTAAATAGTATGACTAACTAAAAGCCAACTATGATCTAAAGGAGAATGATAGATCCGACTTTCGTTTCTAAGGAAAAAACGTACAGAATTGTTGAACGACAAAATCGAACCAACGCCCTTTGTGTCAACATGACGACCCTTACAACTAAGCTGTTTCAACCATCATCATCTATGTTGTTCAAGATACTGTATTTATTTGTTCCAATTGATATTTCACTTATATATACGGTACTCTCTCTGTTTCAAAAAGGATGAATCTATTACTATTTGAAAGGTCAAACAAGATTATTTTTGACCACATATCTTACAAATATTTTCTTACTATTTTGAATTGTTAACTATTGTGACTTATAGTATTTTTCATCTAGTTTCTAAATATGTAAATTTTATTTCAAAAAATTTAAAAATTCGATGTGCAAATTCCCGGTCAAAATTAGTCAATTTGACCCTCGTACTCCGCAAAAGTTCATCCTTTTTGAAACGGAGGGAGTATAATCTTTCGGCGAAAGTTGTTTGACTGACAATCCTTGGATACACCTAGCTCCGTCCCTTCTCGTAGTTACCTTATAATTAAATGAATTGATTGTATAGGTATTTATATAGTATCTAGAACTAAGTTACTAACTAGAGGTGGTTATCGTACAGTTCAATTACGAATGTGTTCTTATCGATTTGACCCATCCATTATCGGATTTTAAAACTGTTAAACCGCTAACCTAATCAATAAGATACCGGTTGGTTCGGTGTCACTTATCTAGTAGCTTTAGGGTGTGTTTGGTATGGGGAAAATGTTTTCTCATTTTCTATTATTTGGTTGGCATATGTGAGTTTGAAAACATTTTCCTACACTACTCATTTTCCTCCAATTAAAAATGTTTTCCCTAAAAATTAATGGGAAAATATTTTCCTCAATACATATTACACACACAAACCCTAACACATACCCCCATAATCTCATTTCCTAATCTCTCACCACGGCACATTGTCGCCCCTAGGGGGCCCACCCCACTTCCGCCTAACCATACCACCTCTCCCCACCCACCACCTTCCAAACCCCCTAACCCCGCTTAACATCCATTACATCGGCTTCGAGAAAGATTTTTTGCTTGGCGTTGATTCAGGTAGAATTAGGTTTTGGGGGTTTGGGTGTTGGTAAGGTAGAGGTGGGGGTTGGTTAGTAGGGGTGTATGAAGAAATTATTTTTTACAATACAAATACCAAACACCGGAGCACAACCAAAATATAAATTAAAAAAATTTATAGGTTTGAAACATGAAGGAATGAATAACTAAAATTATAGCTTAAGAGGGGCATCAAACTAGTTTTGAAAGTCGAAACAACATCAAAAATTATTTAACTGTCATCTTGTTCGTGGATTCTTAGTCTCGGATGAAGGTATATTCAAGATTGAATTAGGAAATTTAATCTGTCATTGCCGTCTTAGGCTTTTGGTCCTATTGGATTCAAGAGTTATGTTTAGGGAATTAAAGGGTTTCTTATTTGCTTATTCAGATTATATTGTTTAAATACATAAAAGTAAAAAGTATAAATTTATATTATCTAATAATTCTTAACGGGTTAGCGAGTAACCCAAAAAGGAAATTAGGTAAACTGTTCTCCGCACCGTTAACTCGTTAACTGCAAAACTCGGAAGGTAAAAAGTATAAATTAATGTTATCTAATAATTCTTAACGGATTAGCGAGTACTAAAAAGGAAATTAGGTAAACTGTTCCCCACACTGTTAACTCGTTAATTGCAAAACTCTAAGCTGCTAATCAATCGTTAATTCAATAACCCAATACTAATAAGCCAACAAACTACTTTTATGATTGAATTATTAACTTCGATTCGATTTTGAACAACCATAATACTAATCATCAACGGAGGAGGGTAACCCTTCTCATAAGGCGTTGTCAACATCGTTCAGCTGGATTAATGTCAATGCACGTGATTTTAATGTTGATGCACCTGATTTGTGGAGCCACTAGCTCAGTCTTATCTGCGGCATCATAGCCCTGGCCATCCTCCCCATTATTTTTATGTTTTATTTCGGTGGTATATGAATTAAAATTGTGCGCAGATCTACTAACTCCAGTCAACGTAGTTTATCCCTTCATCGACCATTAAGCCACACATTTCCTCACACATCCACTGGTATTATGAACACAATTATCATCATCAAGAAACTCTAAAAAGACTGCAACAAGTGTCTATCCATTAACATATCATATTTGGGCGTCGTTCCTACAAATACAATACACCCAATTACATAAAATCTCCCCCAAGAATACGATATTAATAGACAAATTATAAATATCTGAACATTTTCTTTGATGCAACCACCCATATACAGCATAAATGAAAAGATCCGAGTATGAAGATCTCCAAGAAAGAACAAAAACCAGTGTATGCCATTTTTAAAGTTTTCCTGCCATGATAATCATACTTCAAGTGAGGATCTTCAGCTTTCACCAGCAATGAAGAGTTCCAGGTACTAGATATGCATCCCAGCCAGATCAAACATCTCTCAATTCTTTCTCACATTATGGTGTAAAATTCATGGTAATAACACTTCATGGCAAGGCCAGCTTTCACAATCCCATGTAGGACCTCTCTTTCTTGACCCTTCACCAACTGCATGATACAGCCAGACCTACACGAAAGAAGCAGTTTAGATAAGAAACGCAAAAAGGGCATGTGTCATTCAACCAGCAGGTTCCAGCTCAATGAGGAAAAGTTCAAAATTGGAAGCTTTTAATGGCAACAAAAATGCATAATTAAGTTGTGTTGTTTTTTCCTAATCATGCAAAGACATATCGCATTCCGCGGTCCCATATCTCTTCAAGAAGATGACTGCAACGCGGAATATCTTTATCGGTGAATTAATACTAAAAGTAAGTTGCAGCACTAATGGCTAAAACTGATTAAAGCCTACGATTAAGACGACCGAGTCAATTTAAGCCAGACCATGGATGGATAATATAATCCACACCCCTATAAATCTCATAGCATTTTTTCCAAGTCATACAACCCACCTACTCAAACACTACTTTTACAGTTCTACCAAGCATCTTTGCATCTTTCCCTCAACTTCAGTCTTCCCACAACCTACTAAAGAAAATGGCAAATGCTCGTATTGCTAGGTTTGTCACAGAGGTAGCACCACCACAGTTTGTAAATGTCATGAGACACCGAGCCTCAAAGATGCTAGATACCATCAATGAGGAGGACAGGGAAGCTGGCACAACCGAGTCACTTTCTCTGAAGAGTTCTTTGCCTTTATCATCTCCAGCTAATTCTGCTTCATCTTCAAATGCAACAAGGCCTGAATATATCCTCAGGAAAGTTCAGAGGTCTTTTTCTGCATTTGGCAACTAAAGTCTCTAATTAGGCTTGCTGACAGTGGTTTCACGTTTTCCTGACCAGTCAATTGATTTCTAGCTGTTTTCCTTCTGGAAGTTTTCTTTTTCTTAGTTATAAAGTCCGCAGAGCTTGGATAGAGTCCAAGCCTTGCTGAGACTAGATAAATATTGACTATATGTACCTGTGTGAGAAAATGAAAAGTCCTTTATCGGACTATCAGCAAGCTTCTTTTGTTACTTCTTCAAATATTCCCAAAGTTACTTCACTACGGCTGAATAATTGATTTTCACAGTATTCTTGTGTTTCTTTTATAAATAATAAATAAGGTATTTTATTCCACAAAACAAGCACTAAGGGCTATACTAGCATAAAATAACATGCTATAGTTCATAAAATAACATCCATGCTTACTACAAACAATTGAGCAACTTTACATAAAAATAATGAATCTGGTAGCCTCACGATTGCCAGCTTACGTGTTAACTAAGGACATACTAAAAGCCAGAACAGCTCGAGTTGAACTGTATAATTACGGTTAAAATGCCATTAATTAAAGGTTCTTCACACAAACAAGTTAAGATACCGATGAAATATAGTTCTTATAAATATTCTGCAGGGGAAAAAAAACAAGTCTTTAGCAGATAACCTCCACAGAGGGATTAGTAGATGCTTAATGAAGTCACCAACTAAAATTCTACAAAGAATCAAAGATACAGTGCAACCTTTTCTTACATGCGCACAATCAATCACAATTGTGCATATGCTGTGAATCACATATACTAAGAGAGGAATAATGTTCAAACTGTGTACTCAAAAGAGGTCTGCTAGGTGAAATATGGTGCATCCGTTTAGTGCACGATAACAGAACATTCCAAGATTATTTCTCTAAGAACACCGCTAACCAGTGGCGTAGCCAGGAATTCTTTTAAGGGTGTTCAAGCTTCAAAAAAATCTTCAAAATATACAAGATGAGATTTGATCCCGGGTTGTTTAGCTAAATTTGACCACCCTACACTACTAGGCTAGCACTATTAGTTATAGCAAGGGTGTTCAAAATGTAATATTTAGTCATAAATATTTAAATTTAACCCACGTACACGGTATAATGATTTGGCAAAGGGTGGTCAGGTGACCGCCCTGGCCATCATGTGGCTCCGCCACTGCCGCTAACCGCTATGGGATTGAGTAGTTCTTCTGTCTAGTGTAACTTAAATCACAGGTCTCTATCTTTTATGGATAAATCATAGGCCTCTTTCACAATATCCCTTGACCAATCTTCAAGTATATTGAAAACTAGTCAACTGTTTGTTCAGCTTGTGGGCACTTAGACCTCTGCTTTCTACTCTGCTTCCTTGTGAATAAAATTGTTTTATTCATATCATCAGAAGATTAAGCCACTTTAACAAAAATGACACCTCAATTAAAGTTCCGGGGGTGGGGGGTGAGGGGGTGGGTGGCTAGTATCAATAAGATAATCAGTAGGCCTCCAGCCCTGGGCTTTGGTCATGTGGTAAGAGTATAGCCTGTGATGTGTGGGTTAGGCACACATCACAGGTTGTCATGTTCAAATGCTGTCGCGGACAAAAGCCTGGTATTTAAGTGGAAAAGGGTAGAAGGGCAAGCCCATTATCCACAAAGTTCTGAACCTTGAACAGTTGGCCCTCGGAGATCTTTCAGTTAATTTAAAAAATCAGGCGGAAGGCAATTCGAGAACATAAATGTACCACAAGATTATTTGGTTTTCCTTTTTCCCCTCCTAAATTTATCTGATACTAGAAGTTTGCAAGAATCATTTGTTCCTCTTCACATTTTAATCAATTGTTACAAAAAGAATGCAACTTGTTAAACATATAGGCAGAATTTACAAAATAGCAGTAACCCCGAAAGATATCCACCTTATCTTAATATTTACATTGTCTGGATGAAGATAACTGCAATAGAAAAGGGATAAAGAACACATATAAAGATTTAAATTACCACCGCCAAAAGAAACAATGGGAACACTTTCTTCTGTTACCCCTTTTGCATGGCATCCACTTAAAAAACTAAGAGCAATGGTGAAAATCCATAAGCAAGCAGCAAGAAACATTACATCATGAAACATGAACATCACATAGTAACATAAAAAATTAGATACTCACCAACGCTATAATAATACCCTGGTTGGCAACTCAGTTTACACCATCTAGGAAAATGGAAGTTATCCCCATGGTGTCTTTTCACTTCTCCTTCCTCGCATTTGACGACTTCAATCTAATCTTGCTCTTCTTGAACTTTTCTGCTTCAACATTCTCTCTAAGTTTCTCCAAAGCTTGAGAATGAGGAAAAGAGGTTCGATTAAAAAGACATAGAATATCTAAAGCGTGGTTGCAGAACTAGTGCAACTTCATAATTCTCAATGTATAGTAAATCCACATTGACCAAACAATTAGCATGCCGGGTACTTCAAATATGCTTAAAAAAGGTTAGAGAAAAGTACCTGAAGTATACACAGAGCGGAGCGACTCTATTACTTCAGAAGAAACAGAATAGGTAGGGCAAGAGTTATAATCAGCTTTTTGTAACAGCTTCTTGAACCGCTTAACCTGCAACAATAAGCATTGGAGTTTAGCGATTACATATTCGAATAATAAGTAACAAAACATAGGTTCATTTGCTGCAAAAGGCAAAAGAAAGTTTAGCACTTTGAAGTCCCAAGTCGAACTCCTCCACAAAAAGTTATATCATGAAAATGGTATAGAAACCCGGTGTTATCTTCAGTTAACAGTCAGAGATTAGAACATATTTTAACACAAGTATGCTCATACACCATACTCACTATCCCAAATGCTGTGATAGTTAATAGCACAATATAAAGACTGAAGGAGAAAACACACAACAGCTGACGTGTTAGGTTTTATTGCTCCTTATGAGCTTCAAGATCAGACTTCTTTTTCACTTTTGTGATCATTTGATGGTTGGGGAAAAACCTCATTCAATCCAAGATGATCGTCCCCACAAAAAAGTACTAATTATAATATCATGCAACATTTAGATGTACTAAATCAGGTAATTTAATTTTTTTAGCTTCATCAGGGCCAGAACTTAAAATCTTATTACAATAATAGATCATATACAGTTGGAAGGCAACCATCTCTAAAACATACCTCGTCTTTGTGCAATAAAGTAAAGCAGCACCCACTTTGGCCCGCTCTTGCAGTTCGGCCTGCCCGATGAATAAATGTTTTTATATATGCAGGCATATCATAGTTTATGACATTTTTCACTCCTTCAACATCCATTCCACGAGTCATAGCATCAGAGGAGATAAGCACTTGTACTTGTCCTGCCCGGAAGGCCCTCAATGTCTTGCTGCAGGACAAAAGATCGTGAAATAAAAATGCAATACAGCACACTTAAATAAGTAACAAGGTATTTTGCAATAGTACCACTACTTAGGCATTAGTTAGTCTTAGCAAGTTTATATTTCATTCATGATGTAAAGATTGAATTTATTGTTTTTGTTTGTTTATTATTAATAAATTTAGCCGCTAGCTATAAGCTTAGTGGTTTTTTGCTTTAAAAAAAATAAGTAACAAGAAATACCACACCATTCACAATTACTTACTCTAAGTACTTTATTTAAAAAATAAAAAATAAATAAAAAATTAAAAAAAAAAAAAAACTTTTCCACTTAACCCAATTTTCAGTTCAAAGCCATAGTAAACTAACTTATAGATTGCAACCAAGACAGAACAATACCAAACATGACTTTTTGTCTCCAAAAGCCGATAAAGATTGACAGCTCTGAATAGTCACTTGCCTTAGGGTAGACAAGATTTCTTGACAGATGCAGACAATCTCATGTGGCCACACGAGATACTCTGATGGATAATTTTGGGAATAGCATAAACTATTCCTTTTGTCAAAAAAACCAGAGAATTTCATACTTTTAATATAGTACCTTGGAAACTGCTTAAACAAAATAAAACTTATAACAATACAATTACATCAAGAAATTTCAGCAACTTAGGCTTCTCACATGACTATATTCAGTTAGCTTCATTAACATGAGCGCTCATACAAAGCATCTTTATACAGCTGATCATTTAAAAGCTAAGAGATAAATCAAGCATATCTAGCAAGTCAAATAATGTAAAAGCTCAGAATTAAACTTGTTAAGCAAATGTATCGACTAACTGTACCTTCTAACAGATTGGCGCTGAAGACGAGAGTACTCCTTGAACTCAATTTGCAAATTGTCAAATAACTTAAGCAAGGTACATAATCTATGAGTGGACTCCACAGATGACGTGAAAACAATTGACTTCTCGCCTTGCAAACTCTGAAGAAGGGAAACTAGATAAAGTGGCTTAAGCTTCGATTGACATATCTACATAAGAGGAAGGCAAATCACCAATATCAATCACCTATTTGCGAGGAACAGCGTCTTCAAAAGCAAATAACACAAAATAGCAACCAAGCCAATGGGAGCAAAAAGTGTGAAGTGAAGAGCATGCCTTTTCAAATTGAAGCTCACAATTTGTTCAGAGCACAAAAAATAACCTCACATATATGTATTTAGCACTTGCATTACTGTATTGCAATTAAAATTACTAATTTCACTATCCAGTATCTGACAATGACAATACTACAATAGTAATCAAAAACTCAAATTGAACCTCATAGAAATGTAATTTGGCGATAGATAGATATCTGCACTGCTAAATTGACTTTCAAATTTCATTTAATCAATCATTAAAAAGACTTAATAACCGTATCCAATTTCATATTAAATTGTTTTAATAACTGTAATAAGAGAGTAGAAAACCATGGAAAAAAATCCATAATCAGGAGTAGAAGAGTAGTGCTCACATACTAGAAGAATGAGCTGTTGTCGGAATAGGAAAACCAAGAAGAAAGAAGTAACTCAAAAGATGCAACAAAGCAGAAATTGTGGAAGAAGATAATGACAACAAAGTGAATATTGAAGCATCAGTGCAAACGAGTCCTACAACTCAAATATCAAAATCCCTATTCTTTTCCTTCTTTTGTCCTTTTCTTTTCATCTTTCAGAGTCATATTTAAAGAATCAATTTCTTTGCATTGTTTTGTAGCTTTAAGCAACGAAGTGATGGTTTTCGACAATGCTGGCTAGGAGAAGTAGGGAAGCCATTCAAGTATGAGTGTCTCAACAAGATCCAAAAGGTCAATACACAAATCAGTCTAAACCAATGCTTATGGTGAAATGTTGTGCTGCAAACAGAAACCAAGCTGAAGCAGTAACTTCTTCTCCCTGAACATATCTTCAGAACACAAAAAACATGTCTTTTCTGCATAGCATTAAGGTAAATTAGTAAATCTCTAATAACATAGGAGACAATAAACTGCTTTTCTGTTCTCTTTTTGTTAGGTTAGGCATCAGTGAAATCTCATTAATTTGGAAAAATCACATAGATACTCGTCAAGCTAAATCCTATTTCACACATTCTTTCTATTTGGTATCCTGATGACATGAATTGAGATTAAATGGAGAAACGTAGTCAATGAGGATTCATGTTGTCATGGTTGTACTCATCATGCTAAATGTATGCATAATGCACTAGTAAATTGCATCAAAAACATTTTCAGGCACATCAGGAAAGAGCAGACAATGTATACATAGAGCTTAGCTTTCATTGGAGTAGTATAGTCTCACCACTTTAAGTGCTTTGAGTTCTTCAGGAAGCTTGTAACGTCTTTCTCCAGTTGTCAAAAGAAGAGGATGATGCAAATCAAGCTGAGCTAGTTTACTTGGGTCTTGAGTTAGTGTGGCTGATAAGACCATCTTTGCAAGCCTTGGATAGGGCTTTCCCTTGAACCCTCTTTCTGTACCGCTGCATTAGTTTTAAGGCAGTGCGCTTAAATAAAATCCCACAAGTGAAATGGACAAAAAGGTTAAAACCTATTTGGTCCCAAGGAGAAAACTCCTTGATCCATCAATCTAACCTTCCAGCTAAATGCATCCACTAATGAAAATGCTTATGTTGCCTTGAAAAGTTTCAGATAAAATAATAGATAAATGTCCATGATCAAAAAAACAAGCAACTCAAAATTTAAAACTCAGATTATTTCTAGTATGATTAGAAAATATCATACCATAACTGTGAGAAACATATGCATCTAACAAGGATTCAACATATAAGAGATTCACATAGGGAAGAATACGAATAAAACATACCCTCTCCTAATTGTCTTCAATGACCCATAAATGCAAGGAAGAAGATTTTCAGCAGAATTGATGCTCCCATCAATGGAAGAGCTGGTCAACTGAAGGACAGTAGGCAGCCAGGACTGATAAGCCTCCCTTAATAACCTATCTGTTTCGTCGACAACCTACAAGATACCAAGTAAATAAAATGGTCTCAACAGAATTTAGAGAACAACAAAATGATATCAAAGCCTGTGACCCGCTGTAACCTGTTTTTTGCAGGGCTGGCTTAGTGTTGATATTTTTAATACTTCAAAAGAAAGTTTATTACTAAATTAAAAGAATCTGCAGTGTCCAAGTCGCTAGCATTCTATATTTTCTTTTCCAAAGAGAAAAGAAGTATTTAAGCAAATAGAATAACAAACAACTTCTTGGTTAAGTCAAACAATTCATTGAGATAAAATGACGATGGTGGAAAAATATCAACTTCAGATGGTTATGGTGACATTAGAAAACTACTTCTCTAGTGAACAGATAGCCTGAGCAAGTACTGCTAAAAGATGCATTTGAATAGTCTGAATATTTTAATTAGGCAACACCCTACTAGCAAAGATTTCCGACATATCAAAAGGTAATTCCCTGCACCTGGTATTTTGCTAGTGGGACTACTGAGGTACCAGACACTTGGAAAAGCAAGGTGGGATGCTTAGCTTCTTAAGACGAGCAAGATATTCTCAAGACAGAAGTGCCTTATGCCTCGACATGATCAGAAGGAACTTATATCTTCGGATTCAACTAGCAGCTTAATGGCATCACAAAAGAGAAGACTTGAGAACTAGTTTAATCACACACTATGAAATTCCACGAAACCAAATATGCAGCTTACAAGATAACATAGATGCTCAAGGGTGAAACCCTCGGTGTTACTGATGTGGTCCATTAGCCTTCCAGGAGTTGCCACTAATATGTCTACTCCGCTTTGTAACTCGTACGAGATTTCTTCAGGATCATAACATATGCCATACTCAACATTGGGTTTCTTGATGAGCTCAGAAATTTCATCTGCAATTGACGACTGACCAACTGCCAAGCCCACAGACAAACCGACTGCAGGTGCAAGAGCAGAGAAGACCTCTTTGACCTGAAAGCAGAAATAAAGGTTAATCATGTAACCTTTCTCAGAGCAATTTGTTATCTATATTTGTATGTGCAGATACAAGTTAAACACATCTACTTCAAAGCCTCTGAGGTACCAAGACAAAACTCCAACAAAATGATTAGATTCTAAGTAGAAATACTCTTGGCAAAAGCACAAAGTCATTGTTTTAACATGAAGAATACCTACTATTATTGACTTACCTATCAAAAAATAGAAAGCCAAGGATGGAGGAAGTTTGAAAGACAATTGCAGAAAGATTTACAGCTATTGACAATCTGAGTTACGATGAACTGCACAATTTCCAAAACTAGAACTAAAAAATCAAGGTGAATAACCTGCAAAGCCAGGTCCCTAGTAGGCAAGACCACTAATGCACGAAGACATTTTACGGCACGTGTAGACAACATCTGAACAATTGGTAACGCATAAGAAAGAGTTTTCCCGCTCCCTGTAGGTGAATTTACACAAAGGTCTCTTTCGAAAGAGCCGGGTCCAATTATCTCTTGCCAGACAGCAAGTTGCACAGGAAAGAGTGAAGTGATGTCCATATTCTTCAAAGCCACCACTAACCTAGTAAACAAACATGTAAGGGTAAGAATAAGTTGATGTGGAAGTGTAAGAACTC
Source organism: Petunia secreta (assembly GCA_029990175.1). Lineage (NCBI taxonomy): Eukaryota > Viridiplantae > Streptophyta > Magnoliopsida > Solanales > Solanaceae > Petunia > Petunia secreta. The sequence goes on from JARKIP010000068.1 coordinate 5,092,470, forward strand.
CAGTATGAAGTGTCGCGGATGCAAAGGGTATAAGTGCAACTATCTCTCAACCGCAACCGTTAGGATTTTTAAATAATACAGCTTTGAAAATAATACTATAAGATAACTCTGGGATAAGAGACGAAAATTTAACTGTCAAAAGTGAGAGATAAATGGTTAGCTATTATTTCATCCTATTCATTTGCTTATCATGGACGAACAGAGCACCTTTTTCTTTTGAGATGGGATATGGGAGTGTTTATTAGTGCAACCAACAATTTCACCAATAAGGAAAGCCTTAATTTCTAAATTATAGTCTGACTACATCCTAATTTGTAATCTAAATTGATCAGGTCAGTCAAATCAAATTTAAAAAGAATACTATGATCTTATACTCGTCTAACATTTCCCAATATATCCATACCAGACTTTGTAAAGAACAGCTAATGCAAGCCAGCAGAAGAAACTTATCAAAAACCTTCTTGTACATTAGGTATGTGAACAAAACAATTTCATTCATTAAAAACTAAGCACATCACTCTGATTGTATATTCTTGGTGTATGGTAATCAAGTCCTTTGATTTCGAATTTTCCAAACATATTTCTTCCCGCTCAAGTATGCACTTTTTGAAGTCCAGAAATACGTTTGGGATTGATCTACAGTTGACAATTGGCCATATAGTCAATTGTTAACTAGCAGGCATTACAAAACATTGCAGGATATGGACTAAAATATCATAACAAGAGGGAAACAAGACGTTCAGAAAACTTGTCCCACCACGTGTAGTTCCTAAAGCTGTGATTGTCTTTCTAACTCCTCCATCCGGAGCTTTCTTTTTAAACAATTTTCTCAAACATTTGTATTCCGCCCTTCCATATTATGTGAAAGTGAAACCATATTAGTGTATGGAGTTTAACTTGTCAATTTAAGATATATAAGATATAGTAAGCAGTAGTGCTAAAAGTTGAGCAGATCGCGTGATGTATGGGTTAGGCACATATCACAGGTTCGAACCTTGTTGTACACAAAAGACTGATATTTTAAGTGGAAAAGGGTAGAGCGGCGGACCCAATGACCCATAATACACCAAGATAAATAGAATGTTATATATACAGGAATGTTCTTTTTACAAAAAATAACACTTTAAATTTAAGAAAGTGAGTTCACCTGGGGTCAAGAAAAGGAACAAGATGAAGAGAGCATTGGTTAAAGGAGGTAACATCAATTGGGTTTCTCATCCATGCTAGTACTGGCATGTTTTTCTTCGACTCTTTCTCTTCCTCCATGACCAAATTAAGCTTCTTTTTTTTTTTTGCAAACACAAAAGTGTTGAAGCTGAAGTCAGTACAGGAGAAAGGAGTTGGAGTTGGAGTTGGAGTTAGGAGCAGGAATGGAGGGAAGAAGTTGGAATTAACGGCGCCACAATTTGAGGGCTCCAATTTTGGGTCAACGGGTATGGTTTTGGTCCGGCCCGCTTTATTTAAGGGAGAAATTTTGACGAATAGCCACTTTTTAAGAGCCATGATTGGCGAAGTTTTAAAAGTATAGTTGCAACAACACCACCATACCTACTATTATCCTATTCCACAAATGAGAATTGAGCGGGTGAGATGTACGCAAGTATTACGCCCACCAAAGTGAGCGACTGTTTCTAATAGACTCCCTGCTAAAGACAATAATTTAGGAAAGCATGATAGGCGGAAACAAGATTAAAGGAGAGTAGGGATAAGAATAAAAACTAAATGGTGCTGGATGCAACCATAAAAGACAGAGAAATGCGACATGAATCGTATGTACAGGAATAATACTACTACTGATATGACGAAAATCACTCGATTACTACCTAATCTTTTACATTTATCCTCAACCTCCACATTTTTCTATCTAGAGTCATGTCCTCTGTGACCTGGAGATAGGTCATGTCCCGTCTAATCATCTCGGCTCAATTATTCTTTGGTCTTTCATTACCTCCACGTAGATCCAACATTGACAATCCCTCACACCTTATCGTCGGAGCATCTGTTCTCATCCTTCTAACATGCCTGAACCATCTCAGCCTCGCTTCTCACATCTTGTCTACCACTGATGCCACGTCCATTTTGTGACATATGACCTTATTCCTATCTTATCCATCCTAGTATACCCCGCACATCCGTCTAAGAGTTCTCATCTCTGCTACACTCACCTTTCTGAATGTGTGTGCTCTTGACTAGCCAACGCTCAACTCCATATAGCATAGCTAGCCTAACGACATCTTTATAGTTTTTACCCATAAGTTTGGGTGGCATTCTCTTATCGCATATGACTCTGGACATCTTTATAGTTTTTACCCATAAGTTTGGGTGGCATTCTCTTATCGCATATGACTCTGGAAGCTAACCTCCACTCCATCCATCCCGCTCATATATGATGTGTGACGTCCTCGTCAATCTTCCAATTATCTTGGATTATTGACCCAAGATGCTTAAAGCTTCCTTTTTTAGGGATATTTTGCGTATCAAGCATCACATCCACATCAGACTCTTGCGGAGCACCACTAAACTTGTACTACATATACTTCATAAAAGTATAGTTGCAACCATTCATATTTTAGAAAATTTTATGGATTTCAATTAAAAATCCTGGACTTTTAAACTGAATTTTATGAAAAACCAGAAAAAAAGTTTGTTTCCTAAAGTTAGTTTAAATTCAACTTTTTGAAAGTTTGTTTGTTTGATAAGAGAAGTTACTTTATTTCAAAAGTTTGAAAGTTTTTTCTCAAAGACCTTTAAAAACAAGTTTCTAACTTTTATGTTGAAAGAGTATGTTTTGTATACTTAAGGGATAATTACCAAAATAGCCTGTCAACTCTCCATCTTTATTTTTGACTAGTTTACTTTTTATAACCAGTATACAAAAAAAATGAATACATAGTACGTACAATCGATAGCATCGGTATACAAATAGTATCCTCACGTATACACAGTATTTACACAAAAAAATATGGTGTATATAGTCAGATTTATCGGTTACACATAATGTATATACACACACTTTTTCAGTTATTTTTAGTGTTTACACGTTTTTTTTTTACAGTATAAACACATTTTAATAGAATAAACACCTCTTCTCTGGAACTGCAGCAGTCAGTGGCACGAAGCAGCAGCAGAGGGAAGTTTGGGGGGGGGGGGGGAGGGGCATAGAACGACGGCAGCAGCAGCTCGCCAGAGCAGCAGCGACAGTTCGCCGAAAAATTGAAGCAGCAACAGTAGTGCTCGTCGTTAGGAAAGGGAAGACTGACTGGATGAGGAGGTGGAAAGGGGGGTGGCGGTGGGAAACACTAGAAAGAGCAGGAAGAGAAGGGAAGAAGAAATCCGAAGGGGTGTGGCTTCAAAAGATATAGGGGCGTGATTAGGTGTTTGTTTAAGATAATTTTAAAAAGAAGGGGCTAAAAAATATATAGTGGGAGTTTTTTGTTATCATATGTAATTTTTCCTACAGTGAGTAAATGAAAAAAAACTTTGACACTATTGTATCACCCCAAACTATTTCAGCTAAACTTAAAGAGTTTTTACAAAAATATACAACCATGGGTACAAAAAATACTAACATTATACATTTTTAAAAAAATATTTTTTTACAAACTATATAAATTTCCAACAAAACAAACTATACACATTTCCAACAAAACTAACAAATTAAGGTTTTTTCTTCCTTCTTCTTGTTGCCCTGCCCACTGCTACAACCCCGGTTGTCGTCGGCCAAGACACCTCTGGCCGCCGCCTCCGGCCATCCACCGTTTTTTTTTTTTTAATCTAAAAAGTAAAACACATAGAAATACACCATAAAACTTTGATTTTTCTTTGAAATTAAGTTGCAACACGCATATAAACAGAAAATACATGTAAATACACAAAAAAAAATATCATATATATGCTAGACACACATATACATAGGATCTACAAATCTACAAAATTAAACATACAAATTTATGTGTGTCACACTTACACTTGACATACACACAAAAATTATACAAAAAATACAATATATACTCAGACATACACGTTCATATAATGATATACACATACATACACTTGTGCACTTATAGAGATATTCATGTACATACACAAATATACATATTCATACACCCGTATAAACCTAGACATACACTTTGTTCTGCCTTCAAATAACCACCGCCAACCACCAAGACATACACATACACGGGTATACAGATGTATACATGTATATACACATACAAAAATAAAAAAAAAATACAAAAGAGAAGGAGAAGAAGCAGATCGGAGCTCCGGTAACCTCCACCGGAGCATCCACATAGCAACAACAACAACGGACCCACAACGGAGTAGATCTGAGCAGCCCGGATCGAAAGCAACAAGAAAAACGAACATATCAAAAAAATGCAGCAACAACAGTGAAAATGAAGCTGTAAATTGACGATGGAGCAGCAGATCGGTGCTGGGGAGGTGGTGCTCCAGTGCCGGCTGCGAGTAGGTGGAGGAAGGAGAGAGAAAGAGAGAGAAAAAAGTTAGGGTTATTAGAGAGAGGGGAAAATATTAAAAATGGTATGTTTTGAAATAAACATACAAATGTGTTATATTTTGTAATTTCTCAAAAATATCGTTATATTTTATAGTAATTTTGATGCTTAGTGTGTCAATTAGCGTAAACATTTCAAACTTAAAATAAAAAGCAAGACGTATCTTTAAAAAATAAGCAGGTTATTTTATATTGACACCACTACTATGAACCTAAACTAAATTCAAATACTAGTAGTGGATAGGAAAAATAAATGCAGTCTGCCTATTCCAGAGTTAGTTGGAAAACGTTGGACAAACCAATGCAAAATGATCGGTCACAGAGTAATATGTTGACATTTGCAGTTGATCCACTTCCCAAAATCAAAGATACTAAATCAAGTCTTCTTGTTTGCCATAGACTTCACTAAACTTTCCTCACATTAACAATGGGCAATGCTTCTTCCATGCTGACTCAATATGACATTGAAGAAGTTGAACAACACTGTGATCACACATGTAACACCCTCTACACACATTTCTACAATATTTAATTAATTGTTTACTGAAGTTGTAATTTTCTTTTCTTGGTGGTTTAGTTTCACAGCAGGAGATTCTTTCCTTGTATCAGAGGTTTTGCCAACTTGATCGACATGGATGTGGATTTATTTCTGGGGAAGAGTTATTATCCGTCCCTGAAATTGCTGTCAATCCTCTTTGTCAGGTTTCATTCTTACATCTTCATTTTCATGATATTAAAAATATTTCCTATATAATTATGTAAATATTGTGCTATTTGGTGCTTGTGGGTTCTTTATTTGTTTGAAAGAAGTATACTCCTTAGAGAAACTCAACAAGTTTCAGTATTTCAGATAAGAAAATTGTGCTAGTGGAATCTGTGAGACTATTTGTTACATTCAAGTAGAACTGAATTATCCAATCTGAAGTTAAGTCAAGACCGAAACTAGAGATCCATGGTAGATAGAAAAGATAATTTCTAGACAGACATAGGTTCCACGCTGAAGACTTAGAGGCGGATTTGGGAAAAGAGATGGTTTTGATATCATGAATTGAGCTTAAATGGAGAAACATGGTCAACGATGATTCATATAGCTGACCTCAACTTGTTTGGAATTGAGTAGTTCTTATTTTTGTTGTTTAGATGGTTTTGAAAGGGCAATGAAATAGGGATACGTAAATGGTCCATTGATTCATCAACTGGAGAGGTTACACTAGCAGGCTGAACATCCCTTACTTTTCCTCCCTCTTTTTTGTTCTCATTGACCATCAATGAGAATTATATACCTGAGAACCGTGAACCTATGAACTGCTAGTTGGCATAAATGCAAATGGTTTGTTGATGCTAAGTACCTTTTCTAGTATATTGATTCTTTGAGTTTTTGGTTACTGGCCAGCTTTGAGAATTCACAAGCACATTGTAGCACATTCTGCCACAATAGAACTTTGTCCGAACATGGGGTATTTTATTCATTTTTTCTTCTTTACTTTTCTCAATCCAGAGGCTATTAAGGATGATAGATGGGTTAAATTTCAAGGAATTTGTGGCATTCTTATCAGCATTTAGTGCTCAAGCCAGCTTGCAACACAAGGTTGAATGTAAGGGCATTTATCGTATTATACCTTTGATTGTCTCATTCTATCTCCCTTTTCACTCAGCTTTATGTTTAGTTGTTCTTCTTCTTCTATTATTTTCCAGTTATCTTTAGTGTTTATGATTCCGACGGGAATGGAAAGGTGACGTTCAACGATATGCTGGAGGTTTTGCAGGATTTGACTGGGCTGTTTATGTCTGAGGTTCAAAGAGAGGTAGTGATTGCACTGTATATCTCCGATTTTCTTCTTTATTTTTCATAAATCTTCCATTCTGATTCTTAAACGAGGATTTAAAAGTGATGAGGAATTATGTAAGTTTCCTAGTTTCTAACTTCATTAAATTGGAAAATATACTCAGAAAAATTGAACTCAAGCCATTCAATCTCCAGATTTTGCTTTACTAGCTTTTATGTTGTAAACTTCTGCTGCAGAGTGGGCTTTCCACTTATCTATTAGATGCACTATAGTGAAACATTAGAAACCAATGTGGAGTTATCTTGTTTTAATGTCAATGATTGAAAGTGAGATTGGGAAACAAAGGATCACAGAAAGAATTTGATGGCTGTTAGTTGATTGTGTCTAAAACAAGCACAAAAAATATATGGAAGGAGGCTAGAAATACCCACAATAAAATTATATAGGAGCAAATCCCCTGTTGTTGCATGTATAATGCACTAAAGTAGTGACTGAAGCTTTGCTAAAAGTCTTCAAATGAGCTCATATTCTGTACTATTCATTGAGAAAACATAAGTGAATATTTATAAGCCGCCATTTTGCTTAGTCCTACTAAATTGCTGCTAAACAATAAGGAAATATCTATTAATTGACTTTTATGACAAGTAGCTATTGCATCATAAGAACGACATTAAGCAACTTGCCTACAGGCTGAAAGATGATCTTTTTTGGGGTTTTTTTGCATATAAGGGACAAACAAACTCTTGATAAATGACACAAAGTCGACCAGCAACGCAACTTAAACGGTCTTTTACCTTACGCCATACAACAAAAAAAACATTTCTCTTTTTCTTCCTGTGTCCATATCACCTTTCAACACATCTGAGGCGATTGGAGAAGGCACAAAAGAAGCAAAAGGCTTGAGGATTTAGTGACTATTTCAACTGATTCAAAAGGACGTTTGGACAGCTCTACGACAAAGGAGTATCACGCAGGGAAGGGAAGAATAGCAAACTACATTTTACTAGATTAGTTTGACCACCCTGTTGAAACGGAGGTGTAAAGAATTCCCTTAAAAACATCTACATGTTTAAAACATTCTTCCACCTTTTTAGAGTTTCCTTTGCTTTCAACGTTTACCTTTAAGCTAAAGACAAGCTTTAGGCAAAGGTGTCCAGCGATTAATGAAGCTGGAATGGACCATAGAAGACCAGGGTTCAAAACCAAGAGGAATAAAAGTTAGTTGATTTCTTCCTATCTAAGTTTTGGTGGACAGTCTTAACCAGTGCATGTGTTGGTCGGGGATATCGCCCCGTGGACTAGTTCATGGGGCATATATTTCTTAGGTCTTATTTCATGTTTTATTTTGTGTTCACATATTCTCCTGGAACCTAGAAAAGATTAGCCAAATATTCTGATTCCCTCTTAACTGTCATAAATACTCGCTTCGCTCTTTCTATTCTTGCCATGGGAGCATGAAATTGAAGACTTAGTTAAAATTTAGGAGGAAAAGTCAATTTTGAAAAGAAGTTGAGAGATTCAAACTATAGCCAATAGAGTAAAGGTCAACTCTCCATCATCTTTGTTTGGCTTAGCGGCATGTATTTCCATGGTACTCATTATTCTATTATAAAACGTTGCTAAGTGACCTAATTCGCATTTGGCCTAGTGCCCAGGTGGTTACATCGATTGTGATCTACTGGACCAATGCTTAGTTGGTATTGACAGCCAGCTTGGGACCTTTTCTGGACAATTTGAGTTTGTGAAGTAAACAAGTTGCCAGTGATAACTTACTGATGGTGGATCACTGAAGACACCACCTTTCATAAGTTATTTGGAAAGCAACTGTGACCTGGTGTTTACCTGCATTTTTCTGTCTATGCAGCAAGTTTTGACCCGTGTTCTTGAGGAAGCAGGATACAACAAGGATTCTTCACTAGTCCAATCTGACTTCCTGAAGGTAAATATTGGACATTAGACATTCAAACTCTCTGTTTCTTCTTGCAAGATTCTGATGCATCTTTAAACCTTTGCTATCGGTGCTCTGGCCAGACCACAATAAAGTTGACCTTGCTCTTGTCAAAATCTCTCCTTCTGAGGATATAATGTGATATACCACTAATGCATTTCTATAAAAGGTACCATATGAATTTAGTAAAGATCCAATATTAGATTAAACAAAAGATTTTAAACAAACTTCGCCTTGACTATTTTATCGTTATGGTGGGATGCTTGATATAGTTTAACTATGGAAAATTGCATCAGTGTAGGAACTTTATCCTCCTTGATCCGGCCATGATAAACTAATAAGACTCCATGTAGTAATTGAGTGTGAAATTTCATGAGTAGTGATTGAGTGTGAAATTTCATGAATGTATGAATAAGACTATAACAATTCATATCTACTGTCAAATCCAAGCAATTTTAAGTAATTGCAATTCGTTTAGTTCTGGGAGGCCAAATGGGAGTAAAAAAGGGCAAATCGGTGCACAAAGCATCCCGCATTCACGCAGGGTCCGCGGAAGGGCCGCACCCAAGGGGGTGTGATGTTCGCAGTCTATTCAAGCATCAGTGACTGTTTCCACGGGTTGAACCCGTGACCTTTAGGTCAAACGAAGACAACTTTATCAGTTGCTCCAAGGCTTCCATTCGGAGACCAAATGGGAGTATCATCTCTAAATCACAAATGAACTTGCAAGGTACTGAAATTCATGCTAGCTGATAACCCTGTGATATTTGGTTTTTATTTTTTAAAATCACAGTACACACCCTTTTCCTCACATGCTTAACTTTTAGGTAAATTCTTGTAGCTTCTCTCTTCTACCTTTTGGTTTTGGAGCAATACTGTTGGCAATCGAAACACAACTCTATCAAAGAGCCATATATACACAATCACCTGCACAAGAATGCCCACGCAAATTCACAAACAGTTCAACAACCAAGTTGTTCATATAGTTGGTTTAGATGTCAAACGAATTTTGGGTGACTAGAGAAGTGGCTCGTGTATTTTGTTTTTGTTAAATGGTCACCACATGCCATGATTTTTCTGTTCCATCCTTTGGCCATTTGTGCCATATGGAGAAATGAGAAGGTAGTTTCTTTATTGGAAGCTTGGTACTTGAACTTTTCTTTTCCTAATTGTTTCCTTGGGGGAGAAGTGAGCAGCAGGAGGGCTGGCACTAGTTCAGTAAAGAAGCACCAGTAGGCAAGTTGAGATGAAAATTCTAGTAAATAAGTTCCACTTGGTGCAAAGAATGAACTTGTTATGGAGTCTGAAAAAGTAATCTATGTTTTAAAGATTCCAAGATTTGGAGTCTGATTAAGTGGAAAGCATACATTGGTTTAGTTATAAAACTAGAAGGCTCATAAAACGAGCAGCGCAGCTATTTTGTGTAGCTCTTGATGATAACGATATCACAACAACTGGTCAGGTGTTAAAATATTCTAACATTTAAAAAGGTCAGCAACTTCACAGTTTGTCATGTTCATTTTTACGCCTGTATGTACTATTGATCATTACATCATCATTACTCATTTGAATCAACATTGTAACATGACTTTGATCCGTGTCATTGGATCTGCTTATCCGTGGTAGAAAAGTAAAGTAGAACTACCTTGTTTAATTTGGGGTTTGGGCGTTCTAATGTAAGCTTCTTTGGTTTGGTGGGATGATATTCACCAAGTTATCATCGTGCAGATTCTTGGCAGCTCTAGTTTGAAGATGGAAGTTGAAATTCCAGTGGATTAAAAAAGACTTACTGCTATCAAGTCAGGTTCAATCTCATCTGTTTAGTTGACATTAGCATGTAATTGCACCGTTCTAAGAGTTAAAAGTTCCTTTTCAACTACTTGATTTAACATATCACCTGTAATGATGATGAACCACATATCACAGGAGTTATCATTATAGTTGAACTTTAGGCCATGTTGAAATGGGCTTGTCCACCATCACCCCTGCTTGTTTACACAAATTCCAGTCTGTATCTTGTCCCTTGAATAAGGGACTATCTACGTTACTTAGTTGGCTGTTCTCTTCACAATTATATTGCCAAATACTAGTAAAAGGATAGTTGTTCCATTAGATTAGACCGTTCAATGATCAAAGTAATCCTGTCATGTAATGTAAAGGGATTTATGTTCAAGATTAATGTTGTAAACGAAAAAAGGAATGTCATGTTCCTCCTAAGTGCATGACAGTTGTCTATGACACAATATCTTCTTAATTATGGTGAAAATTTATATGTAGTCATATCTCAATTTACCACTTAATCTTTGTAAATTAACCTGATTTGATACATACATCGAGTCTGAATAATTTTTTTGTTCCTTTTAGAAGTTGATCAAAGTGACATCAATAACCTAAAGTAGGAACTACTTAAGAAATAAAGTTGAGGCAAAAGAAGTACTTAATTAAGCATCTCATATTTCTACTTTCTCTGCATGATTGTATATGGTTTTGACATTAATATATATGGTTTCTTTTTAATTATTATAATAACTATTGTGTACTTATTTGAATCGTCCAACAGTGAGCACGCTGGAACATTGAATGAGTAGTATGGTCGGCCATGAATAGACCCTGGAGATATTATAGCCGTTAACACCGGCCCATAAACGACTTATTAAAAGAGACCTTCAACCTTTGACTACATCTTTTCAAGAGCCATACGACCCCATGGTGTAATTATATGTTTTTTTCTTGTAACAACTGTCATCAAATTGTTTGATTAATTTTTTAATTGGCCTTTTCTATCTGCCCTGTGGAACACGGTTATTCACTAACTTATATTCTATCAGGAACAGCTTACTTAATTTTAACTACATTGGCAAATAAAGGTTTTACATATGATGAATTCGACCTTCAAGTTTTTTTTATATTGAAATTTACTTGTACTTTTATTTGACTTTATATTAGTTACATTTAAAAATATTTTGATAATTTTTTTTCACATTTAATATATTTAAACTCTACATCAAAAATACTGGATTATATTGAACTTGCATGAACAAAACCTATCCGTACTTGCAAGCTACAAAGAATGTTTAATGAAACTTTATCATTTGTAATGCCTCTTTTTTTTTTTTTTTTTTTTTTTTTAAAAAAAATTAAATTTTGATTACGTTGGTTATCAACTTACTGCATAAAACAAATATTTAATTTATGATCAACTTTAACTTCTCATGCTATTACTAATTATTTACCATTAAACTTGTGATAATTGAATACGAGCAATTCAAAACTTAAACCATGTGAGAAATCGTAAATCATCAAATAATAATATATACAAATATTAAAGACCATGCTCGTAAAACACGTATATTAAACTACTAATAACATAACCTATAAAAATACCACCTTTCTATTATTACAAAAGAAATAGCTTAAATGAGGTTTCCAATACTAAGCTTTAATTACGGTGTGATTATGCTTCGAATTCAACTATGTCAAGCTGAAAGTTAAGACATTTAAATGAGTGGGTTCCTCCCCTAACCAAGAATATAGAGATTAGCTATAATAAAGCCAGAAACAACGTCTTGAATTTTCACACAATTTTTTTTTTTTTAAATTAAGTTAGGTCAAAAAATAAATCTCTTTTGACGTGTCATTTTTGTCATCCAGAAATTTAACTATGTCTATATTTACGTAGACGGAAAATTTAATACTTTGGTTAAGACACTATTAATTGAACCTGGAATAATGTTTCTCTCTTGCGATGTGTTTGACGTGGAGAATAATGGTTCGAACAATTAGTAACTATAATCATAATTCTCTAAAAGTAATTAAAAATCCTATTCCATTAGTTAAATAAGTGACTGATTCGACATTATAAGTAATCAGAAGTCAAAAGGATTTCTCTATTTTATTTTCATTTTTTATAAATCTTGATCCAACAGTCTGAATCGTTTAGTAGCATCTCATTTGTCTTACCTCCAGACATTACGCTCCAAATCCATGGCACCTTTGTTGGGGATAGCAACTATTATGCTGATAAACCTTTTTGGGAACCTTGTGCTGATGGAATTTTTACTACCAAATCAGCATATGCACTTTATCTCTCCCTTTGTGAAAATAACATTGATATTCCGGACCATCTTAATGGTAATTGGGTGTGGTCTGCCCGCACTCTGAACAAGATTAAGTATTTTATGTGGCTTCTCTATAGTAATAAGCTCCCTACAGGCGAGATTCTCTTTAACAGACATATTAAGCCGACTAGTATTTGTACTCGTTGCTCTGCTCCTGTTGAGACTCTCCAGCATCTCTTTATTGAGTGCATTCATGTTGCCCATATTTGGACCGCCCTTAACATTCATCTTGATGTGCATAATTTTGGCCTAGCTGTCAAGAAAGCTTGCTCTAAAACCAGCACCAGTACCATCACGGTGATGGGCATCTTATTTCCCACTAACATCCTCATTCCATTCGTACTTTGGAACATCTGGATCAATAGAAACGAGAATGTTTTTAATCGTACCACAAGTTTCGTCTCTATCAACCATATCATTAGGAAAGCTTCCGAATTCATTTTCCTTACAAATGGTGTAACCTCAACTCCTCATACCACCATAATTCCGGTCAAGTGGCAAAAGCCTCCTGATGATGTGATTAAGCTAAATGTTGATGGCGCTTACGATAATATCACTAGAAAAGGTGGTATAGGGGGAATATTTAGAAATAATACCGGTAATTGGATAATTGGTTTCTCCAAACACCTCACTTCTACCTCTATTATACAAGCGGAACTGCTTGCATTACTTCATGGTTTGGAACTGGCTCAGGAACTAAACATCATATCCCTGCAGATCGAATCTGACTCCCAGGTAGTATGCTCTATGCTCAATGGAGTAAATGATAAATATTCACATATTCTTACCAAATGCAGGATTTTACTTGATGAACTTGGAGGGCCTCCTGTACAACACATCTTCAGAGAAGCCAACACGGTGGCAGACATACTATCTAAATATGGTTGTAACAACAATACTGCTACAGATCTATTATGTTTTACTTCACCGCCTCCTTTTGTATATGACTGTTATATTAATGATCCTTCAACTCAAGCTTTGAGGAAAAGGATCACTCTCTGTAATACTTAGTTAGTCTCTAATATATGTCTTCTTTAGCAAAAAAAAAAAAAAAAGGCACTATCCATGCTAAAATATTTCATCTCACCAGCGTAGAACATGAATTTTAACTATTGTTTATATGCCTCTAATGTTTGTACTTTGCCATGATACTCCAACAACATCAAGTCCAATCATATTGTCATTATGTTTGTAGACTAATGTGACAATCATATTAAAAAAAATATGTTTTAAAAAGTTTATTGGAGTAAGCATAGAGGAAATTTTGAAAAAGAGTCGGCAATTGAAACTTGCGCCACTAGAGCAACCATTCCTCAAAAAATCAAGTACTACTCCCTCCTGTCTATATTATTTGATTTTTTGAATATTTTCACACAAATCGAAGAATTCACATTTTAGCATTAATTAAAGATATCATTTACTAAATTAACCTTCATCTTTTTCAAAATTTACTCATAGAAAATTGTGAAAGCTTTATGTGTTTAATTTATTAACAAGGGTAACTTTGGAAAGTCAGAAGAAATATCATCTTGGTTTTTGAAAAAATCAAATATTTTGGACTTAAAAAAAAAAAACCAAAAAATCATTTAAAGTGGACCAGAGGGAGGGGAGTAGTAATACTGTATTTCTTTTTAAATTAAATAAATTTGCAATTCGAATTACTGATGTTTTCTTAATTATTAAATTTCGTGTTTAATTTAATGGGGGTAAAATCATGATATGTATTGAGTCACCTAAAAATGGGGTGACGTAAAAGGACAGCCAAAATCTAGGACTACCTTTCGTTTTGTAAAAGACAAATCAACAAACCGTTACAAGTTGAACCATTTTTTCTTGTCAAAAATCTCGTTAAGATGAGTTAAAGGATATAGCTAACTTTCTGCTATTCATATTTACTAATATCAAATATATATCCAAAATTTAATCCATTCTTTACTCATCTTGCCTATTTTAATTTTTCCACTAGCAGGTTCCACTCTTTTAAAAGGATTGATTTTCTCAATCAGCTTTCACATCTCTTTGAATCTTCTAGTGGGGTTTTCTTGGAGTTCTCATTTCTTGCATTGTCTTTTCACTTTATGTTTGGCTTGTGGGGTTGTTGAAGAATGAGCATTTCTTGAAGATGGGCGATGAATATCATTTCAAGGGGATTGGTTGTTATTGCCTAATTGTTCGTGGATTTATCAGGCTTTTCTCTGTTGTAATCTAGGTATGTCCAAGCTCCTAAGCTCTGTTCATGCACTCATCATTTTCTCTTTATAGGATATTGCCTGTTTCTTGATGTAAAGATTACATATTCATATTAATTGTCTTTTACCTTTTCTTTTTCTTTTGTGTTTGGTGGAGTGGATGGTTTTGTGTTTTAGGGGGGGGGGGGGGGGGGTGTGTTTACCTGAAAGAAACTGATATATGGAGGATTTGAGACTTGTTAAGCCTGAAAATGATATGGATATGGATTTCAAATTCTTTTCTTTTGCATTTTTGGAAATTAGTTTTGGATCTGATGATATATGTAAAATGTTTGGGAGACACAATATTGGTCAAAGTATCAAATGGGTTAGGATTGTTCATAGATAAAATTTGAATTGTTGGTTGTAAACTGAATTAGAATAGTTAATCATTGTGGATCTTTCCTCCTTGTGTAATCTGCTAAATGATGGTGCTACTTTAACAGAAAACGCGTAGTTACTTTCCTGGTTTGATGGCTGAAAGTTTGGTTATGTCTCAAGTTGATATTGATTCTTTGAAAGAAACACTACGTGCTCAACAACAGCTTCTACAGAAGCTATACAATGAGTTGGATGAGGAAAGAGAAGCGTCCTCCAGTGCTGCTAGTGAAGCATTGTCCATGATCTTGCGTCTCCAAGGAGAAAAGGCTGCAGTTAAAATGGAAGCCGAGCAGTACAAGAGATTGGCCGAGGAGAAAATGTGTCATGCTGAAGAATCATTAGCTATTTTTGAGGATCTTTTCTATCAAAAGGAGATGGAGATAGCTGCCTTGGATTATCAGGTGCAAGCCTATAGGTATAAGCTATTGAGCATGGGCTGTATAGATCCTGGGGTTGGTGAAATTAAATATCCTGAGAATTTGTTGCAAAGAAATGAGACTTTAGCAGGAGAAATGAATCTCCAAGCCCTTGGAAGACGTAACTCTGCCCCTCCTTTTCCTCTGAAATATGCTTATTCAAAGAAGGGTGCAGCGGAAATAGATGATTCAAGTTCAGAAAGAGGTTCGAATTCAAAAACGGTGGAAGAATACACAGGCCAAGAGACAAATGAGCAGCAGTCTGATACCGAAAAGAAGACAGATATTTCCACAACTGGAAGTATCAATTCTTATTGGCAACAGATCCGAAAATTGGATGAACGAGTGAAGGAGATCACAGGAGTTAGCTATGCGAACTTGAGGAGTGAAACGAGGTCGCCTTCACCACTTTCTCAAAGAAGCATTAAGATTAGCAAATCAGAAAATGAAATGTACCAACCTATGCTTCAAGGAAGCAAATCAGAAAATGACACGCCTGCTGATTCCGGTTGTTCTCCTAATATTCTTGATGTCTTCGAAGTGCCTCGAGCAGATAAGGATACCCTTGACATCGGATTGCCTCCTAAACCAGATCGCAAGATGATTCAGCATAGTGATGAAAGGCTTGACAGACCAGATTCTGCTCAACAAGAGGCTGTAAAACCATTGGTAAAAGATGATACTGATATGCTAAAGAAGTACTTCATATCTGCCCAGCGCGAGAACAAGTTACGAAGAGCAAGTGAAGCTGCTGCTCTTAGCTGCCACTTGGCAATAGTTCGCCCTACAACCAGTGTTTCTGAAACAAGTGAGTTTCATCAGCTCAATCGAACTTCTGAGATAGTTGAAGTTGGAAGAGAAATGACAAGACAAGAAACAGCTCGAGAAGAAGAGCTGAAGTTATTACATGATATAAAGGAGCAACTAAGTTTGATGCACTCTGAAATCCAGAGTTTGAAAGCTGACCAACTCCCTCCAAGTGATGAAACATCCCTACTTCCTCTAACAGAGGTACATGCATCTAAGTACTACCTTTTTTTTCTGATTAGAATTACTTGTCCACAGTATCATCATGTTGAAATCTTAATAACACCCTTACCTTTTTGAACAGGCAATGATTCACTTTTGGCTCTGACCATCTATGAAGCTTGAGTGCCAGCAGCCACTAGGAATAGCCTTGGCTCTTACATAATCAAGATGCTTCCACTTATTGAAGTTAGTATCTACCGTGACTTTTGAATAGTGTGAGAGTAGTTTGGCTTTATTGTGTGGTTGTGAAGATTTTGGTTCCAATGTAAATTGATCATAGTAGCGTGTACAGTACTGTAAAGCCTGATCTGCATCAACTTACCACTTATGCACCAAAGAAGGAGTGTTTTCACATCTGTTATCCTGTTTTCGAGTTTATGACTTTCACATCAGGCTTTTTCATTTTGTATATTTCAAATTCTAATGTGAGTATTTGAACAAAATGCGACAAATGGTGAAGAATAGTAATTGAATATTCATACAGCTGACCCTAACTACTTTTAGATTGAGGTGTAACTTTTGTTGTATTTGAAATTCTGATTGACAATCTCATTCTTGAAAGTGTTCCAAAAAATGAATTTCTGGTGTAACTAGTCTGTCATTTTTATGCCTTGTATTATGGATTTCTTGATTTTACAGTCTCTTGACTAGTATGCCCGAAGGTTTATAGTATATCTCTAGCACAACTGAATGCTAAAGTTGGAAAAACTTCATAACCAGCAGGAGAGCTGTGGTGAACTTTGGCTAACCGGACATCATAATGATTTCAATGATATGATCCTTCACCTCATACTTATTTCCCTTTGTCCTGATGAAAGAAAATGATACAGGCTTGGCAAGCTTTTTCCAAACTTTATGGCCATTGACTATAGGCAAAATCATTTTTGAAATTGAGCAGCTATAGGGAAAGATTTTAGATAGTTTTAGTCTTGATGGAATTCAGCATATGATTGTAGTAAGTTTTGACTTAATGTTCCAAAATAGCATCTAAACCAACAAAATAAATAAATTATATTAGAGTCTTCGTCTGAAGGAAAAAAGGAGCTATGTAAAGCAGTGTTACGATCCATCTAATTTGTTGGTTTACCACATCAGAAAGCTGCCCACTCCATCTTTATTTTATAATTCATCAGTGAAGTATTCAATGGCACAAAAACGAGCTAATAAGTAGATGGTTGTATCGGATAAAAACTGATGTCACCTAAAAAGTGACACGTCTCTGCCATGTGGCACGGGCAGAGATTTTCCCGGACAGGTACCTAGCGGACAGATAACTAGCCAGGCGGTTATGGAGTTAGGACCTGATATTGTTGTAGCTCTTTGCGCAATTCAGCGGCAGCGTCAGAATTGCGACTATTGATACCCTTTTCAAATGCCATGATGGCCAAGGTATCGTCCATCCGAGGCAATTCCATGTGCTCAGCGTGGAATCGCTCAAGAAATTCTTTAAGTGGTTCACCGGGCTTTTGTTTTACTTCACATATATCCTCCTTCCTTTGGAGGATCTTTTGTGCCCCGGTGTGCGCCTTGACAAAGGCGCTGGACATTTCCTTAAATGAGGAAATCGACCCCGCTGGCAGGCACAGATACCACCGAAGAGCCCCCTTTTCTAACGACTGACCGAATTTCTTCAAGAACATCAACTCGACCTGCGTAGCCGTTAAGTCGTTGCTCTTCACCATGGCCATATATTCTCTTATGTGTTCTTTGGGATCGATGGTCCCATCGTATTTCTTCAAGAATATGAGTTTGAAGCCCTGGGGAGTTGGGGCTGCAGCCGCTTCGGGCTTGAAGGGCTGCTCCCTGTATTGATCGATGTCGAGGTCGTCTTCCTCCTTTGTTATCCACGCGCCCCTCAATGCGAGCCTCGATCTCCCTGCTCATTTTTTCAACGTCAACCGAGGACGTTGTCTCCGCCACGGTGGGAACCGTCTCGAAGTGGCGTGGCAGTTGGATTGTTCCCCGAGCCCCCAGACGTGGCCCCGTTGTGAGGTCCCCCTGTTATCGCGCCCGGAGGAACGAAGAGCGGGATGCCTCCACCAGGAGCCGAAGGCTGGGTGCTGTTTGGGGCTGCACTGTTCCTCGCCTCTAACAAAGCGCGAAACTCAGCATTAAAGTTTGCTTGCTCATCCTGTCTATTTTGGAGAGCTCTCAGCGTAGTGACAACATAAATTTGGAACTCGTCAGTTGTCATTGGTGAAATGGGCTATTGGTTCGACGGAGCGTCAGCCCGTTCACTAGTGCTACCGCCATTGTCGGCCATAACGTTGTTGAATCGTAAGCTTTGATGAAAAACGGACGTGAAACTTTGGAACAAAGCGTTACTGCTTACATCCCCACCGACGACGCCAATTTGTATGGGCCTAAATCAGTTTAGGTGTACAAATCGAATTTAGATTCGAATTTAAGCAATTCTTCGTATTAAAGTTGAAATAATATACGAAAAGGATGTAAATGCGGAAAAATAACTGTATTTCAATATATGAATGTGACTACAAACTTGGGCAGAGTTTCAGTACAAATTTCTGGATCCCTATGATACAAAATGAACTACTATTTATAGGCCTAAGAGCCTTGCCCACGTTCTCCATCATCAGCTAGTGTATTTTGCACGATCTGGACATTAATATGGAGAAGTTAGTGGGGCAAAGTAGTGGGCTGCAAAGCCGCTGGAACCGAGGTGGTTACCGAAGCTTGGTCACAAGGCTTCGGTTATCTGACCTTACTGTTCGGATAGGGGGACGTGTCACCGAAGCCCGGTGTTTAACTTGCCTTCGGTCGCGGCGTTGGAACTTAGCTTCGGTGACTTAATCGCGAGTTTAATCTTTTCTCTTCAGAGCATCGGCTCGCTTTTCCTTCGGTCTACCATCCCGAGGTGCTGACCGAGCACGCCAATTTTCACCCAATACACCACTCTTCGTCTCCTCGTCTTCCATATATCTCCCTTCTTCTTGCACGGCTATTTAAAATAGGAGAGAATGACATGTAATTGTAAGGGGTAGATCGTATTTAGTCTTGTTAAAGAAATAGGCAGTTAGAAAGTTAGTTAGGCCACGAGGGCATAGTAGTCATTTCCTGTATTCCAGATTTCAGTTAGTGTTTGTAATTCTGTTAATTAGTTGTTAATCTCCTCAGTTAGTTAGGATTAATCCACAGCTATAAATAGCTGATCTTTGTATTAGTTTGGTAATCAATTCATTCAATGAACTGAGTTCTCTCTCATCTCTCTCTCTTCTCTCTCGCACATAGCTTAGAAGAGCTTCTTCTTCCTCAAGTCTTCTTCTTCTTCTTCTTCTTCTTCTTCTTCTTCTTCTTCTTCATCATCATCATTAGGGCTCACCAAGAACCCTGAATCTTAGCATGGTATCAGAGCATTATCAGTCAGTAATTCTGATTGCATAAACGATCCAGAGGATTAAAACTATTTCCCTTCATCTTCATCTCAAAATCAAGAAATATCAAGATTGCAGTTTCAGCAATGGCTAATGCACAAAATAATGGTGTTATGACTCAGCAACTTGACCACAATCATCCACTCTATCTGTATTCAAACGATGTAAGTGGTATCTCCCTGATCTCAATTCAACTAACTGGGGTGGAGAATTACTCATTGTGGAGTAGGTCTATGCGAATTGCTTTGTTAGGAAGAAACAAACTAGGTTTGGTTGATGGTTCTTGTACAAAGGAAACCTATACTGAAGATCTTTGGACCCAGTGGGAAAGGTGCAATGCAATTGTGCTTTCTTGGTTAATGAATTCAGTGTCTAGCAGTTTGTTAGGTGGAATTGTGTATGCATCCAATGCTCAAGTAGTATGGGAAGATCTGTATGAAAGGTTCAACAAAGTAAATGATTCAAGAACTTTTAACATACATAAGGAATTTGCCTCTCTTGTTCAAGGAACAAATTCTGTGGCTTGTTACTTTACAAAATTGAAGGATCTTTGGGATGAGTTTGAGGCTCTAGTGCCACCTCCTGGGTGTAACTGTGAAAATTCAAAGGAATTCAAGTACTATCTGCAGAGACAGAAGTTGTACCAGTTTCTCATAGGACTCAATGAGTCTTATCTTCAAGCTAGAAGCCAAATCCTACTGATGTCTCCTCTGCCTACTGTGAATCAGGCATATGCAATGATCATGAGTGATGAGAGTCAAAAGGGGGTGACAAATGCTACTGGGCTTCTAGGTGCTGGACCAACTGGTGATCCTACTGCACTTTACACCAAAGCTGCTGGAAATCAGAGATACAAGAGGCCATATCCTAAGAACTTATACTGTGAGAAGTGCAAAATGAAGAACCACAGCACTGAGGATTGCTACAAGATAAAAGGGTATCCAGCTGATTACAAGAGAAGGAAGCCTAACAATGCAGCATACAATGCTATAGGGGAAACTGATGTGTATAATGATTCAGACTGGCAGACTCAAAGAGCAGGACCTAGTCAAGTCCCTCAAGGACCAAGTTCTTTCACTAAGGAGCAATATGCAGAAATTCTGAAGATGTTGGGACATAACTACACAGGTTCAAATGAACTGGCTTCTGCAAATGCAGCAGGTATGAGCAGTGCTATAAGATTGGATCATAGATACAGGAGCCACCAATCATATGGTGGCAGACATTACAATGTTAAACCAGTCCAGAACACTTGACAATACTCAGGCCAAAAGGGTGTATCTACCCAATGGTGAAGTAGCCTTAGTTACACACACTGGTTCCAGTCACTTACCAGGACAAAACACAATTGAAAATGTGTTTCATCTGCCTAAGTTTAAATACAACTTGTTGTCTGTGTCTAAGTTGACAAAGGAATTGAACTGCTCAGTCACTTTCAATCCACACCTATGTGTATTTCAGGATCTCTCCAGTGGGAAGGTGAAGATGATTGGTAAAGAAGACAATGGACTATATGTGCTGAGCAGGCAACCCAAAACAAGCCCCAACATTAGTCTGACTGCAACCTACACTGATGAAGATATAAAATTGTGGCACAGAAGATTAGGACATGCTTCATCTACTGTCTTAAGAAAAATGCTTCCTATAGATTCTGAAGTAACTAGTTCAGTGTTGAATAAATGTGATGTTTTCCCTTGTGCAAAACAAATCAGATTACCTTTTCCAGCTTCTAGTATCAAAACTGTAAAGTCTTTTGAACTGATACATGTAGATGTTTGGGGTCCCTACAAGCAAGCTACTTTTGATGGTAATAGGTACTTTCTGACTGTGGTTGATGATTATACCAGGATGACCTAGGTATTCTTGCTAAAGTTGAAGTCTGATGCTTGTGTAGCTTTAAAGAATTTCTTTACTTATGTGCAAACTCACTTTGATAGAAAAGTCAAGACTATCAGAACAGATAATGGTGCAGAGTTTCTCAACTCAGTGTGTAGTTCTATGTTCAACCAACTGGGAATGGTTCATCAAAGAACCTGTGCCTATACTCCTCAACAGAATGGAGTAGCAGAAAGGAAGCATAGGCACATTTTAAAAGTAACCAGGGCACTCAGATGTCAAGCCCACATACCTATCAGGTTTTGGGGTCACTGCATTTCAGCTGCAGTATATCTGATAAATAGAGTCCCATCATCTGTGTTAAAAGGTGCATCACCTTATGAACTGCTGTATGAGAAGAAGCCTTCTCTAACTCATCTCAGAACTATTGGCTACCTATGCTATGCAAAAATAGTTCAAGAAACTGATAAGCTACATCCAATGGCAAAACCAGCAGTACACATGGGATACTCAGAAGTGCAGAAAGGATATGTGTTGTATGATCTTGCAGCTAAGACATTCTGTGTAAGCAGGGATGTCATCTTTAGGGAAGACACCTATCCCTTCCTAGACAAAGAAAACATACCCCCTATCTTTCTAGATACTAGTGACACAATCCAAACTGACTCATCAGCTGAGCACTTATCCCATCCTATTCAAACTGGTACCATTGCTCAGCCTGATCCAGTTGTACCACACAATGAAACAGCACCCACTGAGGATGTAGTTCCCCAGAATGAAACAGCACCTACTGAGGATGTAGTTCCTCAGCATAATCCTACTGCTATAAATAACCAAGAGCCAATCCTACCTTCACAAATACCATCTCCACAACAGACAATCAGACCAAAGAGAGGAAAAAATCCTCCAGTATGGATGAAAGACTTCATCTCCCTAAGCATATATGATAACATACCTTACTCTATGGATCAATTCATGTCTTATGACAATCTATCTCCCAAATATCAAGCCTATGTGGCAGCATTCTCATCCACTACTGAACCTAAAACATATGCAGAAGCATCAGCTGACCCTAGATGGGTAGAAGCTATGCAAGCTGAAATACAAGCTCTAGAAGACAACTATACCTGGAGCATAGTCACTCTTCCTAAAGGAAAAAGAACAATAGGCTGTAAATGGATATATAAGATCAAATACAAGGCATCTGGGGAGGTAGAAAGGTTCAAAGCAAGACTTGTAGCTAAAGGGTACAGTCAGAAGGAGGGAATAGATTACCAGGAAACTTTCTCACCAGTAGTTAAAATGGTCACTGTTAGGACCGTATTGTCTATAGCTGCATCTAAACAGTGGAAAATACATCAGATGGATGTATATAATGCCTTCCTGCAGGGTGATTTATTTGATGAAATATACATGAATTTGCCACAGGGATTCAAGAGTCAGAGGGAGAAACAAGTATGCATACTCATAAAATCCCTGTATGGTCTCAAACAGGCTCAAAGACAGTGGAATGCAAAATTAACTGAGGCCTTGATAAGGTTTCAATTCATTCAAAGCAAGCTGGATCTCTCTCTATTCACAAAGAGAACCAAGAAGGGCATGGTGATTATTCTAGTATATGTTGATGACATGTTGATTACTGGTGATAGTCTGGAACTAATCACAGAAACTAAGGTAGCACTACAGCAGGCATTCAAGATGAAGGACCTAGGAGAGCTTAAGTATTTCCTAGGACTGGAGTTTGCTAGATCAAACAAAGGCCTAGAAAGCTGGCCTAAGTGCTGCAAAGCCAGCCAATACCCCCATGGAACTCAACATCAAATTGACTACAAAAGAGTATGATGATCATGTCAACAAGAAGCTGAAACTGAAGAATACTGACAAAGAACTACCCAATCCAGCTCCTTATCAGAGACTGATTGGAAAGCTACTCTATCTCACAATCACCAGACCTGACATAGCTACAGTGTCCAAACACTTAGTCAATTTCTGCAACAACCTAAGGTGTCTCACATGGAAGCTGCCCTGATAATAGTCAGATATGTAAAGAATCAACCTGGGCAAGGAATTCTGCTGTCATCAAACAGTAAAAAGACAGTCAAAGCTTGTTGTGATGCAGACTGGGCTGCATGCCCATTCTCTAGGAAATGTGTGACTGGTTACCTAGTTAAGCTGGGGGATTCCTTAATATCCTGGAAGTCTAAGAAACAGACCACTGTGTCCAGAAGCTCTGCAGAATCAGAGTATAGAAGCTTGGCAACTCTGTCTGCAGAACTGACCTGGCTGATCTGGTTAATCAAGGAACTTGGAGTGGAGGTTGAATTTCCAGTCAAAGTGTTCACTGACAGCAAAGCAGCAATTCAGATGGCTGCCAATCCAGTATACCATGAGAGAACCAATCATATTGAAGTGGATTGCCACTTTGTTAGGGAAAAGATTCAAAATGGTTTGATCAAAACTGTATACATCCCAACCAAGGAGCAACCAGCTGACATATTGACTAAGGGCCTTAATCGAGTTCAACATACCTATTTGTGTTCCAAACTAGGATCAGTTAACATTTTTACCCCTAATAGTTTGAGGAGGAGTGTTAAAGAAATAGGCAATTAGAAAGTTAGTTAGGCCACGAGGGCATAGTAGTCATTTCCTGTATTCCGAATTTCAGTTAGTGTTTGTAATTCTGTTAATTAGTTGTTAATCTCCTCAGTTAGTTAGGATTAATCCACAACTATAAATAGCTGATCTTTGTATTAGTTTGGTAATCAATTCATTCAGTGAACTGAGTTCTCTCTCATCCCTCTCTCTTCTCTCTCGCACATAGCTCACAAGAGCTTCTTCTTCCTCAAGTCTTCTTCTTCTTCTTCTTCTTCTTCTTCTTCTTCTTTCTTCTTCTTCTTCTTCTTCTTCTTCTTCTTCTTCTTCTTCATCATCATCATTAGGGCTCACCAAGAACCCTGTGTATTGGATAAAAACTGACTGGACTTTGGCGAGTGACACGTGTCGTCCACGTGGCAAGAGCTGACTTGTCACCGGACAGACGTTCACCGGACAGACATTTCCCACGGGCAGACCCAAAGAGGTTACAAGATATATCAACAGTCAGCGCAATTTGAATAAGCAGTTATTGGCATTATTGGGTGCGATCATTCAAATTACGGTCACCCAGCGGTTACAACCTTTCTGGATAAGACGCCCGGCAGTTACTTATCCGAACGGTTTTACCCCCAACGGCTACTACAACGTCAACAGGCGCCTTCCATGCCTATAAATAGCATTTACCTTAACCAATTGTAACAACTTTTACTTCCTGCTTACATGATCAATAAGAATACTCTCTATCCTTCCATCATTAAGTTATATCCCTTGTTCTTATTTTAATTACTGTCTCAACGATTGGATCATCCAGCGTGGTGGTTGTCGACTATCGGAGAACACGATACGTTTGCTCTTCCTTATTTACGTTCATATTGCATTTTCAACGTTCTATATTAGCATTATTTGATTTATCGCATAGATCTTTAATCTCAACTATTGATCGTGACTCCGCAAATATAAATTTAATTGTTAATTGGCCTAAAATCGGATTTGGGTTAAACAATTTGGCGACCACAGTGGGAGCCGGTCAATAGAATTCGTAGGTTAAGAGGTCTATCTCTGATACTGTATTCGTTTCCATCTATTCTTTTTGTTTCATAACTGACATGGCAGAAAGTGGTTCCCAGCAACAACAAGACGTTGCAGGCGAACAACAAGCAGGCACCCCTTCGCGTAGTTATTCCCCCAATTATTCCCCCGATTATTCGTCTGACGGGCGACAACAGTCCTCCCAAGGACAGGTCAGGCAGAACAGGCGTGGACGCTCTCAGAGCGCTACCCCGCCCAGGAGACGCCGACGCTCTCAGAGCGTTACCCCGCCCAGGAGACGCCGACGCTCTCAGAGCGCTACTCCGCCCAGGAGACGCCGACGCTCTCAGAGCGCTACTCCGCCCAGGAGACGCCGACATAGGAGTCCCTCCCCTGACCGAGGGAATCTGCAAAAAACATTTTTTGATTTTATGCAGCAACAGGTAGAAGTGAACCGGGGAATCAACGAGGCATTAAACTCTCTCCGAAGGAGCAATGTTTCGACCACAGGGGCCGATGCTGCAGCGCCTAACCCCAACGCACCCTCTTTACATACTTCAAGGCAAGAAGAAGAGCGTAACGACGGCAGCGGCACTGCAGATCCAGCGACTCAAGCCAATCAGAACCCGGGTGGAGGATCTACAGCACACGCAGATATGAGCCTTGTCGTGGAAGCTCTCACCAAGCAATTCAAAGAAAGCCAGGAAGCACTTCAAAAGGCTCTCCACGAGAGGATCGATCAGATACCAGGCGCCCCGCCCACGCTGAAGAAAGTTGACGTCCAGCGATATTCACAGCGGCCCTGGAAGAAAGAAGCAGCCCCAAAAGCGATACCTAAAATATTCAAAATGCCGAACATTCCAAGGTATCGCGGAATGTCTGATCCAAACGATCACCTTATGATGTTCAACAATTTTATAAAAGCTAGCGATCTCACCGACGAGGAGATCGAATCTGTACAATTGAAGAAGTTCGTAGAGACCCTGGCAGGTGGGTCCCTGCGGTGGTATTCAATGTTGCCACCCAACTCCATTGGATCCTTTGCGGAGATGGCTGAGTTGTTCGTGAAGGCACATACAGGTGCCCAGAAGACGGAGACCCGGGTAGAAGATATCTTTGAAATTAAGCAGAGGCCTGACGAATCACTCCGGAAGTACGTGGATCGGTTCCAGAGGGAACGCATGATGCTCCCCAAGGTGCCGGACAGATGGGCGGTAATCGCATTCACCAACAGCCTGGACGTCAGGAGCTCGGAAGCCACACGAAGACTTTATGAGTCTCTTCGCGAGTTCCCAGCGGCCAGTTGGTCAGACGTGTACAATCGCTACAATTCCAAAGTACGTATCAATGAAGACAAACTGATCGGGGCAAGCGCTCGGGGAAGGACCCAGCCTCACAGCAGTGGATCCGGCAGCAAAGCAGAAACGGAAAGATCGGGCACGCGATATGAGCCATACCCTGACCAATCGCGCAACAACTCCAAAGGACGCAGCCGCCACAGCAATAAGGGACTATCTCGAAAGGAAAACCCTGAGTCGTGTTCTCGTGGAATCCCAAGCCTGCCAAGCTTCAACGTTGAAATGTCAGAGGTCATGGCTGTACTCAAAGGCATGGGAGAACAGGTCAAGTGGCCAAAGGACATGAAGACTGACCCCAGCAAATGGAGCAAAGACCTGTACTGCGAGTTTCACCAAGATCACGGGCACACCACCGAGGACTGCAAAGCCTTAAGGTATGAAATCGCCCATCTATTGAAACAGGGATTCTTGAAGGAGTTCCTGACCGAGAAGGGAAAGCAAACTCATGCGAAGGCTCAGCAGAACAAGCCGGGCCCACCGCGAGCGTCCTCCCCGAAGCGAACGGTCAACGTTATTTCGGGCGGGATCGAGGTAGACTCGGTCACCTTCACGGCAAAAAAGTATGCAAAGGTATCCATCACAAACAGCAAGCGCCCCCGGTCAGAAGGAGTAATCACCTTTGAGGAGTCCGACGCTGAAGGATCACAGTTTCCACATGTCGACGCGCTGGTCATAACATTACGAGTAGCGGAGTTCGACGTAAAGAGAGTACTCATTGATGCGGGCAGCTCTGCAAATATTATCCCATCACGAGTCATAGACGAAATGCAGGTAGCAGATAAGATCGTGCCAATATCTCGAGTTCTCTCCAGTTTCAACAACTCGAGTGAAAAGACCCTCGGGGAGATCACCCTAACAACTCTGACCGAGGGGGTAGCAAAGGAGACGACTTTCCATGTTGTCGACGCTGATCTGGCCTACAACATCATTCTAGGCAGACCGTGGATCCATGACATGCAGGCCGTTCCTTCTACCTATCATCAGGTGTTAAAGTTCCCATCAGAATGGGGGGTGCGTGAGGTCAGAGGAGAGCAGCGCACCGCACAAGACTGTCACTCGGTAGCCCTTAAACTACCCGAGGAAAGCAAATAGCAATTACAGCATCCGGGACCAAGTACCGCACCCGAGGAGGCTAAGTATGAAGTCCCGAAATTCATCGCCAAGATGGAAGAAAAGGAAAAACACATGCCAACAGTAGAAGCCCTGGAGCCCGAAGAGCTGTTCGCTGATAAACCAGACCGAAAGGTGTACTTGGGAACGGAGCTGAGCGAGCGCTTACGGGAAGACATCCTGCATTTCCTCAAGGAGCGGCATATAACATTCGCCTGGTCCCATGCAGATATGACAGGTATTTCTCCTGACATCATTACTCACCGGTTGCATGTTGATCCATACCACCGCCCGGTGAAACAAAAAACGCGGCAACAAGGAGCTTTCCGAAACCAGGTGATCAATGACGAAGTCGATCGCCTGTTAAAAATCGGTTCGGTACGTGAAGTCAAATATCCGGACTGGTTAGCCAACGTGGTTGTCGTACCTAAAAAGAACGGCAAGTGGCGAGTCTGCATTGACTTCACAGATCTAAACAAAGCCTGCCCGAAGGATTCCTATCCCCTTCCCAGGATAGATCAACTAATCGATGCAACAGCCGGGCATGAGGTGCTGACCTTCCTCGACGCGTACTCCGGATACAACCAGATACTGATGGACCCTGGAGATCAGGAGAAAACGGCGTTCATAACTTGCCGAGGTACGTATTGCTATAAAGTTATGCCGTTTGGATTAAAAAATGCAGGTGCAACCTATCAGCGTCTGGTCAATCGGATGTTCCACGACCATATCGGGAAGACTATGGAAGTGTACATTGACGACATGCTAATAAAATCCAAACGAGCAGAAGATCATCGGCACATCTGAAAGAAGCTTTCCGAATCCTGGATCAATATAACATGAAATTAAACCCGGAGAAATGCGCTTTCGGAGTCGGATCGGGCAAATTTCTGGGATTCATTGTCTCTCAGCGAGGCATTGAAGTCAATCCCGCTCAGATTAAAGCTATCGAGTCGATCCCAGATGTACTTCGCGATAGGAAAGAGGTCATGAGGCTGACGGGGAGAGTAGCTGCCCTACGCAGATTCATTTCCCGGTCATCTGATCGTTGCAAGAGTTTCTTCGATGTCTTAAAGCAAAACAAGGAGTTCGAGTGGACACCTGAATGTCAGCAGGCGCTGAGAGATTTGAAGAAATATCTCTCCAATCCTCCACTACTTTCCACACCTGTGGAAGGCGAGCAGTTGCTGATTTACCTGGCAGTCTCAGAGTCATCGGTAAGCGCTGTACTAGTACGAGAAGAAAAAGGTAAACAACTTCCTATCTACTATGTTAGCAAAGCCCTTATTGATGCGGAAACCCGCTACCAACCTTTGGAAAAATTAGCGTTAGCTCTAGTAACTGCTGCCCGAAAATTACGTCCATACTTTCAAAGTCATACTATAGTTGTGGTTACCACTTTCCCTTTACGAAATGTTCTGCACAAACCAGAATTTTCAGGAAGATTGGTAAAATGGGCTATTGAACTGTCCGAATTTGATATCACTTATCAGCCCAGGGTGGCAATAAAGTCACAAGTCTTGGCAGACTTCGTGGCAGATTTCAGTATGAATATATACCCTGAGGCAGAAAAGGAAGCCATTCTCTATGCAGGACAGGCTCCGGGCACTTGGGTCCTCCATACGGACGGCTCCTCGAATGTCAAAGGGTCAGGACTTGGGCTGGTCCTCGTTGCTCCGTCCGGGGAAACGGTAAGGCAGGCTATCAAATGCCCTTTCATTACTAACAGTGAGGCCGAGTGTGAGGCCGTTATTGCAGGACTAGAACTGGCGCGAAGCTATGGGGCAACCATAGTCAAGCTAAAGAGCGATTCTCAGTTAGTGGTCAATCAGATCAATGGAGGTTTCGTCGCACGAGAGCCCAGAATGCAGGCTTACCTCGGCCGAGTAAACGAGCTTTTGACACAATTCGACGACTGGGAAGCAATTCAGATTCCACGGGAAGAGAATCACGAGGCTGACGCTCTCGCAAACATGGGATCAGTTGCAGAAATAGGAGCATCCGGCTCTTCGGCTGTCGTTCAACTTCTCTACACGACCATGGACAGGGAAAAGTTCGAAGTTAACACTGTCAGCACTACCTGGGATTGGAGGAACGAGATAACAAATTATCTTATTCAAGGGACCCTGCCCGCAGACGCGAAGGCCGCTCGCAAACTCCGAGTAAAAGCTGCCCGATACACCATCCTCAACGGCGAGCTATACCGGAAGATGTTTGCAGGGCCCCTCGCGAAATGTCTTGGACCAAATCAGACTAATTATGTGATGAGAGAAGTCCACGAAGGCTGTTGCGGTAATCATTCTGGAGGAAAGGCCTTGACACGGAAACTGATACGTGCAGGTTATTATTGGGACAAAATAGAGAAAGATGCGAATGATTTTGTTAAGAAATGTGACAAGTGCCAGAGGTTTGCCCACCTCCTTCATCAGCCAGCCGAGCCGTTGCACTCGATAATCTCCCCATGGCCCTTCATGAAATGGGGGATGAACATTGTTGGTCCTCTTCCCACAGCACCACGGGGGATGCGCTTTTTGCTGATCATAACATATTATTTCACAAAATGGGTCGAAGCCGCAGCATACTCAAGGATACGGCAGACAGAGGTCGTCGACTTTCTCTGGCGCTTTGTCGTATGTCGTTTTGGAGCACCCAAGGAAATAGTCATGGATAATGGTCAGCAGTTCATTGGCCAGAAGGTGACTAGGTTCCTTGACGACTTACACATTAAGAGGATCACTTCCTCACCATATCATCCTGTCGCTAACGGGCAGGCCGAGTCTACCAACAAGATTATCGTTGAATCCCTCAAAAAACGCCTCGAACAGGCAAAGGGATGTTGGGTAGAAGAGCTACCTGGAGTGCTATGGGCTTACCGCACCACGGTAAAAATTAGTACCGGAGAGACTCCATACTCATTAGTCTATGGCGCAGACGCCTTGATCCCGGTCGAGATAGGAGAACCCAGCCTGCGATATGCGCACGCCACGGAGTAGTCAAATTCAGTTAACCTGTCCGAAGAACTGGATCTTCTTGAAGAACGCAGAGAACTGGCCCTCGTACGAGTGGTTGCCCAGAAGGAACGAATTGAAAAATACTACAATCAGGGACTGCGCGTACGAAACTTCCAAGTCGGGGACTTTGTACTCAGGAAAGTGTCTCAGAACACACAGGAAACGAATTCGGGGAAACTTGGCCCTAACTGGGAAGGACCTTACAAAGTGATCGCTTCAGCCGACAAAGGATCTTATCGATTGGCACGGCCAGATGGTTCGATCGTCCCGAACAGCTGGAATGTAGTTCATCTCAAAAGGTATCACTTCTAGGCGACAAGGACAGTTAGTCACTCTACGCTTACCTTTTCTATCCTAACATAAAAGTTCTTACTTTTATCCCTGCATAGAAATTAGAAGTTTTTACTTTTATCTTTACACAAAAAGTCCTTACTTTTTGTTATACATTCTTCCTAAATGGTACTAACGGCCTGAACAAGGCCAGATCCATTTAGCTCAACTGGTAGAGCCCGAAGTTCTTCAGCTTCGCGGCTGTGGGTTCGAATCCCACAACGGACACACTCTTCGTTTGGTTATATGTGTTCATTAGACAGCTCACTGAAAACTCTTTTCATATTGTCACTTTACGAGTTCCAACATGAAAACAAGGGGGGTGGTGAGGGCCCCATAGGCCAGAGAGGACCTTCATACAGGCAGAAGACCTTATTTAAAGGCAGCAAATTTTTCAATTTGCGTGATACAAGGCTTCCACGAAAATAAGAGAAGTCATTCACGAAGCCAAACAACTCAACCAGAGCTCTAAACGACCACGAGTCGGTCAAAATACCTACAACTTATGACCTTTGCCTAATGAAGGGGTAAGTTCAACACATTTGGGGGACTTGAGAAAGTACGAACTTAGTAAAGTTTGAAAAGCAGATCCCAATTATAAGGCACGAAAACCGAAATGTATGCATACCAAAGGATCAAGGATTCAAAACTAAACATAGTCACTGAATAGATCTGAAATTGCATATATACATTAAAACTATGAAGCGATAAAACGCCGAGTACGGCTGACAGAATTTCATAGAGTGTCCAACAGGCCAAACAAACCGGCCAAGGGCCAGAAAGCCTTCATAAGACTTCTGCACACCAAATAAATAAGTCCGGCTCTCGCCAGACGAAACAAAAATACATAAGTTCAGAAAAGAAATTATCAACTTGAAGGGCCGTGACCGGGACTCAACGCACCAGCTCCGTTAGGTCCGTCGTCACTCCCCGTCTCTTCATCTTCATCATCATCATCTTCACCATCCGATTCTTCGGGAGAGAGACCCAATGCTTGTTGTATCCTTCGAACATCACCCTTCGTCGACTGCAACATCTCTTCAACATCAACCTGCCCAGCACGGATCCGTGCAAGCAACGTGCGTTTGGCCTCAAGGGCCGCAAGTTTGGCCTTAATCTCCGATTGGTCACGCAAGTTTGCCAGATCCTTGGTCAATATGGCCTGAACGCCCATCAGCTGGGCAACCTGTTCTTTTGCAGCTTGAAGATCGGAACGGGCTTTAGTTGACTCTTCATTTGCCCTCTGCAGGTTCAGCTCAAGAGTTGCACGGTCGTCGTTAGCATTGTTCAAACTATCGTGGCATTCCTCAAGAAGCCTCTCTAAAACCTGGACAGAGCGTGCGAACCCCTCTTTCTCCTCAGAAAGACGGTCCTTTTCCCTGGTGAGAGCATTGATCTGCTCAAGGCGATTATTGTTAACATCTGTTAACCGGTTAACTTCCCCACCAAGGAAACCACACTGCTCGATCAAGGTTTTGTTATCCCTCAGAGCCTCAAGCAATTCTCTCTTCACCTCTACCACCTGATTGGCATTGTTCAACCGGGAGCGGAACATGATTTCAGCGGCCAGCATGCTTGACTGAAACATAAAGTAAGTCACGATTAAAAATCATAGGCCAGCAATTACTGCAAAAGCAAAAAGGGAAAAACTTACCCGGGCAGAATCGGAAGCAATTTGGAAAGCCAGTTCTTCGTCGGTCAATTCCCTTAGCACCCACTCCTCTCGAGGACCAATGAGCGAAGAAACTGCTTTAACCAAGCTGCACGGCCTGGCCACAAAGTTGACATCGGGAGCAAGTCTCAGGGTATGTTTCCTCTCACAGAGCTTGGGTTCCCTAGCCTGCTCTGAGGGGTAATTCGGTCCGAACTTGTAACGAACCCCCTTGATGTCACTTAGCTCTGTCCGCCCCGTAATAGCCGACCGCCAAACAAACCTTGATGAGGAAAGGTTTGAATCACCTTCCACCTCCGGGTCTATGGTCTCACAATCGCGAAGAACAACAGGGGTTGCTCCCTCAGCAGCCATGTTTTCCAGATCCTCAAAACGGAAAACACGAGGACCTTGGCTACTTCTTTGGGAAGCCTCTACCCCGGCTTCTTCTCTTACCTCCTCTCCCCCGGCTTCTTCTCTTACTTCCTCTCTCACTTCTTCTTCTTCACCAACTTTCCTTTTGCCCTTGTCCGCACGAGAAGGACCTACCCTCTCCCCGTCACCAACTCGGGGACTCCTTGGCGGAGATCGGACGGTCTCCTCCTCAGCCCTTCTCCTGTCACTACGGAGATGAGGCCTCCGCTGAAGAGGAACGTCTGCCTCAACCTTAGTATCCGACAGGTGGATAACCTCCTGGGCCGGACCCTCTCCCCGAACGGACTCAGGGACTTCAGCAGCGACTTCGGTATCCGCTCCCATGGGCTCCGGGACACTTGCCCCAGCAGAAGGGTCGCCACCAGCCGTCGAGGGTTGTCCGGTAGCAGCGAAAGTCTTACGGGCAGACTTCTTCCGCGCTCCGCCCTCGCCGCGGCTCTTCCTCTTCCTCTTCAAGGGGCTCAACCCCTCGGACAGAAGTGCTTCGCCTCCATCCCTGCTGCGCAGAGCGCCAGCCAAAGCCAGTATAGCCTCAGCTTCAGCAAGAGGATCGGCGACAGGTTCAGTAGGCCTGTCCTGAGGGGGAGCAGGAAAAAAGCTTCCCGAAGTACCCAAACCTGCAACAAAGGTAAAACGGTCAGACGCAAGAAGGGTTCAGAAAGAAAGAGCCATCAAAAGGGTAGAAATATCCTCACCGTGGTGTTTCACGGTCAAACTCTTGAGAGAAGCAAAGAATGACCATTCTCTCTTCTCTGGTTCAAATTTCGCTAGAATCGGCTCAACCCATGCCGTCAGTTCATCTACAGTTATGAATCTGTCGTAGGGTTGCTTGGCCGCTGCACGAAGAAGTTTTTGTGAAGGTTAGAAGAAGAAGGAAAGACGAAATATACACACAAAAACTCGGGGACTTACGTGTTTTGTTCCAGACTTCTGGAAGGTACGCCTTGTCGTCAAACGTCAAGGCCGAGGAGCGTACGAACAGATACCGGTGCACCCAGCCTCGGTCACTGGTATCCTCAGAGCTGCGCACCAAGCCCTTTTGTCCGCGCATCCTGACGTTCACATAGCCGTCCTTAAAAATCTGGACGCTATACAAGGAAATGAAGTGCTTGTACTCAAAAGATCGGTCAGTTTCAGCCGCAAACCAGTCTAGGAGTGTGATTATCCTATATACGCTGGGGCTCAGTTGCCCCGGGCAGAGAAGATACTCCCTGCAAAGTCTCTCCAGCACTGGGTGCAAAGGCAACCTACACCCCACTGTGAAAGGGTAGGTGCCAATGGCTGTCCACCCAGCCCGGTGAGAGGTAATGTTCTCACCTTCAGAAACCGGCAAAAGGGGAATTTCGTCACCCCAATCACAGTCTACTCTCACATGAGGGATCACCTCCTTCGTGATCCCTGACTTGAACCTATATGCCGGCCAGTTGCGCGTGTCACCTTCCCTATTATGGAAGGATTTAACGTTGCAATCCGTCTCAAGTTCGCCCCACTTTTTAGATATTATCTCAGCGGCAGTAGCCTGAGAAGCCCGCGGCCTAAGGGTGGCCGTCGAGCTTCCAGCAGCGTCGAAGTTTAGATTCCTTCTGGATCTTGAAGACATGGTTTTAGAAGAAGAATGAAATTGTCAAGAAAATTTCAAGAGTTAATTCAAGGGTTTTTCAAAGAGCAATGCAGGAGAAATAAGAGTAGGTAAAAGGTTTCTCATCAAGTGAATCCCTATTTATAGGAATCAAGGTGCAGACCCCCAATTTCTCGCGAAGACACGTGGAGGCTATAAAATAATCCACGCCCAGATCTGGCCGTCGATGAAGGGAATAGGGTTAATCAATGCTTTACAGCACCATCATTACCCTAGAGAACTGCAGTCACTTCATAATCAGCAAGCGACGTGCGCACGTGGAAAGAGGCGGTTAAAATTATTGCTTTTACCCTCGGGGAACGCAGTAGTCATTTCAGAGTAAACCGCGGTACCACAGACGTGCAGGTCACAGTTACTTTTTCATACGGCGCATTTAATGTGCACAACATAAAGGCTTGTCACCTATCTGATAAGATCCCTACGTCATCAAGATTACATCATATGGAGACAAAAAGTTTGCAAAGACTCCCGCCAAAATTCTTATCCACTCCTCGGACAGATTCTCTGCCCGAGAAGTGCGGGGACTATCTGTATTGGATAAAAACTGACTGGACTTTGGCGAGTGACACGTGTCGTCCACGTGGCATGAGCTGACGTGTCACCGGACAGACATTTCCCACGGGCAGACCCAAAGAGGTTACAAGATATATCAAAAGTCAGCGCAATTTGAATAAACAGTTATTGGCATTATTGGGTGCGATCATTCAAATTAGCAAGTCTTTCAAGTTTTTGGGTTAAACACCCTGAATCTTAGCAAGTCTTTCAAGTTTAATTCACAACCCAAGCTGTCAGCTAGATGATCATGGCATTGTGGTCAAAATTAAGATTCGATAGAGATTTTTTACCTAAGCATTAATTCCCGAGAGACCCTGAATAACGTTGGTATTATATTCGCGATGTTCCCTTGCTTTCTAATAAAATTTAGTTCGGCATTATCAAAATTTTCAGGTTGTTCCCGACGAACAATTGATGTTTAAAATTGCTAGTGCTTTCTAATTGACGCTCTTGGAGAAGGTTGTTTAAGCACAACCCGTGGACATTGTACACAAAACGTGGCTTCGGAGATACTTTTATTAGTACTTTATTAATATTGTTATTTGATAAGAAAATTGACAATGATAATAAATTCATGCGGAACATACGTATGTCAGTTGAAAATTGAGTGAGAATAAGGTAATGATAGAAATATTATATGAGTATGTGAGTCAAATCAGCGGGCACGCTACGAACCGACTATGAGATGTAGGACTGTTCATTTTTTGGTTTAAACCGATAAATCGAACCGATAAAAAGTTAATGGTTTATAAATATTGAGTTATCGGTTATTTAACGGTTTGCAAAAAAAATTTATTGGGTTTGCAAAAAATTTAGACTGAATATATTACGTGATATCTATCTAGGGGATTTGCAAAAATATGACACGGGAAGCAATGGTTTGCCTTTTTGCCCGCGCTAAGAGATGGTTTGCAAAAATGCCCCCGTTGAGATTTAATGAAAAAAATCCGGGGCCAAGACTTTCCGTTATATTTTTCCGCTTTTCAACACTTATCCCTTCAAGTATTGGCAATAGGCAATACTTGCCGCACTTGGCCGTAAGTCTTGGCAAATGCCATTGACCCCTGCTCGATTTTCCAACACTTGCAGGGCAAGTATTGGCGATAGGCAACACTTGCTGTACTGCATCGTAAGTCTTGGCAATTGTTAAGACTTGCCCCTTCCAATTTTTCCTGTATTCTCACCATATAACTTGAAGTATTGGCAAAACAGCACTTGCCCTTGAAGTATTGCCAATTGCCAAGACTTACAAATTTTTTGCCTTGAAATCTTGACTTGCGGACTAAATAAGGGCATTTTGCTAAAACATTCCTTAGCACGGGTAATTTTATAAAATCACTCCTTATGGATAGCATTCGGTGAAATTTTTTGATCTATCTATCTATCTAGTGTAAAATCACGAATATTATCTATCTCAAATAATTCTAAAAATTAAGTACTTATATGAATTCTTTAAATGACGTGTTTAAGGGTATAATGATGAAATGTAAAGAGTTTGACAAGACCAAGCATAGCATGTGTTATCTCTAGAATCCAACTTTAATTATATTCTTTGAAAAATGAAGGATGATATATGCTAGTGTTTCGCAATAACGATTGATAAGGTATATAGGCAACCATTCCTTAATGTTGGATTACAATGGTGACAATTGAATGTTGCACTTATAAATGGCGGATGAGGAGATGATGAGCGAAATAGAGGTGCTGCGAAAGACGTTGTCGTCATGGGATTATTTACCTTATCATTACCAACCTTTCAACAAGGATGAGTGTCCTGTTTCTGAATGGCGCCTCCCTTTCCTTACTGATGATTTCGTCAACAATGTACTTGCTAGGTTTGATGAAAAATGCGACCAGTACCGAAGGTTCTACACTCTATTCTTCCTCTCATTAAGTTTCAATTTATGTCTAGGGTTTGTAACTGTCTCTAAACAATTTCCACACCTATCTGTATATATCATCTTCTAGCAGTTCAGTGCAACCAAATATTGCTATCGAAACATTCTACTGCTTAAATTGCTAAGGAACCGTTATCATTTATCAATAAATATGTTATTAGGGAATGCAATTTTTAATACGAGAAAACTAGTCACCAAATTTGAGACTTAGGAATTCATAACTACGTCATTGAATCTGAATCAGATTTCTACAATGGTTTCTGGACTTGATTCACATGACTTTCATTTCATATTTATTATACAAGCACATTTGCTTAAAGCCTCAAATACCTGGTATTTGTTGTTTTAAGTTTTTTCACCTTTGACAATCTCGATTTGATAGTAGCATTTCAGACATAGACTTTCTCTTTGTTCTGGCCCTTGCTATTCAAGTAAAATTCTAAAAATAACCTTCCATGGAAACTCCTCACTTGATTGCAGTTGCAGGTTGGCCGAAGAATCACCTTTTGCCAACTGCATAATTGGTTCTTGATCTGATTCTTCCGTATCCTGCTTTCTTGCATAATATAATCTCCTATCCATGGAGACAAAACAGATAGTAAATAGCATTTTTATTTAGGATCAAATGGTATCTGCTCCGGTTTTTTCTGTGACCAGTTCACAAGCTACCCATCCACAATATTGTTCTTTATTCTGATCTGGTTGTTAAAATGCAGCTTCGAGTTCTCAGTTAAGCCAGCAAGGATTGGTGGGGTGAAGCATTGTAGCTACTCCGAGTTGCAAAAGATAACTGATTTCAAGCCTGACAGCTTGATTCAGAAGACTCTTTCTGGAAGATTGTTCCGTGGCAGCATTGGTGAAGGGTCTGAAAAACGACCGGCGATTGTAAAGACATGGGATTTTTTCCTTCCTGAGTTACCTCTGATTGCTCAACGTCTATATAAATTTTGTGTATGTTTGAGATAATAGTCTGAATTTGATTTTTTGTCTATTATTTTAGGTTGAGTGATGTCAAGAGTTCTTTTGTAGGATGAGATCGAGCTCTTCACTGATGAACAAGCAAGGGCACATCCAAATTTGGTGAAGTTGTATAGTTTTTGTTGTGAGACTAGGCTTGCAGCTGTCTATCTTGAAGAACCCACCGGTCCTTTGTCTGATGTGCTTCTGGCTGGTATTCCAGTTATCTCAACTAGTATGTTGATGACTTTTCTGTGTGCTTTTAAAAACACATCATTTATGTTTTTTTTTTTTTTTTTTTGTTTTTCAGATGACTTTGGGTGGGATAAGCAGATAGGTGTGGCAAATCAACTTGCAGAGCTCTTGGCATGGTTGCAGGAAAAGAGGATATCAGTTGGCAGTGTTACTGCTTCATGCATTTTGATAAATGAGGTTGTGTTTGAGCCTTTGGTAGTCTACTTTCTGTTTCTCTAGATATCTGAAGATTTCGACAAGCTGTTCCATTGGTTTGGCTTGATAGAAGTAAATTGTTTTGGCTTGCAGGAAGCACGTATAAAAGTATTCGACTTCGGTTTTGTTTCTCATCGCGTGGACAAGGATTCTAAAATTCCTCTTGCAGCTTCTGTTGGCAGGGAAGCTCCAGATATTGCAGGAGGTATGCTTGCTCAGATGTCATCTCTGATATTTCATGCTATAGATTTAAAGGTTCTCGTGTAGTTGTCTTTGTTATGCAGCGTCCCGTCTATGGTGTTGTTTGAGGTCTATGTTTCCTCAATTAAAGCACGCTATTTTGTTTCATTTGCAATTCTTGCTGTGGTCTAGCTTTCTTCTCCCCTCTTTAACTGCTTTGAGAAAGTTTTTTCACTTGTGACCTTTGAAGACTGGAAGTGTTATGGCCGACACTTTTCCGGCTGGAACTTTTCCTTCTTTATGACCATCTGTACCACTGAACATTTGCCTGAACTTCTATACCATTTGTCTGAATTTCTGTACCATAGGTTTTCTTCCTAGAGCAGGTTTTCTTCATTTTATAGTCAGAGGTTTACAACCTTGTCTTGCATTTCTTGTCCATGTATATCCTTGGCTTAAGTTACTCTGCAAGTCAAACAGTTAGCCTTCGTCAGAGAAGATGAAGGAACACATCGTAGATATTTGCAAACAGTATACTGGAAAACATGCAGCATATGTGAAGAAATAGAAGGTTGCGATCGGAAAAAAAGGTTATGTCAGAGGGATTATCAGGATATGTTTGTTAGGACTGAAAAACTGAATTGGGATGTCTTATAGGGAGGTCGGCGGAAAAAGATAGTACACACTTTTTCCTAGAAAGAAAAAAGACCATCTTCTTCTACTCTT
Organism: Petunia secreta; assembly: GCA_029990175.1. NCBI lineage: Eukaryota > Viridiplantae > Streptophyta > Magnoliopsida > Solanales > Solanaceae > Petunia > Petunia secreta. The sequence goes on from JARKIP010000068.1 coordinate 5,132,045, forward strand.
TGCTACTTTCTTACATCGGCTTTCTTGCATTCTCCCAATGCTCTGCCGAGCCCCTCGTGTTCTTAGGTTTTCATCTGAAACAGAAGAGCTAGTGAAAAGAGGCATGAATTAAGAATTTTGACTCTTGAGCTTTCCTCATGTGGAGGAAAAATGCATCATACTTGTTGTTTCACTTCTATGCATGTTATTGACAAAATTATCTGCTTTTTTTTGCTAAAAGCAGTTTTGTTCTTATTTTTAATGGATCAATACAGGTGAACGTACGATGAAATCTGATGTTTTTATATTTGGTCTTCTGCTGCTGGAGCTGATTACCAAAGAGAAGTTTAATCTTTACACAAACTGGCGGAATATGAGAGATATAATTGAAGAAAAGTCTAAAAGCAGCAAAAAAGGTTTGGTCCATGAATGCTTCATGGACGTTAATGTGCCAACTGCATCAGGGATCACATCTCTGACATTAAGCTGCTTGGATTTGAAACCAGAAGAAAGGCCAACGATGAAGGATGTTTCTGATGCTTTAAGAAGACTGAGGATGGGGGCTGAAGCGGGCTATCATGAGATAAAAGATCTTTCTACAGAGACTAGGGTGGATAAACGGAAAAGAGATGAATGTGAGGTTCAGCTGGAGCTCGCTGATTACCTGTGAATTGGTGCATATGATTCCAACCATTAAGCAAACTATTGTAGATAATCCTACCTGATGTTGTCATAGCTGTTGCACTATGTCAACTACTACTACTACGACTGCACGTTTTATTATCGTTACTTTTAGTGACATGTTTTGGCAGTATCATGATTGCTTTATCACTAGCAGTGCTTCTATTATTGATACTAGAGTTATTTCGTATTATCGTTACTTTTAGTGACATGTTTTAGCAGTATCATGATTGCTTTATCACTAGCAGTGCTGCTATTATTGATACTAGAGTTATTTCGTATTATCGTTACTTTTAGTGACATGTTTTAGCAGTATCATGATTGCTTTATCACTAGCAGTACATGATGGCTGAAAGTTTGGTTATGTCTCAAGTTGATATTGCTTTTTTGAAAGAAACACTATGTGCTCAACAACAGCTTCTACAGAAACTATACAATGAGTTGGATGAGGAAAGAGAAGCATCCTCCAGTGCTGCTAGTGAAGCATTATCCATGATCTTGCGTCTCCAAGGAGAAAAGGCTGCAGTTAAAATGGAAGCTGAGCAGTACAAGAGATTGGCCGAGGAGAAAATGTGTCATGCCGAAGAATTATTAGCTATTTTCGAGGATCTTTTCTATCAAAAGGAGATGAAGATAGCTGCCTTGGATTATCAGGTGCAAGCTTATAGGTATAAGCTATTGAGCATGGGCTGTATAGATCCTGGGGTCGGTGAAATTAAATATCCTGAGAATTTGTTGCAAAGAAATGAGACTTTAGCAGGAGAAATGAATCTCTGAGCCCTTGGAAGGCGTAACTCTGCCCCTCCTTTTCCTCCGAAATATGCTTATCCAAAGAAGGGTGCAGCGGAAATAGATGATTCAAGTTCAGAAAGAGGTTCGAATTCAAAAACGGTGGAAGAAACACAGGCCAAGAGACAAATGAGCAGCAGTCTGATACAGAAAAGAAGAAAGATATTTCCACAACTGGAAGTATCAATTCTTATTGGCAACAGATCCGAAAGTTGGATGAACGAGTGAAGGAGATCACAGGAGTTAGCTATGCGAACTTGAGGAGTGAAACGAGGTCGCCTTCACCACTTTCTCAAAGAAGCATTAAGATTAGCAAATCAGAAAATGAAACGTACCAACCTATGCTTCAAGGAAGCAAATCAGAAAATGACACCTGCTGATTCCGGTTGTTCTCCTAATATTCTTGATGTCTTCGAAGTGCCTCGAGCAGATAAGGATACCCTTGACATCGGATTGCCTCCTAAACCAGATCGCAAGATGATTCAGCATAGTGATGAAAGGCTTGACAGACCAGATTCTGCTCAACAAGAGGCTGTAAAACCATTGGTAAAAGATGATACTGATATGCTAAAGAAGTACTTCATATCTGCCCAGCGCGAGAACAAGTTACGAAGAGCAAGTGAAGCTGCTGCTCTTAGCTGCCACTTGGCAATAGTTCGCCCTACAACCAGTGTTTCTGAAACAAGTGAGTTTCATCAGCTCAATCGAACTTCTGAGATAGTTGAAGTTGGAAGAGAAATGACAAGACAAGAAACAGCTCGAGAAGAAGAGCTGAAGTTATTACATGATATAAAGGAGCAACTAAGTTTGATGCACTCTGAAATCCGGAGTTTGAAAGCTGACCAACTCCCTCCAAGTGATGAAACATCCCTACTTCCTCTAACAGAGGTACATGCATCTAATTACTGCCTTTTTTTCTGATTAGAATTACTTGTCCTCAGTATCATCATGTTGAAATCTTAATAACACCCTTGCCTTTTTGTACAGGCAATGATTCACTTTTGGCTCTGACCATCTATGAAGCTTGAGTGCCAGCAGCCACTAGGAATAGCCTTGGCTCTTACATAATCGAGATGCTTCCACTTATTGAAGTTAGTATCTACCGTGACTTTTGAATAGTGTGAGAGTAGTTTGGCTTTTTTGTGTGGTTGTGAAGATTTTGGCTCCAATGTAAATTGATCATAGTAGCGTGTACAGTACTGTAAAGCCTGATCTGCATCAACTTACCACTTATGCACCAAAGAAGGAGTGTTTTCACATCTGTTATCCTGTTTTCAAGTTTATGACTTTCACATCAGGTTTTTCATTTTGTATATTTCAAATTCTAATGTGAGTATTGGAACGAAATGCGACAAATGGTGAAGAATAGTAATTGAATATTCATACAGCTGACCCTAACTACTTTTGGATTGAGGTGCAACTTTTGTTGTATTTGAAATTCTGATTGACAATGTCATTCTTGAAAGTGTTCCAAAAAATGAATTCCTGGTGTAACTAGTCTGTCCATTTTATGACTTATATTATGGTTTTCTTGATTTTACAGTCTATTGACTAATATGCCCAGAGGTTTATAAATCTCTGGCGCAATGGAATGCTAAAGTTGCAAAAACTTCATAACCAGCAGGAGAGCTGTCGTGAACTTTAACCAACCGGACCTCATCATGATTTCATTTGATCCTTCACCTCATACTTATTTCCCTTTGTCCTGATGAAAGAAAATGATACAGGCTTGGCGAGCTTTTTCCAAACTTTATAGGTAAAATCATTTTTGAAATTGAGCAGCTATAGGGAAAGATTTTAGATAGTTTTAGTCTTAATGGAATTCAGCATATGGTTGTAGTAACTAGTAAGTTTGACTTAATGTTCCAAAATAGCATCTAAAGCAACAAAAATAATTATATTAGAGTCTTCGTCTGAAGGAAAAAAGGAACCATGTAAAGCAATGTTACGATCCATCTAATTTGTTGGTTTACCACATCAGAACGCTGCCCACTCCATCTTTATATTATAATAATTCATCAGTGAAGTATTCAATTGGCACAAAAACGAGCTAACAAGTACATGGTAGAGTTGAGGAAGTTAGGAAACTTTTCCTGCCAACTTTAGGGAGCTGAGCACCTATTCTACTTTGTACAAATAGCTACCAAGCCTACCATGTTAGAGGTCATAAAATTGGTCTAAACTTGAGAAGTCTAATTTGAAGTTGGTTCAGTTTCTCAGACCAAAAGTAGCTATGGTGTAGATGATATTCGAAAAGTGGCTAAGCCAATGCCGCTGTGCAAATAAGCTACCACATGAAAGTTCTACGTTATTTCTCTTAGTACAGTATATGGTTAGCACTTTTTCCTAGCTTTTCTTTTGTATTCCCCCTTTGTGTTAAAGAATCATATGATAGACAATTCTAAAAACATAAGTGATAACAGCATAGATAACTACCACATGAAAGTTCTACGTTTTTCTCTTAGTATTATTTCAGCGAGTTAGTACTTTTTCTTAGCTTTTCTTTTGTATCCCTCCTTTGTGTTAAATGGCAATGTAATACTAAGACAATTCTAACAACATAAGCAATCTAGTAATAACTAACATAATTATAGTATCACGAATACTAGAAGTGTAGAACTATAAACAGTTTCATTCTACAAATAGTGGTCATATCATATCATATCATATCTATCTATCTTCTATACTATACTAAAAGTGGGAATCCCAAAGTGAAAAAATAAAAGACCAAATAGCCCTTGTAATATTGAACACATATTTTCACTTGAAGCAAATATTATTATTTCAAGAACTTTTTTTGTACAAAAATATAAATGCACATCTTTAAAAATAAAAAAAAAAAAAATTTAATTATTAAATTGCAACTAATGGATCAAGTTTCCGTGCAATAATCATATCCAATACCTTAAAGTTGAAATAACTGCATTCATAACTAACACTCTTGCTAAACTAATGTCTAGAAAGTTACAACATTTCAGAATTTGAAGGAACTTATAATGGCATGATTTGAAGAAACTTATTAATTATGATGCATGTACTCCCTCCGTCCCAAATTAGTTGTCACCTTCAGCTTTTTCACGTCCATTAAGAAAATTATTAAATAGAATATGTATTTTACAATGTTACCCCTATTTAATGTTTGACTATTAAATTTTGTTGAGAATTTTTTTAATTATTAAGGGTATAGTTGGAAAAGACTAACAATTTTAGTCTTGAAATCCTAAAGCGTCAACTATTTTGGGACAAACGAATCTTCCTAAAGCGACAACTAATTTGGGACGGAGGGAGTATATATCTAGAAAACTTTTGCAATAGTTTTAACTATTGGAATTCCTACACATATTACATGCATTAGGTTTGAATCATGAACTCCACAAGTTTTACGAGTTACCCCTTATAAAAGGATTCTATCGGATATGCATCATTAGTAGGGATACTAATAGCTAATTCTTCAATAATCCGTGGAACCACCGGTCACTAAAACAGAAATTTGAGGAGATCAAGTTGTGTATTCTTGAAGATTGACATCAATAATTAGATGCAAGACGCTTGTGACGTGCTTCATTCAATCGTGAAAATCTAAGACAACTGCTATCTATAGTGGTCCTTTTATATATGGTGAAGCCTGAGAAAGAATATGCTCAAGCAATACTGGACTTAAATTGTTGTCCACCTATTTGATTTACTTAGTAAGACTTTTTGTTTACTCCAGTTCCTTTTTCGAACCATTAGCCAACATATATATATGTTTCAACCCATACTTTAAGAGGAGATGTTTTGGTGATAATCAGCCAAACAACACTTGAAGGTGGCCTACTTTTTCAATTTTTCCATATCATAATGTTAGATTTTTATCTGGATGCAACTATGCACCATGTCCATTTAGGTAGTTGTTCTCCTTTAATTTCATCATTCTGATGCATAACTATCTTCATGTATCATATGCATGTAAGCCATTAGGCAAAGTTATTTTCGAAGGAGACTAAATTAATGGAGATTTTTCTTTTGGATATCAAATGGAATTCGTTAATAAGGCTTGCTTATCTTCCTTTCTTTTCAACCTGAATATTTATATTTTTGTACTTCATTACCACTGATCTTGATTTATAATATGCAAAGTCATTTCTACGATTTAACTTTCTTTTTGAACCGACAACCTTAAAAATAAGACAATTTATAATGTTATTTTTGGGACGATAGTCGAGAACTATTCGACAAAGGATTGAGATAGAAGGTTTCAATTGGAAAAAAATGGTGGATATTCCTAACTGTAATTATATATTGGCTTTATGAACTGGAAGCCAAATATATTTCTCCCTTTTGAGCATGAATGATAGAAAATACTTAGAATTGGGATGCTAATCGGTTATTTAAAAGAGGGGACACTGTAGGCAAATTTTCGACTCCAATCAAATGAAGCATCTCAATGTCATTTTGTTAGTTAAGTACTCTTGTTGAACCCTCCCAAAAATGCACACAAGTACGCATCGGGATTAAATTTCAACAAAATGGGGACTCCAAAGGGCTTCTTTGGAGTCACCACCTAATTTAAGGATTATTAGGAACCTAACGTTAATTAAAGAGTGCAATTATTCCCTTTACTTAAAAGGAATTTATTAAAATCAGAGATTCTGAGTAAATGGTTCTATTAAATTCAAAAGAAGGTCCCTTGCGGGAGCACTTTCGAAAATTCGCTAAATGCGGTTAATCCGGCGGTTTACACGAATTTGTTAAGGATAATAAGTACATAAAGTTAATTTTAAATAAGGATAATAGGAATAATAGAAATAAGATAAGATTTTAGTTATGCCGATACTTATATAGATAAATGACCAAATTTAAAATTAATTAAATGGATAATAAATAATGATCAATTGGTTAACTAATTAAATGAATAAAGGCTAAATAAAATTAAATAAATGAAATAAACTAGATAAATAATTAGATAATAATAATAGTTGACTAATTAATTAATTGGATAGATAAATAATAAATAGATAATAACTTAATTAAATAAATAAATATTTACATGAATTCGATTAGATAAGGAATAATGGATAATAATTGATTAATTGATTGACCAAATAATTATAATTGATTGAACCATTTGATTAGTTAAAATTAAATAATTAAATTGATTAATTAAATAAATTAATAATAAATAATACTTAATTAATTTAATTAATGAATAACTAAATAAGTAAATAATAAATGATAGATAGATAAATAATTAATTTAAATGTAATAATAAAAGAAGATTGTATAATTTTAAAATAAATTTTGATTCTTTTGAACTCAATAATTGACGAGAGGTTTCTATTGCCTTAAACTAATTGGCGCGTCCCAAAGAAACGGGATGAGCGATTATTTAAACAATTCTAAACATGCGATAAGATAATATCTTTACTAGAGCGGCTATCCTACCAAGCTTCTAACATGCAAAGTCCTAGTCCGGTTTTCAGGGCTTCCTATAATCATGCTTTTCTAAAGGGGACGTGAGAGAGTGAGTTTAGAAGATAGAACCCGGATTTAGCAACTCAATCACTGAGCCTTGAATTTAGAGATTTTCGTTTTTTCTTTTCTTTTTATGCGGAGCGGATCAAATAACTTCCAAATGCATGCCGTCCCAATTTGTGAGTTTTATTTCAACTCGTCCCCAAAAGTGCACATGACAAAGAAAAACAAGAAACAAAAGATTAGCATTCATTCTAAAAAATTGTAAACAAATGCAATAACACGCACAAATCATAACATGTTCTATTAAGGACTTCCCACATTATTCTATCCCATCGGGCAAAGAAAATGAGACAGCCCCAGGACTAGCTCCCAAAGACAATTCTCCACACCTTTACTAACCTCCAACTACCCCAAAAAAACTCCCAAATATCTTCACCATACCCCGGGATGAACTTTCAATTATCTTTCAATACCAGACTGCAAATCATAAAAGGCGCCAATTGGCCTTTCAAAATAAAACCTCACTGGTCCTCGGCTTTAGTCAAGCCTCTCAGTTTCCTCGGTTTTGCAAGGCTCACAGACCTTGCTCATAGGGCTCCTCACTGGTCATCGGCTTTAATCAAACCTCGCAGTTTCCTAGGTAGCCAAGACCGCACTGGTCTTCAAGGAGGGGCCCCACTAGTCATTTAAAGACGCAGGGGCTTCACTCTCCTAGTATGCGACAAGCATACTTCATTTTACCATAGATGCAGCTGGTCAGTCAACATGGGCCTGCACATACATAAAGTCATTCACGACAGGGACCTCACTGATCTTTTAAAGATACCAGGGGCTTCGCCTCTTAGTACGCAGTTTGCGCATTCCACTCATATCTCATTATCAACCTGCATCCTACCAACACCCTTTAAAACATTTAACACCCCCTTGCAACCTCAGCACCCAACTACACCTCTCAAAGCCATCTGCTACACTCTAGCTTCTATCATCAACTGATGCAGACTCCAAACTCACAGCCTAACACCCTCTTCAACTTCCAAACTATAACCTGGAATACTTCAAACTAAACCAACCTCACCTGAACAAACTAAGACTGCTTGCAAACCTCCCTCATTCAATAAAATACAAGCCACTACTATATTTCAAATACTAGAACAACACCTACAGCTAATAACCAAACTTTCAGGATGCCCACACCCTAAAAATGGACATCTCCAAGCCAACTTGAACTGCTGCAACATCCCTGACCAAACAAACCCTAAACCTCCAATTTCCAGACTCCAATTGATTCATCAAGAATTCATTAACATACAACGAAGAGAGTGGACAAAAATCAGACATTACATTAATCCAAACAAACGGAAACTGAAGATGAAAAAGCTGATCAGATATCTAAATTTCTATTTTTTACTTTAAAACTATCCAATTCAGGATACCATGAATTTATTTAGCAAAACTATACAGCATGAAATATTTAACGAAATGACTTGACAAATTTTAAAGAAGGAAACTAAGCTGTTTTCTTTTCTCTATCATAGCAAAACAATGCTTCCAACCTCCTTTATCAAGAAACATGCCTTGAAGAATCTAGGAAAACACCAAACTGAAATCACTCTTACATTTATTAAATCTATTGCATCCACTAAACAGAAAACCTAGACTCGACTACTGCCACCCCTTCAATAACCTGCAACATCTAGCATTAACACCTCCACTGCCTGCAACTTCCCCACATCCACTTACATACACTCACAAACCTCCAGGAAACAACTACAGCCCCTGGAACTGACCCTAAACAACCTACAAACCACTAAGACAACCCTGCATACACCCAGCAAACCAGAAGAACAAGCAACACCCTCTGAAGACCTCTTTAACTCTCACAGACATCTCCAAACAAGAACTAACCCTTCCCTGACCCCTGCTATGACTCTTGAACCTCTGGACCTAACCAGAACAACACCCGACCCCCTCATACACCTGGCCAAACTTCAAAGCTCCTGAACTCCTCTAACAACCAAGAATCAAACTCCTACCAGTTTCTCCTATCTTCAAAAACACACCTGACTAATCTAATATTCTCCTGGAAGACTTCAAATGCATCTGAAACACCTCCGCTCTCAGGCCATGAACCTGAGACAAACACACTAAAACAGACCCTACAACAACTTGAAAACAGCCTAAACAAACCCTAAGACAAAACCAGCATTGCATACATATGTAAACAGCTGCACACACATCTTTATAACACCAGTTTTACTATTTCAAAGCTAAAGGATTCAGACTCAAGTAAGCCAGTTTTAGACATGCCTAAAGCTACTGATTTTAACCCAAAAGAAGCATTCTTTGTTAAGCTCGACAATCACTTTAGCCCTTAAACTAACTGCAGGTTCACATTTGAATGAGGTAAGGTCACAAATTTATCAAAGTTTAACTACAGTTATTTATCATATTTTAAACGTAATAACACAAAGAAAACTAAGAAAAACAGTAGTGCATCAAGAACATAATAACAAGGCTTCGGTTTTACCTTTTTGAAAGCAGTGAAATGAGGCGACGAAATGAAGCGATCGACTCGAAACTTCGACGACGATGAAGACTAGGAAAACAGTAGTATAATCGAATGAAATACTGAAACTATATGTGTAATATTTCTTTTGAAAACTGATAGAAAATATTTCTTATAGTAATGCTGCCGTTTTTTATGATAGAAAAACCTAGAACCCCTTAAAACTGAACTTAAGCATATATTTATAGGGAAATTCCTCTAGGGTTTTCGACCTAGAATGAAAAGACCAGCATGACCTTACCTCATACCTTTACAACGTTCGATTTTTGTCTCCTTTACCCGGATTTTGAAAAGAAGAATTAGAAAGAAAAGAGAAAATCTAATCTAATCGAATATTCTCTTGTTTCTGATTTTGAATTCAAATCCGTTTATCATCTTCGATCCGAACTGTCGATGGTTGATAGGAGAAAGAATTGGACGTGTGAGATCGAACTTACACACTGTGGGGCTCGGGTTTTGGGGGGAAATGAAAAGAGGTCGGGTTGAATGGGATTTTTGCCATGTTTGGGAGTGACAAGGGAAGTGGGGACCAAGCTTGGGTGTGGCCGGAAATGGAAATGGAGAGGGTGATGGCGATTTTGGGGAGAGGAGATTAGGGTATCGGGTTTTAGGGTTATGGTAAACGGGTGTGGGGAACTGATTAGGGGAAGCTGAGGATATGTATGTGTTGTATGTAATGTATATGTTTGCACGCATAGGCTAGAATTTTAGGCTTCGAGCGATTTTAGCCTCTTTTAGAATTAACTAGGAATTCGAATGGTTGCACAGGTAGGCTAGATTTTAGGTTGCGTAGTGCGATTTTAACCTTTTCTCTCTAAAATTATGAATTACTTTATAATTTTAAAATTGCCCATTTGATTAAATTAATTAGACATTAAGTTAAAATTTCGGGACAAAACTGGGTGTCAACAACTCTTTTACAATGTATAAAGATATCTATATTAGTAATTAGTATGAAGTACATGTGCGTCGCACGTGTCCGAAAACTAGTTATTATAAAAGTGAGAATCCTAAAGTAAAATGTGAAAGACGAAAATACCCCTAATAATTATTTAATTTTGAACTTTTTATTTTCTAAATTGTGTAATAATTGGATTATATAGTTCATTTCTACACCTTTAATTAGTCTACACCATTAGGTTCATTTATATGGTTGCATGTCGTTTTTGATCTAATTAATAAGCATAATTTATTCATTAATATAAGTCTCTTGCACTACTTCTTCCATGAATATATAAACAACAATGCACAACAAATTAAAAGTTGAGTTCTAGAAATTTATGATACTTTCTGTATTCCGACCAATTATATGTTACTCTCATGAAGCAATCAAAAAAATGATATTATTGAATAACTTTGTCATGATAATAGTGCTTAGTCCATTCAATTTCCCACGGTTATTATGCCTCCTCAGAAGTACAAAATCTTTATAAATTCACAAATTCATATAACTTAAAAATATGAACAAATAAAAAAAAAATTGTTCCTAAGTCTCATTATCACGTTGAATCAACCTCAATTAGTTATTAGGAGTTGTATGCATGTTCTTCCTTTATCACTTTTTTATGTAGTAGTACATACCGTCTTGCTTATCAATTTGAAATATTGTCCATAATTTATTTAATTAGCTATTTAGAGTGTGATCAACATCCTCTTATTTCTGAAGCTTTTGGGTCAATCCTTCTTCTCTTTTAAAGCCATTTATTTGTTCTGTTCTTTTAGAAATTTCACAACATAAATGAATTGTTGGTTCTACATATTTATTTTGGAAAAATTTGTTAGGTGGGACCATGCAAAATGAAGTGACAAGATCGGTCTACAAAAATGAAGTCGTGTCCCTTGATCGTGAGCTTGCTGGTTGAAGCAGAAGGTAAGTTCTGTTTTTTTTTTTTTCCTTTCTTCTCAAGTTCCAGTTGTGTTTTTGGTAAATTCTATGTTATGTTATTTGTTTGGCCTTGAAATGCTATTGTTTTGTAGAGAAATATTGGGTGGTGTGGATTTTGTTCAATCTTGTGCAGTTATGTAGTACTTTGTGCACTTTAGTCATTGATGCAGGTTTTATGAGTCAAGATTTTTCTGTTAAATTTATGTTCTTTTGTTTTGCCTCAAAATTAGCTATTATTCTAAAAATATTTTTTTTGTGAGAATTTTCTTATTTTATGTGGTGATTAGGTTATGTTCATTGTGTCCTTCTGTTTTTTCAGATTTTATTTATTTGTTAATTATAGAACTTTTTAATAGAAAATGAGTTTTCTAAAATCAAAATTTTGACCACTTTTCAAACTTTAATACATATATATAAAAGATCTCGACCGAAGCTATCGGGTGTCGTGACACCCCCTCCCGCCCACCTAAATCGGCCCTTGATTTTCATGAAACACACTCACCATTTGTAGCTATATATGATTAACCTAATATTTATCATTTTTTCTTATGATTATTATTTTATAATCCACATATTTGTAGGAGTACTATTTATGTGATTTCTAAAAGATTTTACTCATTAATCTATACATACGCACAGGGGCGGATTTAAGTGGTTGATAGGGAGTGTCACGGCACCCAGTAACTTCGGTCGAGACTTTGTATATATAGGTATAATCATATAAAAATTACTGTAATTAAATAACTTGAATTAATTTTAACTAAATTAATTTTTTTTTTTAATTTGGAGAATAGTTTGAGTAATATTTGTTAATATTTTTAAGTGAATTCTCATAGAAGATAAATTTGAAGTTACTTTTAAATGAAGAATTGCTATAAAACTTAACGAAAAATGAAGAAAGTAACACAAGATTATTGAAGGTAAATTAGACTAGTCAATCAAAAAAATATAGTAATTAAGCTATTTTAAAGTAAATTTTCTAATTATTTTATTTTTTTTATAAATCTTCCATAATATAAAACTAGAAATAAAGCGTGAAAATGTATAAATGAATTAAAGCTAATCGAAGTAACAAAAAAATGAGCGATCCGACCCGACCCTACCCTACCGCAGGGCCGTCTCTACCATAAAGCCATTAAGGCAATGGCTTGGGGCCCCAAAAAAGTTGGTGCCCCACTTTTTCCTTAAGAGTTAAGATATATTATTACTATATAGTATATTATTTTAAAAAAAGGTAATGTATATTCAATCTCAAAATTGAAGAAAAATTTAAGGAAATGCATAATAATGTATCTCATTAACGTGGGGACCGTTGCCAGCTTGCCATAATAGGAGAGTGGAAATTATATTTGTGGTAATTGTAGTATCTTTATATAGGTGTGTACCTATTTTGTTGGCTTATTTACATCCTATATTTACCTTTTTTCACCATTCTCATTCTTTTCTTACTAATATTTTGAGTCTTCTAAATACAAACTAAAACTCTCTACTTTCTACAAACTTGTTTCTTACAAGTTATAAAGATCAAATTTTTTTTTATGGTGTCTACTTCAAAAAATTCAAGTAATTGTAACAACAATCATTATATTGAAGCAGCACCAACACTACTTTAATATTATTATATCTTATCTAAGATCAACGATGTGTAAAGAGAGATTAAATGGATTAGCTATATTTTCAATTGAAAAGGAATTGTAGAACAAATTGATTATAAAACGGTAACTAATGACTTCGCATTTAAAAAAAGTGAGAAAAGTAGACTTTAAATAAAACTATTTATGACGATTTTTTTTTATTTTTTTTATTTTGAGAAAAGAAAAAGTTAGGGCCTCTCGGTAAGGTTTGGCTTTAGGCCCCCAATCTGCTTGAGACGGCCCTGCCCTACCGGACCTGACCCCATCCGCCCTTTGTGTTTGGTTTCTATAGAAAATGGCACCCGCAATCTTCGAATCGTGGATCCGTCCCTGCATGCGCGTTACAAAACTAGTAGTTCATAATAGGATACTTTGCACATCAGTATACAACGGGAAATAAAAGGAAAAGAAAATTGGATGTCCACAGTATAGGATCATATCCAAATCACATGTATTCAGACTAATCATTCGCAAAGCTCGCCAAGCTCCCGCAGAAGACTTCCTCCTCTCAACAAAGAAGTTGTTTCACAACTACCTACAAATTCAGTTTATACAAAAGCAAAAGCAGTTAAACCGAAGAGATTAGCTTTTTCTATTTTGGCCTCATATTCATCTCTTTTTCGTTTCACCCCGATCACTCCCTCGAATAGTGCACTCAAATTATCAAAAATATCCTTCATTTTTTGCCTTTCTTCTGGTACTAATTACATGCAGAGCATTACCAGATCTGTGACCTTAGATGCAGTTTGACTATCAACCTCTCTGAAGCATTCATCAACCAAATAATTTTTGCCACTTCTAACCTCATTTAGAATTGATTCTTTCACGGACAAAGGGTCCGCATCAAAATCAAACTCCTTTTTCCCTATTAGCACCACCAGTAGAAGACCAAATATATAAACATCAGATTTCATAGGCCACTTACCTGTATTTGATCCAGAAAATATAAGAAATGCTTTTAGAAAAGAAATCAGATAAATTATGCAAAAGATATGCATATAGTCTAAACAAAAAATATGACGAAACTTCTCCACACATAAAAGCCTAAGAGTCACAATTCTTAATTCAGACTTCTATTCTCTAGCTCTTTTCTATTTTAGCCAAGAATGATTTATGGTGGGCTTTAACTTAGTAAGCCTAGACCTAAAAGTAGGGGAGGCTCAATAATATGAGAGCCTAAAGCCAAACTTAATATGATGTCATAATTTTTTTAATAACATTTATATATATTTTAATTCAAAGTTCACTTTCCTAATTCTTTGGAATTGCAAATATGTAATCCAATTTTTTTAAATATATTTTTAATATGGATAAATAAACACAATCATGATATTGGTAATATGGAAATATTATTTCCAAGATTTTTTAAGTTCTTTTACTTTATTTTTTTAAAAAAATACGTTTTTTATGAAAAAGTTGTCTTATGTTTTAGAACTATAAATTAAACTCATATGTTGATAAGATTTTGTGACAACTAAAATCAATATAGTGTATTTGAACAAATGACTAGCATTTTGTTCATTGAAAAGAAAACTTATTAATATAAATAAATTATAGTAAACTTTTGGGGGCCTCTTATGATTGGGGGTCTAAAGCAAAAGTTTTAGTGGCTTTATCCTTGAGCCACACATATGCATAAGGAACAAAAAAAAAATCATTAATCGTTAGCACTAAAACATCAGAGATTATGAATATATGAGCAAACATGCCTGCTGACGCCTCTGGAGCATCCCAGCCAACACCAGGTCTAAGAGGAATAGTGGAATCCTCGTTCACATTATTAGAAACATAACCAAAGTCAAAAACTTTTATCTTTGCTTCATGCAGGACAATACGATTTACGTCCATCAAGTCATTGCATTGTTATAACTTGTTAAAATCTTCACGTATCTAAAATTCAAAAGAAGACGACCAAGGGTTCAAACTCAACCTTATCTATCATAATGCATGAATCAGTAATACTACCAAATGCAATTCCCTTTCCATGTAACCATACCAAGGGATCTGCAAGTTGAGTTGCCACATACATCCGATCATCCCAGCCTAAGTTATCTGAAAGAGAAGAAAAAAGAAAACATAAAGATGAAATATAAGCATAAGATGAAACAAATACAAGCATTATATTTCCTGTTAACCAACAGAAAGGGAATGCTAAGAGCCTAAGAAGCTTACTGTCGTTTCCTTGCTGAAGTTATGGGAATAACACTTTTTGGTCCAGGGGTTTTAACTGGTGTGGTTTAAAAAGTTTTTCCACAAAAGAAAATTGTAATGGGCTCAGGAACCGAGTCTACGACCCAACGAAGACAAGGTTAGTTTGTTGAATTGTACGGATAGCATTTTTATAAGGTTACTGTATCATATTTTGTCCATCTTTTAAAAAGTTTCCCTTACCAATTCCAGACAACTTTAGCTCATTTGGTAATAAGTCCTTTAGTAAATTTCACAAATAGCTACTATTTGGGGCGCTAAATAAGAAACAACTGGCGTTTGCTATCTATTAGAGAAATAGCCACTGCTTGGCCATTGCATAAGAAGACATGCTAAATTTTTTCTAGATCCTTAAATTAACATTCAAAGTTGTAGGGAATTTGCTTGGGATTTCATAGTTTTTATTCCCATGAAAAGTTTATGTAACTTTGAACTAAGCTCTAAAACTTTTTCTGACATTTCCTAGAATTTAAGCTAGTCTCTTGAAAACTAAAGTTTTTTAATTTGAGTTTGAAAAATAGGTTTTGGAACTAAAAGTTGTGTTTGAACATACATTTTATTTGATTTTTAAAAAAAATAAAAAATCGTGAGTGGAAATATTTTGATTCCCACAAATTAGTCTCAACCAGCTTTTAAGGTATTTGAAGATTTTCCAAAATTTGGACACATTCTCTATTAAAACAAAGAATTGATTTTTTTTTTGAAAGAAGCTCATAATTCTTATGTCCTAACGGGTTAAAGTCCCAAAAATGTTCTGTGAACTTTAATGGTTATTCATCAAAACATTAGTCCGCATTTTAAAGCTCTGATCATTTTCCAAAAAATTTCACTATGTGTACCCCTTATCCTTGGTTATATCTTTTTGTCCCCACTTAGAAATATTTTAGCAAAATTGCCTCCTACTTATTTTTAAACAAGCGAAAGGACTATTTTGTCCCTAACCATTATAAGTCCCTAATTCTGCCCCTTTTTTTGTCTCTCTCTCTCTCTCTCTCCTTCTCTCCTACTTTCTATTGCAAATTAGGGTTTTATAAGTCCTAATTCTGCTATGTCGCGCCTTCTCTCTCTCTCTCTCTCTCTCTCTCTCTCTCCTTTGTCTTGGGAATTAGGGTTCCACGTCTTGGTTAGTTTCTTTCTCATTTTTTTTAGTTTTGCTTTTTTTCTTTGTTGATGTTTATTATTAATCTAATTTTTGGTTCCGTTAGTGTTTAAATTTTGTTGTTAATCGGTAATATTTTTTTAATATGTTATATAAAATTATATTACTTAGGTAGTTTATGTAATTTTTAGCAAAGTGTTGGTGTTGCACTTTATTTTTTTTTTTTTACTGTACAACCTGTTGCTCTTGACATAAATCATATTGATTAGTAGTTAATGTAATATTTTGCAAAGTGTTGGTGTTGCACTTTATTTTCCTTTTACCGTAGAAGCTGTTGCCCATAGGCCAACAATTGACATAAGATTCAAGCATAAGTTCCATTGGGTCTTGTGTTTTCCTTTTGTTAAAGTGTTGTCTGTTAGGACGTGCTTTTCTTACTTTTAGTAGTAGCTATTCTCCTTTTTATTATTGTTTCTTGTTGTGATGTTGATAATTCATTTTTTGCTTGTACGAGTAAGTTGTTAGTTTGAGTACATTATGGTGCATCATAATACATTTTTATATGTTCTTTTACATTACTTTTTTAGTGTTATTATTATTTTCTTGTGGTTTCAGTGTTGTGGTTTGTTTTTCAGGTTATGGATAGTGGACCTTATGAATTGCAATCTATAGATGATGTGGAAACTTAATAGACCAACCAGTCATTTATGAGGGTGTCGTTGCTAGGAAAAGGCAAAAATGTGGATTACATGATGATTTTGATATGCCGTCATCCATTTGTTATGCGAGTCACAAGATGTTATATCTGATACAACATGAATTAATATTAAGATCGAGACATTTTGTATGACAGAAAAGTTAAAAAAACTTATGTTCTGATTCTATGTAGTTTTGTAATAGTACAACAAATTTTGTGATTTTATTCTTTTTTTTTACATTTAAATTTGTGTTTTGTTACGTTGTATTAATGTTAGTAATTATATTTTTAAGTGTTATTACTACATGTGTTACATAGAGTTGATTTTATCTAGACTTCAATCTTGTTGGGGGTGGATGGACTTGTTATTTAGCAAGGGGTTTAGGTAAAGTGTTGCCCAGGCAATAACTCAAGGATATTTTTCAAGGATAATTTTATTAGTTGTTAATGTCTATGAGTTGTCTGGGCGGAAACACTCCAACATTATTGTCTGGGATAGATCAGGGTGAGATGAAAGCAACATGTTGGTTGGGAGGTTGCACCTTAAAGCAATTTGTCTAGAGGGTTTACTTATGTGGTAAGGGTTGGAAAGTGCTACTTCTGCTGTAATATTTTCAAGCCATTGTGTTGAAAAATTTGGGAAATGTTGGAAGATAAGTGTTGCCTAGGCAACACTTTATGGTTATTGATTCGGAATTGGGTATGTTAAAAGGTGTGAAAAGTGCTACTTAGGAGTCAATACTTTAGTGCTACTAGATAGTAGAAATTTGGACGTGGTGGAAAAAGTGTTGTCAAGGCAATTATATTTTTTTTAACACCACAGGCACACTAGGAGAAAATACTTTCCTGACAGCAGTTCATGGCAATTATTAGAAGAAGGTTTTGAGGAGTTGAACCTAAAGTGCTGCCGATCGGGCAACACTTTGGGGTAGTTAGTCTAAGCGAAAATATGAAATGGGGTGGTATAATTGTTGCATATTTCCCATAGTTCAAGGCCTCTTCAGTGCAGCGGATAGGTTGAGGGAAAAACGTGCGGTGCTTATTTACCACGCTCTCAGTACAAATCAGGGATCAAATTTAAATTTGTGGATTGAATATATTCATGTGACTACAATGAAAATGACAATATTTGTGATTACAACAAATGAAAAAGTAGTTGTTAATAAATTCAATGCAAGTTTATAAGAAAATTCATGTCACAACTATGTTTCTGTATCTTCTTACATGTGGATGTTGGACTGGTGTATAAAGATAATTCATTCTATTGTGTCCTAATCTTTTACATCGCGAGCATCTGTTCCTATTTTTGAAAGATCCTGCTGAAACATATCTTTTTATTATCTCCTTCCGAAGCAAATTTTGTATATGGTGGATGTATTGATAAATTCCTTTATACTTTGTGGAACATCCCACGATCTAGCACTTTTTACTGGGGGAATTTCTCCTTGATATGTTTGCGTCCAAGTGCTTCTTGTGAACCATTGCATCCGTTTAAAACTGCAAGCAGTCACATGACCTTTATATTAAGTCTATGGTGAATTCATCAGGTCCATCTTTGACATCATATCTTGTGTCGTTGATAGGATTTATCTGCGAGCAAAAGCAAGAATCAACTAAACAATAAAGTCAAGCGTCTAAACGGTCTTTGCTTACAAAGCTAATAATGATGTATCTTTTGTTGAACAAGTGCTACTTACTGTCAGCCTAAAGGCAGTAGCAATCTTGTCGTACAACTCTTTTTTAGCCCAATGTAGATGCAATTTGTTGACATTCAAATGCTGCACGCAATGAAATGTAAACACGAGTTTAGAGTTTGGCGGATAGATTAACTAGATAGAAGCAAACATCAATATTCTTCTGTTAAGTGGTATGCATAAGCGGTGGAGGTCAAGTGGTAACAAGTTGTAGAGACTTCTCTACACCAATGCTTACAGTGTTGGCCTTCACTGACAACTTGTAGGGAAATGGTAAAGTATTGCCTATTAGGCAACACATGTTGAGACTTTTCCACAGGGTGTTTTGCACCAAACCTTAAATTGCTGCATACAAGGCACCACTTACAAGGCAACACCACTTCCTGAGATAAGAAGTGCTACCTATTAAGCATCATATGTAGAATTACTCATCAAATATTTGTTGCACCACAACTTCAAGTGTTGCTCAAGCAAGTGAGTGCAAAGCGAATATTTTTCCGTACATCAGAGCTTAAAAAGTGTTGTCTTGCAACCACAATTCACAGAGATTATCTACAAGTTATTTCATGTTAATTTAGGCAAAGTATTGTCATTCCAATCATAAAAGAGTACTCTCAATTCTACCACTAAATTCTACAGCAAATACATATTGAAAATATTATTAAAAAAAAATTAGTTCTTGACAATCAATGTAACATTTATTGTTGGATATCCGACACTAGTTTTCGATCGTTATCATCAACTTGTCTATACCTTTTTACTTAAAGTATTGTCCTTCAACCACAACTTGTAGGACAATTTAGTACACAAGTTACAGCAAGAACAACACAACTAAAGTGCTGCATGTTAGGCATCACACGTAGAGATTTTTCAACATTTTATTTTTCACCAAACCTTCAGGTGTTACCCACAAGGAAATACTTAAAAAGCACCTACTCTATACGTTCAAAACTGCTGCCTATTAGGCATCACATGTAAAACTACTCTATACATGTTGTTTTGAACCCAGACATCCAAGTGTTGCCCTGTGAGCAAAGTGCTGCATATTAGGCAACACATGTAGAGTTTATCTACAAGCAATTGTTTACAGCACAACTACAAGTGCTGCCCACAAGGCAGCGAGTGCATCCAAAACAAATTCCCATTGAACTGATCTTAAAAGTGTTTCCTGTTAATGACAATTTACAGATATCATCTACAGGTTATTTCAAGTTAATTTAGGGCAAAACAATGCAGTTGCAACTAAATAAGAGTAATCGCAATTTTTAATCGTAAATTCTGAAGCAAATACATATTCAAACTAATATAATTTTTTTTCCAGCAATTGAAAATCAATTAACGTTAATTGTTGGTTATCTAGCAGTAGTTTCGATCATTATCATCAAAATTCACAACTCGCTATAGCTAATTCGTTATTATACAAAAATTAAACAAGTTCCACGAATTTAAGATGTAATGATGCAAAATTTAATTTAAAAATTACGTATAATCAATGAAATATTGAAGAAACTTATCTTTGAATCTTCTTTTTTTCTAAAAGTTTTGGAGATTCTACGGATTGAATAAATTATTGAATTTTTTTTGTGCTTATGGAAACACCTGCTGAATGTTGAAGAAGAGAAGGGACATATCGCGTCTTTTATTATTTGTTCAGGGATAGTTTCGGCTGAAAATATTTCACTTAAGTTAAGCAAAGTCATTCTTGCAAATCATTGTTAATAAGGTCAATTAGGCAAATCATTACCTAAGTGTTATAGTTCCATAATTCTCCCGATCATTTTCCTACTGTTCCTCATTCAGTGCCCTAAAGAGTGGCTACACGGCTAGTTTTTTCCCAAATTCTTTTAAGAAACCTTGCAAGCCCGGCTACCTTTTAAATATTAATTCTCAAGGGTAAGCCTAACTTCATACCCTAGGATATGAAGTTAGCCACAACCTCATGTTCTGGGGTCTAAAATTCAGGTTTGATTCGTCTCTTATTATTTTTCTATTTTATTTTTGGTCTAAAGTAGCCTCAATTTTAAATATAAATACTAAAGTTTGCCTCAACTTAAAGTCCGGGGCCTGATTGGGCGATTGGGCGAACCACTTTTTATGGTCAAAGTTATACTTATTCCTCTTAGAAGTTCATCCCCCAATGATAATATTCATTCTATTCCTCAAATTTTATTCATTTGGCAGTTACTTTCCAATTGAAATGGATAAATTAAATCAAAATAATGTCAAATTTTAAATTAGAGATAAAAAACCAATTATAGTACTATAAGCATGTATAATGCAAAATTAAATATATTAAGTGGTGTACGATATAAATCAAAATAATGTCAAATTTTAAATTAGAGATAAAAGACCAATTATAGTACTATAAGCATGTGTAATCCAAAATTAAATATATTAAGTGGTGTACATATAAAAATTATTTGATGTTTATGATATAAATATATCATATTGAAAACACCAAAAAGTGTGTTTAATGGTTAATAAAGTGAGATGGTTTTAGATTCAAATCCAAGAGGAAACGAAATAACACTACATCTACCTTACCATCTATGATCTACCCAAATTATTTCACATGATAGCATAGTTATTTTAAAATTCTTAGATAAGACAGAATTTCTTCTTTCTTACATCTACTCTCTTACTTTATTTTGATTTTTGCCGAGGTTGCACATTTTAGTACTACTATATAAGCGCGGAAGAGACGTGCTTCGTCCAGCCTATGGATTCGTGCCAAAATTTCCAAAACAGCCACTTTTTATCATTCCGTTGACTACGTAGCCAGTTAATAAAATATACTATTTTCTAAAACAGCCACTTTTTCGTATTTCAATTGATTAGGTAGCCAGTTTTTGTATATTTTATATTAAACTGATTAGCCACTTTTACGTTACTGATTGAAACTATAGGTAAAACACTGTCAGCTTTTGAAATTAAAGCACTGCTCGCTTTTGCAAAACAAGTGGTCACTTTAAATTCAATAAATGAATATAAAGTCATTTTTGCATAGCTTGGATTCGTGCCAAAATTGACAAAACAGCCAGTTAATAAAATATACTATTTTCTAAAACAGCCACTTTTTTCGTATTTCAATTGATTAGGTAGCCAGTTTTTGTATATTTTATATTAAACTGATTAGCCACTTTTACGTTACTGATTGAAACTATAGGTAAAACACTGTCAGCTTTTGAAATTAAAGCACTGCTCGCTTTTGCAAAACAAGTGGTCACTTTAAATTCAATAAATGAATATAAAGTCATTTTTGCATAGCTTGGATTCGTGCCAAAATTGACAAAACAGCCAGTTAATAAAATATACTATTTTCTAAAACAGCCACTTTTTTCGTATTTCAATTGATTAGGTAGCCAGTTTTTGTATATTTTATATTAAACTGATTAGCCACTTTTACGTTACTGATTGAAACTATAGGTAAAACACTGTCAGCTTTTGAAATTAAAGCACTGCTCGCTTTTGCAAAACAAGTGGTCACTTTAAATTCAATAAATGAATATAAAGTCATTTTTGTATAGCTTGTCAACTAAATACTCACTTTTGATGATATAATCAACTTTTTTTTTTTATTGAAATTCATGAATTTTTAGGTTGTTGATCATGAATTTCGAAAATATTTTTAGAATTTACAATGGTATAGGTAAAACTTTGAGTTAGTGTTTGAAAGCTTGCCAACTAAAGAACCACATTTGCACATTACTTGGGCATGGGGCGTAGGACTCATTGAAAAAGATTCTTATATTTAAGTAACAAATGTGTATGTATATACTATATTCAAATAGTTTAAATATTTGTCACGGTTAATATAAAAAAATATCCTACTCTTAAAATTTATAATCATTCTAGATGTAGCACGGAGAATTGAGTTTAATTCTTTGAAATCTGTCAGAAAGTGCATTTAAACTGTTATTAAGGAGACTAAAAAATTAAACACTACCGCTAAAATATTTTATTTGTATAATTCAATATTTATATTACGCTTGGGCCCGGGCTGGCCCGGGCTGTCGGCCACTAGTATGATAAGAAGTGTATATAATTGTGACGTCTTTGGTGGAAGTGGCACTCTCTTTTTGGTCACGGATTAAAAGAAGTTCCCAACTGTGAGGTCATTACATTCCAGATGACATATGGCCTTTTAAATTATTTTTACATAGATGAAAATTTTCCAATAAAATTGGGCAGAACACGATTACTACCCAACGCTAGGTATCGCAACTTAATTCCAAAGAATTTAAGAATAACAACTCATGATCACTGGTAAGCTGTAGGATCAGTGCTTGTCTTACATGAAATTGGAGCCAAAAAAATTATTATCA
Organism: Petunia secreta; assembly: GCA_029990175.1. NCBI lineage: Eukaryota > Viridiplantae > Streptophyta > Magnoliopsida > Solanales > Solanaceae > Petunia > Petunia secreta. The sequence goes on from JARKIP010000068.1 coordinate 5,155,059, forward strand.
ATCACTTCCCAAAAAAATTGTTTTCTCCTTACCACTCTCATTATTTGCATTTAGGGCACGTGCTGAGTATGACGGATTACTTGTTTGGAATTTGGGGTATGAGATTACGGGATAAGGTATTCATTATCAATCACTTGTTGGTAGATTATCAATTTTAACTATTTTGAACTGTTACATAGTTGTTCTATAATCGACAAAGTTGCAGTAAATAATCAACATTATTTTCTAAAAGTTAAAATAATTTTTTTTGACAAATCCAAAATAAGTAATACTAATAGAATTATACATTGTAAAGCAGAGCCGACTAGAATATAAGGCCAATGAGGCAATGGCTTGGGGCCCTCAAAAAGTTGGGGCCCCCAATTTTCCCAAAAAATATATACTATATATAGGATATATATTAGGAGTATAAAAAAAAGAAAAAAAAAAAGGGAAACGTGTGTATTCACTCTCAGAAGAGAAATTTTATGGGAGATACTGTAACGTGTTCTCTTTAATGTGGGGAGTGGAAACTCTTGCATTTATGAGGAAGTAGAAGAGGTTTATTTAAGTGGGTATCTTTTTTTATTCGTTAATATACATCCTAACTCCAAAGAATTACTTCTATAATTTACGTTCTTTTACAATTCTCATTTTTTTTAATTGAATATTTCGAGTCTTCTAAATACAAATACTATAGAATTTGCTTCTTACAAGTTACAAAGATCAAAATTTTTTTATTGATGTCTTCTCCAAAAATTCAAGCAATTACAACAACAAATCATTATATTGAAGCATCACCAACACTACTTTGATATTATTATGTCGACTTATCTAATTCGTGAGCCAGGTTTGTTATTCTAACTTTATATTTTATATTTTTCATTGAGAATTTGAGCTAGTTGATATTGTTACTTCCTAAGTATATATTTCTTGTTTTTGTTATTATTAGCATTTATTCAATATAAATATGTCAACTGAAAAATATGCATCCGACTGTGCAAAAAGAGAAAAAAGAAGAAAATTCAAAGAATTAATTAAGTAAAAAGGAGTCATTGATAGAACTATAACAAATAATAAAATTTCTAAATCGAAAAATAGGGGAAAATATTCTTCAAATGGAAAAAAATGGTTAGGGCCTCTTTGTGAAGATGGCTTTAGGCCCCTAATCTTGTTGAGACGGCCCTGTTGTAAAGTATATAAATGATATAAAAGGATGACAATGACTCAATGCATGCGAATACTTGAGTTGTGTAGCTATTATACAAATTTCGTGTTGTAATAAGACATATGAGTCTTAACACTAAGACATTGCTTAACAACAATATATGTAGTACATGATGTATAATTGAGTTGTACCCTTGTAGGCCTTAATAAGTTATTATAATGTCCTTTTGTCATTACACTTTGTACAAATGGTAATATTTGGGGTGTAACAAGATATAAGAGTCTTAACATAAAGACATTAGTTAATAACAATATATGTAGTATATGATGTATAATTAAGTTTTACCCTTGTTTCCATTAATAAGTTGTTCTAATATATTTATGTTATTACACTTTGTACAAATGGTAACATTTGTGGTGTAACTGACATAAGAGTCTTAACAATAAGGCATTGTTTAACAACAATATATATAGTGCATGATGTATAATTGAGTTGTACCATTGTAGGCATTAATAAGTTTTTATAATATATTTATGTAAATAAGAGGAATGATTAGGAAATATAATAATCTTTTACCAAATCAATGTAGTTAATTAACTAACATAATGTGAAATTAAGTTAGGTTGACAGTAAAATATGATTTTGATTGATTTGATTAATAGTCGATTACAGAACTCATAACTTTGTTCAAATACCCGTACGTTAAGGTCCTTGGTATACATGATAATTAGATCATGTTTCATTCATTAAGATCACTATTTAATATTTAACCTAGATCCGATTTTAGGTCAATTAACAATTAAATTTATATTTGTGGAGTCACGATCAATAGTTGAGATTAAGAGTTTGAACGACGAACCAAAATGATGACAATACGAGAACGAGATATAAGTATGAACTAATAAAGATAAAGCATAAACGGAAATAAGGAAAGGTAACCGTATCGTATTGCTTATCCTCGGGGAGAGCTCTTTGATACCAATCGCACTCAGAGGATCAAAGAACTAAAATGATAGGCGAATATGAGCAAAAGGAATATCTGAGCAAGAGTGAGAGAGTATTCTTATTGATATTGTAGACAGGAAGTTAAGTTGTGTTACAATGGTTTAGGGCAAATGCTATTTATAAGTCTAATAGGCACCCGTTGGGATTCGTAACCGCTGGGCATGGATCCATCTGGATATGTAACTGCTGGGCACGTATCCGTTGGATGCATAACCGCTGGGTTGTAATGATTGCCTTAATGACCATTAATTGAATGATCGTGGATGATCATGGTAATAACTGCTCACTTAGACCGTGTTGACTGATAAAGTGTTTCATAACTCCTTTGGGTCTGCTCGTGAGAAACGTCTGTCCGTTGGAACTTCAGCTCGTGCCACGTGGTAGACACGTGTCACCTTTTTAAGTCCAGTCAGCTTTTATCCAATACATTTAAGATTAACACAATATTAAGTCATATATCTTGTTACACCACAATCCTTACATTAGTATACATGACTAATATATCATATTTCATTTATTATCATTGTTTTAGATAATCACTATGCTATATTTTGCTAATATATTTTTGTATCAATAATTTCTTGTTTTGTATACGGTAAAATGATTTCTTTATTTTTTGTAATCATTATATTTTAGTTAAACCCTACCTTCTTGATTATATACCATGAGAGTGGTAGTTTATAGAAAGGCTATTTTAAGGTGCAAAATAGCGAGAGTTTTTAATATAGGAAAATTTACACCATATAACTACCCTAATTGCTTAATTACAAAAAATAACGATATTTTTACTCTATTTACATAACATAATAATAGTTTTTCATATTTATTATTTCCCCTTCTCCAAACATAAAACCCTGGTTTTTTCTCCCTCTCTCCTTCTTTCCCCTCCTCTACCATCCACCCACCCGCCGCCACTACCCCCTCCCTCCCTACGCCTGCGATAGCCGATCTGCTCCTCCAACAAAAACTCCGAGACTGTTTCCATTGCTGCGTGTCTGAATCGTTGATGCTGCTGCTGTAGTGCAGCGGCGTCGCTCCTCTACGGTTGCGCTGCTGCACTACAGCGGCGGCTTCTCCGATCTATGTATTTTTCGGCGAGTTTGTATTATTCCGATCTGCTTCTTTTTTTCCCTTTTGTTTCGTATATGTATGTATATATTTGTATTTTATAAATACATATTCAGATCTCCTTCTGTTTTTTTCCTTTTGTATGTGTATATACATGTATGTTTATGTATATATTTGTATTTCGTATATACATATTCAGATCTGCCCTTTTTTTCTTTTTGGTTTTTGGTTTTGTATGTGTATTTTATTTCTATATACAATGTATTAGACTGTATATATGTGTATGTTTTGGCGTACAAATACATTTAAGTTTTTTTGAATATCTATGTGTTTTTATTTGTATGTTTGTGTATTTTTTGTATTTCAAGTGTATGGTGATTTTTTTTTTGTATAGTTTTATATTTTGTATAATTTTGTATACAAGTATTTTTATGTGTATGAGTGTGTTTTTGTATGTTCATAAGCTTTTCTTCCAGATTTAAAAAAAAAATCAAAAAAAAAAACTTCCGCCAACCTGCCACCGGCGGCTGGCTTGGGTATAAATTTTACATTTGTATGGTTTAATGGAGGTTTGTATATGAAATGTAAAAAAACTATTGCTATGTTTTGTAAAGTGGAAAAGTATTGTTATTTTTTGTAAATATGGTGTTATGATTGTATATTTTGAGTAAATCTCCCTTCGTGTAATTCACCCTTTAATATACTACCAATCAATGGTTGATAATACAAACCCCAAACTCTAAACTAACACATAGCCCCCTATACAAACCAAAATGAGTGGATGTGGCATTCTAACGTTATAATTAACGGAAATAAACTTTTTACATAAATATTAAGTTTACAATTATCAATTTGTGCTTTTACAAAACACCCATATCAGGTACTTTAAACAATATATTTTCATAATTCTTTTATCTATACGCAAGAAAAAAAAAAAGTGCACAAATTTAAGAAACCCAAGGGGAGAGAAACAAAATCAATCGAGTTCAAGAGAAATTACACTTGATTTCACTACTAAAAAAATCGGGATTTTCGACCGCCCAATCGGTCGAAATTCGGTCGACGCATCGACCGTATTTCGACCGATTGTGGTGGTCGAAAAAATTAAAGTCGAAAATAGGCCTTCGACCGAAATTCGGTCGAACGTCGACCGAATTTCGACCGAATTTCGGTCGATAGGCCTTCGACCGAAATTCGGTCGAAAGGCTGGTATTATTTTTTGACCAACTTTCGACCGAAATTCGGTCGAACACCTGTAATTACCTGCAACATAAAAGCTGAAATTAGCCTACACCACCTGTAAACACGCAGAAAAACCAGTCACAAGACATTCATAAACGCTATTCAAACAAGGCTAACAAAGCCAAACAATAGAAAGGAGTCATTCAACATTCGTTCAAGTTTTACAATATTCAAACAAACTAAACAAACAGTTTAAAGTTCAACTTTCACTACTAATGGCTAGAAGCCGAACTAGACCCGTCATCAGAATGGCTATAAACACATTCTTTGCAAAAAAAATAGGCGGGTTAAATAGATTAAATACACGCATTCATTGACAAGCCATGGAACCATTAGAACTTTCAGAGAAGTATTTGTTTTTTGTGTTTCCTCCATAGTAGCTAAGAAATGCAGTGCACCTAGTTGGGAATGGGAGCTATATTAACTACCAAAACAACTAAGGAAAGTACTTAGTGTTGTTTTTCTTATTAATTCTGGATGTAGTTTGTTTCTTATAAAATGAGGAAAGAATATATATTAATCAACTAAGGTTAACTGATAACATAATAAAGACATCCCTTTTATGTTTTGGGTTGATGTAAACAAGTGTACATTATTTTCCTCGCAGCAGTCCCTTCTCCCTTCCCCAAGTTCCCCTATCCGTTGGACTACACACTTGCACTACTTAAATGATTTGTCCCTCCATACTGATCACATTTTGAGCAGATCCAATTGAATTAGACTGAAAAAGACAAAACATCATCTATGTTGAAGTAGGAATGCCAACCATCAGCTTTGACATGGTTACAGAACTTAAACATGTAAGCAGATGAAATAATCCACATCATTAACACAGTAGTCAAAATACCAAGGCAATACCAAGTCAAGAACACATTGCAAACAACACTACCAAACAATACCAACAACTACAACTATCCCAAACAACACAAACCTAACTTTATAATAGCTAACAACACCAAACAAGTTGTTCAACAATCACAAAAACTACAATAAAGTTTGCTAACTACTCCCTCCGTCCCACTTTATTTGTCGTAGTTCGGATTTCGAGAGTCAAACGAGTTTATCTTTGACCGTAATTTTTATATATATCTTTTACATATTTTGAGTTGTAATTTATTGTGACTTATAGTACTTTTCATGTAGTTTTCAAATATGTAAATTTTATTTAAAAAAAGTTAAAGATATTATATCATAATCTACGGTCAAATTTAAGAAGTTTGACCCTCGAAATCCGAACTACGACAAACAAAATGGGACAGAGAGAGTAGTAATTAACTAAATATGCAACATTATAGGCCAAGGTTAAAAAATAATTAAAAAATCAATTAAATTCGGATTAAATAAATAAATAAAAAAAACCGTACCTCGACGTTGATTTATGCTCCTATAGCACCTACAAATGATTCCCCACTTGTTATATGCTTCAAAACTACAAAAAAATTGAGTTAAAAAGTTAGGGTTCAAGTTTTACAAAGTAATTAAAATAACCCTAAAATTAAGAATTTACCTTGAATTTGTTGTTATGGGTAGTGATTAGGAGGGTAGATTGTGTTTAAGTGTTGATTTTGGGGGTGGGTTATGGTGGATTTCGTGTATGGGGGTTGGGGAGGGTTTAAAAGAGAGTGAAATGTTTTTGGGGAAGAAGAAGTGAGCTCTTGGAGCTGGTCTGCCCGACTTAATAACGGGCCGGTCGACCGCTTAGGCGACCGAAATTCGGTCGACCGGCCCAACTTTATGTTTAGCCTATCGACCGAAATTCGGTCGAACCACAATTTCGACCGAATTTCGGTCGACCGGCCCAACTTTATGTTTAGCCTATCGACCGAAATTCGGTCGAACCACAATTTCGACCGAATTTCGGTCGAACACTTGTGATAGTCACAGGTGTTCGACCGAAATTCGGTCGAAATTGTGGTTCGACCGAATTTCGGTCGATATGTGGTAGTCGAATTTTCCCTGTTTTTTAGTGGTGTTTATTTAGAAAAATAGTAGTATTTAATTTCATAGGATCTGTGATAAAATCATTTCAAAATGATTTAAACAAGATTAATATTATTCTCAAAATTAAGTAAGAAATTTGCAAAGGAAAATTAGAAAATTACTACAAAACAAATATTGTTCCAAAGAATTGTAGTTAAAAGTTGTGATTCTTATTCGAGGGATCCATAAATAATCTCTCTATAATTTCTCAATATGAGCATTGAGCACTATCAATTTACAGTCTTTAAAAATAAAATGATTACTTTTAACGTCCAATCCTGAGTGAACTTGTTGTTTATGAGAGCTCAACAATCTCAATGGTTCTTTGTTTCACTGCTTGTCATGACTCGTAGCTTTGATACCATAGTTTCATTGGTGAATTTATATTCGAAAAATGCCAAATTAATTCAAAGAACACTTAAGAAAACAAATGGAATTGAAGAGCAAGAATGTGAATTACTCAATCAATGATTAATAAATCTCTGAAAATACATACATTCCAAAACAAAAGCAAGAACTGAAAGAGACAAGGCACAAGAATCAATTGCAAACTTTTTAAGAGATGTAAACAATTAGGAGTAGTATATTGATTCTAAAACCGAAATTATTTCGAGTATAGGCTTTCTTAACAAGATGGATATACGTTCTTGTGGCTTATATATAGCCTTATACTCCGCGAACATTAAAACCCGATTTTATCCGAATGGTTAGGGTTAAATCTTAGAGTTGTCATTTTAAGAACCAAGTAATATACAAATTCCAACTATGGAGAAATTAGAGAAGAAGCAATGAGGATGAAGGAAGGTCAAGTTGTATTGTTGAACGGAGGAGATCTGTGGTTTTTTTAATATGTATTTGATGAGTCTTACCAAGTTTTTAATACTAATGTTTATATTTTCTTGACATGTGACTTAACAGAAAAACATAGATGGTAGAGACCAGATAGCTAGCGAGCAAAAATGGCTCCCACGAGAATTCAAAAAACCTTAATATTTATCTTGAGAAACATGATTTATGGATACTTCAACAAATAAAACTTGTGAGTTCGTTCACTAATGAGCTAGTGGCAATAAGACTAAATATAGTTGGAGTAGGGGAAGAATTTTATTAGAAAATCAATGTGTTGGTATAGAAGATCCACTATGGATGCCAGGGATCGAGTAGAACCAATTGTACCATTGATAAGTTATTGACAATGATCTAAGAACCATACAGAATTGAAATTTTGTGTACATATAAGACAAGAAGATAATAAAAGGTAGACAAGTGGATATCCAAGGGGTTTTACCACTTTTTCTTTTCTTAAATAAACATAAGAGGGTGAGGTTAATTTGTGAGGAGGGTGGTGCAGAAGGTTGGGGAAGATATTTGTGAAGGAGAATTCATTAATTAATTTACTATTTGATGCTGTTACATAAAAATGATACTACGTAGTAGGCCTGGAGGACCACAAAAAGGATCCAGAGAATGGTGGTACAAGTAATACTAGTAGAAGATACTGTTAACAAGATTGGCTTGTCAAACTCAATCACAGCACATTCTTGATATTTATATAATCAAGGTGTTGTTTACTTTCTATTTTTCCTTAATATTGGAGATTCAGGATGACATAACTACTTCATTAATTCCTGACCTGCTGATACCAATGCAATACTCTAGGTTTTGCAAATTGCAACCATACAAGTTACTGCCAATAGGTGAACTTCGTTGATTATTATGGATTTAGTGAGTTTGGTAGTACCAACCTTCCACTTATAGGCACCTAGAAAAATTTAACATATAATGTTAATGTTAGGCTGAAAGGATCCTATAAGTGCATTTCGACTATGCAAGATATGATTTGTCAGATAACACCAACATAAGTGCTAAGAGGGGCTTTAGTACTAGTATTAAAATAATGCTATGCTAATTGAATTGCAGAAACAGCGAATGGAACTAAAGACCCATTTAAATACTTGTCATTACTTTTTTGGCTACATTTAGTTGGTTGCATGTCCAAATAGCCGCATATCCTTAACTCTCTCATTCTTAGAAGATCATGATCAAGAAAGAACAAGTCGTATAAGGATAATGCTTTGTCCAAACTTCTGAAAGAAATAATTCCACATGAAAGAAAAAAATTACTGATACTTTTTTTAAAAAAAATGGTAAGAGATCTCATATAGCTCACCTGAAGCCAATTTTCAGGATCACCGCCATTAAAAAGGATTTGAGTTGAACAAATCAAAAGCTTCCCTGAACTAAGGGGTAGTTAGAAAAGAAAAAAAAAACATTGTAAGTAGTATAATGAACAAGTTGAAGTACTTTAACAAAGTTTCTCTGCTAATAATTCTGACATCAAAAGCTGTTGTTTTTTGTTGTGACATCTTCAACAATAAGATTGGAAGGACTTGAAAGATATTGCTTTAGCCTGCCAATCTCAAGTGCTACATCCAACATTGTTGGCCTAGTTGAAGGATTGTACTGAGTGCACATTAGACCGAGTTCTATCAACTCCAACACAATATCGTGCCATATCTTGCTATCAAATGGAACTGTGGTACGCGGTGCACATCTTTGTACTGCTTCTTCAATCATAGGCTCGAGTTTATGTGGATATTGACTCTTCACCCATTCATGCAAGCTCGAGCCTTGTTGAAAAAGAATGTCCGTAGGACGTTTTCCAGTCACAATCTCAAGTAGAAGAACTCCAAAGCTATATGCATCTCCTTCTGTTGAAGCTCTCTTTCCCATTCCATATTCTGCAATTAATGAAGCAATAAACATAACTTAAGCTAACTTGAAATAAACCATCAAAAGGACAAAGTTAGTAGTAATGATGATAATCAATTTAACTAGAAAATTGACACATGCATGTTAGTTCTAAAGAACTAACCAGGAGCAATGTAACCTATTGATCCACAAAGTAAGCCATCTGTGGAGTTGTAAGTAGCTGATTCATCAATGGGATTATTGTCCTCTGCGCCTTTTACTAATCTTGAAATCCCAAAATCTGTGACCAAAGCTGTCATGTCATAATCAAGAAGAATGTTGCTGGGTTTTAGGTCACAGTGCACAACTTTAATAGGCGAATAATGATGGAGGTAGGCCACCCCTTCTGCTACATCACTCAAAATGCTAACCAATTGAGCCAAGTCCAGTTGATGTCTCAACCCATGGCTTGGATACAGATGGTTTTCAAGGCTTCCGTTTGCCATCAGTGGGAAAACAAGAGCTTTGAAATCTGGCCTGCTACAAGTTGTTATAATCCTAGTCAAATTTCTGTGCCTGGTCCTTTTCAAGACTTGGCATTCCCTTTTAAAGCTCCTTGAAATCTCCCCAGCTGCTTTTGAATCAAATACTTTGACAGCTATCCGCATGTTGTTTCGTAGTACTCCCTTGTAAACACGCCCATATCGGCCTGCTCCTATGAGGCTTGAACTACTAAAACCTCCTGTGGCTTCAATGAGCTGCATATGAGAAATTCTTGGGTACTTTTGCTCTTTCCTCTCAGCTTGTTCTGTATCTTCTGCTACCTTACTGTTAAAAGATGCCCATTGGCTCCTGAATTTGGACCTTAGCACCAGAGAGTAGCCAACTATACAAAATATAGGAGTTATAAGCAATGAAAGGAGGATTGTGATTATGAAATGTCGACCTCTCTTTGTGTGGCAACCTCTCATGCCTTCTACTGAACCACAGAGCTTAAAATTTCCCAAGAAGGAGCTAATGGTTAGTGATGAAAATGCACCACTATTACTCACGTTGCCAGAGAAGTGATTGTAGGAGAAGTTGAGCTTTTGCAATGTTGATGATGCCTGAAATGTTTGTGGTATCACCCCAGTTAATAGGTTGAAGGAAACATCAAATGCCTTAAGGTAAGGCAATCTCCCTACTGATGCTGGAAGCGGGCCTTCTAAAGAGTTGCACGATAGATTCAAGTATTCAAGAGCAATGCAGCTGCCAAGCTGTGAAGGGACTGTAGCTGAGAGATTATTTGATGACAAATCAATGGCCAGTACCATGTCCATTTTGCTGAGTTCTAGGGGAATAGGACCCTGTAAGTGATTGCTAGACAAGTTAAGATAGAGCTTCAAGCTGCTCAATCCAGCAACTTCACTTGGAATTGTGCCTGAGATTCTATTGTGGGAAAGGTCAAGAATTTCTAAGTTAATACATTCTCCTAGACTCGGGGGTATCGTTCCTGATAGCTGATTGTCATGGAGCAGAAGTCTTCTCAACTGTGGTAGGTTAGCAAAGCTATCGGGGATTAAACCAGAGAGCTTGTTTTTCGATAAGTCAAGAAGGCCTAAATGAGGAACATTTCCAAAAGCAGAAGGAATGACACCCGAGAGTGAATTGTTGGACAGATAAAGCCTCTCTAGTTTTCCCATTTGGCACAGCTCAGGAGGAATTGTACCATTGAGATGATTACTGGAAAGGTTCAAAAGAGTGAGGTTGTGTAGGTTAGAAATTTGTGTAGGGATAGGGCCATAGATAAGGTTATCGTCGAGATGAATCTGTGCAAGTGTTTTGGAGATATTACCAATAATAGGAGGTAACTCCCCACCAAGATTATTTCCAGCTAATTCAAGTTCTTGCAAGTTAGAAGAATTAACTAAGGAAGCAAAAAAAGGCCTAAGATCAGTATTACCACTATGACTAATGAAGTTGTTGTAGGACAAGTAAAGGAATTGTAACTTTGGCATTTTACTTACAATATCAGATGGAAGTTCTCCGCTTAACGAATTCGATTCAAGATCAATCCATTCTAGTTTTGAAGAATTTGAAAGAGCTCTAGGTACTTCACCAACAAGTTTGTTAGACCAAAGAAGAAGAAACTTCAACTCCCTAAGCTCACATTGATTGTCCATAGGAATTTCACCACTAAGAGAATTGTTAGAAAGGTCCATATACTGCAAGGAAGCAGAACAATTGCAGAATAGAGGCAAAGGAATTTCCCCAGAAAGATTGTTACTTCCTAAATCAAGATATTTCAGTTGCTGAAGGGATCCCAACTCAGATGGGATTGTTCCTTCAAGAAAATTTGAAGACAAACTAAGCTGATTAAGCTTGAAAAGATAGCCTAATTCAGCAGGTATTTGGCCTTCTAACAAATTCCCAGATAAATCAAGAATTTGCAAGACGGAAAGACCAGAAAGAGCAGGAGAAATCATCCCTCGAAGAGAATGGTGACTGAGGTCAAGCTCTACCACTCTATTCATTTTCTTATCACAACCAACTCCTGTCCAATTGCATACATGAATGCTAGAAGAATTCCAACTTTCTAATGCATGGTGAGGATCAGAAACAATCCCAGCCATGAACGAAAGAAGCGAGGCGCGATCACTTAAGATATCATCATTTCTTTGGCCTAAGACTACATAGAAAACCATAATCAAGAAGATATAATTGTACTTGAAAAACTTGTAGTAGCCCATTTTTATTAGTATTGCACCAATCATGCGAGTTAGAATAGTAAGAAATGGATGGCACTAGCTAGGTGTATATATATGTCCTAAGACATCGTTATTATAAGTTGATGAAATCTTGGAAATGTTGAGTATCAAGAAGCAAGGCAAAGGGAAAAGATTAGGAAAAAGAATTAAATATGTTTTATTTATGCCTAACTGCCGTTGAAGAAGGGAACGTTCCGTTTGGCGCCAAAGAATTTTGACTTGAAAAGCTTGTCAAATAGTCATCGAACACGTGTGAACGTGTTTAATTGCCACTTGGGCGTCGATAAATTAATCAGCCGTATATTTGATGGTTTACATGTCATTAGGCCTAACCATGAGAAGGTCTTGGAATTAATTACTTGCGGGATTAGTAGTGTAATTAGTGGAGGATGAGGTGTGAAGTTGAAGATAATCTAGGTTATAAGCACGCTTAGGTTAAGACAAGGTTTAAGGATAGGATATTGTTGCAAGTTGCAATTCTGTTCTGGTAGATTTGTCGGCTCAAGTGATTTAAAAGTGAGGTCATTAATATTTGGTCTGTTAATGCAGTAATACTTGCCTTTTTGGTTGGTAAGTTTCAGTTCTGCGTCCAGTCGTGTCCTTTTTTGTTACTACTAGTAGTTTCTTATGTGAGCACTTTGCTGATGCACCATGCAACAAAACTGTAAAGATTGTAATTACGTGGTTCTCAATATGGAAGAACCCTTCTTTATATTTTTGAGGTCTTGAACAATTTTAATGTTGATATCTACTTGTGATGAGATAGGAGTCTCATGTGCACAAGAGTTGTAGTTACACCAAATGCAAAAGTGGATTTAATTGTTTAACTTTACGGTTTTGAGTTTGAAATTCTATCACAACTCATTTAATTTATAGGTTCAAAAACTGTTATTTATACTTGTTTGATAAATTTCTTAACATAATTTAGTATTTGATGAAACCATTGAGTTAGTGTAACCTATAAGATACACCCACATCCACCCTTGACCAAATGTTTTTATTAGTAAAGCATATAGTTGCAAGACTTGTTGAACTTCTTTATGCGATTGACACATAGCAAAAAATAGTCGTTAAATGATTGTGCTTTTAAATTTTGGGTGAATTTTACGCATAAAAAAAATATCTGATTTAATTATCATGCTTCAACATATATTAATGCATTTTCGAAAAAATACATAGTAACGGAGTAGTAATTAACATTATCAGAGAGTAGTAAATAAGGACGAGATTACTCTACTTAATAAGACAGGCTAAAAAAATAGTCTGCAATATTCGACATGGTAGTTTCGTAAGTAGATTGTAATAGTGGCCAAATATACATAGTTTACGCTGATCTTGACAGACTGAATTTTCAGCATCAAAGCATAGTGCTCGTCGCTCGAAAGTGACCGTGGAAGGAAATGACTATATGCAAGGAATATAGGAAGAGGTGTATATCTTTCAGAATCAGCTTTCCACTAAGAACGAAAAATATAAGTTATTAGTAATAATATTTCCAGTGCTGCAGAAAGGAATAGGAAGATGGGAAAAGAAGATAAATAGGTCTATAGTCACCTGCTAATTTTCTATTTTAAAGAAACAATAGTGGAAATTTCATTGAGTAGTTCGTTGGGTTGCTCCACTTAGACTAGCTAGCTATCTCTCTAGGATGAAATGCAGAGAATACATCTTTTAATTAGAGTTTGAGTTATATTTTAGAATGGCTAGTTGTTAGTAAAAAAATGTAAAAGTTCGTTTAATCATGATTTTATGTTTATTTAGTTAAGCTATAGAATTTAGAATGGCTGCTTGTTAGAAGAAAGATGCAAAAAAGAAATATTTTAGAATGGCTACTTGTTGCAAAGAAAATGTAAAGTGCATTCATCATGATTTTACGTTTCGGCACATAGTGCAATTGTAATTGTTTTCGTTTAGTTTATCTTATTTTGAAAATAGACATTGCAATGAAAGCCGAATTCGAGGGGGAAAAAAAAGCGCAAATTCATATTCATAATATTGTTACCCCTATATAAAGCCCTTTTGAAGTGAGAATTGGAAATTTGGAACAAAGATTTTGAAGTGAGAATTTGAAGTTTACGACAAAGATTTTGAGGCACTAAATCTTGAATAAAAAGGAAACAATATTCGAATAGTGCATCATACACGCTGACAAATTTAGCACCAAGTTGCCGCTGGATTTTGATGTTGTTAAATTATTTCAAACATGAATTTGTTTACTTTAGAATAAACATAAACATTTTGGAAAAAAGACTATGTTGACCGTTGACCTCAAGAAGTCAAACATTCATGATCAAATATTAATCTTAGCAACTTGTGTTCTGTCTTTTCGTATTGGATACGACTTTGAAGAGATTTGAGTTCTCACACCAGTCGTGAAAGTCAATCATAATAAAATCAGAAAGGATACCGTTAACACCAAAAACTGGACTATTAAGAGAACTTTGTAATATAAGAAATTACACCAAATCTTCTCCTAGTTTCTAATCTCTCGTCAGCTTACTATAGAATTTCGACTTTGATCGCCAAATTAACTTATAGTTTTTTGGTAATATTTGATTTTTAAAACATACACAAAATAAAAGTAGTAGCTAGCCACCGAGGCACCGACTAAAAGTATCCATCATATTCATTAACGTTCTGAAAACAAAATCTGTTACTTTTACAATTTGGATTATTGAAGCTAACGTAGGACAATTAATTATATCAGCATAAAAAAGATGATAGATTATACTTACATACTTACGAGACTTTCGTTTTAATTTTAAGAATAACATTTCCTGCATTATCAGTTCGTGGTTTTCGTTTACTATTGAGTATTTCTTCTATGACTATCTTCCAGGAGACCTAATTTGCCATGAGTGAAACCTGTCTCTCTCTCTCTCTTATTTAGGGGTACATTGACTATAAATATATACTGTAGTAAACCACAAGTACATAATTTAGTGTTGAGGATTCAAATTTAAGGAAAAACTCTTAATTTGTGCAATTTTTGGATACAATTTAAGGCCACGTCCGATATCACTATATTTAGCGGTATGAAAAAAGATGTATACACTTGAGATGTTAGAGCTGTACTGTAGGCTATCCTCGATCAAACCAATGACATGGTCGACAATACGAAAGGGATCATGTAAAAGGGAGGTTAATGTAGTCGACCATATGCTTGAAAGATATGCAAAATAATCTAGGGCGGAGAGTACTATAACACATAAGTTCGATTAAATCTAGTGATTTTAGCTTAAATTTTGTATATGTTATATCACAAAATTCAATAAAATATTAAATTTTTGTTTCCAAATATGAAACACTTGAAAGATGTTTTAAAATTTTGAACACATAAAGTTCAACATTTTTTTTGGGAAGATGATGAGGAAAATAAGGCACTTTTGTTAAGGAATTCATGGATGAAATTGGGTTATTTTAGAGAAAGTTTGAATCTTTCATATAATCAAAAGGAAAAAGATTAGGGTTCTTGTGAATGATTAGTGGAAGAAGTAGATAAAGTTCAACTTTGATTAGCCCGCCTGTAATGTCAATTTTCATTTTTTGCTGAAGAAAGTCTCAAGAAAGTATAAAACTAAAAAAGTTGCATGCTTTGATTTCAAGACTCAGTCGGTTCGTCGCGTATGGAGCATAATATTTATCCACTAGGCGTAGTTGACGCAATAATTGTGCCTCTTATTTGGAAACAAAGCATAAAGAAAATAAAATTAAGTACATTTATTCTTTGTTTCGTTTTCTTTTTTTAATGAAAAAATTACACAGAATATAACTTTATGTACTATTATTACAAAATATATAAATATTTTCAACACTTACAAAAAATAGCAACACTCTTGTTATTTGCTACAAAAAATAACATAATGTATTTAAAAAGAAAAGAAAATGTAATTAAAAAAAAAGATAAATCTAATCCTATATTTATGCACCGAAATCATATTTAGATAGGTTTAAATCTTTTTACATTTGAGATCCATTTTCTCTCTCACCTCAAAACCATATATTAAAAATTGACAATAGGCATACGTAAGAAACACTAGTCATACAATACACATATAATAGTCATACAATAGCCATACAATATACATACTATACACATACACCATACGATAGACATACAATAGAATTAGTAATTGGGTAGTTGTAATCCCAAAAAAGTAGGAACAGATAAAAAGACATGCCTATAATTATGGGCGATTTTGGTGCAGGGTGTATTTTCGATTTTATTGAGTAAATCTTTTTTTTTATAACTTATATATATAATGTCAAGAAAGTATTGTTATTCTTGAAATATTGCTATTTTATTGTAAATCTGCTACTATGTTTGTATAATTGTATAATTTAGCCTTTTTTTATTCCTATTTTTGCAATATTAGTGTAATGTCAAACTCTATATTGGAATTGCCAGAGCAGATGAATCAAGCTTTTTTCTCGATCATTTCGCCAATCACGTGGAAGGTTTTTGATGGAGTAATATACTTGCTACTTTGCTGCATTATGACTGAAATTAAAACTTGCATGTTTTATTTCACTGCTTTTAATTAATGCTGTAAATTGAGAAGAAGACTAGATGAGAACTAACACCAGCTTCTCAATATTTGTCAGTTATTTGAATTTGTTAATGTGAACCTACAAATAATTTAAATTACTACTTAATTACTTGAAAAAATAAGGAGGACAAAAAAGAAGGAATCAACCATTAGAGTCTGAATGGCAACAAGTGCTCCACATGCTCGCTGGCCGGTTATTTGAGACTTTAGTGCTCACTGAGCCAAGTGGATTTACATTATGCCACCCATTTTGAGATCACAGACTTAAGTCTAGAGATTAAAGGAGAGTCAGGTGAATGGAATTTAACATTATAATGACTTATATGTTCTGAATTCTAAGATAGCCCTCGAGTGCTATAGAGTGAATTTCTTAATTTAATGTTTGTAGATATTTAGTAAATATATTAGAATATTACATACAAGATATATAAGTTGAAGTTACTGAGTGTTGTCGAACTTAATACCAAGTTTTCATCTGTTCACGAGGAGTTTAGGATAGGTTTTCTTCCTCCTTGTTAGCATAGCTAAGAAGCCAATGAATGAAAGTGGGAGCAGGAGAAAATCTATCTTGGATGAGGTTTGAGGGTGGGACATATTATAAGAACACTATGATGAGGCAATTTCCTGATCAAAGAAGAGTCATTTCTTCTATATGAGCTAATTCCCTGGTACTTCCGCGCTTATCATAGTTGTCATGTTATATTTCGTTTTAAATAATTGTAACGCAAACAATTATCCTAGGAAGTAACGTTTCTTTTATTTAGTCTGAATTCTCATGTATTTGCAAACTAGCTAATTAGTAAAACAGAAGTGATACTTCAGATTTTCAATAGCTTATCCAAAAGTTGATAGCGTATAGTTTTTGGTAAAAATTGAGTAGAAAAATGAGCAAAAAGTTAAATATGACCAAATTTTTGTATCATAACTCTTCACAATCTGGCGTAGTAAATAATAGGATGGTTGCGTTTGATGCATTCCATTACCCAATATGCACTTTGTCAACTCTTTTTATAACTCAATTGATGTTGTTATATTTATTTTTATATATAACCGATGAAAAACGAATCGACTGAGGACCATGCGTCCAAAATACAATGTAAAGTTTAATGGCGTAACCCGTTTACATATAACAATTAATTACAGCGAGTCTTATCCATATCGTTTTAGTACTAGTTTTTAGCTAGGATGGTGTTTGGATTGACTTAAAAGTTGGTTTGATATCTCGAGTCACTTTGCCTAATAGGAGTGTTTGAAAAGTCTAAAACTGCTTTAAAGTACTTGGCTTATAAACAAAAAAAAAATTAAATAAAATCCAAACTTATTATTTTTGGCTTAAAAGTTGTTATGGTTTGACCAACGTTTTTATAGCTTATATCCCTTTATAGGTTTTTCAAATTCCACTAATATGCTCACTAACAAATATCCTAGATTATTGTTCCTTTTTCTTTTATTTATTTTAAAGATATTTTAGTTATTTAACATTAAAAAAAATACTTTTTACCAAACACCTTAGCAACTTTTTTCTAGTTTCAGCACTTCTATCCAAACATGTAACTGCTTATTTAAAAAACAAACTTCGGAAGTGTTTTTAAGCAATCCTGCGTAAAAGCTATTTTTTTCAGCCAATCCAAACGGACTCTAGTTCTTAAAAATTATTTGCAAGTACACCCATTTTCAAATCATCACGGTTGTAGTTAAATATTCATAGTGTGAAGTTCACGCAACTTAACTTTTTTTAGTCTGAAAATTCACCAAATTCAAACCAAGAAGTGTGAAGTTGTTGGCTCTGCTTCGAACCAAATTCAATATTTTTTATTTGAAGCTAAGCAAAAAAGATAAAATAAAAAAGAGAAAAAATTATCAGATTTTAAATTCAGTCTTTTTGGGTTGAAATTAGCTTAACTTGGCTTAACTTCACTTTCAATAATCTGGTAATAGGAAAAATTGCCAGCCTCTGCAAAGGCGTGCTCTTAAGTGGCTAAAGCTGTAAGAACATGCACAAAATGAATATTTGTACACTTCACCATGTTTGCATAACATTATTTAGAGCCTAGCCATTTTGTAAAAGTTCTCTACTCTCTAATATGTTTTAGATAATATAAGGGATTTTTACACTCTATATCCATGAAATTTAAAGTATTTACAAGTCATGCCTATTAAAAATTACACTACCCATAAAACTAAAAGTATTTACTCAACCTACCCATTTATTATTGTATACTTTTGTTATGCCTTATAGGTGTATACCTTAAAGGTATACTGCATAAATTTTGGTATAAAAGTCTGGAGGGCCATTTATTACGGTATACCTTTAATTTATTATACCTTATATGTGTATACCTTTATGGTATACTGCATAAACTATGGTATACAAATCTGGATGGGTAGAGTGGTAAATTAGTGGGTAGGTCAGGTAATATTTGCAAGTAGTGAGTAGTGGCTGTAATTATTTCAAGTTTTATGGGTATTTTTGTAAATATCTAACTATTCTAAAAGAGCCTATCTCAAAAGCAAAATGTAAAAGACCTAAATGTCCCTGCAGCATAATTTAAATTGCATTTTGAGAGTTAAAAAATTTAATTTTAAAAAATAAGAAATGATTTAAAAGGTTTGCCCTCACCTAAATCTATCTAACTATTCTAAAAGAGCCTATCTCAAAAGCAAAATGTAAAAGACCTAAATGTCTCTGCAGCATAATTTAAATTACATTTTGAGAGTTAAAAAATTTAATTTTAAAAAATAAGAAATGATTTAAAAGGTTTGCCCTCACCTAAAAGCTAAAATATCCCCATTTAATTATTTTAATTATAAATTTAATTATTTTCAGAAAATTAAACGTGTTTTCAGCTGTATCTATCCATATCTTTTGGAATTCACAACTAGAGATAATGAAATATTAATGGACCAATTAATGAATGAAGCGTTGTGTCCTTTCACTTAATTCCACCAAACAAATTATTTTGGATTAACGAGGATAAACAAACAACGGTAACGAATAAAATTCTTCTACTGCCGATTGCAACAAGCCGCCTATGGAATCTTATAAAGGCCCATCTTAATTCAAGGATACTTCTTTTCCTATATATCAAGCTTCAGGCAGGTATCTCAGTAGATAGGTTATGCGTTCCTTTCATCTCTTTTGAATTGTTTTGCCAAATTGTTAGTTTTATGTTACTTGAATCTCTTCTGCACATATATATGTTTTTGTAAATTGTTACTTACATGTTATAATGTATCTGAAACATAGTTTCTTCTAATGTTCAAGATTTTTTTGTGAGCTGCACAAGCAATGGACGGCAAAGTTATCTAACATTTGCAATATGTTTTGATTTTGTATATTTTCGAAGGCAGATCTATTGTCCTGAATAATAGTGAAACACTACTAATTTTTTCTTGTGTAATAGCTTTTGATTTGCAATTTGGCAGGGCATCGTTCAGTTCTTCATATATATGTGGAAAGAGATGAATTTTAATCTTATATACACTCCCACCATGTATATACATTATCAAAGCTCAGAATTGTATTAGTCATTGAAAAACCTTGCGAGCACTTCACATATATATCCTACATGTGTTTGTTTTTCTCTCTATTTCTTCCTTTCAACTAACTATTTTTTCATTGTCAGTAAAGGTTGAATCCATGCTAAACTGAAGTCCTTGGAAACAGAAGGAACAAAGTCGATCCATCAGGTGTTATATCAATGATTATTTATTGTTGGTATGTACATCACCCCGTGTGCGAATTTCCTATATAAAATTACATCATAATTTTAAAAAGTTGGCATTCCCTCTAATTTTTGTTATAGAACTAAAACATTTGCCATAGAGGATATTAGGACAGTGTTATTCTTGAAAGTTGTATTGATTTTTGTGATCTATCATCTTTTGTCATCGAGATTGGGAAGTTGATTGTTTCAGACCTATATTACTTTCATTAAGCTACTCTTTGCAACCATTCAACTTGTGTTTAAAATGTAACGACTTCATGACTTCAGTCGCACGAATGATGGCTTTAAGTTCATTGACTTCAGTGTGCACATAATCGTATGAAGTGATTCTGATGGATTACTTGGGGTCTATCTTTGAAATTTCGAGATGATGAGATTCAAAACTTTGAGCATTAATCTAAGAAATTAGTTGTAGATTGAGCGGCTCACGATCGCCCAATATGTAAAATATTTTACTACTAAGTCCAACCAAATTTATTCTTAATTTAATTATGATCCTCTTATGCAAATGTACTTCTAAGTTCTAAGTGCTATTCTTTTATTGCTGTCCAAGACAAACATAGGTACATTTATTTCCAGTGTTTTGTGCATAATTGGCAAGTTTTTAAAAGGAGATTCCACCCGAGACACACACACATGTATTTTTATCATCTTCATATAAGGGTAAATTATCTACAATTTGATCAAACTTATTCTTTGTGTTTACGTGAATATATTCTTTGCTAATTATGTTCAGTAGATGTATACATGTGTATTTATAAAGTATGAATTGAGAAGGAAATTCATGCCGCGGATTCTCTGTGTTTAAGTTAACATATTCTTTGCTAATTATGTTTAATAGATGTATATATGTGTATTTAACTTGGGGAATTCATTAACACAGTTTCAATGTTCTCAACGTGAACCTGGTATTGCTGAATTCACGGGTTCGGACAAAGCTTCAGCCTGTTTTATGCTATGCCAGTGTGCTGTTATATTAAAGGAAGATTTTTACCCAAGGATTCCCCATGTTGGCATGAATGATCACATGCACATTCTCTTATTTCTCATGTATTTTTGAGTGATGTCAAATTGAACAAGTGATATCATTTTTTTTTTAATTTAAAAAAAAAAAAAAACAGTGATATCATTGTTGTAATGCATGGAACATGTTATTTCAATCTTTGTTCCAACAATAAAGTCTGGCTTTACCCACGAGTCCCTTTGAGGAGAAAGGTCATTGAATGGGTGTTTTCATTTTTTCTTTGGTAATTTACAGCTTGATTTGTTTTTGCTTAAATTGAAGGTTCGTTCCAACTTTTAGGTTGTATTCAACACATGAGTATATCAAGATAAGGAGTTTGATTGTCCATCTTTGAACGTTTAGACTATATAGTATCTAAATCATTCTAAGTTAAACTACCAAGGCATATGACTTTCAGCATTTCTAGGTGTTAATTTGTACTACTTTTTAAAATTTATTTAGCTGCTTGAAATATGTTTTAATTATCCAAAGGTTTTCGGAATTTTCTATAAAATATCTCGGAATTCACGTGCAACGCACGTGTCGAAAAACTAGTCCCTTAATATATCTAGAAGACATTTTTGCTTTTTGGCATGAGTGTGTCGAATAAAACTACCATTACAAACAAACATATATATATTTTCCTTACTAGAAAAGTGTATTCTACATATTTTGCACACTTCGATTTGTTGATCGCTCCAGATTCAGGAACATGCTAAGTTTACTATCTACTATCTCCATGCCCACTAGTTAATAATATTTTATATCCTCTTCCTAAGTTTTAAGATTTTATAAGTTTGAATTAAACTACTAAAACTTTGCATTTTCAATAAGATTTTGACAAAAAGAACTAAGGTATTGTTTTAAAGCAAATGACTATAATTTTACTATCGTAAAATAACTTTTTTCAATATAAATAAACATAACTAATTGCATAAACAGATAGCGAAACAAATGTAACTTCTAGGGTAAGAATGATTGTCATGCTCAACTAAATAGTGCATGGGTTTGCTTATTACTTTGTCAGCACAAAATTGATATTTAAAATGATATACTAGTTTTTATTAAATTTTTGGATCGCTTCTTTAAGTATTATATGTGCATCAAACTGCTTGAGCCGTAGTTGGATATAACCATGTTAATCCTTCATACCAAGATCACAAAAGAGAAGAAAATCAATATTGATAATATGAACCATAGATAATAAGCTAAATAAAAGTACCAATAATAGAATAAATATTTTTTACTGACAACTAGTTCAATAAGTAGGTATGGTTTCCTAGCTTTGAAAAATTAAAGATTAGGAAATGAACCCGAAGATCATCATTGGTTAGAGTACTCTAAACTCTTCTTGTAACAATTTAAACAAGCAAATGTAAGTAGTACTCAGAATACGAGGCCAATTTAAACAAGCAAATGTAAGTAGTACTCAGAATACGAGGCCAATTTGCAGAACTATTACATCATAGGCAATGGTTGTAGTACTCGAAACACTTGACATTGAAGCTCACATTCTCCCAAGTGTTGTCTAGGCAACACTTCCCCTTCAAATATCATCTCGCTTTCTCCCAAATAACTTCTTCCTAAAAGGCAGCATCTCTTAATTAATAACTTGAAGTATTACCTATGAACCAAGGGGAGAGCATTTTGCTAAAACCATATTAAATGAGGGAAAACTCTTAGAACTAGTCAATTTTGTGGTCACAGGGTGATTATTTTTTTTTTTTTTGCAAATATGATCTCATCAAAACTAATGTTGTTTCACATACAGTATATGATGCTCGTACAACAACTACATGAGACACTTCTTGCGCCTCGTCAAAAATTTGGACCAGTCAATTTTGTGTTCACTAGGTGATTTTTTTTGCAAATATGACCTCATCAAAGCTAATGTTGTTTCACATACAGTATATGATGTTCGTACCACAACTACATGAGACACTTCTTGCGCCTCGTCAAAAATTTGGACCTTGTAAGAAGAGTCTTACCGTTTTTATTTATGTCAGGAAAGCTCTTGCGGATCACAAGATCTTACTAGTAATAGGGTCTGACAATTGTCAGAAGTTTCCCCTGGTATGTTAGGAAAGCTCTTGCGGATCACCAGATCTTACTAGTACTAGGATCTGGCAATCGCTAGAAGTTTACCTGGTGACTTCCGGCGGGTGCAAAAATTGTAAGAGTTTTTCTCGTAGAGACCAAAACTGTGACATCGATGCCAGATTTGTCTTATTGGGCAAAAACTTGAAGTAGCAAGCTTAGCCCAAATTATAGCTGATTTACAAAAATAAACACATTTGTACTTGGTATTGATATTGAACACATTACATATGGCCTTTGAAAAATGAACACTTTACATTTAATGAGACTGCAGTTTCAAAAATATCCTCGCTCCCAACCATAGAGCAGATTTCAGGAATCGGGCCGCACTTAATCATATTGTGAGCCAAAAAACTTTATTTATTTTGTAATTAAATGAGTCTAGATCGACTTCACTACATACATCCATAAAAAATATGGTAAACAACTCCAGGTACTAATAGCTCGTACACACGATAATTCGGTCGCACTTGTTCATGTAGTGAGCCAAAATATTCTGTACATTTTGAAAATAACTGAGGTCAAATCGTTCTCACTTTGCTCATCCAAGAAAATTCACAGAAAATATAACGCCAGGACAATCGTGTCACACTTATTCATATAGTAAGCCAAAATGCTCTATAATTTTACAAATAATTGGGATCAAATAGTCCTCACTCTGCATATCCATAAAAATACATCAAAAACTTAACTTCAGGTGCTAATAGCTTGTAATCACGACAATCCGCACGCACTTTAGGTTCAGCTTTGGAAACTTCAGCTTTTGATTATCGAGATTTCTTATAGTCAGATAGTGAGGAAAATCAAAAAGCCGGCGGAGTTTGCTGCATTTGAAAAAAAAGCAGAAGTGTATGGTATATTTTTGGTAAGCAGATAAGAGTGAGAGATCATGTAATATCACTTCACCGCCATAGCGGTGGTACTTCATCCTCGTAGTGGCGAGCAAATTTAGAGTAAAAATTATAAAATTATTAATACTTACTCAAAGCAGGCAACTTTGCTTTGTTGTTCAATCGAAGCATCATAGTTTATGCCAGCTGGAAAATGAACTTTTCGATGCTGATTTTGTTTTGCTCTATGTGTTTTGCCTTCTCTTTTTGACCTCGTTTAACTGAGAAATAATGCTTAAAATTTCAATATCATAAAAAAAAAAGAGCACTCAAAGTTACAACATCATGTACAAATATGCTCTATTCACACAAAAAAAAAAGACAAAGGAATTTCTCCTTCCCACCCTCTTCAAATAAAACTCTGTTTTTTTTCTTGTTTTTCTTTTAATTATTATATTTGTGATTTTTATTTTATTTTGGTCCACATAGATGGAGAAGAAGACAAAAAGAGCATACAAATTGCAAGAAATATCATATCCCTACTTGCAACAAGTAGCCATATTGTGTCTCAGGGTTTTAGCAGAGGTTTTATTTTGTGAACTTCACTTCCAACTTCTTCTTCCTTTACAGTTACCTTATCCTCTTTCCCATTTTCCCTTCTCCTTAACTTAATTAACTTAACACCATTAAAGAAATGGCTTCCACAACTTCCTATTCTCCAAGCCCAGTATCTCAATGGAAACACCACAAACCCCAAAAAAGATTCAATTTTTATGTCATTAATAATCAAGAATTTGGCAAATTATCACAAAGTTCCTCTTTTTCGTTTCCAAGAACTCTTAAATTACCTGTAATTCAAGTGCCAATTATTCATAATGCTCAAACGGTATGTGTTTCCACTGATGAGAATCTCACTGAACAAGAATTGGTGAATTTGCAGAAATTACCAAACAAGAGAGTGTTTATTCAAGACCCACCTTGGGTTTCTTCACTTTTTATGAATAGTTTGTTTGTTAGAGCTAAGCAAGTACAAGGGGTAAGAAGGGAGTTTAGAGAAATTGAGAAAAGGAGAAGGTATGCTATGTTAAGGAGGAGACAAATAAAGGCGGAAACCGAGGCATGGGAGCAAATGGTGGAGGAATATAGGGAGTTAGAGAGGGAAATGTGTGAGAAAAAACTAGCACCTAACTTGCCTTATGTTAAGAAACTGATGTTGGGTTGGTTTGAACCATTAAGACAAGCTATAGAAAAGGAGCAGAAGGCTGATATGACGGTGAAACATAGGGCGGCTTATGCGCCACATATTGATTCTCTGCCTGCTGATAAACTGGCTGTGATTGTAATGCATAAGTTGATGGGGTTGTTGATGATGGGTGGTAAAGAAGAAAGGTGTGTTCAGGTGGTCCAAGCTTCTGTGCAGATTGGTATGGCTGTTGAGAATGAAGTGAGTGTTGCATTTGTTTTAAAATGCTGCCGTCTTGTAACTTTTCTGTTAAATTATGCATCCCAATGATGGTTTTTACAGAATGTTTTGTTTATTAATTAAATGGTCGAAACAAGAGAATGGGATAATGAAAGTATGCTACGAAACTAACTAAAGAGATGGTTTTGCTAGTTACATAAGAAGTAACGAATGTCGATGGCTGTATTCCGGTAATTTTATGAATAAGAAAGGCGAGAAGCATTCATCATTTCTGATTATAATTTATAGCCTGTTACTCTAATGGCTCTCCGTTCACCTTTCAGTTGGAATTCAAGGTGTTGAGTGGCTGATGTTGCGCTGCTCAATGCTAGGAATCCTGCCAAAACCATTTCTTTTTTGACGTATGTGCTTCCCTCTAACTCCCTGATTTGCTTCTCCATTTAGCTAGTTCTGTTAAGATTAACCCTTTCTTATAATGCCAAACACTTTAAATCGTATTTGTCTGTTTAGGGACTTTAGATAGCACAAGGATTGTCTTGTTGTTTGGTGTAAGAAGTGCTATCGTGGGTTAAACAATATTTTCTTCTCATTTTTCTCAAAACGATGTGTTCCAGTAATTTGTAAACTGATCTCATTAATGATATTTCTTAGGTTAGGATACATAATTTCTTGGAGAAAACAAAAAAACTCCAGAAACAAATGACTGGAGATCCAAGTCAAGAAGATATGAATAGGGAGACGGTGATTTTAAGGAAACGTGTCAAAAGCTTGATTAAAAGGAATCGAGTAGTGGAGGTGAGAAAGCTGATGAAAAGTGAAGAACCCGAGTCTTGGGGTAAGGACACACAGGCTAAGGTTTGTTATTAGCAACTTTCATCTCTATGACTATGAGAGCTACTAATGGCTGGTTTTTTAGGTAAAATCTTACCTTAGTGGCTGCTTCTCTGAATCTCATGCAGTTAGGATGCCGTCTTTTGGAATTATTAACAGAAACAGCTTATGTGCAACCTCCAGTGGATCAGTCAGCTGATACTCCTCCTGATATTAGACCTGCATTCAGGCACGTATTCAGAATTGCTACAAGAGATCCAGGGTGAGAGCATCTTTCCTTTTCTGATGGTTATATCATATATGATATCCTTAAGGAGTATAATAGCATACACCTATTTATAAAAAGGGAGTCCAGAGTAGTATATCAGACTGCTAGAGTATGCCGTAACACATTCTTACAAAAGTAATTGTTCTGATAAGACTCTGACATGCCAAAAGCAGCTATCGCTAGTTGACTTATCTAGGATGAAATCAAAATGCATGCTCCTAGGTGTTGCCTGCCAGATAGAAGACTTGTGTCTTATTTTCTTTTTCACAAAATTGTCTGTTGTTCTTGCAGGAAGAACATTGTCAAGAAGTATGGTGTCATAGAATGTGATCCCCTGGTTGTTACAGGAGTTGACAGAACAGTAGGTTATTCACACTTTCTTTGTTTTAATCATATCCATATTTCACTATGACTCTATAAGTCTTCAGGTTAATTTTTTTTTAATAACTTTAGCCACCCTGTGAGAGAGCTGTTGTAATGCAACCCTTTTAAAAGCTAGAAGGTCTTACTAGATTCTGTTTCTTTTACTCGTTAGAATGATAGCATGTTCTCTCTTCCAGTCAAAGGTTTTCAAATTCAAAATAACACAACATGTGGAAAATGAACTTGACTTGAAAATATGATACCTGCTCTCCACTATTTCCCCTGTTGCGAGAAAGCAGAGTGCAGGTGTCACATCTGGATTGTTGGATTACACCTTCACAGCCATTCGCTGGAACCTTAAGTTTTTTACGAAAGACTAGTTTACCGTGCATTTTTCAGGGAGAAAGTCGAAAGAAATTCTTCTTTTAGGTCTGCCAGACTAAGAAAATCAGAGAATTACTTGACAGTTTAACAACTCCATTTTGCAGTTAATGATGTGACATTGCGATCTCGGCTTTCTAATCTTTACTTGTCTGCAGGTTAAACAGATGATGATTCCTTATGTGCCAATGTTGGTGCCACCTAAAAAATGGAGAGGGTACAATCCCTTTTCAGCTTTTATTGATAATGTCTCCATGATTCTTTCTTTAGGTTTTGGTTGTAGTTAAGAGGATTATTTTGTCCGAACATTATCAGATCTGCAGTCAAGAGAAACTTTGTGAGAACTTATCTTGGCAATTTTTATCTCAGGTATGACAAAGGTGGGTACTTGTTCTTGCCTTCGTATTTGATGCGCACTCATGGATCTAGGAGGCAACAAGATGCTGTAAGAAGTGTTCCTGCGAAACAAGTGCAGCAAGTTTATGAGGTGACAGTTTGATTCTTAATTCTTGTTCTTTCCAGAGTATAAAGCCAATTGTGTTGTGCAAAGTAATGTAGCAAGTTGTATTGTAACTATATTGACTCCTTTTGTCCAGTCTAATTTAATTTTTAAATATTGTTTATCACAGTTCATGTTCATCTGTTGATTGAATCTGAGAGTGTTATTAGCTAATTTAATTTTTAAATATTGTTTATCACAGATCATCTTCAAAATCTGAGAATGTTACTATGCTTTCTGCATTTGTTTAATGTGTGGTGTAAATATGTTGATAGATTTTTTACCCGAACTCATTTAGTACCAATACTGGTGCACTAAGTCCATCTAGGGGCTGCTGATAATTTACTTGCTACAGATTGTGCTCTAACAGATAGCCCATCAAAAGGTCTCAGCGGTTTACTTGTTATTTACATTTTTCCTGAATTCTCATGCAGGCCTTGGATACATTAGGAAGCACTAAATGGAGAGTGAATAAAAGGATACTTAGCGTGGTTGAGAGTATTTGGGCTGGAGGAGGAAATATTGCTGGCCTAGTGGATCGCAAAGATGTAAGAAACACTTTTGATGTTCCTTACCGGAAAGAGAAAAAGATGTTGTTCTAATCTGGTTTGTTGTTTGTTTATTTGTTCAGGTTCTAGTCATAAGTTATAAGATGATCTTTGTCAATATCAATCTGCTTAAATGACATTAAATCTTATGCAGCTGATTCTGAAAGTTTTTCTGGAATTTTCTGCCCCGTATAATTTTGTCCAAAAAACTGCTCTGCTTCATATGTTTAGTGTGTTATCTATTCTGCTTAAAATGTACAGTTTTCTTATCTGTTGAGATGATGGTTTCTCAATGATATTCAGGAGGTTACGAAACTTCAATTACATGGTGCTCTTTGTAGGTTGTGTTTCATTGCAAGTATTTGTTTATTTGTAGGTTCCCATTCCAGAATTGCTCTCCGATGATATAATGGAAGTGAAAAAGTGGAAATGGAGGGTGAGAAAAGCGAAAAAAATCAACCAAGAGTTGCATTCACAAAGATGTGACACGGAGCTTAAGCTTTCAGTCAGTCTTCTTGTTTGGATTCTTCTACTCATTTCTCTTTTTTGTTTTGCTCTTTTGGGTGGGCTGGAGGAGGGGAGGAGGAATAGGGGGACAATCCCGATGCCTAAGAAAGTAATGCAAATTGCTCAACTTTTGCACATATAGGTTTTTGTCTTGACAATAACTCATTTTATTCATTCATTTATTTTGATAACTGAGAGTTTCCGAGGGACAGTGGCACAGGGTTCGAAACCCAGTGGACAATGGGCCAGCATTTCTACCCTTCCACTTAAATGCCAGGCTTTCGTCTGCGGTAGAGTTCGAACCTATGACGACTGACGTGCACCTAAACCACACATCACAACCTACACTCTTACCACTAGACCAAAGCCCTGGGGCAGTTTTAACTCATTATGTAATGGACTCTAAGGGTATTACCATTTTAGGACAAGATTTAGCATTTAATTTCCAAATGCATTGGCATTTTTGCTCGAATATTTAGGAGCAAAGTTTGAGCAGGCTTTCTTTTGGACTAGGTTGCACGGAAGTTGAAAGATGAGGAAGGCTTTTATTATCCTCACAATCTTGATTTTCGAGGCCGTGCATACCCTATGCATCCTCATTTGAATCACTTGAGCTCTGATCTCTGTCGGGGAATCCTTGAATTTGCTGAAGGACGACCACTAGGAAAGTCGGGATTGCGTTGGCTGAAAGTACATTTAGCAAGTCTTTATGGAGGGGGTATAGAGAAGTTCTGCTATGATGCCCGCCTGGCATTTGTGGAAAACCACCTTGATGACATATTAGATTCAGCACACAATCCTCTGAACGGAAATCGATGGTGGTTGAATGCTGAGGACCCTTTTCAGTGCTTAGCAGCTTGCATAAACTTATCAGAAGCTTTGAAAAGCTCGTCACCACATACTGTCATCTCCCATCTGCCTATTCATCAGGTAGACTACTTGCATCTTTACTCTCTTCATTTTTCGTTCTATTCCATTTTTTCCTGGTTGGCTTGTGCCTTGTTGGTTAAAGAATGTGAAAAAGTTAATCTATGGTTATAAACAGGATAAGTTAAATCTGATAGAAGAACATTTGCCTTCTCTTTAGTGTTTTTTTTCCAACAGAGTACTGAAAAGAGCCTCTCCACCTTGGTGGGAGCAACGTCTGTGTACATCTCACCCTCCCCAGACCCCACTTGTGGGATATCACTGGGTATGTTATTTTTTTTCAACAGTGTGTCGTTCCAGCTTAGGTGCACCTCGACTATTCATCAAGTACCTGCTACCTCTCACCAACGTAGGTACCAGGTAACTCTATCCATTAAGGCTTAGGCAGACGGAAAGGAATTACCTAGTACTTTTGTCTCTTGAGATTTGAACCTTGATACAAAGGTTTACCTCCACTTTATTGACCACTACTAGGCCACACTCTTCAGGGCATTTACCTTCTCTTTAGTTTCCAACACTGGCCCCAATTTTCAAGCTTTTTTCTCATGGACTTCTGAAAAGACAGCGGCAGTACTTATTAAACATGAGTGGTATCATGGTTTTCAATCAACACTAAGAAATTTGATTTTCCAGATGTCTTAAATCTTAGATAAAAAGAATTTGAAATCATGGTAAAGGGGGTTCTGTGTGAAAGATTGTATAAGTTGCACTTACATTATGCAATGATGTTAATCCGTTAAAACAAAAGTTACCAACTTACCTTGCCAATTCCCGAAGGATGGAACTTCAAAACTTACCCAATTTGTCAGCTGATGTGTGGACCAATAATACACCTAGCCATTTGTGGGACAAAGCCTATTGCTCTGCGGAGTCAAAGTAATCATAGCGCACAGCTTCCTTGCTCAGCCCTCAGTCATTTCAGCAAATGTAAATTCAAACTTTTATGCATCTATACCAGGATTCTGATGCAAAATCATTGTAGATAATTTTTACTATACTGGCCTATTATACACCATGATACACAAGTTCTTAGGCAACCTTCCACTCATAAGTCCTAATACAATTTCCATGTCATTTGATGCTTTCTGCTACTTAATTTTAGGTGGGAGGAGAAATGGACACTTATGCCATTTGAGTTTCTAGAAGGATCTTGTTCATATCGTGCTAGTGCTTCCATGTTATCAAATTTCAGTGCCTTAATCTGTAGCATGCTCACTCTATCAGTTATTCTCGAATTCACGCCTTATCACTGCATTCCACTGGTTTAAGACTTTAAGTAATTCAGACACTGTCGATCTATTTTTGGACTGTCTTGTGCTGAAAATATTTGTATTTGACCTTTTTTTTTGGTGTGACTATTTTGTTTGGTTAGACATGTTTATCTATTCTCGTCATGTGAACAATATTCTCTTCATTCTATTATAGGATGGTTCATGCAATGGCCTACAGCACTATGCAGCTCTGGGAAGAGATAGCGTATGTTTGATCTTTGTGATTTTTAACCTTGTTTTCACTATGTTTTCTTCTGATTAGTGAACTTTAGCTTGTTCAATGATCGTCATATGCTAGAGGTACTCTGTATACCATCTACTGAGGTTCTGCAATTTTAACAGATGGAGGCAGCAGCAGTCAACTTAGTTGCTGGAGAGAAACCAGCTGATGTTTATACTGAAATTGCTCTCAGGTATATTAGACTGGTTGAGATCCATTTGTAAGTTACACCTCAAAATGAAGCTCGCCTTTTGGAGTTTGAGTTAAGCTTTTGTTTTGATACTTTAACTAATGAACCTTTTGATTGAATGTGGAGCAAATTATAATTTCTTTGAAAGGCTACAACTCTTTAGCATTCATTCTTTTATTGTCATAACCAGCATCAACTATGTAAAGTTATCTACCACAGAAAGGAAAACTAGTAAGAGTATAACAAACGGAAATTCATTTAGATTAAATTTAGTCGCGTATTTGGTTAAATTTGTTTGAGGCTAGATGGAGTTCAGGGGTATATTACTGTAGCTCATGTGTGATTAATGTCCATACTGGAAATTAGTTGTAAAACTATGAACAACTTGTTGATATAAGAAATATGATCTGGATGGTGGAGGGATATGGTGTTCACCTATGTGACAAGGATATATTGTTCTACTCTTTTGCCTTTTCTTTCTGAAGTGATCAAATGCTGAGAGCCAGAAGCCATGTTGACTTTTCTCTTTTCATTACACGACTTGTATGCACATCTTTTTTTGGATGTTCTGTAACCAGCTTTTTGCTGGCTCACATCAATACAATCTTGCTTCATCAAAAAAAAAAAGTAAACAGATGTACAGTTTCACTTTTACAAAAAAGAAAGCAAAATACATATTCATCTTACAATGTTATTAGCTCTGATCAACTTGTCAAAAAAGTTATACCAGCAATATATTGTGAATAATTTTTGTATTTTGGTTCCGCTAATGATGTTGAAATTGATTATTGATTGCAGAGTTCATCATATTATCAGAGGAGATAGTACCAAGGACCCTGCAACTGATCCTAATGCTTTACTAGCCAAACTCTTAATCGATCAGGTTGCTTTGCTTATCTGTCTTTCTGTTTATTTTCACTATCACAACTACTTTATCTTCAGGTATCTGCGCTTGTAGCTGCTAGTCATTTAAATTGTATCAATCCAATATTTGGTCTTTGAGACTTTCAGGTTGACAGGAAATTGGTGAAGCAGACAGTAATGACCTCAGTGTATGGCGTTACCTATGTCGGGGCACGTGAGCAGATCAAAAGAAGATTGGAGGAGAAGGGTCTCATTGATGATGATAGGCTGCTTTTTACTGCATCTTGCTATGCTGCTAAAGTAAGCACTGATTGTCAAATAGAATAGGAATCTACCCACCAGTTTCTATCGCTTAGTCATGTATAAGAACTTAGGTTACTGAATCTTGCTTATTCTGCTTCTCTAATAACTGTTGCCACTGCTTTACAACACATACCTCGACTTGCTTGGGCAAGATTTTATCATTAAAGAGAAAAGGAAATAGTGAGTTTAATCATGCTATTGCTAATACTTCTTTCAGTATGTACGGATATCACTAATTTTCATATGACTCAATCCGTCAAGTATCTTGTCTTCATGTATGGGGTATGGTTGGGGAAAGAGTAACGGCAGAAAATCTGGTGTATTATCTTTTTCACCAATACCATTAAACAATTAGCCTAAGAGATTTTGCAAAGGCTGTTACACAATCAGCCGTTGGTAGGAAAGGCCAACTAATTCAGCTTTATGTTGACTAGAAATTTGTCCTCATGCTTCTCCTCAGGTGACATTAGCTGCTCTTGGGGAATTATTTCAAGCTGCACGTGGCACAATGACTTGGCTTAGTGACTGTGCTAAGGTCCATACAACTTCCACCTACCTTGCACCCCCTCCCCCCTCCCTTATTTTTTTTTAACAAATATCTTTTTTAATGTCTTGCTGTCTGTGTTTTCTGTTTAGTAGCTAAATATATCATTATTGGATTACATAATAGTACGAATGCTACTAATTACAACTGAAAGAAGGTTGATTAAAATTGAAATTACGTACAACTCAATTTAAATAAAAACTTGTAGCTTATAACTGGAGTATGGTATGGGATGCAAGTCTGTACTCCAGCCAGAAGTAGTGCACACATTTACTTAGCTTATCCTATACCCAGTTCATTTTTTCTAGATAAATAAGTATTCACATCAATTGGTAGGTGAAGTGAGAATTGTCAGCCTTCCCGTCGTTCTCCAATGGCCATTAGCTAAGTAGAGACTCGCCTTTGGGACCGGTCCACTGATATTGCTAATAAGTCCTGATTTCCAGATGAATCCCTAAATAGGATAGCACTGTTTGTGAATTGTGTAAAACCAAATCAATATTTACTTATTTAGTGTATCAATGAAAATCCAAAATGTCTCAATTTTCAAATTTGAAGTTTACTGTTCTAGGACTCAAATTAGTAACATCAAACTGCATATTTCAATTTGTTTGAAATAAACATTCAAGTTCCTTGGAAATTCCCCAGAGGAATTGTAATTGGGACTTATGGGATAAACTCACAACGTTTTTGTTTTCACTTCAATGGTTTAACCTGTTATAATTTCACAGGTCATTGCTTCAGAAAATCAGCCTGTCCGATGG
Source organism: Petunia secreta (assembly GCA_029990175.1). Taxonomy (NCBI): domain Eukaryota; kingdom Viridiplantae; phylum Streptophyta; class Magnoliopsida; order Solanales; family Solanaceae; genus Petunia; species Petunia secreta. The sequence continues at coordinate 5,189,050 of JARKIP010000068.1, forward strand.
ACTACACCACTGGGTCTCCCTGTTGTGCAACCCTACTTTAAAACTCAGCGGCATGTTGTAAGTGCTTTGCATATCAAGTATCAGCGATCAAGTCTGCCCCCTTCAGAAGTTATTGTTTTTTCGAATTCAAGGGGGTTCTTATATTGTTTCCAAGTTGATTTTGGGGGTTCTTATATTATTTCCAAGTTGATTTTACATGTAATGATAATGTTTACATACAACTTCACAAGCACCAACAATGTAGATAAAGTTACCCATATTAACCGTTAAAATAGCAGAATTTTGCTTCATACATCCCTTGAGGCATGACCATGAACAGTTCACGTGACATTTATGAGAAATTTGATTATATAATGATCTTTTCCCTCGATGGCCTTATCAAAAAGAAAAGGGGGTTTGGGTTGGGGAGGGGGGGGGGGGGGGGGGGGGACAAAAGATACGTCTTAAGTAGGGTGGGACTTTTGTTTAAGAAATACCTTGATATTGAGTTGGCTTTACCTAGAGAAATGTGCTGAATTTTGGTAGGTTGCTCTTTCTGGCTCCATAATACGTTTGTCAAGTTTCTGAACTAGACAATCTGGCTTGAACCATAATACGTCTTAAGTGGAGATTTCTAAGTTCTTCAGTTCAACAGGCAAAGAAATTGCAAATTTGTCAACAGAAGTCCTATTCAGTAAAATAGGCCAACAATGAAGTCTCTCTTTCAAAGCCAAAGAACATCTATTTGTGTTGATACTTTGATCTGTGCCTGTGCAGATAAGAACTTCTCTTCAAGTTTTGGCTTTGCAGCGAGAGGGTGATTCAGTAAGTAATACTTTCAAAAGTGATTTTTGTTTCCCTGTTATGATTTCATATATAAATTCTGATGCCTATTTTATTACAATGTTTCACTCTAGGTTGAGGTCAGAAAACAGAGAACTGCTTTTCCTCCAAATTTCGTGCACTCACTGGATGGAACACATATGATGATGACTGCTGTTGCTTGTAGGGATGCTGGACTACATTTTGCAGGTCTGCCCTCCCTTGTCTTTCTAATGATATCTTAGATATAGCTGAGTTTTGAGCACCCATATGCACAGGCGTGCATGCCTTCAGGCTTCATGCAACTCACAAGAGTTGAAATTGTGCTTCTACATCTCATTTGTGAAACAGTTTCCTAAATATGAGTTCTTTTGGGTGAAGAAAGGTTGTTGTCAATAAACTTCAGTAGGGTGGGACTTTTGTTTCAGAAATACCTTGATGTTGAGTTGGCTTTGCCTAGAGAAATGTGCTGAATTTTGGTAGGTTGCTCTTTATGGCTCAGTGGTAAAATTTTCACCGTACGTCAGACATGTATACTATGCTTATATTTGTAATTTAAAGTAAGATTTTTCTGGGCCAATATTTTAGATTCTCATTTTCGTTTTATGAAAGCATGGAGAAAAGAAAGGAGAATAATGTTCTTGCTTGGGGTGGTTTGGAATGTTCACAAATTTTGAAGTATTTGATTGCCTTAAGCTGCTGAAAGTGGTTTCTTGATCAAACAATTTTGTAGCAAATGGAGGAAAGCACTAGCGCCGATTGAGGGCACAAGTTAACCTTTGCTACTTTTTTCTCCACCTTTAAGCCATACTATTTGCTTCAGCTAACAAAACATCATTGCCTGTTTTTCACACTCCCCTTTCAAATTTTTTTTAAAAAAATCAAAACTCCTGTCACTGTCCCCACCCACTCTCCACTTTCTATCTCAATGCTATTACACACCTGCTAGTATGTGAAATATGATACAGGATATGATCGTTTTCTGTAAAACTTCTTTATCTAGGATTCGAGCCCAACAGGATACTTACATGGGCAAAATTAACAAAGAAACTTATGTTGGATTTGTCATTTCTCGTATATAAATTTGCAAACTGCCGAGACTTATAAAACATGTGATCATTTACTACTTGGCCTATTCAAGCATTCGTCTTGTTAAGTTGAGAATATTTATCAAATCCAATATATTGTAGGGGTACATGATTCCTACTGGACTCATGCTTGCGATGTCGACCAGATGAACAGGATACTCAGGGAAAAGTTTGTGGAGCTCTACAGTATGCCTATTCTTGAAAATGTATGTTAAACTGAAGTTTATTTCCAGAACTACTTCATTATCAAAATTTCTAGGAGAACTTGTTATTAGAGCTCCTAGTTATTACTTTTCACTTCTGTCTCAAGCTGCTCTTATTTACATATGACATCATGTTTGCAGTTGCTTGAAAGCTTCCAGAAATCATATCCAGCACATACATTTCCCCCTCTACCAAAAAGAGGTGATTTTGATTTACGGGAAGTTCTCGAGTCGCCCTACTTCTTTAACTGAGAACTGATTGCGTTGAAAAGCTACAGCCAGAGTGGTATGTTTTATTTAATCTGAAAAAGCATGAGGCTTTATTGAGGATGATTGCTGGGACTTGTATTCCAATGAAACATGAGAGCTTAAGCTCGCTCTTCTGCTGACTCCTTTCAAGCAGCCCATGTTCGTCATGGCTTTACTTCATAGGTTCTGTTGGGTAGGGACCTAAAGCAAAATAACAGTCAGCAGCTTTGGAAATTTGCAGTAATATTGTCGCATGCTGCATTGGACCATACACAAGCTCAAACAATGACAATGCTGATGGCGCATTCCCAGAAAGTAGGAGATGATAAGTACTGAAAGATGTGGCATCCATTTCAACTTTGGAGCTGAAATTCACAACTATGTACATTGGTTCAGTTTCTTTTAGATGCTGTACAGATATAATGGAGTATATTGTATCTTTTCTAGTTTAGGATTGACCTGCTTAATGATGCTCTTGATATGTATAGTAGAAGCTAGGTAACTGTTGTATCTAATACAGGAACAATATACTTTTGTACTTGTCAAATTGTATTCCAGGGCCAATTCAGAGTGATATATGTATTTCTGCTCCTCTTTTGAACTTGAGGAGATCAAATGCAATCTGCAGTTTTAATGGTATTTTTTGTTGCTTGGCAATTCGAGAAACCTGAATTCTCTATTAAATGCATTAATTAGTGTTGAAATGAAATATTGATTGACTGATGATGCATTTAACAAAATGTATTTAACTTTTGTTCCATATACTTGCCTCTTTCCTTAATTTTGACAACCTTATATTTTCTACAATCATGTTCGACTGTCACGCAGTGAACTAATAAAACGAAGAAAAAATAAAGCTCATTCTTAAGTGGTATTTCGTGTTACCATGTAACCCAAACAAGTCCCGACTAGTGTATAAAACATGTCTAAAGCTTGAAATAACATTTATTAGTTCGATGGAACAGCAGTTGGCAAGACGAAAAATCAAGGACCAAAGTGCTGGTACACTTCTGAAACTCCCCTACAGCGTAGAGTTTCCATTTTTGCTCAAATTCAGTGAACCTCACTGAAGATTACAGACTAGTAGACACCCTCTATGTAATCGTCTATTTAGGGCGATAGATGTAGTGTTTTTCTTTTGGTGTATATAAGATGGGTTTGTCATTCACTACACCTTGTCTTACCACACAAATCCACCCAATCGATGCACAGTATAAATCCACCCGATCAATGAACACGAACCACCCAATGAACACTCGAGCATCATCATAACGATATTATTTAGTTTTAGAAGGTAACCTCACCCTTCTGGGTAAGAGGAAGGCCAACCAATGCGATGTTCCACCAAGGATTTCTTGTCCCACGTTGTACTACAAGGTGAGAAGCCAACTGAAGTGCATCCATCGCAGAAAAGGAGGTAAAACAGTATGAAAATAGTAAAAGTTGAACTCACATATTATGTAAAAAACTCCATCAAAATTTTGCATTAATAAGTCGTTTGATGGACAATTTCCGGAGAGTAACAGTTCCCGCGTTCAATAAACAAGTCAAAATACAAACTTTCCTTTATTGGAGGGAGAAATAAAATTAACTCGTACTCATTATTTGGAATGAGAATCTCATGAGGAGGACGCCATACATACAATACTCGCCAATAGTGATACAACAAGCAAATTACCAAGAACATGACCAATCTCTGTGTTCCAATGAAACAATGAGTCTACTTCTCAACGGTTGAACAATCAAACCCTTCACAAGAATTAAACCTGCAAAAAGCTAGCATACTTGGCACCTAAGAAAAGCCTTTGGATACAGAGCAAGGCATTTTTCGTGACCTCTGCATTCTCATGGTTCAACAGTTTCATTACACGCTCTTTAGCTTTGAGGTCATTCACTATAATTCGCCCAGCAGAATGGCACTGAATGAACTGCGACAAATCGTAGCAAGCGACAGCTAGTGTCCTTGGATCACTTGATGTGTCCAAAATTGTAATGAGCACCCTCAAGATCTGCAACATCAAAAAACACAAAAGATATCAGTCTTATATTGGAAGCAAATCTGGTGTACAGATTCAAACCAAGATGCAGGGTATTTATGCTGTTATGCAACATGTACTTTGCAGCCTCAAGAGACATGTAGCATGGGAATAAATTTCTAAATCCACAAGTTTTACCTGGAAATCATTCTCCTCAAAATGATTAATGTTTTCTCGCCAAAATATAGGATCTTTGTGCATTGGGGACCAATCAAGATGGCCAAGAAGGACTTCCTGCTTGTACTTATCAAACGAACTTAGTTTTTTGATGTTATCCTTCAATCCTTCTTCCAGTTGATTCAGGGCGTCCAAAAGGTCCTAGAGAGATGATAATTAACTTTATGAGTCCGAAAAAGGTTGGAGAATATCCATTCTTCAGCAGATACAGTGACATGAAAGGAAAAGAAGCGATAATATCTTGTCAAAAAAAAAAAAGAAGCGATAATATTAATTATTCCTCCATGTAATAATAAGTGAAGGCTTAATTCATATTTGACAGAACTCCTTCCTGTTTGCAACTGCGATTAAACTAAATCAAGATATAATATCAGATTAAGAACCATAAATAAGGTTCTTCACCTCATCACTCCAAGCTTGTGCTTTCAAGCTCTGAACAATCTGCAGCACTCCCAAGTCTACCAACTGAGCACTAAAGGTTGTCCCTTTGGAAATTAAATTCCGAAGAGTCAAGATGACGACACGCACAACCTATAGTTGTAGAAACACCACAGGCCATGATCAGAGATGAGCTAAGTATAGGCAAAGTAGAAATTGCATCATCAAATTTTTAAATAAATAGGGAATAGAAATAGTTATTATGCACAAGGCGGCAAGGAGGAGCTCACCTTCTCCTTTGTTGAACCTTTAACAACTTCAATCAATCGAGGGACGGCCCTCGAAGTAGCTAAGTACTCTATTGCAGGTTCATAGTAAGACAAAAGCCAGACGCAAAGGCATGTCTCGTAGAGAAGCTGTTTCAAGGAAGAAAACAAAACCAGCAAGACAACAAAGAATTATTCTTTTGGCGTCTAGCTTCCAGAGTTGCATAATACATGGAACTGCAGAACAGACTCAAGCACCTCCACTTACTAGGGCGACATGTATATAACTTATAAACAAGAGAAAAAAACCTGGATAGACTGTTGCGTGGATGCTGGTGTAATTAAAGGAACAAGCAGCTTCACTCCATCAGCTTGAACAAATGAAGATCGAACCATGGGCTCTTTCAACAGAGTTGCTAGGCAGTTGATTGTGGAAGGAATACCTCGGGTAGGATGAGTAGGCTTTTTCAGCTGCATAGATACGGCAAAATCATGATTAACAGAGTGCAAGTAACTGACACATGATAATACCACCAGGGAGAATTGAATACGTAATCCCACCACCTCAAAATTAAAATCCACCAAAGCTCCTTTTCCCTTTAATCAATTATTTACCTTCAAGAGAGGTTCAGAAAGAGCTTGATGAGAAACAAGATCTTCCTGTTCCTATTCAATGGCTTTATTTCAATGCTTCATGCTGATTAAACTAATAAACCACACATCATGATCCCTAGGCTTCTAGCCCCTTTCACCCATCCTCCACTTCGTTTTACCACTTATTTTTTTCTCTACAACCTTTATCGGGAACGCCATCCCTCTATTAAGTATGTCCACGACAGCTGAGACATCTATATGAACCCCCACCCCCAAATGTTCGCAAACCCAGTAATTGTAAATTTAGGTGGGATGGAGGAAGAAGATGTGTAAAATCAAGGACTAAACACAAACCTGTGCACAAAGCCACTCCACCAGGCCAGTCAAAACATCTTCATTGGTGGTTATTTTCTGCTTTGAACTTGAGGAATCTCCATTTGCATCAAGACCATTCTGAACTTTTGGCCTGGCACTGGAGTTTTCATTAATAGGACGCAGGGTTAACGAGTTCATATATCATTCTAATCTTAGTCTTTTGAAATCACTGACATGAGAGGGATCATGACCTTATTACCTCACTATCAAGGAGAGAATCTTACAGCTCTTCTCTTGTATGAACCAATTACCTTTCCAGAGCAATCTGGAAAAAAGAACTCATCTTTAAAAAAAGAAGAGGAATGTTATGGACAGAAAAAAGTGCATAATCGTCAGTGATTTATAAAGCTAACAGTTGAGAGACTGGGTCAACTGAGAGCAAAAGTTTGAATAGTTTTCCTTTGGCCTCATAAAATATTTGCACACTTGCATACATATTTACAAACCATAAAACTGAACTACTGCTACCTGCATCTTATGTAGTTAGAACACAACAGATCTGATCTTCCATAACTATAGCATGGAGTGGATATATTATGTGATGCACATTTACAGAAAGAGGAGATAAATTTGTTAACATCTGTTGATATATGTTAGGATGAAAGCAGGGGAAGACGGTGAATGTACATTGCACACTTTGTTACAGCGGAGGAGAAAGAAAATAGTTCTAAATGGCAAGTGTAAATAAAGTGCAGTAGACACCTTTACGTTCAAAATTACAGACCAAAAATTGAAGAGGAGAGTATTGCCTGAGGAATGGTTCATAGGTATCTTCATCTGCTAGACTGCTGTCATGGAATAGTCTTGCTCTTTTCGGGTTTGCTGGAGAGAAATAAGCATTACATCAGCCAACTTACCAAGGAACAGAAGTAGGCATTTGGACAATATTTCGTTGAAGTTGGAAAAAAGGGATTTGAAGTTAAGATTCCTTGAAAGTTTATTCATTCACAAGACTTTTAACTTTTCACCAACTGAAATCATGTCCAGTTGGAAAAAAAGTTAAAAAGTTTTGTGAGTGAAAACCGCTATGTTATTGAAATACTCCTCAACCAATTCTCCAATCATTATTTGCAAATAATGATGGCCAAACGAACATTTGGAAAAAATGGACTATAATTATTTGAAATAATAACTTATGCCCAAGCATAAAAGTTACATTTTCTCCATTTACCTGTAAGCATTTCATCAATCAAAGCCAAAACATACTCCACGGTTTCTTCCTTGAAGATGTCACGTAAAATGGTAACAAAAACGCGGACATAACCTGGACCATCCTGTAATAATTGTGTCCATATTATAATAGTTATCCAAAACTGAGACCATGATAAGACAATCGAAACCTAACAAGCTTGACCAAGCACCCAAAACTGAAATCTAAATTTATGCATGCTTAGAATCAACAACTGCAAGGACTCCATTGCTTACATAGACCCCCACGAGAAAGCCTGTAACTTGGGAAAGCTCAATAATGTATAACAATTCATTTATCCTATAATTTGGTGACACTGAATGCCGATCAATAATTGACTACTTCCAATAATAAACAAAACCTCAAAAAATGAAGGCACCAACCACAGTAGCAAGGCCCAAAAAAAAAAAAAAAAAGACAACATATATATACTTGTGTGAGAGTCAGATCTATGGCAAACTTGACGAATAAAGAGTAGGTGGTGACAATTTTATCTTTAAAGTTTTACTTCTCAAGTCATAGCTAACTCACTCAGCGTCACTGGCATGCAAAATATAAATTTACATTACCACATCTAAGACCTGTTCCTATTGTAATTTAGAAGATCTCTACCCAAATACAAGAGGAATAAGACAGAAAGAAGTATCATAAGTACAACATGCATGACTTAGATTTTGTTGGAAGCCAAAATGTCAGTCATGGCTAAAGAAACTCAAGTTAGAAATATTACATCATCCAGCAACTGGGCTTTGTAACTTTCTGCCTTCTTGTCGTAGCGCCTCAACAGCTGAAAACCTGTTCCAGTGATCAGCTTCGTGGTCATGTATGTCTCCCATGGGATATCTCTCCTCAAAACCTTAAGAAACAGAAGCACATAAAAATGTTATTGCAATCAGCTGTACTAGAAAACCCAGTTGATCACTAGCAGTTGGTTTTTCTGTCCCCCCAACCACCCCAACATACCCCACCCCTTTTTCCCCACAACTAGAAGAACAAAGCCACTTTATTTTTCTTGTTTTGTTACTCGGACTCGGGTGCGAGTGTCGGATACGGGTCCGGATCTAGAGGTCGGATCCTTCATGATCTATATATTAAGGTTCGCGGATACGGATCCAGTTATGGATACATGGGGATCCGACTTAAAAAAATCAATAATCTAAAGTAGAGTTATAAAACCTAAATTATGAGATAATATGTGGAAAACTTGAGAAAAAATATCGATCAGGACATACAAATTTCTATATACAATAATACAAGGTGTTCTATTTCCTTCAATTCCCCTCTACTTTTGTTTTCATTAAAGAAATCATTGCATCTGTTCAGAACTTCTCCATTGATTTTGGTCAAAGTACCCAAAATCAGTTGACCAAATTGGGTACGGATCCCACACCCACACCCACACCCATACCCACACGGGTACGGATCCGACACGGATGCGTCACCAAAATGAAGAGTCCGAGTAACATCTTCTATCTGACTCACTGACCAGATGTTAGACCTGCTGTTAATAAGGTCTATCATTGCCGGAAGAAGGGTGAAAATAAGGCCTAAGTGTGTCTATTTTAATTATTTATTAATGTGTATTTATTATAGCAGTTACCTAGCAGTTTTTTAGCAGTTTGTCAGTTATTTTAAGTTATTGGAATTAAGAAACAAGTCTGGACAGAAGCAGTTTTATTGGCTAAGGCTTGTCTGTAGGTTTTCTTTGGTTGTTGGAGGATAAGGCTCCTCGAAATGCCTTGGATGTTGGGTGTAATCTTATTCTAGTTTCTGTATGTTTACTTATAAAACTTATTCTACTTGTTGGTGGAAATAAAGTGTAGTGAAGTGTTGTTTAATTCTGTGTTGCTTTCTGTGTGTTTCTGAGTTTGGAAATTGACATATCAAAGTTAGGAAAAATTGGTTCCTAACAAATTTGGTATCAGAGCCTTGATGGTCTCAACCAGAATGGAAGGGAGGATTGAAGAGTTGAGAAGACATTGAACGAAATACAAGAAGAGATTGGATCAGTTCGGGATTGCATGGGACAGTTACGAGGTTGGATGCTAAAAAAAGATGAACATGACGCTGAAGTTCTTCGACATATTAAAGGAAAATCAGCGGTTCAAGCAGATCCAAGTAGAGAGGCGGATGTGATGGCACAGAATAGCGGCAATCGGGGAGGTAGTCGACAACGAGAAGAAGTTCAGCCACATATTCGCAATGAAACGCATCCTAGAAGACTGGAATTACCCTTATTCTCGGGTGATAATCCATATGGGTGGCTTAACAGGGCAGAACACTATTTTAATTTCAATGGCATCGTTGACAAGGATAAGTTGGAGGCTGCTATTGTCTGTCTTGAAGGAAAAGCCCTAAATTGGTTCCAATGGTGGGAGACAAGGACGCCGGAAGTCACACGGAATGTGTTCCGAGTAGCCATACTGCAGCGATTCACTCCATCACAACTAGGGAACTTATACGAGGTCTTGATAGGGTTGCAACAGACAGGAAGCGTGGCCGAATATAGAGAAGATTTTGAATTACTTTCAGCGCCTTTGAAAGATGCTGATGATGAAGTTTTAATTGGCATTTTCATAAATGGATTGAGAGAAGAGATCAAAGCAGAGTTGCGTCTTAGCAAACTGGGAATGCTAATGCAAATAATGGACCGAAAGCCAGCGTATTGAAGAGAAGAATTTGGCCCTTAGTCAAGCCCACTTGCAAAGAAATATGCGGCGCTTCCCAGGAGTTCAGCTCCCTTTCTAGTGAATGACAATAGCCGAATAGGAAGTTCTACAAGTCCTCACGTTCGTGTTGCCACAACACCATTTAATTCTGCATGTGCTACAGCAGCACCACGACAATATCAAGAGCAAAAACAAGGAGAAATGGTGCAAGCAGGGACGGAAACTTCTACAAGGCGTGGAGGAGCGTACAAAAGACTATCTGATGCAGAATATCAAGAGAAATTGAGAAAAGGACTTTGTTTTCGTTGTAATGAAAAATATGGTCCCAATCATAAGTGCAATTCAAAGCAGTTTAATCTGCTTATTGTTGCAACAGAGGGTGATGAAGAAGAAGGCTTAAATGAGCATTCAGAGAAAGCAACAAGAGGCAGGACAGACCAATTAAATGTTCAAGAACAGCTAGAATCACAAAAGTTAATGAAATTGTCCTTGCACTCTAGTGCAGGGTGAAACTCTATGCAGAATTGTTTCCGCATTTTCACCTTGAGGACAAGGTGAAACTCATTGGGGCGGGTAATGTTAGACCTGCTGTTAATAAGGTCTATCATTGCCGGAAGAAGGGTGAAAATAAGGCCTAAGTGTGTTTTAATTATTTATTAATGTTTATTTATTATAGCAGTTTTTTAGCAGTTTGTCAGTTATTTTAAGTTATTGGAATTAAGAATAAAGTCTGGACAGAAGCAGTTTTATTGGCTAAGGCTTGTCTATAGGTTTTCTTTGGTTGTTGGAGGATAAGGCTCCTCAAAATGCCTTGGATGTTGGGTGTAATCTTATTCTAGTTTTTGTATGTTTACTTGTAAAATTTATTCTACTTGTTGGTGGAAATAAAGTGTAGTGAAGTGTTGTTTAATTCTGTGTTGCTTTCTGTATGTTTGTGAGTTTGGAAATTGACATATCAAAGTTAGGAAAAACTAGTTCCTAACACCAGACTATATTCTAGATTTGTGCAGCATAAAAGTGGGGGATCCAAGATCTTTTATGTTTATTAATAGGTGATGTGGCTAGTGAAATAGAGAAAAAAAAAAAAAAAAAAAGGTGTCCCACTGTTCTTTCACCAAAACTAAAATAACCATGATGAATAGTCGATAAAGGAAAATCCCAATAGTGACGAATTCAACATGCCTTCAACTACCAAAAACAAAATACACCTTATAAATAAAAAAATTTATAACCAAAAAAATCTTCATCTATTATGTAATGCACATAATCCTTTCCAGTTTGTTTTTATTGTTGTTGACATGCTACATTAAACTTTCTCGAAAATAATGGAAACAAGATAAAGCAGCTAACTGCAGGGACCTAGATCCTGTGATACATGTTTAATTATAGTCCAAACTAATTATCAGAAATCATACGTTCTTTAATGTTCTTGTGTATAATATAGCTTCTCTATCGTGCTTATCCAATTGATATTACCTGCTCCGTGGTAAGCTCAGCGTTCTCCATTGTCATTGTGGCTGTGTGCCCTTCAAAATCTGAAATCCTTTAGCCTCTAACCGAATAACCAGAATCTGAATTGTTTTTCCTCTATCCTGCATAGATTCCAAAGAAGTATCTCAAACCTGACAGGTTAAAGGTTCCATGTACTTACAAAGGCCACTTAAAACAGGATAAATAAACTTATTTCTACAATGAAAAATAAATATTACAGAAAAAAAGAAATAAATATTTCATCAATCTATTTTGTTTCACTTAACTATGAGAATGAAAGGACTCGAACTTTGGATATTTGATCTAAGTATTAATTCTAGCTACCAAAGGGCATTCAAGCAGTATCTGAAACGAAACTAAGGATAACCTTGATATAACTGACTTCCACCTAGGGCTGGATTAATTTAAGAGATTAGAACCATCACTTCCTACTTCCCTATTCGCAAAGTAAGGACCAAATCTACCTCATTGGACTTGAAACCGGCTACACCAGCTTCACAACAGTTCAGGCAGTACTTTAAGTTAGCTTCAGGCAGTACTTAAAGTTACCCCTGCAAAAGTTGATCAACTAACTACTTGAGGATCAATTCATTGAGCAAGAGATGCCTCCCTGATGTGGTAAAAGATTTAATAATAGAATGGTTATCTCATATACCTACTTAGTCAAATTTAGAAAACAATGGACGAAAAAGTTCCATAAAGGAGATATCAATTAGGTACGATTAAGAATTAGACATGTTAATACATTTAGTATATAGCTTGATTCACTGGGAATGAAGAAACTCCTGGTAAGGAATTCTTCCCGATTTAAAGGATCCTGTGTGGTGTGCATCTAGATGAGTCGAAAGTGGGTTCGGGTTCCAGATGGTTAAAAAAAGTTTATAGCTTGTTTCAAGATATATGTGTCAGTAGATAATTAACAGAAAAGAAAAAAAAACATAATAGAGCATTGGAATGACTATTCCAAATGAAGCGGGATGGATATAGAACATCCATGTAGGCTATCACAATTCATTTTGGACTGAAACTTAGTTGTTGTGTGGTTATTTCAGATACTCTGTAGCTGTTGGCGTATGGTTATTTCAGACACTTTTAAAACTATCGGAGATGTATTACATGGATTAGCAATTAACAGAAAACTTCCTCAAGCAGCAGAACACTTAATCCCAAGCAATTACATGTTGACTGCTACACGTTGCTTGCTATGTACAGCGGTAGTTGGAGGCTTTCCATTATCTTTTCATTCCTGCAAATTCTATTTTTCTGTTAACTCCTCCATACATTGGTGTGGCCGTGGAGGGTAAAGTCATTTTAACCTGGTTTAAGCGCCATTTAAACTTTGCAAGTAAACTAGACAACATCCATTTACCCTTTGTCTACCTTGATGGCAAAATCTGTTCCTTCCAACTGATCCTATGATATCTTAGTCATTCCCATCACTTGATCTCTACCAAATTGAAAAAGAGATTACATGTTTCAAACGATGAACTCTTATCATGAACTTGACATGATATGTTGATGGAAAAAATCCATGTTATCCACCTTGTGTCCAAGTTGGAGAATTGGCACAAACTAATTATGACAATTACTTGTGCACTCGTGGTGATCAACTTTTATAAGCTTTCTGAAAACAATATGATTTACCTAGCGTACAAGATATCCAAAACATAAGAGCATGTGTATCTTAAATCACTCTAACATTATGTTCACACTTCTTTCTTTCGAGAAAGTATTCTCGTCATCAACCTTATAGTTTGAGCAATGCAATGAACAGTACCACTACCATGAACAAAAACATGGCTAAAACAGCAAATGGCATACTGGCAAGGACAAGTTCAAGCCCGCTGGATAATGTGGATCGACCAAAGGGAAGACCTCTGAATATAGAAGTATTGCACAAAGCAGAAGAGATAGGACAGGAATCAATCCAAGGAAGGGCCTTTGAAGACATAACGATTTACAGAGTAAATCAAAGTCCATTTGTCTGGGTATGGCATTTCACTTCTGAAGAAACTCTGTAACTGCCGAATATGCTTCAAAGCTTAAAGACTAGTTTGAGGAAGGACTAAATTTATAAGCTCAAAGCATTGACAGTAACCACACGATTACACGGGGACCTGAGACGGTTGACCACAAAATCTCATTGCTACAAGTTCAACATTTCATCCTAATACTTGGTGAATTAAGTAAAAGTCAAACATCACTGATCCAAACAAACCCAAAAAAGCATAACAATCACTGATTCAATAATTACATTGTCCACTAAAGTTTCAAGCTAGTTAAGTTCAGTAAATCAAGACTCAAACTTTATCCCCATAAACAATCACTAAACAAAGAAGAAGCCAAAAATCTAAGATCCAATACTACAATAATCAATCAAACAACAACCCCATAAATTATTTGCCACTATGGGTTAAACAAACATAACATACAATAATGTCACATTGAAGATTCAAACTTTATTTATATAAAACATTGATAACAAGCAATTCATAAGGAAATCCAAGATCCAAACTTACAATTGTTAATTAAAAGATAAACACAGAGAATTATTATCCATTAAGAAGAGATTTACAGTGAAATTAAGAGTGGAGAAACCGTACCAGGGGATGTGGGGGGGGGGGGGTGTAGGAGACAAATATGATTAGAAGAGAAAGGTGTGATCAGAGTATAAGGGGGGGTGTCACGTAAGCTTCAAATCTTGGGGGGTATACATTAAAATCTATGAATGAAGGTGGTCCATATAATAAAAGAAACTGATAAAATAGATTTTGGTCCAACATTTCATGTGTAATTACAAACAGAGGAAAATTATATAAGATAAATTGTGCTCCATTATAGGAAATTGAAATTGAGTGTACGTATTTAGCCCTGTAATAAGATGCAATTTTCAAATTTAGCACTACTGATTCGTGAAATGATTGGGAGACCCCTATATTTTCTTTTTTATTTTATCATGTGGCTTGTTTTTGTCTAAAATTGTAGTTTTACCTTAATCTTTTTACAAATTATATTGTGTGCACAACACAAACGAGTGGCAAGTGTAAATCTATTATCGTCGATTAGTCAATAATAAAGATTAAATGAGGTAAAGAATGTAAAAGCGTAAATAAATGGTACAAGAACATGTGAAGAAGAGCGAGAAGGAAAATCTAATTATCTTTATTAGGTCAACAGAGCTCGACAAAATTTTAAAGTGAACATTTAAGGTTTTGATTATATACACTGAGGAGATGTTTGGTATGGGAGATTGGGTAGAATTATTCATGTAGTATTAAATTTGATCTTAGATTATTTCATGTTTGGTTGATATTTTGAACAATATATTACTAACTCATGTATAAAATAATACACCAATCAATGTATTATTTTATCCGACCACCACCATGGAATAACTAATCTATGTATCAGTTATACATGGATAAAGGATCATGTATGAAAGTTTAGTGACGCTCAGCACGAGCCTGATGTGGAAGTAACGCTTGATACGCAAGTCATCCCCAAGAAAGGAAGCGTCAAGTATTTTGGGTCAATACTACGCGAAAATTGGGATTGACGAAGACGCCACATATTGTATAGGGGCGGGATGGATGAAGTGGAGGCTAGTTTCTGAAATTCTATGCGATAAGAAAGTGACACTTAAACTTAAGGATAAGTTTTATAAAGTGGTCATTAGACCAGCTATATGGGACAGAGCGTTGGCCAGTTAAGAACACACATTCAGAAGGTGAGTGTTGCAGAGATGAGAATGCTTAGATGGATGTGTGAACATATTAGGATGGATAAGATTAGGAATGCGGTTATACGTGACAAAATAGGAGTGGCCTAGTGGTAGACAAGACGTGAAAAGCGAGAATGAGATGGTTCGGGCATGTGAAGAGGAGGAGCACAGATGCTCCGGTGAGGAGGTGCGAGAGGTTGTTAATGCTAGGTTTATGGAGATGTAGAGATAGACCGAAGAAAAATTAGGCCGAGGTGATTAGACAGACATGACTTATCTCCAGATCACGAGGACATGACCCTAGATAGAAAAATATGGAGGTCCAGGATAAGTGTCGATGGTTAGATGGTAGTCAAGCGAATTTGTCATATTAGCACTAGTAGTATGCGTGTAAATTCAATTGTTGTCTTATTTCTCGTTTTTTTTTGCTATTTGTGTTTTTGTTTACATTTGGTATCCCTTATATATTGTTATCCATATTTTGTTGTTCTTTAGCCGAGGGCCTATCGAAAACAGCTTCTCCAGCTTGGTGGGGGTAATATCTGCGTAAATCTCACCTTTCCCAAACCCACTTGTAGAATAATACTGAGTATGTTGTTGATTTTGTTGTTGTTCGATAAAGGACCAAAACAACCAAAAGGACAAAACTATCATTCTCTTTTCCTTAGAAGCCAATAAAAGTCAAGAATCTACGGATAATTGTAAAAAAAAAAAAAAAATTAACTAACACCTTCAATTTAAAGTGCAATGTACCAAACACCAAACAAAAAATAATTCATATATTAGTAATCTCAGCATTACTAATCCCCATATTATTATTCATGTATAAGTTGTTTTTATACCAAACTCCTGAGGGTATAAAAAATTACTAATAAGTTACTCGAAATTGAGTGAAGAGAGATGTCTCTAGTAGAAGGCTCTAAAAGAAGGATAGGTAGCTTTATACTAGTTTGTTGCAAGTTCTCAATTGCTTAGACAGTTGACATATACAATTGTAAACAAATGATTGTGAATTGGTGTGTGTGTTTGCGAAATACACGTAAGCGTCAAATCCTGGGGATGTAGATTAAACTAGCGGAATGTCGGTGCTAATGCACGGGCCCAACAGTGGAGATTTAGATTAAATAATGTGGTTTCATTATGGTCATGGTTTTAGGTGTGTGATCATACAAATTAAAACATCACTTAGTGAGTGGATGAACCTGTGGTCTGTGGATCGGATAATGGAGATGGTTTCTTCAAGCAATCTGGTAAAGGTAGAAGGAGTTGGGACCATCAATTAGTCTCAAATGGTGAATTGCACAAGCAACACGACCTATTAATATATGATTCAGTAGTTTTTAGCAACAATATATGATCCTTTCATATCTCCAAGATCAGTCACAACACAAATGAGAAAAATAAGCCAGACATTAACAGGAGGAGGATGCTCATACATAGTAGTACACTTGTCTGTACAATATGTGCAAAAGATGACACAAGAATTTTGCTTGTTGTGTCCTATTCAGTTCAACAAAAGCAAAGTCAATTTAAATAAAAAACCCAAATCCTTCAGGTAATGCAAACATCTCTAACATAAAAAACACAATATATAATCCATACTTGTGTGTACCAAGTCCACCAGTAGTCCTAATGAATGGGTTGCACTTTAAGGCCAATGAGCGAGCTGTGCGCACAGAAAACATTAAAAATCTTAGTAGTGATTAACTATTTAGCTAATAAAGTTGAGGAAATCCTAGTAGTTGGTATCAATCAAGTGCAGACTTTGATGCTGCTATTTCCTTGAATTTGTTGCATCATTTGGTCTCCATTTTGCCTCTTCTTGCTTAATTTTATGCATGTGATTCTATCCCTAGATTAGTGATACTTATAGCTCTATTGTATTCCTAAAATCGGTAAACAAAGACTGGCGACACATATTCTATCTGTTTTTCTAACATAAGATATTTTGGGATTATCAAGAACAACTTGGTACATGTCCAATATAATCCGGTGTCAGTTGATTGATGTTTCTTTTTAGTACCATGATACCACTAAATTTGAATTCATCTCAAGTAATATATATAGTCAAAGACGCAGTAAAGCCGACTAATAGTATGTATATCTTTTATTGCAACTACAAATTAAAGGCTTATCCATTGCACGGAAAAACTATACTTCTTATTATTTATGATGAAGAAAGTATCATATACATAATGCAACTCAACAGACAAGTAAAGCTGATTAACATCTAATCAGAGGTTCCAATGGAGGAAAGTAAGAAAATACAGGGCTTAAAAGAGATTGTTACAGAACTCATTAATCTAGTCAAACATGTAAGACCCTAGTAAGCTGAGAGCCTTGACATCTTCCTTTCTCGTCTTGTTATCCAGGAACTTGTAAGATCTTCATTATGGGATGTTCTCGTAGCTTTGGACATCCTTAAACATCAGCATCTTCCTCGATCAGGACATACTTATCATTGGGAATGTGATCATCAACCATACGATACTCCTCATCCTCTGATTTATAGTGCACAAGATAACATGAACTCACAATTACAAAGGCTACTATCATGAGAACCAGAATTAACTGAGATAACTGAGGATGATTCAACCAATATCCAATAACACCTTCAAAGCTCTTCTTCTTTTCAGTTTTCTCAACATACTTATCATTGTTGGGATAAATTAAGATTTCTAATGCGGGGTCAAAGAACTCATCAACACCATGCACTATTACACGTCCGTTGTTGTACACATTCCATTCGATGACATCAACATTGTTAATAGAAACCTGTTCATGCTGAGGCAATGTAGTAATCACAATAGAGTGGCCAGGGAGTAGGGTTTCAAGTTTAGAATACTTAGGAATGGAAGTTTCGAGGATTTCTTTGTTGATTTTTAAAGGGACAACTTGATATTGAATCAATCTATAAGGAGGGTCGGGATATTTCGAGACTAGTTTGAGCAAGCCTTTTTCAGTAGGGCAGAATATGGTGAAAGTTGTATTATTATTTGGAGCTGAAGATATAAGACGATTTAGGGTGCTTTCAAGAATAACTGACATGGAAAGGTAGCCTTTTTGGAATAATGTGTTAGGAAGGTTACTGCTGGTGATTGGATTATTATCAGAAGATGAAAAAACTTGGGTTGAAAGGCTAAGGAAAGAAATAATGAGAATAAGCAAATACCTGGTTGATGATGGCATGATGGAGAAGTTAGAGAAGCTCTGAAAATCTTCAATGATAGAATGGAGTTTCAACCTAATTAGGTTGTCTATTTATAAGATGTTTTTTTTAACATAAACCTAGGGGGAGTGGGATTCTTGTTACCTTTTCCTGCATGAACTCGATTGTAGTATAGGAGTAATATTTAGAAAACTTTTTACACCGACATTCTAAAAGAAATTTCACAATATACAAAATTAATTACACATATTGTTTGCTGTAAGTTCTCCTTAGACAGTTGAGTTATGCAATTGTTGACAAATGATTGCAAGTTAGCGGATCCTTGCGTCTGTTTGCGGAAATACAAGGCAAACAGAGAAATCCATTTTACAGTTCTAATTTAGCACATCAACAAGAAGATAACACTGAAGGCATGCGAGTGCAAATTATTACTATCAGATTCACTGTTACTTAAATGGAACTGATGGTTAACGCCAAGTCGCTGACTACATCAACCAAATACCATATACTTCTTCTAAAGCAAAAACAAAAAAGGCTTTCTAATTTTGATACTTAAAAGAAACGGATTTCAAAAGGAGATCATAATGGCTGAGATTTTATTGAAACTATACCAATAAATGACCCTCAGCTACCATAGGAGCTAAAAACTCCAAATGCCTTTGCCATTTTTATTTTTTATAACAGTGAGATGACTTCCTGAAGATACAGATGATCAACTCAGCAACCACAGTAAACCATCTTCCCTCTTGAAATAGTTACAACTACACACTAACTGGAGCATAATGGGCCAAATGAACACGGCTCGTCTCTAAATTATGTAGGGAAATTTACATTGAAACAATCTGCTGCATAACCTATTCAATTCGTCATCAACAGTGTTCTAAATGGTAACTCTTCATACAATTTTTTTGTTGTTGTTGCTGACGTCCCGCAAAGTTGGCTCTAGCCTGATAATTGTCATGGGACTGGCTGCGACAGTCCCGGGCAGAATGGCCGACACGGTCGCATAGTTGGCAAACCAGTTTGGTATCATGTCGACCAGCGTTTCTTCGAGACTTCCAAGGTTGGGATCTGTTGGGTTGATTGTTGTTTGCATTGCTAGAGCGTCTATAGTTGTTGTTGTTGCGAGACTCTGCTGGAGACAGAGAAGTGCAAGTATCATGATGTTTCAAAAAGAGTTCATGATGGAGTAACTTCTCATACAACTCTTCATATGATATGGTAGTATCGCGTGCCCGAATATCTGCTGAAAATTCTTTGAAGTCCGAGCCAAGACCAGGGAGTATCTTCACAATAAGTTCCTCATTGGATACAGGTGCACCAGCTGTAGCAAGCTCATCGAAGAGAGAGCGAACTTGATGCATATAGTCCGCAACAGGCAGAGCATCCTTTTCTAGACGAGCTAAGCGATCACGGAGACTGAAAATTCACGTTTGGGATTTATTTGCATACGCTGTGTGAAGCGCATCCCAAGCAGCCTTTGAAGAGGTCGTTGTAGCAACAGTTGCAGCAAGTGTAGGATCAACTAATACGAGGATGGGATTTTGAATCAGTTGATCCTGTCGAAACCAAGTTAAATATGCAGGGTTGGCTACAGTTTGATTGTAAGAGGAGATGGTTTCAGGAGGAGCAGGAGTAGATCCATCAAGATGGCCATAGATATTGTGTCCACGCATAAGCATAGATACCTCAGCCTTCCAAAGGGAAAAATTGTGGCTGCCTGCAAGCTTAATAGGAAGCTGTGTAACAGGATTAAACTGAATAATAGCGGTGTGGTTCATGGCATCAGAATTGACAACAGTAGAAGCCATTTGGGTAGGGTAGGACTGGGAAAAGAAAAGTAGGATCTGACTTGCAAGAGTTCTTTAAGCTCTTGATACCATACAGAGTATAGGCTGAAGAATGAATGGAAAGAGCTATGTTTTATTAATGAATAATGAGCTCTTTATATAGAGCCAATGTACAATAGATTTTCCTATAATGAAGGAGTAGATAACAAAAAATAAATGAAACAATTTGAACTCCTACTGTACAGGCTAACAGAGAGATAAGAATAAACAAAATCTGCTATAATAAAGGAAAATAGTTTAGACAAGTTAAGAGTCCTTCATAAAACTATCATTCATCAATTTGTGCATTGTAGGACAAACTAGCAAACTGTAATTTACCAAACCAAGATGTAGAAGGAGTTGAAGGTTCATTGGAGGAATTTGAAGGTGATATTGTTACGGATATCCTACCACTTAATTCTCAGTTAAGTGATGAAGAACCGAGACCGCTCTATATTAGTATGGAATTTCAATCACTCGATACTGCATTTTAGTTTTATCTTCATTATGCTCATCGTAGTGGTTTTAGTGTGCGTAAAAATAGGATTAGTAGATCAAGAAAAGATAAATCAATTATTGGTCAAGAATTTGTTTGTTCAAAAGAATGATTTCATTCAAAGAAGAGTCTTGAGAGTAATCAGCAACGAGATGAAACTAGAGAAGAATTAGCTAAAAGACCCCCTCAAAGTGTTGAATAAAAAGTTTAACCTTTCCATTTCTTTTTGACTTATTTTTGGAGAGAGAAAAACTTAAGTGAGTTTAAGTGGGACCAAGGGCTGGATTAGTATTCTTAGAAACTTGTGGGTGCAAAACAATAATTCCTTAGGGTGCAAAACATAAAAAACTTGTGAACTCTTTTGAAATAAAAAAAGTACCCGGGTAATTAAAACATAACGGATACAACATCTACTCTATTTGGTTGATCATACACTACTGCGTGCCATTCCAATTTTTACTCTCAACTTCTCCTATTTTCTCTCTATCAACTGCCTGCACGACTTCATAACTGCTGTGAGTGTTTTTTTTGAGTTATTTAAAGGATCTCTGTGGGTTAAGCACATTATCGACGAAGAGCATAAACAGGTACGCACTCGATTTTGTTAGGGTTTTTATTTGAAATTTAACTCTGTATTTTCTTCGATTAATGGCTATTCTGCATCTTTACATCTTGATTTCGGGTAATGGGTTTTGTTATTTTACCAGTTTATACGCAATTTTTTATTTTGGTTTTCGGTTTAATTTTTGGGGGTTTTTCTTTAACTTTCGTATTAAAATGTGGTTTGTGTAGGTGTAATTTTTGGGGGTTTTTTCTTTAACTTTCGTTGTAAAAATGTGTTTTGTTTAGGTGATTAAATGCCTAGGGTAAAGCACGTCGTTCCGAAAGGAAAAGGTCCGCGAACTTGGGAAGAGCGTAGAGCAGAGCTTTTAGAATACAAGAGAGCTAAGGAAAAAAATATACGTACGCGTAGGTGGTCCATGCGTAAATCAGCACAAGAAGCTTGGGTGTCTTCGAACATCCCCACAGATTTTGTCAAATGCAAAAGAAGAAGGGTGGAGGAACATGATGACAGTGATGCCACATACACTGATAAAGATGTTGGTGGTGGTCAAACAGAGGTGGGTGACAACTTGAGTTCAAAAGGTGCATCTGCTGATACCTTTGATCTGATAGATAGATTTCAAGCTGAAGATGGAGTTGGTAGTAGAGCTGCTGCTGCAACAAAAAGAAAAGGAAAGACTGTTGTTATTGATGATTATGAGGATGAGGATTATTCTGGGGAGGCAAGTAGGAAGAGTGCTGGAGAGGAGGATCAGACTGGTGCAAGGGATGATGGAGTTTATAAAGGGGTTGATAGGGATCAGGCTGGTGCAAGGGATGATGGAGCAGATGATGGAGTTGATAAAGAGGGAGATGAGAATGATGAAGAGGATGTGCATCCTCTTGACAGATTAAGTATTCCACAGAAGGTGATTGACATTGATGTCAGTACCTTTAGGTTCAAAACCTGGTTGTCAAGGTTTGAATCAGTTAATGCAAAGATCTCTGTGAGATCTTCAGTGAAAAAAATTTATGACTTCAAGACCAAGCTGGCAAAATTGGGGCTTGAAAAGATGTTTAGGAGATCAGTTTTTGGGGATTTCTTAAACCTTTCTGAGAGTTGGACCTTCAATGGTCAGCTGGTGCACTCAGTGCTTTTGAGGACTATTAGGCAGTCCAAGAAAAAACATAAGATGTGGTTCTTAATAGATGGTAAGCCAGTCTATTTTGGCTTGAGGGAGTTCTACTTGATGACTGGCTTAAACTGTTGTCAAGAGCCAGATACCAAATTGAAGGCCAAGTTCTTGGCAAATGGTGAAGGATTTCTAGCTGTGGTGGTGGGGAAGTGAGGGCAGAAAATCTACTGTACTTGATGGAGCAGAGACAGTTCTCTAAGAAAGAGAAGCTAAAGTTGGCTCTCCTGTGGTTCCTCCATATTGTTCTGATGGCCAGTGACAAAACTAAAAATGTTGAGAAATGGTGGATCCAATGTGTGGATAACCTGGACTTTTTCAGCAAGTACCCCTGGGGTAGGCTCTGTTATGACTTGACAGTGGACTACCTCTACAATAAAGTGGATTTTGCGAAGACCCATCGACAACATGTAGAGGGAAAAGCTGCCGGTTATGCACTGTTTGGATTCCCATGGGCCTTTCTTGTAAGTATTATTATTTTATTTTTTAGTTTTATTAAGAATGATTGTGTGAAAACATAAGTAATGTGACTGTGTTATTCATGACAGACATGGATATATGAGGCTGTGCCCTTGGTTGGCCGTAATGCTGGCAAATCTGAACAGTCCCCCTTGCCAATCCCAAGTATGCTGAGGTGGCAGCATACAAGAAGAAATTTGGGAGATGTTGATGCAGGCCATCAAGGAGCTAGACAGGTATGTACCAATTCAATTTATTAAGTATGTTATCATTTAATGATTACTTAATTTATTAATTATTTTATCATTTGATGACAGGTTTTGCACCCTTTCTTAATCCCAACAGTGCAAGAAGTTGAGGGTTGCAAAAAATTTGTCTCTCCTCATGCTGATGAGGTCGATGATCCTGCACTGGACAGGGTTAGGGCTATGCTGGAGGGGGTCACTGGCATTAAGTACATTGTAGATGAGTATGCTGATGAAATGCACAAAACTGCAAGCCAGGAAGATAGGGGTTATGATGTTGATGATGCTGGTGCTGGTGATGGTGTTGATGGTGGTAGCAGGGGAACTTGCAGGCACTGTGGGCATGTGCAAGGTGTGCTGTCAAGAATGTTGGAGGTGAGTGAGGAGATTTTAAAATTGTTGAAAGAGAAAAAGGTGAACAGTGAAAGGAAAACAAAGTCCAGGAACTTGATGAAGAGAAAGCTGTTCAAGCAAAGGAAGCTTGTGAAGAGAAAAAAGAAAGGTATCTATATTCATTTTTATGATAATTTGATTATTTTTGTCAGTTTCTAAGTATTTCCTTTTAGTTGTAGTGAATGAAGGGAATAATGATGAAGAGAAGGATGAAGATGTGAGAGAAAAAAATGCGGCAGTCGATGAAGAAGAAGAGATTTTCCATGATGCTCAAGTTCATGGAGCAGATGAAGAGATGACTGCAGATGCTGCAGATGCAGAAGAAGCCAGAAATGAAGCTCAAGTTGATGGAGCAGATGAAGAGATGTCTGAAGAAGGAGACAATGTAGAGATTGTTGAAGAAGCTAGAAATGAAGAGATTGTTGAAGAAAATCGCGAGAGACAAACGACATTGCAGGTGGATGAAGCTAATGTTGCTGTGAATAAAGTGCTTGTAAGTCTGAATGTTCAGTTTCCTTTAGAGAATATTGGAACAGATAATGTTTGACGGGTTCCAGTATTAATGATTGGTTTTCTGGTTTTGTATAAGTTGAATGTTGAACTAGTAGTTTATGACAGTAGTTGATGGTTAACTTTAAACTTGTTAAGGTATATTCTATTGATGACAATCTAGTATATTCTATTATGGTTATCTCTGGTTATCTCCTGGTTAGTCATAGACAAGTGTATGGTGGCTGACCTTGTTTTTGGACATGAACTGTGGGTTTATTAATGCAGGGTACTTGTTAGGAGAGAACTCATTTCATTCATTGTTCAATGTTTCAATTATGGTTTGCAACTAATAACATGTTTCTCCTTATGTGCTCGCGACTCAAACAATAACGAAGCTTTTATAACAAAAACAAAACAGAGCTTTCCCGACTACATTACAATATCGATGATTTTATACAAAAACAGCCAAATTATTGGCCTTAAGTTTATACAAAAACAGCCAAGTTATTGGCCTTTATACAAAAACGGCCAAATGATTGACCTTATGTTTACACTGCGTCAAAATAATAATACACATATCCGGATTATGAACAAAATTTACACAGTGTCAAAATAATACACATACTAAAAGAAGCGAACTACTAGGAGATCCATTTAAAAAACGGAGCAGATAACACAACCAGCTACCATCGACTTAATCAACATCTTAAGTCGATGACTCTTCTGCTCAGCTTCTTCCCTCTTCTTCTCAGCTTCTTTCAGCTTCATTTCACCTTCCCTCAGCATGATTTTCAGAAAATTATTCTGCTCTTCACATTCACTCAGTAGTTGTCTCAGTAAAACACAATTGTCTTCGGTATCCTTAAGCTTTCTAACCAGGTTCCCAATCACACTCGATGCTGCTGCAGGCAGTGGTCCACCATCAAACCACCGAAAGTAGTCGCACCCACCATTTGACTGCATTATTTAAAAAAACCCAAGAAAAAATCAGTACATTAACAATAAATCAAAAAAAAAAAAAAAAAAAAAAAAAAAAAAAAACAGAACTATAATGTATGAGTAACACAATTTTGGAGTTTTACAACTCCCAAATCTGCGGCCAGGGTTTGTATTAGTGCGAGAGGTCCTCAGCTTCGTGCTTTTGCCACAAAAACAGATATCGGCTTCCGCTGCTATGTTGGAGCTGGACGAATCTTGACTCATGATGTTCTTTGAGTTGTTTGATTTTTTAGCTGGTGAAAGAGAAGGTTTTGAAGAATTGGGTGGGTTAGGTTTGATTTGTGAAATAGAAATTGTTTGGGGAATTGTTAAATCAGCTTTTATATATTTGGGGATTTGTTTTAAAATATTAAAGTTAATATTTAAGTGAGGCGGGAAATTTGGGCTCCATTTTCCGCTCAAATTTTTTGACTTTTGCCTAAGCCACGTGACCTGGGCGTGACGTGTTCCGTGTTTGGGTTCGGGGTTTGGGGATTTGGGGTTTGGGGTTAGGGTTTAGGGTTAGGGTTAGTGATAATCGACATATAGTAGTCGATAATCAACTTTGTATCTTGAAAATTAACATATGGAATTATTCTCGAATCCAAAAAGTGTAATACTGTAATTATTCATCGAAAAGTGTATAAATAATGTTATAAATGAACTGCACTAACTTAATACATGCTTATACTTAAGTTATGTAGTATTTATCCCATCATTCATGGTGTAACTAGATATATGAGTCGCAATACTAGGCATTGCTTACCAAGAATTGACGTAATAGGCTTATGTATTGACGAGTTACACCCTTGTAGGCATCAGTGAGTTGTTATAATGTATTAAAGTGGTCACTAATGTTAGATGGGCACATTATACCATCACATATGGTGTAACAAGACATATGAGTCGTAACACTAAGGCATTGCTTAACAAGAATAGACATAGTAGGCTTATATATACATGAGATTTTCCCTTGTAGGCATCAATGAGTTGTTATAATGTATTAAAGTGGTCAATAATGTTAGATGGGCACATTATACCATCACATATGGTGTAACAAGACATATGAGTCGTAACACTAAGGCATTGCTTAACAAGAATAGACATAGTAGGCTTATATATACATGAGATTTTCCTTTGTAGGCATCAATGAGTTGTTATAATGTATTAAAGTGGTCAATAATGTTAGATGGGCACATTATACCATCACATATGGTGTAACAAGACATATGAGTCGTAACACTAAGGCATTGCTTAACAAGAATAGACATAGTAGGCTTACATATACATGAGATTTTCCCTTTTAGGCATCAATATGTTGTTTTAATGTATCAATATGAGCTCTAATACTCAAATGGGGTCCATATACCAACACATATGGTGTAACAAGACATATGAGTCGTAACACTAAGGCATTGCTTAACAAGAATAGACGTAGTAGGCTTATATATACATGAGATTTTCCCTTTTAGGCATCAATATGTTGTTTTAATGTATCAATATGAGCTATAATACTCAAATGGGGTCCATATACCAACACATGAGTTGTAACAACACATATTAGTCATGATTTTTTTTGATTTTATTTGAAATTACACTAGGTCGATAATCAACCCTTTCGTGGTTGAGTTGGTTAATAGTCGATTAGTTGATTTGGTTAATAGTCGATTACCTTTGTCCAGTCAAGTCCCGACTTTTTATTTTTCTGATACGTTTCCCTTTTTCAGAAAATTCTCCCATTACTTAAATATTTTTCGTATTACTTAATATTTATTTTATTTACATTTTCCAGTAAATATTATTATCGTTATTTATTATTTTACTTTTATCTTTTTCTATTTATATTTTTATTTTTTTGTCATTTTCTGATTATTTCCATTTTTGCGAACCTATATATTGATTTATCTACTTGGTGTTGGTTGATTATACACCAAAATGGAGTATGGACAGTTAATCAAGAATACGCAAAAAAAAAAAAAAAAAATGGGGAGCGAGAAATTGAACGAGAAATTAAATGAACAATCAGATATAATAATAATAATAATGTCCAGTGGGCTTTTCATTTATAATAATTTTAAAGAAAAGAGTAATCACAATGAAAACTCTTTTCTTTTTACATTTAAAAATTAAAAAAAAAAACTAATTATTACGAGGGGAGGGGGGAGGGGCGATGTAGTTGTCCAGATCCTCCCCTGCTCGTTCCATGAGCACCCTCAACATCCTAGCAGCACGGCGGATGTTCATCTCCTGCCTCCTACGATCATTACATAGGAGGCGGATAAGCCTGTCTATGTCAGCACGAATCAGCAGCACCTCTGGGTCGTTGTTCCTGAGATTGAGAATTCCTCCATTGCCATTCTTGTTGTCGTTTCTGGTGGCACTTCCACTTCTACTTGCAGTGCCTGGAGCTCTTGCCATTATAAGATGAGAGTGATTCTTGAGTTGTGTTGTGGATTGTTGGATCTTATGACTCTATTTATAGGCTCCAAATCAATGCAACCTTTGGTGTTCCCAGAAAAGTCTCATCGTTTCAAGTGGCAATTATGAACAGCCACTTCGTCTAACCCAATTTCGGCTGCTTTCAATGACAGGGCGCACGCGTGTATTAAATGCGTTCAATCACTTTATCAACTGCATTGGGTCAATTAATCTACGTTATTTTTTTTTCAATAATCAACCCATATAGTGTCTATTAATCGAAAATGTAAATACTCAACTGGTTGTAAACATGTCCACCATTTGGTGAACTCAAATAATAGTCATTTTTATAAAAGACACTTAAAATAGAAATAAAATACATTAACGAAACTATTACAATCAGTTCAAATTGTTCCAACAAATAACACAGTACCAAATTAAGACAACCACATCTAACACTACTTAAACACACCAAATTATCACAACTTAAGCTAATACACCAAATCAGAATTGCAAGGTTGATTATCAACCTCGTATCAAAGCAGGGCAGGTTGTCCTCTTATGGCCACTTCTCTTGCAATTTGAACATCTATTTTGCCTCTTCCTTGAGAAAAAAGTTTCACCAACTGAGGAAAAACGATTAATTCTCCTTCTACCCTTTTTGGGATCGACCATCGGTGGAAGAATTCTTCTATGAACTACCTCTGGAGGAACCATCCATTCTTGCTTCGGTGGCATTGGATAAACATTTTCTTCATACGCACACATGTAAGTCTGAAGCCTATAAAATGGACAAGTGTAATGGTACGCGCTAGCACCATATTCATCTCCATACCTAATCCTTAACACTGCAAACGCATGCTTGCATGGTATCTTGTCCAGGTCAAACTCCCGGCATGTACATGTTCTGAAATGAAGATTGACAGTGCGGGATAGGCCATCTCCAACCACAGTGTACTTCAGTACTTCCACGTTCCCGCCTGCATGATAAGCAATCAATTTGTTTCCTTCAAGCATATTCTGATTCAATTTTGTTTCAGCACTGGGCACCAAAATGGTGTTGTGTTTCTTCATCTCCTCACGCCTCTCAATGAACTTGTCAGTAAACCTGCGAGTAATAGCATTGCACAGTCCCAGGATGGGGTATTCTCTCTCGTCCTTGAACATTGCGTTGAGGGACTCGGAAAGGTTTGTGGTCATTACATCGTACCTGTTTCCTGGAAAATATGCTCTCGTCCACCTATGGAAGCCCACTTCATCCTTAAGACAAGCAGCTGCAGCAGGGCATTTTGATGCGAGCTGGTTAAAAGCATCGCTGAACACTTCAAAACGGTACGCCTTCGCAGCGGTGTAATAATCCTTCAAAAATGATCCACACTTGAACCTTACGCGCATGTTCTCAGCAAGGTGCTTGGTGCAACAGCCATGAGATGCTAAGGTATACACCCTTCTAATCCCATTTGCTATGGCCTTGGCGCGATCGGAAATTATGCACAGGTCCGGTGTATTGGGGACTACGTGAGCCAGCTGTTCAAAAAAGAATTGCCATGAACTATCGCACTCCTTGTCTACCACACAAAAAGCCAATGGATAAATATGGTTCTCCGTGTCCTGAGCGACAGCCGTCAACAAAACACCGCCGTAGGTGGACGATAAATGTGTCCCATCGACTGATATCACCTTCCTCATATATGTAAACCCTCTAACCCAAGCTCCGTAAGCTACAGAAAAATACTTGAACCTCCCCTGTTCATCAACCCTTAACCCAGTCTTGCTGCCAGGATTTAGGCTTTCCAACACAAAACTGTACACATCTAAAATTGCGTAACTGTGCTCCGGACTGCCCCTAACTAAAGCCTTTGCAATTTCTCTTCCTTTCCAGCACTTCCAATGACTTATCTTACTATTCAGTTGTTGATCCAAAGCGCTCTTGATATCTTTTGGCGTCAACCCTTTGCCTTCAATAAACCTGTTCTTGAAATATTCTCCGATGACATCCGCTGAAGCATGTGGATGATGGCTTGGTAGATGTTGCACCCCACAGGTGTGCTCTTTAAAGTATTTGGTGATCACAAACCTATTGGAATTAACATACTTCATGGCGCGCACCATCCACCTGCAGCGCGCTTCTACACACGCCACGACATACAGGGATTTAGTACTCTTCTTTGTTTTGAATGTGAATGGCTTCTTCATTGAACCCATCTTCAAAGCCACAACCAGACTCTTCTTGGTATCGAAGGTTTTCCCAGTATGAAAACATGTGCAATCATCAACCACATCACCCAAATTGCTGCCTTGAGTGGGAGCAGATTCGACAACACAGTTGCTCCCATTTACAGCGGGTTTTCCAACCTCTGGATCTTCAATAGCATTTTCTTCTTCACTATCCATATCACCAGCAGTATCACCAACTCCAGCATCACTGCCATGATCACCCGTAATCTCATTGAATAGTGGTGGCCGTGGTGGTCTTGCAGAATCAGCTGCACCATTAGTGGCAGCATTTGAGCCTGCTTGAGAGCTCTCGCCAACAAATATCTTTAAAATAGGCCTGCTACCATTATTTCCAACATCGAGCATATAGATATGCAAATCATTATCATTCCTTATAAAAGAAGGAGCCACCTTACCCCTCGTAGGAGCAGCACTAAAAACATAGCTAATTGAAACTTCGCTGCGATGGCACGTTAAGTTGCCGCGATCGATTAATTGGTCAATTAACTGATCGTAGGTACATTCCAAATTTAATGCAATAGGGATTGTTGTCTTTGTCCTAGATTGCCAATTCCAGCATTTTGGGGTCTCAATCCATTCACCCATAAAGTCAGCACCTACTACTACGAAACCCCCCATCTACTTCAACGAAGTCGATGATAAACCAAATGTGGTCGATGGTCGATGGTCGATGAAATAACGCAGTAGTTCTGCAACAATGGCGAACGAATAAAAAACAGCTTGAACTTCTTACCAGTTGAAGAAATGAAAGGATGTATGTGCAAAGACGGAAGTCCAGACCAATTCACTTCAGATTTCCATCCACATTAATCGCATCGAGACGTTACAGCCGCAACAAGAAATTTCAAGAAAAATGGGTTCCAAAAGATAAAACAGTTATAGATCGAGATGACGCAGTTCTTGATGAGTGAAATAGAGCAAAAAACGAAGCTCAAATAGCCATTGAAGGCGCAGGTGGTTCTGGGCGGGAAAGCTTGGAGGGAAGAAGAAGGCAACTGGGGGTCTAGGGGTTTTGGTGGGAGGATTTAATTATTTTTTTGCTATTTTAGGTAAATAATAATTGTTTATATAGTAGACCAAAGTGTAGTTTTTGTAACTTGAGGGCTGGGGGTTTGAGACTAGAGAACTTGGGTAAGATCATTAGTGTTAAATGGTCATTAAATAATTAAAGGGTTATACACCCAATTTTTAAGACTTGAGGGTTATTCCCTCTATTTCCTTCATTGCAGAGGTCTTTTAGCCAAGTCACCCATGAAACTAGAGAAGGCTGCAAAGTGATGATATATTTGTTCGAAAAAGAAGAAGGAAAGTGGGTTATTACTAGGCTTATCTCATACCACAAAAATTCCTGCGATCAAAAAGAAAAAAGTCGGAGGCTCAAAAAAATCTTGTTGATCTACTTGATACTTTGGGTGTTCGTCCAAGTAAAATTGTGTCAGTATTGATTAATCAAGTCGGGGGTGTAAAGAACCTCAACTTAACAGGACAAGATATTCAAAATTATTTGAGAACTAAAAGACAAAAGAATCTTGAGAAAGGAGATGCCCAGTTGATGTTTAAGTATTTTCGAAAGCACCAATCTGAGAGCCCTGGGTTCTTTCATGCAATTCAGATGGATGTAGAAGCTAATTGCTTTTGGATTGATGCTAGGTCTAGGATAGCTTATTGAAGGATTACACACAATCCACGAACATACAATTTGCTTAGGGTTTATCTGTATTTGTTTTACTAGTCCACAACGTAATCACATATTATAATATGAACACGAACTAGGCTATATAGGATTTAGTTTGAACACTTATTAATAGATCTAATGTATGCATCTGTAGATCAGTATGCATCCAAGCAAAGCTACCTTATCTTATTTTTTTGACAGCTTCTTGGGCAGTGCTAACTATACTTGATTTCTTATGCCAAGATTTTAACAAAAACGTCGCTAAAGGTTATAAGTATGTAAACATAAAATCGCGAGAAACAGAAAATGTGATTTTTAATGAAATCAATTCAGCTTTGTCAGCATCTCTGAGAACCCAAATGAACTTTTGCAGGCTGTTCTCTAACCCAATGGCGAGTTCTTCGATTTCTTCATTCGACAATGAAGTAGTTGTTCCAAAAGACGCATATATCACTGAGTCTGGTTCTTGTTTGTCTAGCCAATCCAGGGTTTGGTGACGTTTCTGTGAGTCTTTGTTCTGCTCAATCAGCAGCAATGGATTGAATGGACCAATAGCCCATAGGTTTCTGCCAGCATATTCTTTGGCTACTAAATCAAGGTATAAACCTTCTATTACTCTGGATGAATTGTATAGTTCTCCAGAAGCTAATTTTCCCAAAAAGGGATTCTTGTTTCTTCCACAGTTCCAATACCTCTGGAGTAGCACCGTTTTCGATTGATGTAATGTCCTCACATATCTCAGATCCAGCTTGGAAAGGCTTTCCTTTGGCTTCCCAGAAAGATGAAAACATATAGAAAGCTGAGAGACTATTAAAACAATAGCACTCAACATTTGGAAATGCTGCTACATCCTCTAGTACCCAAGTCATCATCAAATCAAAAATAACTCTGATGGTTCAAGCCTAAGAGTTGGCGTACAAGAGAGGTCATTGGCTCACGGAAATTGTTGCATTAAATAAAGGGAGAAATTGGCTAGGGAACTTATGAGCTTTATTAGGATTAGGAGGAGGATTTTCAAAAGGTGGTATAGGGAATTCATGAAAATGTAGGTCTTTAGTTGTGTGAGGGTCAAAACCATGGACACGAGACTTAGCCTGGCGAATATGATTGGTCGTTCCAACATAGTGTACTGGGATATTATAGGAGGAGATAATCCTAGAGAGGTGGAGAAGCTGGTTCAGATGGCCTTGTGCTGGAAGTGGCACCATAACCACAGCCACTTGTGCATCTTGAACACCCTTCTGGCCATTACTTTTTGTGGGGTAGTTTTCTGCCATTGTGAAGGTTTAGAGTTTTGCTGTTTGATGAGTAGTTTTTGCAGCTTCTAAAGTTCCTTGAGCTACATGTATAGGTGAAAACATAGATGCTTTTATGATGATTATGTCTCCGCCTAGCCCGCAAGGTTTTTGGTATAGAGGTATGAGAGCAGTATAGATGTGTGGGTTACGCATATGTCACGGCTTCGGACCTGTTCCAAACAAAGACATGGTAAAGAAGTGGAGAATGGTAAAAGCGTGGGCCATTATCAACCCGATTTCAAACTTTGCAGACAGGCCCTCAGAATTGTCATATATAATAGGACAAAATACTATTACTACTACTCCTATTATTTATGGAAGCAGACCTTAGTCCACAAGAAGACATAATATTAATAGATTGCAATTTCAAAGTATGTGCATGTTGAACACTTGCAAACTTGCAGTATCTTGCTCCATTATTATTTGAATAGACACACACTCCTACCTCATGATCAACGTGGTTCGATTGATTACATTTGGTGGGAGATCCACAAAATCTTCTTTGCCAAACATTAGTTTCATTTCTGAAAACTTAACGTGATCAAAACAAGTTAACATCCTTAGCAAATATGAGCCACGCATTGAGAATATTAACTCTCTGTGAAACTGAAGACTTGATGTCGATATATTTAATGATACCTTGCAATAGTTCCATATTTTGAAATTTCATAAATGAGTTAGTTTCATCAAAAGATTTTATAGTAGAGTAATCTTTTTATCCTTTCTTGATTTGGAGTCCTACCAAATCTAATATCCAATATATAAAACATTAATTTGTAAGGATTTATCTCCCATGAAGCATGTTTATGTAAAAGCAGTTGCTGGTGTTTGTGTAGATACATGTGGAATGACACACCAGTAGATAAATAGTCTGGCCTTGTTTTTGGTGTTGCTAATTGGATTACACTACTAAAAAAACCGTCATTTTCGACCGCCCAATCGGTCGAAATTCGGTCGACCTATCGACCGAATTTCGACCGATTGTGGTGGTCGATAAAATTCAGGTAGAAACTCAAGTATCGACCGAAATTCGGTCGAAGGTCGACCGAGGTTCGACCGAATTTCAGTCGAAGAGCATGTCACCTTAGCCCATGCTCTTCGACCGAATTTCGGTCGATAGGCCTTCGACCGAAATTCGGTCGAAGGGTATTTCGACCGAAATTCGGTCGAAGGTCTGGTAAATTTTTTTTGACTAACTTTTCGACCGAAGTCGGTCGAAAACCTGTAAAAACCTGCAACATAAAAGCTGAAATTAGGCCTATACCACCTGTAAACACGCAGAAAAACCAGTCACAATACATTCATAAACGCTATTTAAACAAGGCTAACAAAGCCAAACAATAGAAAGGAGTCTTTCATCATTCGTTCAAGTTCTACAATATTCAAACAAACTAAACAAAGTTCAACTTTCACTACTAATGGCTAGAAGCCGAACTAGACCCGGCATCAGACTGAGACGGTGAATGGTGGCTATGTCTGCTCTTGCTCTTTCCCTTTCTCGAGCTATCACGCCTTCTTTTACCTTTTCTTTGGTTCCTTTACCACTTTTCTTTGGTTCCCGAACTAGACCCGGCATCAGACTGACACATTCATTGCACAAAAATTAGACGGGTTAAATAGATTAAATAAACACATTCATTGCAAAAAAAGTAGAAAGGAACAACAGATTAAATACACACAATCATTGAAAACAAAAATAGTGAATACAAATATCTTCTTATGTTTATAATTATATAATTACATTAAACTAGCCTATTAAAAAACAAAAGTTACTAGGTACATATAAGGTCAATCCTCATCATCTGCCAATTCTTCTTCCTCATCCTCATCGTTAACTTCTTCTTCATCTGTATATTCATCATCATTTGCCCTTGAAGCTCCTTCTCCAAAATTAACTGGGTTTTTTCCCCGACTAGCTACAGATGCATCTAGTTGCTCATATATGCCATCAATATGCTGCAACTGGTCAGCCAGTTCATTGTCTGCTATCAATGGAACGGTTGACACCTCGTTCTGGTATGCAACATCTAAAAGATCAGGGACTTCAACTAATCCCACCGGTTTTCCTTTTATAACGGCCCACCAATGGGCTTTGGCCTTTGATCTTGCTGGGTTCTTTGTCCGCGGGTAAGGAACAAACCACACTTGCTTTACTTTCTGGGCAATGATGAAAGGATCATAGTGTCCATATGACCTTTTGTGGTTAACCTCGACTAACTTAGAAGAAGGGTCTACCCTCGTACCTCTTTTGCTGGGATCAAACCACTTGCACCG
The DNA here is from genome assembly GCA_029990175.1 of Petunia secreta. Taxonomy (NCBI): domain Eukaryota; kingdom Viridiplantae; phylum Streptophyta; class Magnoliopsida; order Solanales; family Solanaceae; genus Petunia; species Petunia secreta. The sequence goes on from JARKIP010000068.1 coordinate 5,223,987, forward strand.
GAAGAGAACCAATTTCTTCCGAGGCCAACCGACACTATACTCTACCTCTAACATCTCCTCAATCACACCGTAGTACTCAAAGTCACCCCCGTGATCACCGGTTCCTACTTTCACGGACACACCAGAGTTGTATGTTTTCTTACCCTCTGACCGCTGCTTTGTATGAAACTTGTACCCATTTACAAAGTATGTATTCATCCTTTTGTATTTGTAATATGGGCCATGGCATATATCTCGCAGAAAATCAAAGGTGATGCCATTCACCGGATTGTTCACCTACATAAAAAATTTAATTTAGTTGGATAACTAAATATTTTTATCTAAATATATCTAATTTGTAAGAGTTTGGTAACCACTTACAAATTCTGTAAACCAATTTGTAAAATTTTCATAAACTTCCGCATCACCGAACTCAGCGACAAAGTAACTGCATTATGAGCCGGGGGATATACACGTTATTCCAAATATACTTATTTTTAACTTCTCGAATATTAGGCAGTATTGTTAAGATACAACATACTTGTAATAAGGCGTGACCTCGGGACAGTTCAACAGCACATGTGTTGTTGCTACCTTCCTGTCCTGTTCGTTCAGCTGACATACTTCGGAAGATGTATTTCCCCTGCCTGGTTGATTGAATATAGAGAACGCTGGGTAGTTGGGATCATTATTATCGCCCATATCATGCCGATCCGGCCTAGTGCGCAAACATGGAACATCCTTGTCGAAGTAGTAAGAGCAAAAATGCGAAGTTTCTCTAGCAAGATATGCCTCGCATATTGACCCCTCTATTTGGTTCCTGTTTTTCACATCCCGTTTACACTTACCAATTATTCTGCAATAATTATTGTGTTAGTGGAATTAAGTTGGATTAATTAAAAAATTAAAAGTTACTAAGATATGGAAGCTTACCTCTCGAATGGGTACATCCATCTGCAGTGCACCGGGCCTCCTAGCCGAGCCTCTTCAGCTAGGTGAATCGGTAGATGCTCCATCACGTTAAAGAAACCAGGGGGAAAGATCTTTGTCAGCTTAGTGGCGACCACAGGAAAGTTCTGCTCCAACAGGTTAAGGTTCTCTTCCTTCAATGTCTTGCTGCAAAGTTCTTTAAAGAATAGGCTCGTCTCTGATAGCGGTTTCAGAACTTTATCAGGCAAGCCATTGAATGCAATTGGGAGAAAGTTTTCCATGAAGAGATAAGGACTGGTCATGCACATTCCAGGAGGTAGGTTGTAAGGAGTGACAAATACGGGCCAACAAGAATAGGGCGTAGAAGAGACATCAAACGGGGTGAACCCATCAGAACATAGGCCCAACCTTACATTCCTTGGCTCACTAGCAAATGCCGGATACACTTGGTCAAAGTGTTTCCATGCCTCCCCATCAGATGGATGAGATAGAATACCCGGCACCTTGGTACGGTCATGATGCCATCTCATGTGTGGAGCAGAACTCATCGAAGCATACAACCTCTTTAACCGTGGTATAAGGGGCAAGTAATGCATCCACTTAACAGGCTTCGGCTTCTTTTTAGGATCAGGCTCAGGCTTGTACCGGGGCTCCTCACAAAATGTACATGTCTGCAGGTCTGCATCATCCTTGTAATACAACATGCAGCCATTAACACAACAGTGAATCTTCTCGGCAGAAAGCCCCAACGAGGAAACCAACTTCTTAGTGTAGTAATAAGTAGTTGGTAGGGCCATATTTGTCGGATTTAGTTCATTCATAAGGGCAATGATGGAATCCATGGCAGCTTGAGATATACTAAAATCTGATTTGATACTCATCAGTCTAACTGCAACCGACAACTGGGAATGCACCGAGCCCTCATAAAATGGACGACTTGTTTCCTCCAACCGTTCATAGAACTTTTTTGCCTCGGCATTGGGAATGTGCTCAATGTTTGGCTGTGATGTATCCGGCTGAAGGGGATCATTAGCCGGGTACATCCCAAAAGCATCATTCACCATATCTTCCATTCTATACCCGGCTGCTTGGTCTGGTTCCACAACCGGAGAACTCCTAGCGCCATGAATATTTTTAAGATTTTGAATTTGCTGCTGCATGTCCCAAGGCTCTCCATGATTATACCAAATGTAATAATTTGGCATAAACCCCTTCTTATACAAATGTAACTCGACATTCTCCAAATCTTGTATCTTTACACATTCGCATATTTCACATGGACACCTAATTTTGCCATGCCTTAAATAATCGTCTGTGTTGCGGGCTACATCAAGAAATTCCATTACACCCGCTACAAACGAAGGCCTCAACCCCCGCCGCTCGGGAAAGTTTCTATTATCCATCCACAGACGACGACGATTAATGTCCATATCTACAAAGATATTGCAAGATTGAGAAAAAATATCTACAGAAACTTGTTTGATGAAATGCCCCAAAGAAACAATATTATCTAATAACACCCTATTAATTAATATTATCCAAGCAATTCAAACAAACAAAAGCTTATTCGTTTTAGGCATAACATGTTCATCTTCTCAACAATACCAAGGCAAGAACACATTGCAAACAACACTACCAAACAATACCAACAACTACAACAATCCCAAACAAGTTGTAACCTAACTTTGTAATAGCTAACAACACCAAACAAGTTGTTCAACATCAACAATTACTACAATAAGCTTTGCTAACTAATAAGTAACTATATATGCAACATTAAATATGCAAAGTTACAAAATAATTAAAAAGTTGATTAAATTCGGAATAAAAAAAAAAAAAAAAAGTACCTAAACGTTGATTTATGCTCCTATAGGACGTACAATTGAATCCCCACTAGTTATATGCTTCAAAACTACAAAAAAATTGAGTTAAAAAGTTAGGGTTTAAGTTTTACAAAGTAATTAAAGTAACCCTAAAATTAAGAATTTACCTTGAATTTGTTGTTATGGGTAGTGATTAGGAGGGTAGATTGTGTTTTAGTGTTGATTTTGGGGGTGGGTTATGGTGGAATTCGTGTTTTTTGACGTTTGGGGCGGGTTATGGTGTTTAGAGAGGGAGAGATAATTGGAGAAGAAGAAAAAATGAAGAAGGAGGGCTGTCTGCTGAAATGTATATCGCGTGGGTCGACCGCTATTTCGACCGAAATTCGGTCGAGAGGTACCAGACAATTTTTATTGTTCGACCGAAAATCGGTCGAACACCTATTTCGACCGATTTTCGGTCGAACAATTTCACCAAGTGTACTGTTCGACCGAAAATCGGTCGAAATAGGTGTTTGACCGATTTTCGGTCGAATTCTGGCAGTCGAAAAATCCTGTTTTTTTAGTAGTGATTATTGCTCGCTTCTACGATAATTTAGCGCTTAAACAGGAATCTGGTCATATACTATAATGAATTAGTGATTGCTCCACTATTGTACCATATAATAAAACGATTTCTAGTCTATTGTTTCATATAAATAGTCTGTCTTCCTCTTAAACAATGAGTGATGTCTGCTAGTCTTTTTGTTGGAATGTGGGAAGAGGTGAAAGAGGGGGCAAGATGTCCATATAAACTTTGGACAATCCTCCATCTTTAAGCTAGCTTTTGGGGTGTGAGTTAGGTCCAAATTTATGTGGGCGCCCGTGTGATGGGCATCCGGAGTTATTGTGCGTCCATGTGATGGGTGCTCGGGTGTTGAAATTTATCATGGTATCAGAGCCGATATTGTCTATGCCCCACCCATGATGGGTATGGCTGGCCGTGTGGGGGGTGTTGGAGTGTGTTCTGGTGTTATAGTTCAAGTAGACTTAGAGTTTTATTTCGAAGGACCAGATTTTCATTAGTTTCTACCAGATTTTCGTTAGTTTCTCAATAGAAACTATTTATAATCCTGAAGTGACACAACTATTACAAGAAAAGTCCTAATAGTTGTTTCTTCCCTTTTTTTTATTTATTAACCCAATAATATGTATAGCTTATATATATATATATGATGCCACATGGGTGTCCCGAATCCAATTTCCAACACTTATAAGAACTTCGTAGAGGTTGTGGTTTTTGATCCGACATACTTGACAAAGAAAATATATGATGCCATTTGTTACATTTACCGGAGTTAATTATCATCACCAGTCAATTTTATTTGGTTGTGCTCTTCTTGGGATGAAACTGAAGAAACTTTTGAATGGTTGCTTCGTACTTGGCAAGAGGCAATGTTTGATGTTGCCCCTCATACAATAATCACACATCAAGACTGCAATAACATATGTTGTAGCAAAGTGTTCCCCGATAGTGCACACCACTTTTGTATGTGGCATATACTAAAGAAGATCCCTGATTATCTATGTCGTGTATAACAAGTTTGCTGATTTCAAAACAAATTTTAGTAAGTGTTTATATGAGACAACCACTCCAGAGGAATTTGAAACTACTTGGAGTGATTTGATGAAAATGTACAATTTGGAGGAAAATAGTTGGTTGCGAAGGATACATAAAATTTGCGAGAAATGGATTCCAGCATATGTGCGTACTACTTATTGTGCTGGCATGTGAACAACTCAAAGAAGTGAGAGTATGAATAAATTCTTTAAGGATTATCTCAACTCTAGCACACCAATGAGTATTTTTGTAGCACAAGATGATAAAGCTGTTGAGGCTAGGTATGGTAAAGTAAGGGAGAAGGATTTTAATACAAAAGATTCAAAAGTTAAGTTGAAAACTTAGTATCGTATGGAGGATGAAGCAGCGAAAGCATATACTAGAAAAATGTTCAAGATATTCCAAGAAGAATTGATTATGTCTCAAATATTTGTTTCAGAAAAGATTGAGGTTAGGGATGGGATGCGCATCTATAAAGTTCATGAATTTCAACGATAAAAACCGGAATACATTGTTCGATTGAATCTTAAATTAAAAAATGCTGTTTGTTCTTGTCATAAATTTGAATTCATGAGAATTTTATGTAGGCATGTTCTGATGGTATTTATAAAGAAAAATATCCATTCACTTCCACCATGTTATCTACTGGATCGCTGGACCATTTTTGCAACCGAAGAAAAGTTTGTTGAAGTTTCACATGAACAACATAGTTTGAAACATTCCACTGTATGATTCAATAACATTATGGTGCATTTGCTTGGGATTTCTGAACGAGCTACACGATTTGTGAAGCATTATAAATTTGCATATCAAAAATTATTGCAGCTGTCCAAAGAGCTTGATGAACTTCCTTATGAGTTTGAGGATGATAATGTATGCGGTGGTCAAGACTATGAATCTAATATGGAATTAAACTTAGATAAACAGAGTCAAAACGTTACTTTGCTAGACCTTCTGCGTGCTGCTAATAAAGGACGTCCACGATCTTTGAGAATGTGAAAGGTGAGTTGGAAAGTTCTCGGAAGGTCAAAAGAAATTCTTCTCAAAAACCAATCAGAAGCACAAAGAAGGGCAAGGGAACAAGGTAATATCAATTTTTGTGATGCATAATCATTGACAATTACTTTTATAACTTTCATTTAATATGCAGTTCAAGCTCTAAAGCTGAAGTGGAATGTAAAGGCACGGAAACACCATTTAGTGCAGCTCTTACAATGGTAAAACGCTCTTTTATTTTCATGTGCCTTATAATTCTTACCTAAGGAATTCATATTTATTTGTCGTTTTATTTATTTTTTCTTTAAACCAATTTCAGTCATATTCGGAATCTCAAGGACAAGATGGCAACAATGGAGGTGGATATCCCACCTCGTTTACCGTAGGTTTGCTTGTTCCTGCCTATCTCTATATTATTTATAGGTATATAATTCATGTTAAATGTCTTTTGAATATATGTTTTCAGGACTTGATGAGAGCTGCTTCATACCTATACGGACAAGATTTCTAATCTATAATTGTTGGTGAACTAATGGAGCTTCAAAATGTGAAAAGACTCGTGGAGAGATGGATGAAGTGCACAAGTTTTGACCTATATATTTTTAGTTGTGTCACTGTTAGTTCTGTTAAACTCCTGATTATCCTAGATTACTTTTCTCAACATTTAGGCCAGTGATTAGCTGAAATATTAACCATCAATTACTCGAACTCCAAAGAGGTTTCTGTGTCAATTGAAGGGGCTGACATGAATGCTTGATTGTAACTAGATCTTAATTATTCTGCGTGTGAAGAGTGCTAAATGGTGGACTTCTTTAAGTACAAAGCAAATGGTGCAGTACAATATACAGATCACTTGCTTTGGGACTTCAACGATATATATATGGAACATAATTAGCTTAGAGAAAAAGCTTGTGACATCGTTTGCCTCTTTTCAGAAGGCAAGATAAGAAAATGTAGGCAAGCTGTAATGCAGAACACCTGCAACTCCAATAACAGTGACACTGTATAGAAGAACTAGCAAGAGAAATTATAGGTATCTGATGGAGGAGGAAGTGCAAACAATAATGCAGGTGGGAGCACTAGTTAACTTTGAGATTTGTTATTATGTGAGGAAGTGCTGACAATCTACACAGCTCAAGGGAACAAGCATAACAAAATTTTGAAGTGACAACTTTGATGAAAAAGCGATTTCATTAAAAAGACATTTGAGGAAGCAAGCTCGTACAAATACATTGTCAATTATGTGAAGTCGACAATCTATAAGATGCATTACATTATTTACGTCATAGTAATTCTTCCCCACTAATTACTTGAACGGCAGAAAATTGAGCTTGCTTCTCCACATAAACATCTTTAATCTCTATCTCCATATGTTCCAAACAATGTCGCTGTATACTGAATGTCACAGCTTCGTTCTGTTTCTCTGCACTTGCCACAAGATACTGCGGCTCATTTATAAAATTCATAGGGATAATCTCAACGATATATATGTATTTGTTATACTTAAAATCATGATTTTGCTTTTGAATTTACCAATTAAAGTTAGTTCTAATAATTCATCATAAAGACCTTTTGAATTCATCTCAAATATATATATATATATATATATAGTCAAAGACGCAGTACAGCAGGGAAAAACTATATCATATACATAATGCAACTCAACAGACAAGTAAAGCTGATTAACATCTAATCAGAGGCTCCAATGGAGAAAAATAAGAAAGTACAGGGCTTAAAAGAGATTGTTACAGAACTCATTAATCTAGTCAAACATGTAAGACCCTAGTAAGCTAAGAGCCTTGACATCTTCCTTTCTCGTCTTGTTATCCAGGAACTTGTAAGATCTTCATTATGGGATGTTCTCGTAGCTTTGGACATCCTTAACATCAGCATCTTCCTCGATCAGGACATACTTATCATTGGGAATGTGGTCATCAACCCTACAATACTCATCGTCCTCTGATTTATAGTGCACAAGATAACATGAACTCACAATTACAAAGGCTACTATCATGAGAACCAGAATTAACTGAGATAACTGAGGATGATTCAACCAATATCCAATAACACCTTCAAAGCTCCTCTTCTTTTCAGTTTTCTCAACATACTTATCATTGTTGGGATAAACTAAGATTTCTAATGCGGGGTCAAAGAACTCATCAACACCATGCACTATTACACGTCCCTTGTTGTACACATTCCATTCGATGACATTAACATTGTTAATAGAAACCTGTTCATGCTGAGGCAATGTAGTAATCACAATAGAGTGGCCAGGGAGTAGGGTTTCAAGTTTAGAATACTTAGGAATAGAAGTTTCGAGGATTTCTTTGTTGATTTTTAAAGGGACAACTTGATACTGAATCAATCTATAAGGAGGGTCGGGATACTTTGAGACTAATTTGAGCAAGCCTTTTTCAGTAGGGCAGAATATGGTGAAAGTTGTATTATTATTTGGAGCTGAAGATATAAGACGATTTAGGGTGCTTTCAAGAATAATTGACATGGAAAGGTAGCCTTTTTGGAATAATGTGTTAGGAAGGTTACTGCTGGTGATTGGATTATTATCAGAAGATGAAAAAACTTGGGTTGAAAGGCTAAGGAAAGAAATAATGAGAATAAGCAAATACCTGGTTGATGATGGCATGATGGAGAAGTTAGAGAAGCTCTGAAAATCTTCAATGATAGAATGGAGTTTCAACCTAATTAGGTTGTCTATTTATAAGATGCTTTTTGTAAACATAAACCTAGGGGGAGTGGGATTTCTTGTTACCTTTTCCTGCATGAACTTGGATTGTAGTATAATCTTTAGAAAACTTTTTACACCGACATTCTAAAAGAAATTTCACAATATACAAAATTAATTACACATATCGTTTGCTGTAAGTTCTCCTTAGACAGTTGAGTTATGCAATTGTTGACAAATGATTGCAAGTTAGTGAATCCTTGCGTCTGTTTGCAGGAATACAAGGCAAACAGAGAAATCCATTTACAGTTCTAATATAGTGCATCAAACAAGAAGATAACACTGAAGGCATGCGAGTGCAAATTATTACTATCAAATTCACTGTTACTTAAATGGAACTGATGGTTAACGCCAAGTCGCTGACTACATCAACCAAATACCATATACTTCTTCTAAAGCAAAAACAAAAAAGGCTTTCTAATTTTGATACTTAAAAGAAACGGATTTCAAAAGGAGATCATAATGGCTGAGATTTTATTGAAACTATACCAAAAAATGACCCTCAGCTATCATAGGAGCTAAAATACTCCAAATGCTTAGAGCCTTTGCCATTGTTATTTTTTATAACAGTGAGATGATTTCCTGAAGATACAGATGATCAACTCAGCAACCACAGTAAACTATCTTCCCTCTTGAAACAGTTACAACTATACACTAACTGGTGCATAATGGGCCAAATGAACATGACTTGTCTCTAAATTATGTTACACAAACTTGGGTGCACAATTAGGCGACTGCATATATATGGTCTTCTGCGGACCTGCTGCAACATGCGAAGCCAGCATCACCGTGGTGCTCCAGCAACCTCAGTAAAACCTTTGCTGGAAATATAGTGTCAACTATACATGAAAGAATACACGCTTTAACCTGAAAATGCCAAAATGGAATCACGCTGTTACAAAAGAGCAGTTTGCGTAGGAAGACGGGAAGTGGGACGGTAGAACGGTTCTACTGAGAGTCAGCTGTTGAAAGAAAACTTATAATTTTTTTTTTTATAATTAGTTTAGATACTAACATATGCATGACCTGATAAAGGTTCTGCTGTCTAATATAGGTTATACGACAATAGAATATGCGAAATATACTCATGGACGCAAACAACTTCATGGGACCAGGGAAGTCCCAGATCTTGTGCAACAAGCTATAGCAGGTAGACACTTGCAGTCAAAAAGAAATTATGCAGAACAATTCAACGAACATCAATATAGTTTACATTACATGTATTACCTTTAAACCTGAGATGAATGGACCAAGATGAATACCAGCTATATTAGCCAGATTAGATCTTATAATCCAATCTGCTTCATCCATAAAGACCACTTAACTGCCTCAAGAAACATATCATTTTTCCGTAATGCGTTGATTAGGTTAGTGTAGGTTATTCTATCAGGTTCAATTCCATTTTTGCGCATTTCCTTAACCAAATCTACTGCACTTTCAACCGCTCCAGCAATTCCATATGCCTTTATTAATGTGTTATAGCTGCACAAATCAGGTCCGATTCCTGATTCTTTCAATTCTGCCAGTACATCTGCAACTTCTTCAATCCATCCCAGCTCACCATAAATGTTTATCATAATGTTGTAGGTGTAATGATCAGAAGAATGACCAGATTCTTTCAGTCTTTGCAAGATGTTACGGAATTTCTCCATTTGTCCTTCTTTCCCATAGGCATCTAACATACAGTTGTAGGCTTCAAGAGAAACTGAAAAGCCATTGAAATGCATTTTCTTGACAGTTGATGACATATTCTTGAAGTCTTTGCTTCTCCCATATGCAGCTATGAGAGTGTTGTAAGAGATAACATCAGCCAAACCACGTTTTTTAGCCATCGAGAAAACTTCTCTTGCCCTTTTGAATAGCCTGGATTTTCCATAAACGTCAAGCATAACATTGAAGGTGACTGTATTGGGTGAAAATCCATGTTTAAGCATCTCATCAAAAAGCCTTGTAAGGTCATCAACAGGCAGTGCACGGGCACAGCAGTTAATGACACAACTGTACATTTCCTGATCCCAGATGCCTCCTCTTTTCACAAGTTTGTAGTAAAGATCTGCCAATTTGTCCTGCTTGTCACATCGCTGGTAGATCCGGAGCATATCACGGAGTAGATATGTGTCTGGAACAATGTTTTTTTGTTTCTCCATTGCATCCAACACAGAGCAGGCTTCTTCTAAAGCTCCAGATTTCACATACATCCTTACCACAACACTGAAAGTTATCATGTCCAGTTTAACATCTAAATTCTTCAACATTAGATAAAGCTTTTCAGCTTCAGCAAAATTGTCGATTGTACTGTAAATGTCTATCATAGAGCATATTATGTGTATGTTAGGCTTATCAGATTTGGGCATACAAGTGAATACTTTGACAGCATTTTCTGGATGTCCCAAATCTTTGCACGAGCAAATTAACAAGTGGTACAAGTTGTCCTCAAATAACGTATCCTCCCACTGCTTTTCCCTTAAAACTTTTAATGCATCATCTATCATGTTGTTCTTCACATAAGCCATTACCAGACTCGAACAAGATGCCTGGTTTCTCAAAACATGGTCATATAAAGAACCTCTCAAAATTGAAGGAACTTTGTGAAAGTGTTCAAGCTTCTCATATGCGTGCAAAAGAATGCCAAGGATGGTTGACTTTTCACTGCCACTGTGCATCATTTCCTCAATAGTTCTAATGACATCCTCGTCATCTCCATGCTTGACTTGTAAATTTAGCATTGTGTACAAATTAGACGAGTTAGGTTTGTGTCCGAGTCTTTCCAGTTCCACATAATATCTCCTTGCTTCCTCATAATTGTCTGCACGACCCCACCCTTCAATCATAGACCTGTAAGTTGTTTCATCAGGCTCCAGTCCAACCATCTTAAGGTCACAAAACAAGCGTTGTGCAGCATGCATGTTAGAGGTCTTCCCGTATCCAGTTATCAATGTGTTGTAAGCAACTATGTTCGGCGAAAAACCAGCTTGCGTCATGGAAGCTAAGACCTGCTCAGCCTTGAGCAACTTGCCTTGTTGACAGTAAGCATTGAGCAGAACCAACCAGTTCTCCAGATTCAGAATTACTTCATCTTCCCTCAAAAAGCCAATGATTTCTTCTGCTTTATCATACAATCTCATTCGTGTATATATAGTCAGCATAGCTGAATATGCAGACTCGCACATAATTTTGAGACTCCTCATCTTTGAAAATGTAAATTCTGCTTCTTCAACATTCCATCCTTTTTGATAGAGAGCCATTAGCATTCCAAAAGTTGCTATATTTGGCTTAACTTCATTCTCCAACATCATGTGGAACCACTTTGAACCCAACTCCACAAGCCCTTTCTTATGGCAAGCATAAATAAGGGTATTGAAAACCTGATAAGTAAGCTCACAACCCGACTCCAAAGTCATTTCCTTTATCATTTCCTCTGCTCCATTCCAGTCCCCTCTTCTTCCCAAGACCCGGAGTATCAAATTATAGGCAGTAACATTTTGCTTTAACTTCCCATTTTTCTTCATCCATCGGAAAAAACTTAACGCTTTTCCATCGTCACCCCTTTCGAGTTGTTTCAACATCGCATTGCATTGATCCAAACTCGAGTCAATCCCAATACTCCCAGCATTAAAACCAACCCCATTTTGACTATCTATCACATCCTCATCAGTAGTTCCACCAAACTCAATCATGGATTTTTCTTCCATTCCATATTTCCTATCATTCTTTTGAAAACTAGACCTATATTTCGAGTCGCTTGCAACTCTTTTAACCCTCCTAAATCTCTTCCAAACATTAAACTTTCCTTTCTGAGAACCCCCACCAAGATTTGGTCTTTCAGAAACCAAACTCTCATTACCTAAATTACCTTCAAAACCATCAACATTACCACCCTCTACACTCAACTCAGAAATCTCTAAATCCTCAGTTTCTAATCTTGCAACTCTAAGTTTCTTCAAACTACAAAAAGGGCTAACAACAAATGCACCACTTAAATGTGTACAACCCAAGAATGAACACTTAGAATCAGTAAAGTTCAAAACTTTAACAGTACGATTAAGTTTCTTGGATTCCCATGAACTGTCTACATAAAATGATAATTTCAAAGAGGCCATAAAGCAATAATGGCCTCAAGAAGAGTTAATAACTCCAGCATTAATTCATTGAAATTCCAATGTTTTATGATAAAACAAAGTCACAATTTAGCTAAAAGGGGTTGGTGGGGGTAATCAAGATTAGAACTTTAAAGTGCTTACCTTGAAGATAAAGGAAAAAAGGAAAGATATTTAGAGGATAATGGAAAGTGAAATAGCGAAGCAGTGGAGCAGAGGATTTTGGGATTTTGATTTGAAAGTTTGAGGTAGTGGTTGCTGTTGGAAGAAGACACGGGCGACTAGTTGCGAAATGATGACACATAGAGTGGAACGGGGGAGTATTATTACTTTTAATTTCGTTAACCATCATTTGTAGACATATATGTAAGGTCTTTTGAATAGTTTTTTCAAGAGTGTTCAACTTTTAAAGGAAAAACAAATTCTTCAAGTTGAGATTTGATTTTGGATTGTGTAGCTAAATTTGACCACCTTATATATTAGGTTATCACTATTAGTTGTATTAAGGGTGTTCAAAATATATTATTTAGTCATAAATAGGTAAATTTAAATCATATACACGATATAATTTTCAGGCGAAGGGTGACCCCATGTGGCTCTGCCACTAGCTGTGAGTATACCTCACTCTCCTAGATTCTCATTTGTGGAATTACACTAAAAACATGTTTGGCCAAATACAAACTGTTATTTTTTTAAAGTACTTTTATGAAAAATACTTTTCAAAATAAATATTTTTTTAGAAGTTTAGCCAAATAGCAGATTTAGTATGTTGCTGCTGTTGCATGTGAACTACATGTTATGTCACTTTATATTTCAAATTTTAAGAAGAAAACTAAGTTTGTACTTGAAGATTGTAGATAATATGATAATTTTATATTTTCAATGTTTAAAATGTTTATTTAGAGGAAACAGTGGCAATTTGGATTTCCTTGGTATTTTATGGTTAGAATTGTTAAAGTACTACATAATTTTCGACTTTATTCTAATTTTACGCAATAGAAATTGCTTCAGTGAAAAAACAGAGAGTCAAGTTATCAAAATAAATGTCATAAAAACTTTTAATCATCAAATTAATAACCTCAAATCAGGATGGTTACTACTTTTTCCCAGTTTACTAAAAATGAAGCCAAACTTTTATCCAAAATGAGTCAAAGAGCAGTTAGAGACTATAATAAACCTTTTTTTTTCCCTTTAATGTGAAAATAAGTCGGAGCGTATTGATTGTAAACGATGGTGTATATGGCATTTCCCTAATTATTAATGCTATCATCAACACCATCATCATGATTATTACTATTATTATAATTATATAAAAGTGTAGTAAAGGAAAAGCTGTGCAAGGGCTCAAATCTGCTAGAATTAAGAAGCAGATCATGTAGCATTTGTGTCCAAATAAAGCATATCGCTCTAGTTTTAACTAAAATCCTTTTTTACTAAATATTGAACTTGAAGCACAAAAATGAAAATGCCATGACATGTTTTTTTATTGATCAAAGAAATAGCCTTCTCCAGGCTCCAGCACAATGGTGAAAGTAAACGCAGAATTATAAGTCACTAATTTGTTCCAAACTTGGGAGTGATATTCCAGCTAAGAATGATTTGAAGAGTGTGAGAGCTTGTTTGGGTCTGTGCAAAGCAACTTCATGGCCTGCTCCTCTTACTGTAACAAATGTCAGCCCTTTGTATTCTTGTGTCCATCCACCAACCTAACTTATGCATCAAAATATAGCATGAATTGCTATACTTCATGGGGTAAATTAAGCAAGTGCACCCTCCCTTTATCGTAGACAAAGTCGGGTGTACTTGCTAGAAGACTAAAGTGAAGAAGGATAACAACATTAAGCATGAAACTACCTGCCCATCATCATACCAGGACTGCCACGGACCAACAGTTTCCAGATTTAGAGCATTGATAGTGTATCGGGTCGATGTAACTGGGATCACAGCATCCGCATCACCACTGCCACAAAGAAAATAAAACATAGATGCCAACTTTGTACTAGACAAGAGTCGTGACAGAAGAACATGTCGTTGAGCAGAGTAATATTAGCATGCTGATTTACATCCTAAAATCCAAATTCATCCTGACTTGTCAAGTAAATACGTGTAACAAGATACAGCAGGTATTAGGATGGTAGAAAACCTGAATATCAATATCCTAAGCCCTGAGAGTATCAGCTCACGGTAGATGTCCAGCACTGTCCTGGCAGAATCCTTCCAATTAAGGTTTACTTCTTCACTGCAAAAAAGGTAGAGAAGCGACAACACTAAAATCCTGTGAATACTTTGATGTAGCTTCATCCCATTTTGGACTAAAATAAAACAATATACTATGAATTCACAGGTTTTAGAGTAGAGTTACTGGAACTTGGAATGGTGGGAGGTAGCAGGTACACGCTAGAATAGTCTAGGTGTGCGAAGCTAGCTCGAAAACCACCATTATATAAAAACAATATTGTATGCTACACATTGCCTTGAGCTGAGAATTTTCAGCACTCATCATCTTGGACTCTTGTGACAATCTAAACCTCCAACTGTTGAAAAGTAGCAAAGCACCACCTTACCCTCCTTATTTCCTAATCTGCTCTGTCTGTAACATTGGGTAAGAAGGAAAAAAGAGAGGAATGAATCTATAAAGGCCTATTTGGAAGGTGGGAATTCTTTCCTTTATGATAATGCAGTGGTATCTAAAGTCTGAACTGTTTATTCCACATATTGAATGATCTCATTCTTCTTCTTTTTCTTTTCTCTTTGTCCTTTTGTTCTCTCTTTTTAATATATCGGAACCAAAAGCAATGCTTATTTCTATTTGACCTATGCCATCCTAGCATGGAGGTATTTATACATGAAATTTTAGAAAAAAATACTGAGTAATTCAAACGGTTCATGCATTCCAGCCACTCAACCAAAGTTCTTACTTAGATATAGGAATACCTGCAGAGTTTCCATTTAAATGATGAGTTTCTTTTATGAACATGAAGAGTCTTCTGAACTTCAGGAAGATTGAAGTACATCAGTGAGTGTTGTTTTGTACATGGATCAAAGCTTCTTCTGAGGTGACCCTTCTTCTTGAAAAGGGACATGAAAATTTTATCAGCAACAAAATTCATACCCATCCAAGATGGTGCCACTCAAAAAAAAATTTCTCATGATTTTAATTCAGCATAGATGTTTTTAATGCACCCCCAAAAATGTGATATTGACTATGAAAGAAAGAAACCATGTCTCAAATCCAGATCCATATTTTGAAACCTAAGGATAGAAGTTGACAGATAGCCATATAAATCATGCTATTATTCTATCAATTACTGCTCTCTCTTCGGCATTACATTAATTTAACATCGATCTGAAAATCAAATGAAGGATTTCTTCTTTTCGCTACCAACCTAACCAAAAAGCAAGGATAACATGAAGCGCATTGAAGTGCATTTACACAACAAGCGTATAGTAGGTGATTGAGCATTTGTCATCTTTCCACAAATTTATTCTTCTACAGAAATCAGATCATCTGAGACTTGATCAGAATCAACAAAAGATACATAATTTAAAACAATACAATACTTAATAATAATACATATTTATCAAGGAAAAGGGTGGATGAATTTAACTAATTTGAGATAATAACTGCAGTTCTTTCAGTGATGCTGCTAGTTATATGTGCAAGATACTGATCATCCAGTCTAAAATTAAAGACAACTCCTTAATGACAAACATGTGTAAGGTCCGAAACACTTCACCACTTTCAATAATCTCAAGAATATAAAGTTGATTCTGAATGTTGGGTTGGATAATATTCATTGAGTTTGCAAATTTCACGCTCAGTTAAAAATCATGCTAAAGGGGTTATATCTGTCCCTCATCTTTTTTTGAAACTAACGCGAATTTAATGCCCCCTGGAATGGGCTGATTTGCAAATATGAAGTGACTACAACACATTAAATCAACTACGCCACTAATCCATGTGCAGATAAGAAGTGTAGAGGCCTTGTACACTTACATTGCTCCTTCTCAGTAACTGGTTGAGTATACTAAACTTGTCTGTGCATGTTGGAGTGAAGATGCTGTACCTATCAATGTTTCCGAGTTCTTCACTAATTTTATCGAGAATCTTATTACACTGCTGCGACGGTTTTAGAAATGACTGGAAGTCACAGAAAGCATTTGCTTGCTTGAATGTTTGATCAGAAATCATACCAGCTGACCACATGAATTGGAAAAATCCCAAGTAGTCATGGTAGTCATCAGTCAAAGGATTTCCCACCTGCAGTATTTATTAGAGTATGTTATCTTAAATTTACATTATGTGAATGTGGCATCTTTAATAATCAGTAAGGCTGGAGAATCCATCAGATATGGCGCAGAGGGATCGCGTACCATGAAACCCTTTAGATTTATTACTGGTTCCTTCATGTCCAGGTTATACCTCATAATAGCTTGACATAGCTGGGGAATATAATGCCCTGTTACGCAATTGCTAAGTTAAATCAAAGAAAAAACAAAGAAACTATCCTATGATTTGGCTAGAAACATCTAACAGATAATGTGTGGAAAAGAAATTTGACTGGTGCTTAGAGTTTAGACAAATAGTTTACCGGCATAGCTCTCTCCAGTGATATAAAAATCTCTTCCTTTATACTCTGGAAACCGTTCAAACCACTTGAGGAAAAATGCTAGGGAGTCTTCAGCTGCACCATGATGTACAACTTTATCACATATAAACAGATAAAATTTCGTTAATTGTTGGAAGAAAAAAAAGATACAAAAGATCCAACTGCTACCTGTACTCTTATCACCATTATTGAGATGATCAGAGGAAGTGTTTGAATATGAATAACCAACTCCAACAGGAGAGTCGAGAAATAATAGGTTCGCGGATGCAATTTAGAAATTCATCAGCCACTGTCTTTGTCAATTCTAGAACTATGTAAAAGTTTCCCTTAACTACATGCAAACTGTGTATGTTCTTCATGAGAAATATGTGCCATAATATAACTAGGAGCAATAAGGCATATTTTTGGCAAGCTTCTGCAATAGAAGGGAATTCATTAAATGCAGCTTGTAATCATGATTCTTTGGTCATTATGCCAGGTTTTTATTCAAAATCAGTTTAAATCAGGCAAGGCAAAATTATGGAGGAAAGAATCTATATATACTTTGGGAAGCTAGGGTGACCTCCAGCCATGATTACATACCTATGTTCCAAGAGTAAGGGTTCCAATAAAGGGTCTCTCCATCTTCCTCAATATGAAAAGGTCCAACTTCCTCAGCTAGCCCATAGCCAATCGATGAACATCCAGGCCCTGTATGAACCATTTCTTTAGTTGCAATGACACATTTTTCAATCATCTGGCTATATCAATGACAAGAGCAACCAAGAAACATTCTTTCTATGCATATGCAATTGCTACCACGCTTAAAAGTATCTTCATGGAAGAGAATTAGTATAGTTTTAACAGGGAATATGCAAACGGTGAAACAGATTAGTATCCCAAACCCAATATTAGAAACTCTCCAAATCAAGAGGAGGTGGATTGTAGAACTTCAAGCTCAAGCTAAAAGATGAGACATAATATAACAAGAACAGGCATAAAGAGCAAAACTTGGGAATAAGATATTGACCTCCTTGTAGCCAAAGAACAAGAGGCTTTGTTGATGGTTCATCAACAGCCTCGAAGAACCAGTAAAACAGACTTTTCTCAGATTCCTCATTGACAGTAACATAGCCAGCATATTGTGCAAAGCTCAAATTGAAACCTTGACCAGGGAGCTTAGAAACTCTATCCAGTTGCTGCTGGACAATTGGTTCTACAGCATAACTCCCACTAAAAAGCTTAGATATTAGAAGCAAGACAGAGACCTCAAAAGCCCAATTTAGATTTATCATTTCTTGAAGTAATTCTTCCGGACCAGACAAGACAAGATCGAAGACAGGTTTTACATGCAGACCTTAATTATTGGGAGAAGAAGGCACAGCACAATGATGATTGATGAGTCAATAATATATTTTATAGCAAACTTTTCTAATATGACAAAGTTTGAAAATCCTTAAAAAAAGAGGGAAATCAATATAGTGTTTTACGTCATCAAACACTATGTTATCAATCTATTCATATGAAAGTGATGCTTTATATTATATTAGCTTAATACATACTTTACCGCCAACTTGCACGTACATTACTATAAGATGTCTTTCTTAGCGGGCATCTTATTAACAACTTAGCTTAACATTCCTTTCTAAAATCCTCATAAACAGCACCCTATCATGGGTTTTCAAAAGGAATTGCTCCAAACCTAAAACAAACTAAAAGAACTGTGACACTGATAACACAAATAGCTGACCAGACATTATACACAGACTATACATTTCTTATAATTGCTGTTTTCTTTTTATTCATTTGTTTTTTCAAAATATTTAGGCCATCGTCTGGCCGCTTGAATGTCTTGAAATAACAAAAAAAAGTGGATTGCTTATCGTTTGGCTTATTTCATCAACTTCAGTCCCTTTTGTTTTCTCATCATCTTCAATTATTGGCTTCTCTTCATCAGTTTCACTCATGTTTTCTTCTTACTGTCTTCAAATTTTGGTTGCTTCATATCACTTTCACATTTCGGCTTACCAGCCTTTCTTTCTCTTTTGCAAATTGGTAATTTGATTTTTACATAGAGATTCAAGAAAAGTTAGAAAAAATAAAATTGGTTAGTATTTATTGAGAAAGGCACGCATGGTTATCAGTTTATCATTTTTATTTTGTTAAATAAATACTAAAAGTTGTGTATGGAAGGATAAATATGGATCTCATGTTATGTTAGATTAGTCTGAAGCGTTTGAAAATTAAGCTTTTCATTTATTGGAAAAGTGAACATTGCTTTGAATAAACTAAAAGAAAAGTTAACAATCTATGTCAAAAGGATAGAGTATATATCGACAATCAACTTATAACCCAAACCAGAGTAGTTCTACCTTATCCAAGTTTAAAAACAACTCAGAAGCTTGAGGATGAGTTTGTCTTTATAAAATATCAAGCAGGTAGTTGTCCGTGCAACAATTATTTTTGCTCATCTAGATATAGCTGTCTCCAGCTCAAGATAAACAAGTTGATCAGCTTGGAAAAAGAGAAGACAGAACTAAGAGTCACTAATTTGATCCAAACTAGGCATGGACGTTCCAGCTAAGAATGCCTTGACGAGAGTGAGAGCTTGCTTCGGTCTATGTAGAGCAACTTCATGGCCAGCACCTCTTACAGTAACAAATGTCAGCCCTTTGTACTCCTGTGTCCATCCTCCAACCTGTTTTACACATTAATCATGGTATGATAGTAGTTTGATAGGTATCAGCAGTGATACTAAATCAAGAAGACATTGCACAACTATAGACAGACTAATTTTGAGGTATTTCTAGAAGAACAAAAATGGAAAGGAGAACAAGGTTGAGCAGTAAAATACCTGTCCATCATCATACCAAGCGCGCCAGGGACCAGCTGTTGGCAGTTTTAGAGCATCTATGCTGTAACGGGTTGATGTAACTGGGATCACAGCATCAGTGTCACCACTGCCATAAATCGAAACAAAAGATCATCACGATATCTGCATTAATCAGTTCTAATTCGTGGATAAATTGTCAACGAGAGGCTGAAGAACAGACAAATTTACTGAGGTGCATCACTGAAGAGTCTTCACAAGTAAATAAAATTTACAAAACCGGTCCAGCATAAATCAAATTCTTTGACCTGTACGGTTCCAGGTAACACCAACTTCAAGCTTTCATATCACACTTCACGCCCTTAACATCCTCAATTAAGAACTTATCGACTTTGTCTATAATACTACTAGAGCATACTATTAGGAGAAGATATTATCTCTGTTAAGAAAATAGATGGGCTTAACCGAACTCCAAAAGCTAGCTCATGAGATGAGGATCATCCTAAGACTTAATACAGAGATAACAGCTCATTCCCTCATCAAATGTGGATACTGTAACACTCCTCCCACCCCCATCCCCCTCTCAGGCCTGGAAATGTGGAGTGTGGACAATATTCATAGGGGGGCTGGCATTGGGTCAACCAAGAATATGAATGAATCTGGCTACGAGACCATGTGTAAAGATAGACCTTGGGCCTAACCTCCCTACCTTAATTCTACAATCACACCCCTCCCCCACCTTGGTCATTTTGGTTACTTTGCGGTTGCATTCCAATTGCTCATTACTCTCCACATTATGGAACTAGAGTTTTACCCATTCGAACCATGCATTCATCTGGCAATTTTTGAACATCCCAATATCTCAATGATTGCCAACTGAGCAAGTAAGATGAGAAGAGAAAGAAAAGCTTAGTATTATATTTAAAACACACCTGAAAACCCAAATACGAAGCCCTGACTGTATCAGTTCACGATAGACATCCAGCACTGTATTGGGAGAATCCTTCCATCCAAGGGACACCTCTTCGCTGCAAGTAGGGCAAATGAGTAAATACATGGTACTACCAAGTATAAGCCATTTACAGTTAAAAGACAATGGAGCTCACTAAGTAGATTAACCTATGCAAAAATGCATTTTGACTCTCATATCAAGAAAATTGCATGAAATCACCTTCAACATCTCTTTTTGCCCTGTAAACTTTTTGCTTTTTCTTTCTTTTAGAAGACATGTGGCCCTCAACTTTTGAAACCGTGATAAAGCACTGTATTATGCATCTTATACTCTTCTTTTTTTTTTTTTTTTTTTTTTTGGAGTATGGGGATGGCAATGAAAGAAAGGGGGAGACATAGAAAGAAGAGTAACGAAAAAGTAACATGCAGCTGAAGAAGAGAAGAAATAGCAAGTTTGCTTCTTTTATCAATGAGCAGTGCTTGAGGAGAAGAATAAACTGGCTCAATACTGTTGTTTCAGAGAGGTGGATAATAAGAATACATGGAAGATAATTTTCTTAATATCCTATTTTTCACGAGATTTAACAATTTATAATATAGGCTGCAAGAAGTCAAGAACTGTCAATTATATATTTGTATGGCAAATAGGTCTCTCTGCACATGACATGAAGCCAGTAACACAATAACCTCATTAGTCACAGATGTATATCTATAGTTCTTGAAATAGAATTGCAGCATGCCTGTTTGGAAGTAAGAGATAACAACTTCACAACTTATATGTGATGGCTAGAAATGGGGGTGCAGAGACATGTTAAAAGTGTCATCGTCTGAGGTACCTGAATGGTTTGTAAACCTAGATCAAAGGCTAAAACGTTGTTGTGCACTTCCATTGAAGCTGTGTTATCTAAAAGATCCAACCCACATAAAGAATGCTTTTCTTTCTCTTCAGTTTTACATTTTTTTTTTTTTTAAGTTCATTTTCCCTTTTAACGCATTGAGACCAAATTGAGAAATCCTCTTGTGGTAACTGGATAAAAAAATTCATCTGCTCCAGGTATCAACTTTCAGGTAGCTACAAGATTGCAACCAGGAAACCCCTTCCTCCTAAGGGGATATCTACTTACTGAATAAAATGAAAATACCTGCAAGTTACCCATTTGAATGATGAGTTTCTCATATGAACATGAAGAGCCTTCTGAACTTCAGGAAGATTGAAGTAGATCAATGAGTGTGCTTCTGTGCATGGATCGTAGCTTCTTCTGAGATGACCCACATTCTATGTAAGGGTATAGAATTTTATCAGCGATGAAAATAGATAACCCCTCTGGTAAAGCTTATTCAACATTGTAATCTCCGGTTCCATTCAGATTTCAGACTAGCCACCTATGATGCATTAGAATGAAGTGACATTCTCTCTCTCGGGGAATATACAATGATGTCACAGAAACATGATTTCTTTTTTATGTATTAATGTCACACAAAGTTGATTTACTGACCATAATTATCAACCTATATGCATTTAGTTGAAATAATTCAAAGGGAGCATGTCCACAACTATTCTTTTAAACGTAAACACTATTTATGATCAACTCTAAACGTTTTTCAAGGGATTGACATCGTGGGACCCATTACTAAAGTTCTTAAAAACTGCAGCAGTATGAACCACTGTCATTGACATGACTATTGAAAATCCCTTTTTACACTTTATTTCATCTTAGTAACTGTTCAAGAACTTAGAGTGGTGGCGCACGTTGGAGGCAATATTATACAAATAGTAACATTATATGCTATGCTGGAGAAAGTCAAGTTAATGGCATATCCACCCAGATCTTTCAAGCCTACCCTACGTCTTCATTTCGAAAATGAGAGTCATGAGTCATGGGAACACACTGATACTAGGATTCGTTAACCACTAGCACTACAAAACAACAATGCAATAGCAAGACCACGAACACTGAGTGAACAGAGTTAAAATTTTACAAATGCAATTAACGCAAGGTAAAGTTCCAGTCACTTACATTGCTCCTTTTGAGCAATTGGTTTAGCATACTAAACTTGGCTGTGCATGTCGGAGTGAAGATGCTGTAGCTATCAATATTTCCAAGTTCTTCATTAGCCCTATCAAGAATCTTATCACACTGCACTGAGGGTCTTGTAAATGATTCGTTATCACACAAAACATTTGCCTGCTTGAATGTTTGGTCAGAAATCATTCCAGCTGACCACATAAATTGAAAGAGTCCTAAGTGGTCATGATAGTCATCAGTCAAAGCATTTCCAACCTGCAACACTCATTACCCAGTGTTAGTACTAAGCTACATAATACAAATGTTTCATCTTTGATAATCTTAAACGTGTGCTTGGGCAGAGAAACAGGCAGGTTTATACCATGAAACCTTTTAAGTTGATCACTTGCTTCTTTAAACCATGGTTGTGCCTCACAATAGCTTGACTTAGCTGAGGAACATAATGCCCTGGTCCACAATCAGGAGTAAGTAAAACACAGTTCTTACTAAATTAAAATGAGAGGAAATAGAAACTTGACAGGTAGCTTAGAAAAACAATATACCAGCATAACTCTCTCCTGAAATATAAAAATCTCTTCCTTTATATTCTGGAAATCTCTCAACCCACTTCAATAAAAATGCTAGAGAGTCCGCAGCTGTAGTGCAACAATTGGAGGAAACTTAATTCATATGTAAGAAACATATGAACAATAACCTAAGGAAAACCACAAAAGTTACCACCTGTCCTAGCATCACCATTGTTGAGATGATCAGATGAAGTGTTTGAATAGGAATAACCAACTCCCACAGGAGAGTCGAGAAATAACAGGTTTGCAGCTGCAGAAATAGATAATGAATCAGACATCATCCCTATAAGTTCCTTTAACAATGCTTCCCAAATTATGTACAAACTTAAACATACTTCAGAAGCGATGTGTGTAACAGTAAATATGTAGTGACCTGTTGATATATCTGGTGATTTTCTGCAGTATAGGGCTTGTGATCATGCAAATTCAATGTTTGATAACCTTCTAAAGTTGTTGGAGAAAATACTGGTCGTCAATAACTACGTAAGTCAGGCAAGGTAAAATTTTGGGGGTCAAGGAATCAATATATGATTTGGGAAGAGCTACGGAAACTCAAATTGAAATCATGTTTCATCAATGGCTAATGGCATCACTGATTTACCAGGTAATAAGAGTCAAATTTTCATTCTTTGAATACCAACAACAAGACAATCGAACGGACAACACCACTTGCTCAAATAAGTTGGTGCGGGGTCCCCACCACCTAAACGGTTAGTCATTTCCCTTAAAATAAGCAAATATGACAATTGAAAGAATTTGGTTGGTTTCAAATCAATCAAGAAGACACCACTGGAAAATATTATATCTCCCACGTCATGGGAACTTGAGAAACATAGCCCCTAGAAAGAGGAAGAACACGACAGGCCTTGATATCTCCAACAAATGTACTTTTCAGCTTCCTCCATAAAACAAAACCCAAATGATGGAGAATCTTTACTTATCAAATTGGACCATTACAACCACATTTGAATTCAGAGAACAACTATAAGGTTTGCCCATCACTTACAATCTATGATTTGAAATTGCTAAAGTTTCCATTTTACTTTCAAGGTTGAAGTCACTGAAGCGAATATAAGCATATACTATGAAACTTTTTCCATTTTTTATTGTTTCTCATAAGGAAAGACATTTTTGACTTGAATATATAGAAATGTAAACACCCTCAAAAGTGCATAACTAACTGTTTATAGCAAAAAGGAAGGGATATTGACAAACATACCTAAGTTCCATGAGTAAGGATTCCAATAAAGGGTCTTCCCATCTTTCTCAATATGAAAAGGCCCAAGTTCCTCAGCTAACCCATAGGCAATCGATGAACATCCGGGCCCTGAAAGAACCCATAATCCATGAGAATATATCACTTGGCACAATAATCAAACACATTGAGCAACCAAGAAATTTCCTTTTTAATAAATCTTTGTCAGATAAAAATGATCATTCATCTTTACAACAATTTGTTGGCTATATGAATCCTCATCGACCATGTTACTCCATTTAAGCTCAATTCATGTCATCATGATACCAAATAGAACAAATGCAGAAACTAAGTTAGATATATACAAGTAATAGTAACTTAAGAATGATAATTCAACTTTACAACAATTTGGGGTCGGCTATATGAATCCTCATTGACCGTGTTTCTTCATTTAAGCTCAATTCATGTAATCATGATACCAAATAGAACAAATGCGAAAAATAAGCTAGATACATACAAGTAATAGTAACAAAAGAATGATCATTCAACTTTACAACAATTTGGGGTCGGCTATATTAATCCTCATCGACCATGTTTCCCTATTTAAGCTCAATTCATGTCATCATAATACCAAATAGAACAAATGCAGAAAATAAGTTAGATACATACAAGTAATAGTAACAAAAGAATGATCATTCAACTTTAACAAGAAAAAACAACAAAATCAAGAATACAACCCAACATAAGCTAAATTTAACAAGAACATGAATCAAACAAAAAGGAGAAAACTTGTGGATTAATTATTAACCTCCATTAAGCCAAAGAACAAGAGGCTTTGAAGAAGGATCATCAACAGCTTCAAAGAACCAATAAAAGAGGGCTCTTTGAGATTCCTCATTTACAGTAACATAGCCAGCATAATGTTCAAAGTTCACATTAAACCCTTGACCAGGAAGCTTAGTAACTTTGTCCAATTGCTTTTGTGCATTTGGCTGTACAAAAGAACAAACCTCAGAAATTAAACACAAAGCAAGAACAAGAAAACCCCAGATGGAATTTGACATTTTCTTGGTGGGATATTTGTGAAGTATTGAAGAATGGAGGATAATGGGCTATTATATAAAGAAGGTGCTTCAAAAAGGGAGTAACCAAAAAGATGGGATCAATTATGAATTGTTGACGTAAGGATTAGTGTTGTTTTGTAGCGTTAGTGCACATGATTCAGGCTTTAGTTTGTTTGTGGGGATAGAAAGCGGAGTAGGTGCTTTTGTGCAATGATTGTTGCAAACGAGTGCAACATGCAATTGGTTGCCAAAACTTAGGGACAAAGATTATGTCTACTAGTACTAATATTTATTATCTTTGCTTAGGATAGTAGGGGAATCTACTAAGTAGTATATTACTCCCTCCCTCATAATTTTATGTGGCACCATTTGATCGGGCACGGAGTTTAAGAAAATAGAGGTTGATCTTGTTAAATATCAATTTTACCCTTGAAAAAGTAAGAGAGAGAAGATTTGAGTAATAAAAAAGTTGTTGGTAGATTTAAAAGTATGTAGGGCCCAACAAGGGTAAAATTAAGATGATGCATTATATAGTTGTCAAATAAAGAAAGGTGCCACTTATTTTGGGACAAACAAAAAAGGAAATGGTGCCACATAAATTGGGACGGAGGAAGTATTTCATTTAAGGTTATTGTAAATATTTTTAATCAGGTGAAGTGCACTAATAACCTATTTGGACGGTGTTATTTAAGGCCACACTAACCTAGGCAATAGGCATAATTTTTTGGGGGATTTACAAAAATGCCCATCAAACCCTACTTATTTACATCTCCATACCCATTACATTTTTACCCACAAACTTATTTACACTGTATACCCATCCTTCTGTATACCTATCTAGTATACAGTATACACCCATGGTATACTTGTTACACTATACTGTCAAATCCTTCTGTATACCTATCGAGTATACAGTATACTCCTATGGTATACTTGTTACACTATACTCTCAAATCCATAAAAGAAGTATACTTAATTTGGTATACTAAAAAGGTATACAATATTATGCAATGGTATACAGTTAAAATTGGGAGGGTGGGCACATAGCGTAAATAAAATATGCTATATGGGCATTTTTGTAAATAAAATGAGGTGCATGGGTATTCCATGTAAACTAATTTATTTTGGGCACAAACACGTAAATAATTTATTTTTGTGGGCATGGAGCGTAAATTTCCCTAATTTTTTAGGCACAACGTCTTACAAATTTTTGCACAGGTTTGTTTAAACTATGAATTTCAGTCCCTTGTTCTGAACTTTTTTGCCTAATAAGTTGGCCTTAATTTTAGTCATTGGAGCTCATATTAGGCTCAACTTTATACTATTGATCTAAATTAAATGTTTTAGAGGTCATTTGATAGCATGCATTATTTTGGTAATACCCATATTAAACTGGGATAATTACACTAAAAGACAAGCAAAAGACGAAAATTACAAAAAAATGGCCCATATTTCCGAATCTTACCCGAACTATCACCCTTTTCCTGAAATAGCAGTCTGCCGCAAGTTTATACAATTTTATACAAATTTATACACGTGTATAAAATTGTATAAATTTGTATAAGTGTGTATATGTGAGTGAATAAATCTGTATATTAAGGATGTTTATATGATTTTTTACTTTTTTGTGTATGTTTTTGGATTTCTTTCATTGCTACATATTTATATATGTATATTCATGTATAATTTAATTTTTAGAGGGAGATTTATGTGTATAAACTTGTCCAAAGCAATGATTTAGACGCAATAAACAACATAAATTCAGTAAAATACAAAAAAGTAATGACACTATTGGCGGGGGAAGGTGTTTGCCGGTGGCTTAGTGGCTGGGGAAGGTATTCTAATACCTGCATTATTAATACTCACATTACTGATTCCATCTTCTACTCCGCACAAAATAATATATAGATTCCCGCATAACTTATGCATGTATTAATTATGCAAAGATAGCAAAATTGCAACCAAACAATGTACTAAATTTATGGTGAGATTAAAATTGAACTAATTGCAACCAAACATGGTATTCTTTATGAGGATTTCAATGAGGGTATTATGTATTACTTGTGGGCAACAAAACATGATACTATTACTTATGAGGATTTGAATGAGGGTACTAAGTAGCCTTATGTGGGCTACCAAAAGACCCCTTAGTGATTCAAGCTGACTACAGATGCAAAAGTTTTACAAATGCGTCTGCAGACTCTGCAGTCTGCACCTTAAATGGCGAGGTCCATTTAGGCTTTGGGCTAAATTTTTCTTTAAATAATACTCCTATCTAGTGACTTAAAATAGTAAAAGTATTTGTTTAAATTATTACTTTATCTCTTTTGTATTAACACTCCACTAATAGGAGCAGTATAGGTTAAATAATGTAGGGAAAAAAAATTCCTCCATGCCAATGGCAATGTGTTCTTTGAATCCGTTCAAAAAAGAATAACACCGTTTTAAAATTAGAAAACTTGACTTAAAGCTTCCAATGTTATCCTAAGTAGATGTTTTTATAGCCACAACAATATTGTATATTATGGTTGATGGTCATAAGTTTTAAAATCTTCATTCTCTTTCTTAAACTCCATACATATACGTCGCCACATAAACTAGAACTAAAGGAGTAATAAGTGTTTCTTGAAGTAGGTTTTCCCATAGTTACAAAAATATTTTTAAAACGAGCTTATGAAGTTGAGTTGAAATTTTTTATTTAGAAATTGAAGTAGTGTTTGGACATCCATTTTATTTGAAAAAAAAAAATATTGAAGTTTTCTGCGCATAAAATTGAAAGTAAAATATCTGATTTAACATCCTATCACCAACATATATACCAGAATAGGTAAGAAAGAAGGAAAAAAAAGGAAAAATATAATCATTTAAACTAGCACTCAATTCGTATAGCTAATTTCTATTCGGTTTAGAAGTATAAGGGGTATATATGCAATTGAGTTATAGTATATTATAGTGTAGATAAATTATGGGGGAGAATGAGGAAAAGCAGAACTATGAAAATTAGAGTCGCAATGAAAGTAGTAGAGGCTACTGCATATTCACAACAATCGCTGGTGATTTTAAGTTTATATGGTATTTGGTGATGACATTTTCAACATAGCTAATTAAGACGTGCTAGACCGACAATATTAAGTTACATGCAATACACTGTATTGGTTCACTTATATATGACATGCTCTTGTATGGATATGATATTAATCTGGTTCTAATCACCCTCTCTTGGGAAGCAGTTGCCACACTTACACTTTTCAATGCTTATCCCCCCCTTTTCTTTACTAAGATATATGTTTGACCCCTTTCTAATTAGAACACACGAGTTTGTTTGAGTTTGGTAGTCGAATGTAAGTTTTGAAAGTTCACTGACCTTTGCTATAGAGTGAAATTCCTTAGTATGTTGTTACTATAATCAGTAACTTTTATAGTCACACAAATGTTATGCATATTTTAGACCACAAGGTTTGTTGAAAAGAGAAATCTCCGTATATCTTTCAAAAATCACAAAAGTTTTAATTGTAGCTCAATTGACTAAGAAAAAAATAAAAAAACTTCTATTTTTAGTTGTTTTAATACCACCAATATGAAACTTACACTCTGTTTGGATCACTGTTACCTATTATTTCATAATGTATTGTTTTGTATTGTATTGTATTGTATCGTACTGTATTATACAAACAACGTTTGAATTGATTGTATTGTTTCCCGTTGTTTAGTAATATTGTTATTGTTTGTTTTGATTGTATTGTATTGTACTGTAACTAATAAGTTTACTAATATACCCTTAGTTGTTCTAAATATTAGATGAAGTAACAAATTTTCTTTAATATAATTTGAGACAGTTTATATTTACTAGTTTATCACCAACTATACCTTGTAAATATATTCATGCAGATTATAATAAAAATAATAAAAAAATAAGTTAATAATATTAAACATAACAATAAGTTCACACTATTAATAATTTAAGTAAAAAATAATATTCCATAACGACATGCAAGCAATCATATTATCCAAATAATAGTTATTAACAAAAGTGTCATCATATATTTTGTATCAAAAAAGAAAAGAAAATATAGCTCTGTAATTAATGAAATTAAGAATTATACATTAAATAAATTAAGATAAAACGTTTAATGTAATCACACAACAAGATGGCTTGTGAATAGGCAGGGAACGTACAAAGTAATAAAAGAGGTAGGAAACCTACTGTATTTTGAGAAGATGACAGATGAGGTCAAAATAACTACTTGGGTGTATTTATATAAGAAAATATGGTAGAGGGTAAATAGGATTATAAGGTTATAATTAAGGACATGATGAGAAAGTGTAAAAACGTAACAATGCAAAACCACCAAATCGGTTGTAACAAAAAATGGGTCTTTTCATTGTTAGGTAACAACGGAACTTAACAATACAATACAACGAAATTAAAGTAACAACCAAAACAAATATTGTAATCATAATAACAATACAATACAATATAATGGGTAACAATGATCCAAACAAAGTGTTAATTGTGCCCTCATGCATATGCTTGTGAATAAGAGGAGGAGATCCTGATATTGTTCAATCCTTTATCCTTTGATATACTAGCTTTTGAAGAGGAGGAATTTACAATCCTCCTCTCTTTGGGTATCACAGGCAATTGAAGATTTAGCCAATGGTTGATGGTTGATTCCCTTTAATGGAATATATTTCCATTCTTTCATCAGCAAAGTTGTTTTCACCTAAGTTGCTCGGACACCGGTGCGGGTGTCCGACACGGGTGCGGATCTAGAGGTCGGATCCTTTAAGATCTAAATTCTAAGATTCGGGGATACGGATCCTATTATGGATACGGGTGCGGGGATTCGGCTAAAAATAATTCAAAAAATTAAAAATAGAGTTTTAATCCAATTCTACATTTTTTGTTGGCCTTAAGAAACATTTCCCCTTTTAATTTTCTGTAGGTATGGTAGGAAGAAATCATTAGAGAGGTAATTACTACAAAATTACCCTAGCTTGATTCCACTTTCGAGAATCAAATTGTATCTTGTCTAGAACTTTTCCGCCGCCCGTGGTCAAAGTACCCAAAAATGTTTGACCATATCCGACACGGATCCCACACCCACACCCATGCTAGTGTCGTGTCGACACGGGTGCGGCACCAAAAATGCCGTGTCCGAGCAACTTAGGTTTTCACTACCCGTTTGTTGTCTTGCTGCAACTATTCGATCTCTTTGATGTAGGGAATACTTAACTTTTTTTCTCTTTGCACATTGCAGCCTACAGGCATCTTTCTCAAAGGTTTGTGTCAGTCTTGTTGGTTCTTTAAATGGATAGAAGTGTTTCTTATTAGTATATGCGTGCTTTGAAAATGCAATAAGACGTGATGGATTAAAGTATTAATCTTCAGTTGTACGTAAATATCCTAGATATACTTAAAAATGCATCTACTATTTGCCTTCGGGTGGAAAGTCTCTCATCCTGATTCTATCATTGTTTATGTAGTTTGATTCCATTCTAATATTCCCATCCTAGTTCTTCATTCAATAATTACTTCTACTTCCCGTATGCAGGCTCAAGGCTAGATCACTGGAGGAATTGAAGTGCTAAAACAGCTACTCCTATAAACATGAAAGTTAAATTGATTAGGCATGATGAAACACCATGTGCTCTTACTGCTAGGTGTGATGGCTTGGAGGAGCATGAAGCATCCGAAAGTGATCGCGGCTTAAAAGTATTCCCTATTTAAGTTTAAGCCTGCATGAAGTTGTTGTCCCCAGAGGCAACTCCTGAATGCCATTTTGAGCAGACTAACCCTACTTTGTACCAATTTTGATTAGTCGGGCTATACAAGTCAAGTTTCATTTGTGTGACAGGTATTTCCTCGTCTGAGAAGCAGTTCTTAAACTTATGTACCTCCTACTTGTTCATTTTTACATTACTATCCACGTTTGTGCATCATAGGATCGGTCCAATGAATTATTCTCCATTTCCTATAGATATGCAATTGGTCTGTTAATAATACAATACAATTTAAGTAAACCTTTCAATGAATTTCAAAATGCATCTTTCAATGAATTTGAAATAAACAATTCTCCAGCTTTTCTTGATGATCAGAATGCCAAAAGGTATCCAGAATCCAACCAAGTATCCCAGACCAACAAAAGCAAAGAACCATACTTTCTCAAGTTTATCTTCATCATCTGTTTCTCCTTCGTCATCCTTATTACTATTAGATGTTGTAGTCACATCACCAACACATTTGTTTAAAGGGGGACCACAAAGTGCAGCATTTCCTTGAAAAACCGTTGGATCTTTGATTTGGAGCTGAGTACTAGTGGGAATTCTTCCTGACAAGTTGTTAGAAGACAAGTTTAAGTGAGCCAAAAAGTCTAAATTTGCCATGCTTGGTGGAATAGGACCTGACAATTGATTCATTGAAAGATCCAAGGTTTCAATCCATCCCAATTTTCCAATATCTGTTGGTATACTTCCTGTCAAATGGTTCTTGGACAAGTTCAAGGTTCCAAGTTTGTGTAAGCTTGTTAGCTCCACTGGGATTTCCCCTGATAAACTGTTGCTCGAGAGATCGATACTGTTTACTAGGTAAAGGATAGTATCATAGTAAAGGATTCTTCCTTTAGACTCCAGTTTCAATTGCCCTTGATATTGGTTAGCTTCTTCATCTGTTAGCTCAGCCTTGAAGCCCCGCATATTGCCGAAACAGGATGGGATAGATCTAGATAAGTTGTTTTGTGAAAGGTCTAGTATGTGAAGATTTGAAAGGCTACAAATTGTTAAAGGAATGGGACCAAAAAATTTGTTATTCCTAGCACTCAGGATCAACAATGAGCTGATTCTCTCCCCTAGCCAAGCTGGGAATAACCCTGACAACTGATTGTTACTAAAATCAATGCTAATCAGTCGCGTACAATTTCTCAAACTCGAAGGCACTTCCCCTGAGAGATTGTTGCTTGAGAGCCTTAAGAACATGATATAAGCTAGAGACCCTATTGAGTCTGGAATTTTACCAGATAGATAGTTCTCGGACATATCAACCCAATAAAGATATGGTAGCTTATTCCAAAAATCAGGAAGCTGTCCAATAAGTTGGTTATTATAGAGGGCTAAGGTAGTCAGTTGATTCATATCAGCCATGCACAAAGGAATGGTTCCATTTAGATTGTTTCTAGAGATGTCCAAGTCTGTTAAGCTTGGAAGTGATTCACAAATGTTCGGAGGAATAGGACCTGAAAATAAGTTATCTCTCAAATACAACGTTGTAACATTAGTGGACCATAATGGAAGTGGCCCCTCGAAGCGATTGGTGCTTAACTCCACATTGGCAAGAAAGTTGAACTGAAAGGCATTGGGAACTTTCCCTGACAAGTTGTTGTAACCCATATCTAGATTATCAAGCTTCAAATCCAACTCCAAGAACCAATGTGGTATAGAATCTGAAATCCCAGCAGTATTGAAATTTATAGTTGTGAGTTCATTTTGATCCTTGAGCCAATGTGGGAATATGGGGCCTAATTGGCATGACTGAATAGTCAAGAATGTTAGCTTGAATGGAGGAGTCCAATTTGGGCTGATGTTGAATGCCAAGGTAATATTTTTTCCAAGTTTTATGCCAACTGAATATTCTTGTAGGTTAGAAAGATTTAGAAAATGGGCTTCTGTAACAGTACCTTCCCAAGGATTCTCAGATATGTCCAGTGAGACCAAAGACGAGAGCTTCCCGATATTTGGGGTGATGTTCCCACTCATTTTATTGGATGTGAGGTAGAGTGCCTCCAAGGATGATAAGTTCCCTATAGTTTCAGGGATTGAGCCTGACAGCGAGTTTAACCTCAGTTGCAGAAATTTTAGCTTTCTCAAGTAGCCTAATGTATCAGGAAGATTGCCACTCAATTCATTGAAACTCAAATCCAATGTCTCCAAGTTGTTGCTTTGGCATTCATTTAAGGCATCGATGAATTCAGTAATGTCTCCGCTGATGTTGTTGTAGGAAAGGATCAAAGTCTTCAAATTGCATAATTTCCCTAAGCTTCTCTTTAGTGACCCGTTTATACCATAATTAGAAGACAGATCAAGATATTCAAGGGAAGTGAGCTTTTCAAACTCATCAGACAATTCACTCATGATATTGTTAGAGCTTAAGTCAAGATACACAAGGTTACTAAGATCGAAGAACCATTGAGGGAAATAACTGGAGTTGAAAGCATTGTTGGAAATATCAAGGACCAAAAGGGAAGTAAGATTTAGAGATGGAAGAGAAGATGGAAGGTTTAAAAGCTGACACTGAGGCAAATGCAACTCCAAGAGTGAAGGAACATAATTATTGATTGTTTGAAGCCAAGAATTAGTAGCATTACTAAGATCTGAACCTCCCAAATTTAAATGTTCCAAAGAAGAAAGTCCTTTTAGCCATTCAAGATCATTCACAGCTAGCTGATCCGAGTAGATACTCAAATCAAGAACTTGCAAATTTGAAAGGTTTCCAAGAAATGAAGATACTGAGCCAGAAAATGAAGCTCCAGAAAGGTTAAGATACTTCAATTCTTCTAGGCGACCGATGAAATCTGGCACTTGGATTCCATCAAAATTGTTCATACTCAAGTCTAAGTATCTCAATTTTTGTAATTCAACTAAAGATGGATTGATTTCACCTCCCAATTCATGGACAGGCCCTTGTCCATCATAACTTCTTGAAAGCTGATTTCTGAGATCAAGCTTTACGACGTTCTGAGTCTTGTTGTCACAGCTTACACCAAGCCATTGGCAACAATCTTTTCCATCAACCCAAGAAGATAGCCTGCCTGAAGGATCTGTCAGATTTTCTTTGAGCTTTAGCAGTGCTATCTTCTCTGTTTCAATGCAAGCAGAGGAAACAAATTGGTGTTCTATGCAAGTGAAATACAAAAGTTGAAATAACAATATGAGAAATATAAGTTGAAAATAGTTATTCCCCATATTTGCTTGCTATGAACGAACTATGAAGGAAAAAGCTCTTGTCATTTATAGGTATAGAAGTAGGAAAAATTTAAGCCAGTCAATTGATGCATTAAAGTTTTTGACTTTGACACTAAATGGCAACAGAGGATTTTTGAAGTTCATTCACCTTGGAAAGAGTATTAGTATTTGTGCATTTTCATTATTGTATATTTGTATTCGCTAATTATTATTCGACCTCCAAACTAATTTGATATTAGTTGCCATGTTTGTCAACTTTTAAGGTGAGTAGCGAGCTCAAATGGTTTTTGTGACTCATATATCTCTATTTAAAATGCCATCATGTTTATAAAAGAAATCTTAGTGACATCTCCAAAGATTTCATTGAGAATACTCCTGCTATTTTTTTACGTTCAACAATTAAAGAGAATTAACAGTGTTTTAATTTTATCTCCCTGCTTAACGCACACCTTTAGCTTATTGGTTGATGATGAATGTGACATATTCTATATAGGCCTGGGCATAGAGCTGAGCCGGCTCGGAGCTCGGCTTGGCTTGATTGCCTTTTGGCTCGGCTCGGCTCGGCTCGGTCTTATTTAAAGTTTGGCTCAACTCGGTTCGGCTCGATTAAAGCTCGATCAAGCTCAGCTCGATCAAAGCTCGGCTCGGTTAAAGCTCGATCAAGCTCAGCTCGACACGATTAACTTGATTAATCGTGTAACTTTTTCTTTAAAATATAACTTCCATTCATTAGGCTTAATTACCAAAAAAAATTAGAAGTTAATGTGTTATTTAATATTTTAATGCAATAGCTAACAATTGATAAACTAGTATTTTTATCCTTATATATGATTATGATCAAAAGAAAAATTAAAATATTATTTTTTATATTATTAAGTATGGGGATCCAAGAAAAAAAGTTGGCTCGGACTCGGCTCGAGCTCGGTCAAACTCTAGCAAAGCTCGGTTGAGCTCGGCTCGGTATATATAAGCTCGACTCAGGCTCAGGCTCGGGTCGCTCGCTCGATGCCCGGGCCTAGTTCCATATATGACGCTGACCCAAATTAAGTTCTTGAGTTGACAATACAAATTGTAATTTATCATAATTGATAAAATCAATTTGATTATAAAGATATTCAAGGTCGTCATTCAAAAAAGAATCTATGCAACAATTTTACTAATTGCAAGTAGCAGTTAGCCGCCACGTTAGTCAACTCATTTTCTAATTCACCAAGATTCCTGGAATTTTTATAATACATTGGTGTTTCTTTAAATACAAGATCTTTAAACAAACAAATAGTTAGCTTTGTTTGATGAAGAATAGTAGTACTCAAGTAAGTATCTATTAACTGATTGAGGATGGACCTTCCACATTCAATTATATAGTCAATAGGAGTAGTTCTTAAGGCACTTATTTAGGATGATGTCCAAAATCTAGATGGTTTAAAAGTATTCCCTTCCATCGTCACTTTGTTTAAAGAGTCGATAAGAATAACTTGTCTGTGACAATCAAATGATGACTTGAACATACTCAATCAGTACAATGCGCATAACATTGCTCTGACTATAAACATTTATAGGATTTTCCAGTATGTTCATGCGCACTTTCTTGTTTTCTAGTTTTTCATTTGCAATCTTGATTTCAAAGCTTTAATGTTTTACGTGTTAAACGCAAACATAAATCTAAAACGGTAAAGTCCTAAAAGATTTCGAGTGAAAGTCACTAGCAGAAGCATTAATCCTCAAGAATTTGATAGTTCACTATAAATTATTCAATTAGAAATCTTAAAATAATGGGTGAAGTGATTCAGCCCTTGCATAACCAATAAAAACAGAATTGTACTATTTTCTAACATAATTTGATCCTAGATTTACACATAAGATTCTTTTTGCTAATTTTTTGTCTTTGTCATCCTTTCTTTAAAGAAGCCTATAGAATAGACCTCAAGGAGAGAGAACAAGCTTTTTTTTTTTTTTCAAATTTGAACCTTACCGAGTCCCCTTTCTCGAATATAAATAGTGGTTCTCCCACCTTTACTCCTACGGTAACTGGAACCCACAACTTTTTTGTTGTAAGTGAAAGGTGCTTACGACATGACAAACCCTCACTTCT
The DNA here is from genome assembly GCA_029990175.1 of Petunia secreta. NCBI lineage: Eukaryota > Viridiplantae > Streptophyta > Magnoliopsida > Solanales > Solanaceae > Petunia > Petunia secreta. The sequence goes on from JARKIP010000068.1 coordinate 5,260,427, forward strand.
CTCAATAGGTTGAAAGCCTATAGCTACCTTTGTTGAATTGAGAGAGAATTTAAGTACGAATACGTTATAGATAATGAATTAAGAGAGAGCGTTGTTGTTTACTGTTTGGTGCGAGAATTTGATGTCCAATAACTTTAAAGCAACTGGTACATTAGCCAATAAATCTTTTAAAAAACTTTCAGGCGAATGGATAATGCATACTTGCAAGAAATCATGTATGGCATAAATTGATAGAAGCTACTTGAATCGAGTCGACTGAAATTTAAACTTTAAAGTTTGCTCATACGTTGAGCCAAATCTTTTCATCACTAAAATGTAAAGTTCAGATCTTGCTATCTCTTTTCCTTCTCCTATCCTTTTCCCCTCTCATGCCTCCATCATTTCCAATCAAAAGAAGGGGAAAAAAGGCCGACCAAATTGTTTATAATTGTTGAAATAGATGTATATTTTAGGCTAAATTATACAAATATACCAACATAGTAGCAGGTTTACAATAAAATAGCAACATTATGTCACTTTTCAAGAATAGCAATACTTTCTTAACATTATATATACAAGTTATTAAAAAAAAAAAGATTTACTCAATAAAATTGAAAATACACCCTGCACTAAAATCGCCCATAATTATAAGCATGTCTTTTCATCTGTTCCTACTTTTTTGGGATTACAACTACTCAATTACTAATTCTACTGTATGTCTTTTGTATGTCTATCGTATGGTGTATGTGTATAGTATGTATATTGTATGGCTATTGTATGTGTATTGTATGGCTATTGTATGGCTATTGTATGTATATTGTATGACTATTATATGTGTATTATATGGCTATTGTTTCTTACGTATGCCTATTGTCAATTTATAATAGATGGTTTTGAGGTGAGAGAAAAAATGTTGGGTGCATAAATATAGGATTAGATTTATCTTCTTTTTTTAATTACATTTTTTTTCTTTTTAAATACATTCTGCTAGTTTTTGTAGCAAAAAACAAGAATGTTGCTATTTTTTGTAAGTTTTGAAAATATTTATATATTTTGTAATAAAAGTACATAAAGTTATACTCTGTGTAATTTTTCCTATATTTTAACGTTTAAAGCATTATATTTGTGATAAGTTTTTAAAGATGTATTGTAAGAAATTTTTTCTTTTAAAGTTCACTATCTGCAGATAATTAAAATATCAACTAAATTTCATTCAAGCATTTAAACGAAGCTGATTTCAGTAAAATGTCTATAAGCCCATAGAAATGTCGTGAAACTAATGTTTGGTGGTCACTTTTTAGAACGCTAAATGAGAAGTACCTAGTTTTTGCAACTTAAAAGATATCCATACTCGCTCAATTTTTATTTTTGGATTTTAGTTCAACATCTTAGATCGAAATATTGAAGTTTGAAGCAAAATAGTTCTGAATCACGAAAAAAATTAGAATTCTCAAACTTCCTTAATTTTCACTTTAAACTCCAGTATTTTGACTTGAAATCTTGAACTGAAATTCATTTTTTTTTTTTTTGGTAATTTGAGCAGATGTGTACTCATCCGATCCACAGTAAGTGTCATCTTTATATTTTTAAAATAATTCAAATTAAGTCTCACATAACAAAATAAAAAAAGCATCAACAATGTTCTTCCCAACTTACACTTGCTTATCCCAATAGCATTGATTTCAGTTTACAAAAAATATAAGATATATAAAGACCGATATAGTCAAATGACCTATTTATTAAATATAAATACCTAAATTTACTATATTTTTAAAGGTGTGCACAAGCTAAAGACGACACTTAAAGTGACCAGATAGGCTATGTGTGACTGGACAGCTATGTAAGGAACCCAATACGCCTCTTCTTTCTTTGGGCCAAAGGTTGGATCATAGGGAACTTTTCAAAAATAGCACTGCAAACAAAAAAAAAGGGCTAAGTGCACGAAAGGCCACTTTTGACACTGGTCTTTGGGCACAGGCCACTAATACCAAAACATTTAGTTTGTGGCCACTTTTGCTTAAAGAGATAGAACTTCAGTCCAGAGGCCGGATTGAAGTTCAGTCCTTAAAGATTGAACTTCAATCCACGGCCATATGGACTGAAGTTCAGTCCAGTCCTTAAGATAGAACTTCCGTCCATGGCCATGGACTGAAGTTCAGTCCATGGCCACATGGACTGAAAGTTCAGTCCTTAAGAAATGGAACTTCAGTCCAGGGGCCGTGTGGACTGAACTTCAGTCAACTATCAGAACTTAAGTCAACATTTATTTAGTGAAGGCCCAAAAGTGGCCTCTAGTGTAAGACCAAAGAAAATAGTGGCCTCAAACTAAATACCAGTATTAAAAGTGGCTGCTGGGCGAAATTTTTACAAAAAAAAGGTTTTTTTACATAAATATACAAATTTTCACCCTTAATTACAAAAAAAAAAAAACAGCAATATTATACAAATTACATTACATAACAATATTTTTATTAGCACATTTCACAACCAACCATTTCTCTTTCCACTAATACTTCTAGATCTTCAATAAACCTTTTTATCGTCCATTTTCTTAGCTCCAGCTCCGGCAACAGTGATATTTCCGGCGACATTTATCGCCGACGATGACAGAACAACAGATTTTTTTTTTTTTTTGCTACAGTGAATCACTGTGTGTCTCTGATTTAGCGTTTGTTTGCCTAAGGATTTCCTTAAAAATAGATAAAACGTAGATCTCAAATCACTTATAAGTAATACTAAAATTGTTATACTAGAGATGGGTGGATCGGAGAGGATAGAATAGTAGTAGATCTGGGTAATTACAATTGGGCCAGGTTAAATCAATTAGAGCACTAACCTGAAAGTTTATGTGCGAATTTGAGGGCAGAAGAGTAAAGATTATATATAAGCTTTGTTGCCCATTGGCATTTGGCCATTAACATGTATAGTCTTCCTCTTATAAGAGTCTTAATTTAGATTGACTATGTTTCTATTTTGAACGAATTCGAATAAAAGGCTTTTCTGAAGTGCTTACTGCCTTCTAGTGTTTGGCCCTTGATCCTCAACTAATGTTGGTATAAGTGGATGCAGATTTATGTACATGTGGAGATCCATGAACCAGCTCCATGAAGTTCAGAATGACATTGTGCAGCAGATTCAGTTTTCTCCTTTAGCAACCTCATAAAAATGAACATTGCTTTAGTGAAAAATCTATTCTTGTGTCGAAGGGGTCTCTTTTTGTATATTTTATTTGAAACAACAATGAAATAGTCCGAACGAACATTAAAACAACGATGAAACAGTTTGATACGTCGCTGAAACAATTGAAACGGTGTAGAAACAGTTAGATGCGGTGCTGCAGAAACAGTTGAAACGGTGCAGAAACAGTTAGATACGGTGTTACAGAAACAGTTGAAACGGTGCAGAAACAGTTGAGATACGGTGCTACAGAACAGTTGAAACGGTGCAGAAACAGTTGAGATACGGTGAGATACAACGAGATACATCGAGGATGAGATGAAGAAAAGTGAAATTGGGGGAAATGATAGGAACAAATGTGAAATTTGGGGAAATGGTGAGAGGAAAAGTGAAATAGGGAGAAATGGAAGGAGCAAAAGTGATAGTGGGGGGAAATAGGAGGAAGAATGTAAGGGTTTCGTATGTTATAGAAAAATATTGCTATGTTTTTTGCTATATTTGTAATTAACTAGTGTTTTCCTCTATATAGGGTTGTTTTGCTAAAATGTTGCTATGTTTGGTAATTAAATTCTCAAGCTTGTACTTTTATGTAAAAAATCCCAAAAAAAATTATAAATGAGAGGCCATATTTTTTTCTTGCATACATAGAACAATTCTTATTTTATAAATTTAGGCACTCCTTCAAATAGAAAACCCTAGCTGCTAATTTCCCCCCCTTCCATGCCACTGATCCGTCGGCAGACACCTTCCCCGCCAGCGGCACCATTACTTTTTTTTTTTTAATTTCGTAGAAGTTATTTTTGTTGATTTTGTCTATATCATTGCTCCGGACAAGTTTATACATACAAATCTACCCCAAAAAATAAATTATACAAGAGTATACATGGATAAATGTGTAGGCAAAGGAGAGAAATACAAATATATATTCACACACTGAAACTTTATATAAACATCCATTATACTACATACATCTGAAATTCTATACAACTTTATTCATTTATACATACACAACTATACATATTATACAAGTTTATCCATAAGTGTATAAAATAAGTGTATAAACTTGTATAAACTAGTGGCGGGTTGCTATATTGCGTAATTACTACCATCTCTAGTAAGAATCGCATACAGAGGCTATTTTTTGATAATTTTGTATGTTGCTTGACTCCGAGTGTAAAAATCCCTAGATCAAATGGTAGAAATGACACTAGGCATCCACTCTTAATGGCCAGTAAATGTAGGTTCATTGTTGTTCTGAAGTTCAGGTTTTCAGTTCAATTCAAAAACTTCAGAACACTGCATCTTGAAACTAAATTTTTTGATTCAAAATATTATGACAATGTATACTTATCTTATATCTTAATTTACAAAGGTATAAATAGTCTATAATAGGCCTCCAAGGCACTTATCTTATATCTTACATTCTAGACTTTACTTTTGAAAATATCTTGTAACTTGGAGAGCAAGGCAAGGGTTTTAACATACTTTGTAAGAACCCAAACCTTATTACTTTAATATATTACTTATGATTCTTGCAATTTCAATCCATCTTGATTCTATGTTACAACCTAGTATGAGTAGCTACTCATAGTATGAGTTTATTTACGATGATTTGATTCTTTAAAAATAGATGCTTGATTTTGTTTCACAAAATTTGTGGGTGAATGTTTTTCTAGTTCTTATCATTTTTCCTATCCATGTTTAAGGTGTGGCTACACTTGGACTAACCCCCAATCTTCTTTCTCCCTAACAAGGTTGAGAGCGTGAGTTTATAAGAACTAGCGGGGATTTGGGTTATATTGGTTCACAAGTCTACCCCATCTAAAAGAAGTAACCAAGAAGGGTTATTCATACTCGTGTCTTAGAACCAGGTCTTTATGCGCTTTGTTATTGATCCTAAAAGGCTTAAGAGAGTAGACTCTCTCTACACCTAACAGTTCTAAAGTGTTACATGCATAGGTTCGACCATTGACTCTTTACCCATGAGATTTGTGAGACGAAATTGGTATTCATATTAGGTGAATCTTGATTGCATAGATAAACCTCTAGCATTTAATCCCTTATTAAGCACTCTCTTACTTTATTGTTGGTGCTAGTTGATAACGTTAGGTTAAGTTACAATTTCACCCATTTAGCAATCTTCCAAACAATTCATAGCACTAGTTTGATATTCAAATTACTTAGATTAAACACTAGCTCTATGTGGAATCAACCTCGACTCAAAGTTGGTTAATTATTCTTTAATGATCGCCCCTTACTCATTGAAATGTAGGATTGAGGGGGTTAAATTTTGGCGCTTTTGTAGGGCAGATACAGTTGTATCTACTAGTTTGAATACTTCTAGTAGTTTTGTTTGTGATTCCTAGCACTTTATGTATGGTCTTTGTTTTTTCTTGTGTAGGTGAAATATGATCGAACGAAGGATACTTCCTAATCGGGTATTACTAAAGCCCAATTATAATCATCGATATGTGGACAACAAAGGCAATCCTTTCGACGGAGTTTCGAGTGACCATGAGGAGGACTACGATGAAGAATTTGAAGAAAATCTTGAAGTTGATGGCCAAGAACTATTTGGTGAACAAGTCAATGAAGGAATTGGGGCCAATGCTATTGGTGGCCTGGGTGATAATGTGCTACCTAATGATGATGACCCTCTTGAGGGTGTGCAAGTGAATAAAAGTGTGGATGTTAATATTAGAGTTGCGAGTAATATCAACCAAGGTGGCAACAAATGCTAATAGAAGTGGTCGTGGTGTTTCAAACCATGGAGGCCAAGGTGTAAATTCCAACCGAAGGGGAAATGTGAATCATGGAAATTCCCACAATGCGAATCACAATCCAAGGAATCCTCGAAGTGGAAGGAATTTCAATTCACCCGTCCAAGAGGTTGGCGATGAAAGTGATTAAGAGATTGAGGTGAAAGGTTTTGCAAGTATTATAGTTCCTCCACCTATTAGAGGAAATGCAACCTTCAACACTCCTCAAGTGACCTTTCATGGTTTGGAAGAAAATGGTTTTCTTGGTGGAGGAAAGCATGAAAATGCCAATGAACACTTTCAGACTTCCCTTCAAACTTGTGGTCTTTACGATTCCGCCAATATGATCGATGAATCTCTATGCCTTCGGGTGTTCCCGGTCAAGTCAAGACATGGTTGTGCAAATTACCAAAGAATTCTTTCTATACATGACATGACTTAGTGAAGAAGTTTTTGGCTAAGTTCTTGCCAGAAGGTAAATAAGCATCGTTGCGTGATAAAGTTTATATGTTCAAGCAAGACTCATCAGATTTTTTTTCTGAAGCTTGGGAGAGTTTTCAAGATGTTTTACTTGAGTGCCCAACTCATAAGTTCCGTAATAATCTGCTTTTGCAATGCCTATATCGAGGGTTGAACAAGATGAACTAATCTGCGTTGAACAACCTTTGTGGAGGAGCTATAATGGATAAATTCTATGATGAAATAAAAGACATCCTTAACAAGGTTCTTAAGCAATCCCAAGATTTCAATCCCGGGCTCAAAATCCAAGTGGTGAAGGAAGCCTGGATCCTATGATTATCAAGAGAATGGAGGAGCAAGATGAGAAAATGGCTAGGATTTTTACCACAATTGAGATCCTCAACCATAACTCAAAGGTAAGCAATGATGTAAAAAAGAAGAAGATCATCAAATTGGAAAATCTTCAAGTGACTAATATCGGACATCAAGTGGATCCTATGGGTATGTGACCTTGAGGGGTGCCCCTTTGGCTCTTCTCCAACATGGTTAAAAAAGGTACCACCCTGATTAATATTTCAACATTCAAGAGGAGGATGAAGCCAACTATATGAGCAATTATCAAGGCCAAAGAGGCTATGATCAAGAGGGCTACCAAAGGTCCTATAAACAAAACCAATAGAGACAAGGCCAAGGGAGGTCAAATTTCGCTACTAATCAAAAGGGGAGCGGAGTCGGTTCCTCTAACTCATTTTTTCAAGAGCCCCATACAAGCAAAATGAAAATAAAGACAAGAGCAACTCCAAGTTGGAGGATATGATGAGCCAAATGCGCAAGTTGCAAGAAGGTTATTCGGGTGATATCAAAGACATCAAACTAATCATGTCTTCTCATACTACCTCCATTAAAGCTCTCGAGTTTTAAATGAGTCACTTATGCAACAAGTCAATCAAAGACTACAAAGGGCATTTCCAAGTGATACGGTAGTGAACCCTAAGAGAAATGACAGACCAATTGATGACAATAGTGATAAAGAGTGGCAAGACATGGGATGATCCAAAGGCAAAAAATGATGATAATTCATATGGTTGATTAAGGTTTTCATGATGATGGTGTTGAGTTAAATGATGATGAGGAGTGGGAGAATGCGGTGCAAGAAGAGAGTTCAAGTCAAGGTATTGATCCTACAAGTCATGATGTAGATAATGTATGTGGCAATTCCTCGAGCACCTATCTCCCAAACCACGACTATCCAAATGGCCAAACCAAAGAAAGCTCCACCACACAAAGCAAGCCTTACTAAACCTAGCTTCATTCCCAAAGTTGAACTTCCTTTTCCACAAAGAAGCGTCAAGCAAAGACAAGCTTCTCATACAGAGAAAATTTAAGAGAAGATAGCAACAACAACAATCAATCATCCTTTGGTTGATGCCTTGGGACAAATTCCTAGTGTTGTTAAGTTTATGAAAGATCTTGTCACGAAGAAGACATAGGGGATTTTGAGACCATCAAGGTCACCCATCAATGTAGTGCTATTGTTTCAAAGCACATGCCCCAGAAGTTGGAAAATCCTGAAGCTTTTACTATCCCCTGTACTACTGGTGGAAGATATTACGAAAAGACTTTGTGCGATCTTGGTGTAAGCATTAACTTGATGAAGTATGCGATATATAAAACCTTGGGATTAGAGAATCCAAGGTTGACTTCTATGAAACCGTGACTGGTCGATCGTTCTATGAAGATGTCAATTGGAGTTATTGATGATTGGTGAAGGTGGATAAATTTGTCTTCCCGGTGGATTTTGTGATACTTGATTGTCCCATAGACTTTGAAGTCCTTATTATACTTGGACGTCCATTTACCATCATGAGGGCTCTTTGTGATATGTTGAAAGAGGGGAACTCACTTTTCGATTTAATGGGGGAGCTTCCATATTTGTAAATCACTAAGACAACCTATGGAGGAAGAGGCCACTTATTCCTATGTAGATGTGGTGCTGGATGCAACTGTTGAAACAGAGAGTGTCATAGTGAGTCAAGAAGATGCTCTAGCCGCGGTGATTTGGAATATGGACATTGATAATGATGAGAGTGTGTGTTGGCACTAGAGGGGTTGGGCTACAGACCTTTTGGTCCCAAAAAGCTTCCCTTCGATTTTGAAAATTGCAAAACACCACCCACCGAACCTTTCATTGAAGAGCCTCCTACTTTTGAACTAAAAGTCCTAACATCAGACTTAGAGATATGCTTCGTCAGTATTTGTCCACTTGTCAAGCTCTCAGAACTTCAGTTAGTTTTTATAAGACCAAAGAAAATAATAGGGGTATTAAGGTGCCAATAGGTTAATAAGGGGTATATGTGAACAATTTCTAATACGATAGGGTAATTTTGGCCCTTTTCCGAATTCAAAAACTTGCAAGTAAAAGTTAAATTTGTATTCTATTTTTTTAATATATTTAATCAATCTTATTCTTTTCTTAATTTAGGTAACTCCACACACATATGTAGCGATTTAGAAATTGGGGGTAACACCTGTTTTAGCTTTTATATTTGATAAACTTCCAGTCAATTGATCAACAAAACATAATAAGATACTGTTACTCTTGAAAAAATAATAATGACTAAAAAAACTGTTGATGGATTGATCTTTTTTTTTTTGGTTGAAACATGATAGTTATATTAAAGCTAATAAGTTCGTACATAAGGTATTGGAGTAGTAGGGGTGCCTCCAATACAATCTATTACAGCCATATTTCCATAAGTGCTTAGGATATTACAAGTAGATTTTGTAATCTTCCTAGTAAACATAGTAGCTTGTTTATCCAGGTACACTGTCTTGATAAGCTTGGTAGGTGGTTGTGACAAAAGATGGATCTGACTTGGAGTTGTAGAGGAGACTGCTTCTTTAGCCAAAAGATGAGCCACTGCATTTGCTTCATGGAATGTGTGCCGTACCACTGGCCTCCCCAAGCTCCTCAGGGCGAACCTGCAATGAAGAAGTACATTAGATAATGAGGGATTAGCAGATTCCAACTGTTGTAACACCTCAATTGAGTCAGTATTTATCTCAAGAGGGTGTATATTATTTTGCTGAGCTATTCCCAGGCCAATCTTTAAGGCCATTAGTTCCATGTACAAGACAGAGTATCCAGATAGTTTCATCGAAAAAGCCAAGGATCTATTCACCAATATGATTTCTAAAAACTCCACCAATGCCTCCTGCATGGGTAGTGGAGTTAAATGCAGCATCAATGTTTAGCTTGATAGAATTCAAGGCAGGTGGCATCCAATGAAAGATGATATTAATTTTGGCTTGTAAATGATGTGCACTACCTGTTGAATACTTATATTCTAAAGCTCTTGTGGTAGCATGTTGGATAGAGATAGATCTGATTACTTGATGATAAGCACAATGGTTCCTGTTAAGCCATATATGCCATAATGCAAAGGGAAAGAACTCAATCCAGCTCAAATTTTTCATGTGCAGTTGGAGATCAAATTTTTTTTGATGAGTCCAAAAATCAGATAACCAGTAGGAGCTAAAGTTAGTAAAAGTAACATGGAAGTAGTTCCAAAATTGCCGTGCCTGGATACAGTATAAAAAGATATGCTCTATTGTTTCAGTCTCATGGCATATAGAACAGGTTGGATCAATATTAAGGCCTATTTTAGAGAGGTATTCTCTGGTAGGCAAACGTTTGTGTAGAATTTGCCATAGCAAAAATTTTATTTTGGGTAAGGTGTGTAGCTTCCAAATCCATTTAAAGTTGAGTGAGTTATTATGATTTGGAACCATTAAGTTGTAAAGTGATTTGGTAGAGAATAGACCATTTGAAGATTGAGCCCAAAAAGGGCTATCTCTCACTGATGGAGAAGGGGGAGGAGTCATGGATTTAATTAAAGTTTGAATATGATCAGGTAAGTCAAAAGATAAGTTAGACATGTTCCATAAATAAAAAGACCAGATATGACTTAATTTGATGGCTTATTCAAATTGGTTTAGGGGGCCTTGGATAAGACTTCTAACTGGTTGAAGGCTAAAGTTCCATCTGTCTTCCCAAAAACTAATAGAGTCACCTGAACCCACTTGCCAGCCCATGCCTTGTTGGCAAAGTTTCCAGCCTGTTTGAATATTCTTCCAAATAAAGGAGGCTGTAGATGGCCTTCTGTTAGTTTTATATTTTTGTTTTAGGATTGTAGCCCACAGTAAGGAGGGTATGGTAAACATTCTCCAAGAAAAGCTTGCAAGCATGACCATATTTTTATGTTTTGCTTGTCTTATACCAAGACCCCCAATATTTCTTGGCAAAGCTAAAGTATCCCAGCTGACATAATGGATTTTTCTATGATCAGAAGTAGAGCCCCATATAAAATCTCTCTGGATCTTGTCTATTTGGTGTAGTATTTTCTGGGGCAATAGGTGAAATTGCATGACATGCATTGGGATAGCATTTAAAGTGGATCTAGTCAAGGTAACCCTGCCTGCCAGAGTGAGAAACCTTCCTTTCCAGGCTGCCAATTTGGAATTCATATTATCAATGACAAATTGGAAATCTTTGGAGGTAGGCCTATTGTTAAGAATTGGGAATCCTAGATATTTTCCAAAAGATGTACTAATAGTATAGGGAAGGTATTGTGAAATAGAGTCTTTCAGATGAGGAGTGCAGTTGTTGGAAAATATTAGCTTTGTCTTATCTTGACTGATCTTTTGTCCAGACAACTTTGAAAATAATGTAAGGCATTGTTGCATAGACTTGGCATTTGCAACAGTTGCCTGGGACATTATAGTTAAGTCATCAGCATAGAATAGATGAGTAATAGGTGGTCCATTTGGGCTTATGTGTATGGGTTCCCATAATGCATATTCCACAGAACGGTTAATAAGATTGGAAAGGAGTTCTATGCATAAGATGAAAATGTAAGGAGACATAGGATCACCCTGCCTAATGCCTCTTGAAGGTGAGAAGTACTCTGTTAGTGTACCATTTACCATAATAGCAATAGTACTAGAAGAGAGACAAGAGAGAATAAGCTTTGTAATATTAGGAGGAAATTTGAAATATATCAGAGTTCTATAGATGAAAGACCATTCCATTCTATCAAAGGCTTTTTCTAAATCAATTTTGAGCATCATCTTGGCTTTAGTACCTTTAATTTTTTGGAAGTGGTTTATTATTTCCTGGATAATGATAGTATTATCAGAAGTACGACGACCTTTAAGAAAACTTGTTTGACAAGGGCTTATAAGGTCATGAAGAAAAGGTTTGATTCTATGAACAATGATTTTAGTAGTGATCTTATAAATAGTATTACAAAGACCAATATGACGGAAGTTTTTCAGGTTATTAGCATTATTAAAGTTAGGAATAAGGCATAGGTATGTCTTATTTATGTCATGAGGTATCTTGTAAGTTCTAAACACTTCATGGCAAAAACTAGTAACAGAGGGGCCCACAATGCTCCAGTGATGTTGATAAAAGAATGGGTGTAAGCCATCAGGCCCTGGAGCTTTGTAGGGTTTGAAGGAAAAAACTGCCATTAGGATTTCATGATCCATCATAGGATCATCCAGTGAAGAAAGATCAATGTTATGAAAACTAGAAGTGGCAAAGATAATGTTGTGGAAGTCAGAATTAATATGATCAGTGGTGAACATATTCCTAAAGAAAGTTAGAGTATGCTCAAGTATCTTAGTTTGATCAGTCACCCATTCCCCAGCCTCATCTTTAAAAAATTGAATTTTATTTATTCTCCTTCTATTCTTAGTGCTAATATGGTAAAACTTAGTATTAGCATCACCATCATTTAGCCAGTCTATTCTAGACCTCATTTTCCAGTAGTCTTCCTCTTGGAGGAGAATAGAGTTATAAGCAGAGGTTAGTTCTATTTCCAGGTCTTGGAGAAAATTACTAGTAGGGTAAAGTGGGGATTTTTGGATGCCTCTTAGCCTGGCCAGTAAGGTCTTTTTGTTTCTGAGAATATCACCAAAGGTTTCTTGACTTCATTGCCTAATCTTGGAGGTAAATTCAGGGATTGCTTGTAGTAGTAAGTTATCGCTCCAAGAAGAAGTAACCTGATTAGGGAAATCAATGTGGGAGTACCAAAATTTTTCCATTCTAAAAGGTTTAGGCTGATGGAAAGGACAATTTGACCATAACTTAACCAACAAAGGAGTATGATCAGAATGAGTCTTAGGAAGGTGAGTAATAAAAACATTTGGATAAGAGTCAAGCCATGCTTCATTTTCCACACATCTATCTAGTCTTTCAAGGATTAAACCTCTAGAGTGCCTTCTATGATTTGACCAGGTATACTTACTACCCTTATAACCTAAATCATGCAATTGGCAATATGTGAGGCATTGACTAAAATATGTCTGTCTTATAGTATTTATATGTAACCCACCCCATTTTTCCTCTTGGGTCAGAATATCATTAAAGTCTCCTCCTAAAAACCATGGCCCCTTATAGTTATCATATTTTTGTTCTAGGTTTTTCCAGAGTTGCAATCGATTAACTAACTTAGGGCTAGATAAATGGCTGAAAATAAAAAGGGTTGGTGATTTAGGTGTACCTTCACCATAGCATGAATTTCCTGGTCTTTTGTCTCAATGTCATAGAGGGTTAGGAAGACAGTTTTCCACAGGACTACCATCCCTCCTGATCTACCTCTAGCTGGAATTTGAATCATACGATCAAAGTGATAGTAGTTCCTTAGAGCCACATGGGTTACCATTTTTGTTTCTAATAAGGCCACCAGACACGGATTATGGGATTTCAGAATTTCCCCAAAGTGTCTTCTAAAGTCATCACTGTTTCCCCCTCTAATGTTCCATATGATAAAAGTTAAGTTGTTATTCATTGTCAGAGGATTGGTGTGATGTTTCTTCAAGTGAACTCCTACTTCCTTGGGGAAGATGTGGTTCCTGGCTAAGGAGGGACTGAGGACCACAACATACTTCCCTGCAGCTTTGTTCACTGTTGGACGGATATCCAATGAGGTCTTGTGAAGGACTGGTGGTAGATTTAGGATGTATTTTTTGTCCTCCATTTCTGGAAATAGCATGCATGTTGCTACGCACAGGCTTGAAATTTCTGTGAAGGACCCCTGAAAGACTGGTTCTATTTCCACTACATCTACTTCCCCCATTTCTGCCTCTTGATCTGGTAAAATGGGAGGTACATCATCCTCGTTCAGAACTTCCTCTTGGAGTTGGTGTGGAGGAGGTGGTGGAGGGTTCATAACTTGGTCCACTGGTGGAGCAGGATTCTTGTGATCCATAGGGGGTTGAGGCTGAGGGTTCACTGGTGGGGGATGTGCCTGGACTGGCTGAGGTTGCCATGGAAAGAACATAGGATTCACATTGGGGTCCTGTGGAGGGAAGAAAGGCAGGTTGTGAATGTTTGGGATGGGGTTGAAGTGGGGTGGGAAGTTCCACTGTTGTTGCATGTGAGGGAACAGGGCTGCTGCTAAGGCTGGGGCAAGAGGATCTAGAGGATTCATCATCCAAATGTTGTTGATGTAGTTTTCCATTGTGAGTCTCATCCCATCTGTGAGTAGTTGAGCTAGAAATATTGGGCTTTGTAGCAGTAAGATGATCTCTTGGCCATGAAGGTTCATATGGAAGGAGACTGCATGGCCTATTAGAGACTGTTCCAGGAATGACAATGGTTGGTTCACTGGGGGTGGAGGTGTAGAAAATATGACTGGTGGAGGAGGATTGAACTGTGGAGGAGGTTTGTTGTTGTTTGCCATCCTGTGTGTTGGTGTTCTTCTCAGAACAGGTATGTAAATTATCCTTCTCGGATAAGTGTGATGATGGAATGGGAACATTAGTGCCAGTGGGAGGGTTAATAGAGGAAGGAAGATCAAAGTATAAATCTTTTGAGTGTTCTACACTTTGCATGGGTGAAGGTTGATTGGGTAGAGTTTTTATACCGTTATTTGGTTCATGGAACTCTTCAATTTGCATGGTCATGTGGCCACAGGTTTCTGCCAATGGAAGGCGAGTGTTAGAGTGAGGAGGTGACTTGGCAGTTTCATGAGTAGTAGTTTTTGCATGTAATGCTGATGTGTCAGATGTTTGATTATTTAAGGTGTCATTTAATTGGGGAATGTCATTTTTTGTTTTATTATGTTGTAAAGGTGCAGTTTGTTTTGCACTGCCTTGGCCAATCGTATTAGTTTTATGATTAGAAGCTTTTGGTTTTACTGACACGTGAGTAGCACGTGTCTGATTTTTTGTGTCCACTAAGCAGCTTTGATATTGGGGGGTGGGAGAAACTTTTAGGACTTCATTTATGTGGTCCCCTGGTAAATCAGAGGACAAAGACTGGAAGGAGCTAAATTTATTCCTAGACTGAGAAGTTGCATTTAAGTTCGAAGAATTATTAATCATAGAACTGTTAGAGACTGAACATAATAAACTAGGATTAATATCTTTAGATGATTTAATAGGTAAAAAAACATGCTTACTATGATTAGGAGCACTAATAGGAGCGATATTACCTGGATTGTTGATCAATTGTTGGTTATGAAGATGTGATTTACCAGATCTGCGTTTACGCGAAAAAACAACTGTTTGCCATTGTGAATCTTTCATTTGGAGATGCGTCTGCAACTTTGATGATTTGCTCATTGCCTGCCCTTGTACTTGCAGAGAGGGTGTAGAGAATTTGCAGCAAGTAGAATGATTGCCTCCCAGAAAACCACAATATGTACACAATAACCTTTGATCTTCATACTGGATTTGTTGAGAATGGCCCCCAATATTTATAGATGATATTACTGGTTTATCTAAAGACACCTCGACACACATACGAGCATACCGTCCACGTAAAGTTGTACTTGTACAATAATCTATCTTGAGAAGTTTGCCAATAAGATTACCAACCTTTGTTAAAATAGATGAATCATAGAACTCAATTGGGAGTTGGGGTAATCGCACCCAAACTGCTGAAGTTAGTTGGATCGCCTGTGTAGCAACAAATTTAGGTTGCCATCTCCTGATTGTTAGAAAATACCCATTGATGAACCAAGGTCCTGCAGTTAAAACTTTTTGCATACTTTCCAGATGAGTTAGCTTTGCGATATAGTAATCGCAACCCAGATCGATTAAAGGAAAATCTTCTGGGAGTTTCCATAATTCGCATAAACGTGCTTTGAGGTATTGATGAGTCACTCTTTTGCCAAATAATTTGATAATCAGGGAGTATTTTCATGGTGTGTAGATTCTGTTTTTGTCTTCTTCGGATAGAGTTACTTCATTAAGAGAGAGACAAAGTTGTGTTTCACTGGTGGAAGCATCTGTGGGGGAGGTCACCGGAACCATGTTAGTGTCTCTAGAAGGATGAAGTATATTTTGGAAATTTAGTAGTTTTTCTCTAAAGGATTTAGTATGGGATTCAACTTCCTGTGGAGAAGACTTGAGATCCGGTGGTTTTGGGGGAATAACAAGAGTTGCCGTTGGTTGATGTTCCAAAGGCATATTAAAGTCAGACATTGGGAGATGTAGGGATGTCGGTTGGGAGTTGGAACGATGCAGATTGATCAAAGTAGAGAGAAGTCAGACTTTCTCTTTTTAGATTGTCGAGGCAGATCTGAGATAGCTTGAGAAATAAATTATACTTGGATTTCGTGAATTATTCCTCGGAAAGTCCCATTAATTTTTTAGAGAACATTAAAGTTTCTCAAGTACGTGTTTCAACATTACTTTGTTTCGCTATTCCACTACTTTTAGATTTTTTTTCCTTCCATTTTTTGTCACAATTATAACGTTGATGGGCCATCATGTTTATCTGAAAGTTCTTCCCCATTTCTTAGATAGAAGTTAGAACCTACTTTTAAAAAACACATGTACATTTGGAGAAGAGTTAAATAACTACTACAAATTACACTATTTTAAAGGAGACTTGAATCAATGTAAAATCCCTTACGGCTCCCTTAATTTATTGTTGAAAATTTTAAACATGTTTAATAAGATTCCAGATCCATCTTCTATGACCCACTAGGATTCTTTGTTTGGAAGCATTTTTTATGTGAGACAAACTATGAAAATGATCTGATCAAACTTGTACTCACATTGATATAGAGGGAATTTCAGCCTCTTTCCTAATTCACTCATTTTCAGTTCTCTTTTGGCTGCAACAATATGTCTCCATCAAATTCTGCACATTGCCATGTGATGAGCAGCCATAAATTGCATCTGCAACTCATTGATGATAGTTACGTTTTAGGGATTCTTCTTTCTTTCTCTTTCTTTAATCAACTACTAGTAGTATTATAGATAGTACAAGTGGTAAATTGCGCAGAAGCAAACATGAAGGTACCACAAGATAGGAACTTTTTATTGCGGCCCAATAAGGGTTCGCGATTTATAAAGGCAGATCGAAAATGAACAATAACCTCATTTTCAAGTGTTAGTATTGAGTTTTCAACTTAATTTTTGTGCATATTTAATAAATTATTTATTAATATTCCCTTCGTCCCATTTTAGTTGTCGCTTTAGGCTTATGCACGTCCATTAAGAAATCAATAAATAGGGTATGTCTTTTACTATTTTACCCCTAATAAATGAAACTGGATTGACTTTTCTAGAAAATACTCCTTTATTAAATATGGGCATAGTTGGAAAGAATTGAAAAAAATGTCTTGAAATGCTAAAGTGACAACTAATTTGGGACAAATAAAACTTGCTAAAGCGACAACTAAAATGGGACGGAGGGAGTATTTGTATGGGATGCGAGTAAAGTTATCGAGTACGATTGTATTCGTATATTACTTCATATTTATGCGGCTGGCAATCGATATAATTTAATTATCTTACCTAACTAAACAACTTGTTCAACAAATTCAGATGAAGCTCATTCAACATATCATACCTCACGCTTTTAAGCTATCAGAAACTATGAATTGATGAGGGTGCCCACCTTATTACTATTATGTAGCTTGTTTTGAGTTAAAAATACTTTGTAAATGAGAAAGTGCTCAAAAACTAAATTTAATCAGCCTTTAAACTAATCTAATACCGCCTAAGAAACTGGACTATTTTTTTTTGATACTATAATAGATATTTTCTTTTTAAGTATATTCTGGTTTTTATCCTATATTCTATGTACACTTCCAATTAAACTATTACTAAATGACAAGAGAGCATTCCTCATGTCATCATTCTCTTCAGGAGATTAACTTGTAGATGATGCAGTGAGTCATAGGGTTATCATGTAGTTAACAAAGTTTGATATTTTTATAAGTTTAATCATTCGATATCAAAGTAAACTTACCAATATTTTTCAAGACTTTGATGGTTTTACATGTAATTGGACGCACGTACGTTACCAATGGCGCAATTCAAATTTCACGAAGATTCTAGTTGTTTAGGCAGAGGTTACGTGCTGCTATGAAGGCTTCAAGTGCACATTGAAAAAGATTTCTTCCAACTCATTTCTTCAAGCTAAGTTGATGAGTTGTCTTCGTTTTTTAATCTATTTAGTTATATTTAGTTGGAAGGGACTAATTTAATTTGTGACTTGTACGTATCCAATTACATGAGCTATTCAGGTTAATTTGATCATACAACCATTTTTTTTTTCTTTTTAGAATGTTTAAAGACTTTGTCAATATTTATGACTAATGGAGTTTGGATGAAAAATAGAGACTGGTTTTAATAAATCAAACTAAAATGTTATCTCGAGCTAAAAAAACTCAAGTGTTTCAGAAAAAATAAACATGAAATTTTCCTAAATAGTTTCTTGTTCTTTTTGGAAACTGGTTATTAAACTAAACCAATTCCAAATTAATACCACTAAATTGTGAAGTATTTTTGGTAAGGGAGTAGTAGAAGTGAGACGATAAACTTTCATCTTTCTCAAATATGTCCGATTCGTTTGTTTGCCTAAAAGTATTCGTTTCCAATGCTGTAGCGGATCGAAATTCTTTTATCTTTATTTAGAAATCTCAAAAATAGAGAAGAATTTGTGTTTAATACTTTAATTAGTCTAGGGAGTGCCCTTACTTTTATTAGTGGACCTATCCACTGGTTTAATCACTTATCATTTCAGATGCTATATCATAAACCAAGATAAAAAAATTGGACAATTATTCTCATTTTGTATTTGTAGAGAAGAAACTTCATACAAACATTAGTGCCCATCAGCAGCGTACTGCGGAGGAAAACGAGAACGAAAAGTCAAAAAAGAGGTCGGGTATTGGGGGAACGAAAAGGAACATTGAAACAAGAGAAATTTAATTTTAATGCTTTTAAGAAAAATTAGGGGACTTTCCGAGTATTAGCGATGAAATCCAAATGTAACTTGCTCTCCAAGACATCTCAAGTCAATTCACCAACTTTTTCGTTCTCTTTTTTTTTTTTAAATTTTCTTTTGTGTTAAAATTTGGTCTAGATTTTATTTCACATATTTGAACAAAAAGCTTTTAAGTTAATACCGTATGATTGAATCGTGAAAAAAATATTTTTGTTAATCAAGGGACATGATATGATGGATCAAAGATTCATGCACATTTAACTAGAGGTCTTTGATTCGAGATCATGGAATTGAGAAATTTGGAGAAGATAGTCTCAAACAAAAGCAACAAAAGAGAAAGTTTTATAAAAATAAAAATAAAGGATAATATAAACTAAGACCCAGTAATCTTTAGGACGGGTAATAAGCTTGTAATTACTGTAATTTCACGTTGCAACACTTGAGCAAAACATGCTGAACTCATTAAACCACATTCATTGGCCATAATTTTGAGTCCATAGTTTTAGTAGTGGATATTTTAACAAATGAGTTTCTTAGTTTATGATTTTTCTCCAAATTCTTTTTTCTTTGGGGTTGATTTTGATATTTAATCTCAGTTAAGTTGTGTATGTAGTTACTTAACAAGACAAGGATTAAAAGTCTGCAATACAAGGATTATGTCAAGCTGAACATGTGATCAATTGAATCAGGCTTCAATCTTTAATACTTGATGATCATGTCTTCATTTGGTTCTTACTTATGTGAACCCAGACACCTTTTCAGCCTATATGCCAATCGATCATAACCTTATATCTTGGAGGGACTTCTATAGATAACCTTATCGGTCAAAGTGTCAATATTAACTAGCGTAGTAGCCGCATTGGCAACTTTTTTAGGGACAATTTTGGCCAATTCTTTAGGTTTTAAGCTAAGCTTTTCATTATTTTGGACCTATAATTCATGATATATTTAGAGTTATGAAATTACGTATATGTAACTGATAAAAGTACAATTGTACAAATGATATCAAAATTAATGAAATCAATATATTCAAATTTTGCAAAATCCGGATATTATTATTTTTGCTTATAAATGAAAGTAATGACTACAAAAGTTGAATAAAAGAATCATTATATCTTATGGTATATCCAAAATTAAAATCCATAAAAGATATTTCATATTATTACATTACCTAAAATAGAAACCTATTAAATATGTACTTATTAGTAAACTTCAAACCGAAAGGCAGACATTTTGAGTAAAAAACATGCAGATGTTAGCATACTATTGTCCATTTTCAAGAAGAATTACTAGAAAAAAGGAAATACCAATATACAAAAGAAAAACTTGAGAATATTTCATGGTACAAAACGTGGATATCCAAAGTCCAAAACCTACAAAGATCATAATAATACCAAGGGTACTAACGTAAATCCACTTCCACAATTATTGATGCTTAAAAAATCTAGAAAATATATATAAGTTATAAAATACTAGTCCTACTTGTATTATACCACCTACATGGCTACATACATATCCTATCCTACATGTATGTATATACAAAATACAAATCATTATGTATAAGGCAGCTGAAACCTTTTTACCTCTTCTCTTCTAAGGACTCTTTTGTTTAATTAGGAACAAGCAACAACTCAAAATTTCACTTATAAAACCAAAACTAACAAAATTTTTTACATTTATTTTATCTTGTTTCTAAATTAAGCAATACATCAACAGCACTTGTCTAAGAGAACAAGAAAACACAGAACCAAGCAACCCCAGATAACCCCCCTTCATTATAATTAGAGTCCTTGTTTTAAACCTGTTCTTACTCAATCTCTAAAAAAAACTAAATTATTCTTTGTTTTAATAGTTTATTTTTCATAATCTTGATTTTGGTTTTTCTGTACAGTGGTTTTTTTTTTTTTGGTTTATTTAAAAAAAATTGTTTTTTTTATGGGGTGGAAGTTGTAAAGTTGGGATTTTTATGTGATTTTTCTGCTGGGAAGTTTGAATTTTCACATATTTTGGAGTTATATTGCTAAATTCCTTGGTGGGTCTGCTGAAAATTGGAAAAAAGATAGTAGTAAATTTGGGGTCTTTTTGGGAAAATATTAAGTGGGGTTGTTTTAGTTTTTGGTATAGTTGGGAGGTCTTAGTGGAGATTTAAGAAAGATAGGGGTTTACTTTGGTATATTAGAATCTGATCTTGTTTGGTAGATCCCTTTTGGGGTTTTTGGGATTTGAGTAATTGTGTGATTGGATTAATGGCATTTTGATATCGGATTTTGATCAATTCGCTTGGTGGATTATTGAGGATTTAGGGTCTTGAATTTGTTTGGTTGTAGCTTTTGAGAGGGGATAAGATGAGTAGTTCAAGTGCTTCATCAGGTGTAGTTCAAGTAGGCAAACTGTTGGTTCATATTGCTGAGAATGGCCAATCATATGAACTGAACTGTGATGAATATACCCTTGTTGATGCTGTCCAGCAATTTCTTGAGTCGGTTTCCGGGATTCCCTTTGGTGACCAGCTTCTTTTATGTTTGGATGTGAAACTTGAATTGCATTGCCCACTTTCTAGTTACAAGCTCCCATCGGATGACCGGGATGTTATCTTGTTTAATAAAGCTCGAATGAGAAGTAATGCCCCGCCTCCATTACCCGAGCAAGTTGAGATAATTGATATTCCCGATCCACCTTTGCCATCCTCTAATCACGACCCTCACCCTTTGGATGATGCTACAGACCCTGCCCTAAAAGCCTTGCCTTCTTATGAGAGGCAATTTAGGTTCCACTTCCAGCGTGGTCATGTTATATACAGCCGCTCCCAAATGAGAATCCACATTTGCGAGAGGCTCTCAAGAGAGTTAAAAGTGCAAGAGAGGGCGTTAGGTATTGCTAGGGGCAATCTGGATCACTTCTACGGGATGATATTGCAAAATTACAATGATTTTTTGAAGTGTTACTCCCAGCAATATCGTAGCCATTCTAATTTGCTGTCTAATTTCGGAAGGGATATAGAGAAGTTGAGGTCTTGCAAACTTCATCCTGCGTTGCAGACTGCTAACCGCAAGTGTTTGCTTGATTTTGTGAAAGAAGAGAACTTACGGAAGTTGGCAGAGGATTGTAGTGGTTCCCATAGACAGTTTGAGCATAAAGTCTCGGAATTTAAGCACGAGTTCGGAGAGCTAGATCAAAATGCTAAGCATTTATTTTCTACCAAGGCTTCACATTTTATTAGGGATGTGGAAGTAGCTATCACAGATCATCAGAAGTATGTCAATGAGCAGAAAAGCATCATGCAGGCTTTGAGGTCTTCTCTCTACCTCTTCCTCTCTTGCTCTCTTTGTGCCTCTCCTTATCTCTCCCTTATCCTCAGCATGTGTAATCTACCTGTGATGCATACATTCCAATATACATATTGTGCCTGTCCCAGTGCAAAATCTACTGATTTGGAGTTTTTTGAGTGTATATGATGCTGTCTAATAGCTTTGCTAGGGACATTTTTCAGTTTGCTTTCATGTAGGTTCTGGTGATGTATATTCATCAAAAATGTTATGGTTATGAATTATAGTCCTTTTGCACCACGTTAGTTCTCTATAAAAATGGTAGTGTGATACTTCTGTTGGCCCTTCGTTAAACATTTCAAATAAGTGACTGTCCTTGGCCTTCTCACACCTTTGCTTAAGCATCCTCTTCATATAAGCTGAAGCATTAGTCTGATCATTAGTTTTATCAAACAAATTCTGTTCCAGTGGGTCAGGATCCATACATTTCAAAAGTGAAGGCAGTTGATATATTAGAATTCCTTATGCAATTTGTTAAAACACCTGTATTCCATGTTCCCTTTTTGGGAAGCTATATCCAGCAATTGGAAGTATGTAAAGAACGTTCAGGATACTTAGAATTTTTGTCGTGTCACATTAAATCAGTTTTTGTCATTCACAATGAGCTGGATTTACAAAGGAAGGAACCCTATTTTTGTCGTTAAACCTTTAACTCTAAAGGATTATAGGATGACCATCGACTTAATCACTCCGAGTCCATTTGTTGCTTTAACAGGATATAGTCGATCTCTTTTGCCTTGGATAGGAATGACTATGGAGCTTTTAAGATACTGTCTGTGTGCCTTCAGTGATTGATATCTCTGTTAATTTTGTATGCAGCAAGGATGTGAATATTGTGAAAAAGCTCGTCGATGACTGTTTGACCAACCAGTTGAACATGGATATCCGTCCTCACGATGCTGTTTCGGCCTTGGGACCAATGTATGAATGCCATGAGAAAAGTTACCTTCCCAAGATGCAGGCTTGTGATAGTGAAATCTCCAATTTGGTTAACTTCTGCAAGGATAAAAAGGATGAAATGAACATTCTCGTGCATAATTACATGCAAAAGGTAGCATATATCCAGTACAGCATCAAAGATATACGATGCAAGTTTGCTGTTTTCCAGGAAGCTTTGAGGCGCCAAAGTGATTTATTCGAGCACTTAAAAGTGGTCCGAGGGATTGGTCCTGCATACAGGGCATGCCTTGCTGAAGTGGTAAGGAGAAAAGCTGCAATGAAACTGTACATGGGAATGGCTGGACAACTGGCTGAACGGCTCGCAACCAGGAGGGAGGCAGAAGTGCGTAGAAGAGAGGAGTTTCTGAGGGTAAATAGTACATACATTCCCCGGGATATTTTGGCTTCCATGGGACTGTATGATACCCCTAACCACTGTGATGTCAATATTACTCCTTTTGACACTAAATTGCTTGACGTTGATATCTCTGATATAGATCGCTATGCACCTGAATATCTTTTGGGACTCTCTTCTAGGAGTGAAAAGCATGGGACATTAAAGAGTCCACTTTCCATGTCTAATGATGGTTCTCAATTAGCTGAAACTGAGGCAAGTGACTTTGCTGAGAAAATTGATTGTGAGGAATTGCTTCAGGGCTCAGAGGTTCTGGATATTGCTGGAACTAGCAAGATGGAAGTGGAGAATGCGAAATTGAGGGCCGAACTTGCTTCTAAAATAGCCTTCATGTGTTCTACCTGTCCTGAATTTGATTATGAATCGCTTGATGACAGTAAAATTGATAGTGTTCTTAAAGAAGCAAGAGAGAAAACCTCTGAGGCTCTACATATGAAAGAAGAGTATGAAAAACACCTTCAATCTATGCTTAAGACGAAGCAGATTCAGTGTGAATCTTATGAAAAACGGATTCAGGAGTTGGAACAGAGGTTGTCTGATCATTACTCGCAAGGGCAGAAGCATTCTAGTGATGAGGGTTTATCTAACTTAACTGTTTCAGCTACGAAGAATGATGACAGCAAATCAGATGTGTCAGGTGTTGGAACTCACATGCCTCGTATGCCTGCTGAAGTCATGGATGAGGTTTCTTGTGCCTCTAG
The DNA here is from genome assembly GCA_029990175.1 of Petunia secreta. Lineage (NCBI taxonomy): Eukaryota > Viridiplantae > Streptophyta > Magnoliopsida > Solanales > Solanaceae > Petunia > Petunia secreta. Next base: position 5,284,441 of record JARKIP010000068.1, read on the forward strand.
TTCATCAAATGTTAAACCTGTCTCTAAACAGATCAAGGAACAAGAAGGCTTGGATGACAATATGACTGATTCCTCTGGCATGGTAAACCCTCAGTTGGATTCATCTATGCTTGATCCACATCGTGATGAAGAGAACGAGAACCTTCCTGTGAAAGACAAGGAAGATTCTGCCTTGGCTGGTGGAGATGTGGCACTTGCAACAAGTTCCATGGCTGTGAGTATGTCCCAGCCTCAGAATGACATGCCCTGCAGAGTAACTGCTGAACAAGCTTTGGATGCTAAAGCAAGGGTGGATCTTCTCCAGGAGATGCAAGATGTCCTGGCTGAAAAATCAAAGCTACTGGATGAAAGTGAAATCAAGGTGAAATCATTGACAGAGGAGGTCGCCGAGCTGGTGAGAGAGTTGGAGATTAGAGGGAAGCTCCTTGATGAATCTCAGGTACTCTTTCTCCCTTAATTTCTGGTAACTGTTTGGAATTATCATAATCTGCATAGAATTCCAATATTCTTGAAAGTATAATCTTCATGTTGATCATACAGAATTATAGCCTCCATAGCTTGTGTTTCATGTTATGTGTATATCTTGTTTCATGTTATTTGTATATTTTTTCTTGGGTCATAACTTTTTTGGAAAAGCTGGTTAAGGATAAAAATTAACTAGTGGGTCTTGTGTATACGAATGGATGTATCCATTCAGGATCATTTATGATAATTTCCTTAAGTTTTGAATGCGGTTCTTAGGGGAGAACTTGTGACACTGAAGTACAGGAATTCTTGGGGGAGAACTTGTGACACTGAAGTACAGAAATGCTCACTGAATGCATAAGCGATTAATTCTGTCTGCTTTTACCCATTGCCGGATTTACCCCTGGTTTGGCGATCCAAAGAATAGCTCTCCGTCTCTGATGTAGTGCACCTCTTCCTCCCTCGTTAAGTCATACCTTACGTTTTGCGTAAACTATAATGATTAAAGCTGCTAAAGAGCGAAAAGGAGTTGTAAGAATTAATATTATGAAGAAGTGGTTTCCCACATGGGAGACTTGGGTTCAAGCCCCCTTGCCAACAGCCTTCTCAGTTTGAGCCTGTCGCACAGGGCTTGCCTAGTGCGGTTTACCTCTCCTGTGTGGTTTGCAGGCTATTGCATCAGGAGCGGGGTTTACCTAGAGCGCACCTGAAGGGTAGCGGTTGCGGGTTCCCTTGTCATAAAAAAAGAAAGAATTAATATTATGAAGAGGGGAATACAGCTGAGTACCAGATGCTTTTTATGTAGGAAAAGCACAGAGAACAATAGCCACCTCTGTCAAGTTACTGATCAGGTGTGCCAGCTTTGTGTTATACTGATTGGGCGTAAATGGACTATGCCTAAGACTACATGTGACCTTTTGATGTACTGGAACAATGTGGAAAGAAGTGTTAGGCAGAAGAAGAGGTGGAATACAATCAGGTTGCATGGGTGGATAGTGTGGAAGGGAAGTAATGCTAGGTGTTTTGAAGATAGATACAGCCCCATCCAGAAAATCAATTTTATTTTTCCACTTTTGGTGTAAACAAAATAATGTAGAGGAAGCTGAAACCTTGGTAGAATTCTTGGGATCCTTGTAAGAAGAGCAAGGTCTCATTTTTGTTGTTTTTGAACTGTAAATATGGCTCCAGCACAGCCTTTTGTACTAATACTTAATAAACTGTTACCATTTTTTTTTTTTTTAAAAGGAAGTATTACTCTGAAGAGAAGCTGTAAATATTTCATACTTCAGCTTTGTGAAAGATGTGGGTCACCTAGTAGTGTAGGATGTTGAAAATTTTAAATTACCTAGTTCTGTTTGTAGAAGAAAAGCATAAAATGTGTTTATGCCTCTCTTTCCCCGGATCTTTTTTGGTCCTCTGCTTATAAATTTTTTCTAAACAACTGAAAGAGGATTAATGTTAAGCACCCTTCACCTACAATTAAGAGGTTGTGGGTTTGAGTCACAGTAGAAGCAAAAAGTGGGAGGGCCACTATTGTTTTCGAGAGAGGGGAGGGGTGGGTCTTAAAAAAACAAAAACAAAAACAAAATTTAAATATCCTGCGAGATGAGTAAATTTGCTCTATCCTTCCATACTGTAGAGATGGAGCAAGGACTTAAAAAGTGGAATCTTTGGATTTCTCTTGCAAGGTGAAGACTCTTACTAGCAGAGTTCTATGTTAGGGTTAGGCCTGTCTGAGATGATCATGTATGACTGCAGTTGTTATCTCATGATATGCTAATGTTTAAAATGATTTTTTCTCAATCGCTTCCATAATTTGCAGATGAATTGTGCTCATTTGGAGAATTGTCTTCATGAAGCAAGAGAGGAGGCTCAAACCAATCTCTGTGCAGCTGATAGAAGGGCTTCAGAGTATAGCGCATTGCGTGCTTCTGCAGTTAAAATGCGCAGCCTCTTCGAAAGATTGAGAGCATGTGTTTTGTCTGGTGGTGCAGCTAGTTTGGCTGAGTCCTTGCGTGCATTATCTCAATCTTTAGCCAAGTAAGCTCTTGCCATAATCTGTTCACTCTACTTGACACTTCTTTTTTGTGATGCATGAGAAAAACTTACTAATCTGTATGTTCACACTTTCTAACCCTATGTTCACACTTTATTCTGTGAACTTTTCACTTCAGTTGATCTTCTCTTGTTTTCCTTACATGGAGCATGTGTTATGAAACCTAATTAATCCTATCAACTTTGTTATCTTATAATCTATTGGTGCGAAGAGACTGAAGTACTCTGTTGCAATGTCTTTTGACTCACATTGCAGTACAAGTTTTAGGTTCCGTAACCTTTTTTTTTTTCTTTTATTTGTCTTTGTTTTTCCATAACTTCCATAGACTGCTTCATCTTTACATGTCAAGGAAAATTAGCTCTAAAGTAGCTTGTTAATATTGTATATTATGGAGATATGGTTGATCCAACTCTTCATGTCCAAATAATTTAAAATTCACCACTACGGAATGTTTCGAAAGTTGCCAAGCTTCTCATTATCTTCTTGTCATATGGTGGAATGTCTTGGTACTGGTGTGACCCAAACTTTCTCTATCCTTGTGTCATTTTCTTTTCTACTTGATAGTAAATCTGCAATCTACTCCCAAGAATGTAAGAACTATTTGCTCATACACTGTACATAAGAAACAAATAAATTGAGTCGGCTTTAGAGGACACAGAATATTGGGTAATTAATGTCTCTCCCCCTGGATTTATTATTGGGTGGAGGATTAGATGTCTTCTGTATGAGTATGTTCTGCCAGAGATACAATTGGATGAAAGACCGCCAAATTTTCTTTCCATTTGGAGAGCAACTCATTCTAGAACCATGCTCTTCTAGTAGGGAAAAGTTGGAGATATGATGTGGTCGTATTTGCAAAGATTTTAAGTTGCTAAATTTTGTCAAGAACGGTCTGTTTTTTGTGCCGGGTAAAACTATTTTCTGGTAGTTGTAGATATCTCCTCGAGTCCCTGACAATCCATATGACTGATAAAAATGGAACACAGTTTCATGCGTATTATAATATGGGAGTGATTCCTTTGTTAGGTATTCACATGCATAACCTCGTGATTCAAAGTTCTTCCTTCCTTTAGAATACTAAAAAAGAGAATTAGAATGACTTACCCTGCCAATAAATACTAAGTAACCATCAATTCAGGGGCTTCTTTATTCTCTCTTAGACACTTGTGCGAGCTCTTTGAAAGCCTCTCTCTGGCAATTGGACTCATTTTCTTGTTACCTTTTCAAAATGAATCTCCCTCTGGGAACTATTATCCATGCCTAATCAGGCAAAGAAATCCCTTCCGCTCAGTGAACAATTTCTCGTAAAGGCTACTAATGCCACCTGCAGTTGAACACACCCGGATGGTTTCTTAAAGTTCATTTATCTCTTGGATTAACTATTCAAAGATCTAGTATTAGGATAATGGCTATCATTTGCTGGTAAAGTCAACGGTTAACCCATGGCACCCGGTGGAGTAGTCGAGACAACTAAATGTAACTAGGAAGCAATTGCTGATATTATGACATGCTTGTTTCTTCAAGTTAATTTATCTCTTGGATAGCTACTAAAAGATCTAGTATTAGGAAGATGACTATCATTTGTTGGTAAAGTCAACTGTTAGCCCATGGTATCTGGTGGAATAGTCAAGGTGTGCGCAACACCACCGTTATGAAAAATAAAAGAGTCATAGCCCATTGGTTTGCTTGTAGAGTGGAATAAAAAAAAAAGTGGTTATAAACTTATAATAATCATCCATTCTTTTCACTAACACTGGCTGATGCAAGTTAAATGATTTGTTTTTAGTTCAATCAATGAAAAAGAAGAAGATGGTGCAGCTGAATTTCGCGAATGCATTCGAGTACTTGCTGATAAAGTTGGTGCATTATCAAGGCATCGAGCTGAGCTGGCTGATAAATATTCCAAATATGATGTTGCAAATAAGCAGCTCGCAAAGGAGTTAGAAGAAAAGAAAGAGTTGGTTAACACCCTCTATAAAAAGCATCAACATGAGAAGCAGGTAAAATAAATGGCTTCTTGTATTCAGGTTATATACACAGTACTATTGCTTAAGTTTGATCTAATTTCACTTTGTGGTTTGTCTATATTTGCACCCTGTAGTTTTATCAACACTTAAAGAGCTGTTATGTTAAGCAAAGGTTTTGGAAATGCTGTAAATAGGCTGTAAATTGTTCTCTTTTTGTTCTTGCAATTATAAATTATCCTCCTCCATCAAACTTGCCGTATATGTCCACTCTCTAATTGATTTTTTGGCATCTGTTCCCTTTTTAGATTGAGCCTAGTCTATATTAAAGGAAAAAGTTTGAAACATCCGTGGTCAGGATTCATTGAATTTTTAATTTGTGCTACTCATCTCTTTTCCAATTTTTGACCAGGCAAATAAAGAGAAGATATCATTTGGACGTTTAGAAGTCCATGAGATTGCAGCTTTTGTCCTCAACTCTACTGGGCATTACGAGGCTATCAACCGAAGCTGCCCTCGTTACTACCTCTCTGCAGAATCTGTGGCTTTGTTTACTGACCATCTTCCAAATCGTCCAAGCTATATCGTAGGACAGGTTGTGCATATTGAACGACAGACTGTGAGGTCGCCACCCTCATCATCAGTTCGAGCTGACCATGATAGAGATCGCTTAGATATACTGACTTCTGACACAGGAACCAGTCGTTTGTCCTTGAATTCAGGATCAACCTCGAATCCGTATGGTCTTCCTGTTGGCTGTGAATACTTCGTAGTGACAGTAGCCATGTTACCTGATACCACCATTCATTCACCTCCTCCTTCCTGATCTGATGAATGGAAAAGAAAGAAATGAGGGAAGAGAAACAAAAATTGTACAAATAATTTATATAGTAACTAGTACTCTCTAGAGGGATTCTTTGCTTGATTTCCCGTTGTACAGCTGATGATAAAAATCAATCAGAACTCTTTCTGTGTATATAGCTTTTTTTCTCTATAAACATGTAAAATTCTGTGAATATTCATCCTTCTTTTGGTACCTTAATCAAACGTTTGATTTTTAGCTCAAGGTGTCTTCTTGACCTTTTGATTGTGAAAGCCTTGTTGACGTGTGCATGTATGTTTCCTTTGGCTGACAATTCACTATTTGAAAGCATTTAACTTTTCATGAAGGGAACCAAGCATAGTATGCTTTACATAATCGTTTTCTGTTCCTTCCAATAAAGACATAATCTCACTTAAATGCACCAAATTATACTTCAAAGTAAGTAACGTCGAATGAAGTTTCAAAAAAGTCATGTGTATAGTATAACGTACTATAAAGACTACTTAAGAAAATTTAAGCTAATAATTTAAAGTTGTAATTCATCCTAAATATAAATTGCTAAAAATTCTAGCACTTTTTTTTATCCCTCCAAGGAAAATCAAGTGGACAAAAAGTCGAAATTTAAATTGTAGTATCACGAATATGGCCTAATTATTATTTAGTCGAACAACCCAAATTTTTTTTTTTTATCTTGTGAGAGGTAGTCGGACATTCTCATTATATAAAAGCAAAAAAAATATTGTACTCAAGAAATACTACCTTTTTGCCAGCTAATACTTGACGTTTAAAAGAAAGTTTCCAACTAAAATATAACCCAACATGGTTGAGTTTGAAATTCCACATCTTTTCCTATTTATTTAATTTTTTTAATATCTAGCTGTCGGTTAGGTCACTTTAATTATAGAAGAAAAGATTCGACATAAATAAATAAAAAAAGCAAAAAGGACCCCACAACCAAAACCTTTAAAAGGAATGAAACCACAAAGCCTGGTTTCTTTGTGAATCCACCGCCCCCTTCCTTGTTCATTATATGCTCTTAATTGCTACAGGTAGGTCTTTTTTCCTACTTATATTTTGCTGTTCATCTTGATTTTATTCTATTCTTAATACAAATGGTCCTTCTCCGGAACTGTGTGAATGTGAGATGCTTTGTGCATATACTGCCCTTTATTAATACTAACAATATTTCTTTTTCTGGTAATTGGTGAAATATTGTCTTATTGGTGTTTGAATTTTCGACGTTTACTGGAATTATATTGATACCCATATGGCTTTCTTGAAGTTTTATTTGTTTATTTAGTTTTTAGTCCTTTTATGTTATTAAGGTGTCGGAGGGTCTATCGAAAACAACCTCTCTACCTCACATAGGTAGGGGTAAGGTCTGCGTACACTCCTCCCTCCTTATACTCCACTTGTGGGATTATACTGGGTATGTTGTTGCCGTAAGGTGTTTTAGATTGTGATGTAGTGTACCTTTAGAACTAGTATTTTGCCAGTTATGAATTCTATGTGAATTTGAAGCATATACATGCTCCTGTACATAAAGGGAGTTTTTTGTTGTGACCCTTTTGGTTATATGTGGCAGTATAAAGTTTAATAAACTATGATAGGATTAGTTGGTGGATGTAGTTGATATAAACAACCAGACAGGTCTTATTTGAATCTCAGTATGTTTTTATGATGATCCTTTTGGTTAACTCTGTCACTTTAGGTTTAATAAACTAACAGTAGGATTTATCGGTATAGCTAATGGAGATAGGTCATATCTAAATTCTTGCATGTCTTAATGTTGACTCTTTAGTTATTTGTGGGAAGTTTTAAATTTGATAATTTGGTTACTATATTGATCGGTAGACAAAGCTCATAGAGGGAAAAATATTCTGTTTAGACTAAAATTTGTAGATAATCCATAAATGTATCCTTGGCAGTGTCAGTAATGTGCATGGGTCATAGAAGCATGGTTGACATTTTAGCAGATGTGACCTAATGTTGTGGTTATTTGCAGTTTACATTAGCTGCTTCATTGAACGAAGCTGATTTCGAGTTCATCTGACCATTAAACATGGTTGGCAGCCCTTTAGGTCGCAGATGTAAAACTGATGGGTCCATCCGTTGTAAAGTTGAAGGCCCAGTTCCTACTTCAGTGTTATCTGCTGGCAACTCCCCTGTTTTATCTAGCAAGAAGGGTGCCCAACTGTTAAAAAACACTTCTGATTTTAGCTCAAAAGCTTTGTGTGGACAAGTAACCGGTACACGTGAGTTCAGGAGCACTCGGACAAGGAATAGAAGTTCATTTTTATCTCCTACAATTAGTTCTTCCACGAGATCTAATACAGAAAGTAAAAAAGGTAAGAGTGAGTTCTTTCCTTTCTTGTCTTCCCTTGGATGAAGAACCAACTTTGATAAGGCATGTTTTTTGACTAGAACCTATTTAGTACGCTTGTCAAGCATGTGTTTATTGTTCTTTCAAGTTACTTGTTTATTCACTAGGCATGAAGATGTTACCGCTTAGCCATTTCTATCCTCTTCAGCTGGCTTTTCTTGTATGGGCGCCCAAGCCTTACTTCCATAATAAGAAAGAGACTTCCTTTAATTCCTTCAGTCTTGATTTATGTTTTGTTTTGTTTTGATCCCTTTGGGTCTCTGCCTGAATTGTTCATGTCAGCCATTTGACAATATACTCGATCTTCTTAACTGATGGGAAAAGTTCCTTTTGAGGGGTTACATGAATGATATGGTATTTGAGGTTGTAGCTAAGCATATTTTTGCAGTTCTGCCATTTTGTTGGTATAGAGCCAAAAGTGGGGATGCAAATTAACTGGAATACTATAAGTTATCTGGTGACTTGTACGGTGTCTAACATTTAAAACACCGATTAGATCCACATCCTCAACATGTACCAGCAGATGAATATTGGTTTATTTTCTAAAAGTATTCGGGGCTTACTATAAATACTTTTTAGCATCAGTACGAAAGGTGCTCCGTCCTATTATTTTAGAGAAGCCAAACACTTTTGTTCCAACTATTGCTTCATAATATTTCGAATCTTTTGATTACTGCTGACAGGTTATCCAGTCCAAGTTTTCCAAAACAAACCTAGGTTAAAAACAGGTTCAGAATCACAACTAATTACGATGACCAAAGGGAAGGATACTCCTGCTCCTAGAAGAGCACCTTTGCCTCCTCTAGCTAAGACAATCAAGAAGGCTTCAGCTCCGCCTCAGGTCCTACAGGAAAAAGTGCCAATCCATACTTCTATCCCTCATGCACAACCAGCAGCTAGACATACAAAGAACTCTACACTTCCAAAGAATTCATCTAAGACCCAGCTTTCACAGCAAAAGATAGAGAGCAAAACTCCGGTCCATCAATCCAAATTTCAGAAGGCTCCAACTTCACAGCTTTCATCGCAGAAGACCCGCAACCTGAATTCTGCAAGTCAGTCTGAGCCATCTAAACAAGATGTTAAAAGGTCTGGAACCCAGAAGCCACCAGTTCCTCCCCATGATTCAGCGACAAAGAAAAGGATCCCTACTTCGATTAATCAGTCTAAATCATCCACCAGTAAAGAGGAGCCTATCTACTACATTATGTGGGAAGGTATGTCCGAAATTTTCTCTCTATATCTGCACCTGTATATGACAATTCCAGTTTCTAGGGTGGTTTTCAGATACCGATATCTATGATAGGACAAAGTTGTTAGTGCTGCCCGTCTCAGGATGGCATTTAACAACAAAGTAGTGTTCACCAGCATATGCATTTCAGCATGCGGACATGCTTCCTGCTTTAGTGCAATTGCTGACCAATAATATGTAATTGCAGGTCCGGATGATGAGACATTCCATTCCTCTGGAATCACTTGCACTCTATGCGAAAAAGATTTGTCTTACATGTCCGATCATGCAAATGAATATTATGATGATGTTGAGCCTTCAGTTTTCCCGAATGTTGCTATTTTACCATGTGGGCATTCTTTTCACAGTGCATGCTTGGATGGAATTACTCCTGAAGAAAACTCTAGTGATCCTCCATGCTTTATTTGTCTCAGTTGCATGTCTTGAGAATTATGATTCTCATCTTCTGTCATCCGGAATCTCAATCAATTTAGTGAGGACATTCTTGGAGCGGCTTGAAGTAAATTTTGCCAGTGTACAGATCGAAGTAATCAAATTCAATTTTTCTCGTTCTATCTCGGAGTCCTTATAGTTCGACTCATTTAGTTAACATTTTTTGTCAATTTAGGAATAGCAAAATTCTGAGGCCAAAGTTCCAACATTATTTCTGAGGTTTTACGTACTTAAAAAAAAATTCAGAGCTTCAGTCGGGCAGAGTCTTGCTTTTCCTCCATTTCCTTGTACAATTTAGAATTATGCCTTTCTTAGTACGTTAAATTCAGTAATCCTTTGATAGTTGGTTCTTTTGTTGTATTTCTAGATGCTTCTTGACGCCCAAATCTGGTCTAATATAGCAGTGGACAGTATAATATTATAATGCCTGGAGAATCAGATTTTGGTGAGAGGCCGAGGTCATTTCGTGACTTTCCTCGTAGACATATCACTCATTTGAGCTTTAGCTTTTGAATTTTTAACATTAACTTTGCTCTTTTTCAGATTAAATGTCACTTTATCTTGGAGAACATAAACATTAGGTTCGGTTTAGATTTGGTTTTCCCATTTCTTGATTTGCCTATTTTTCTCTTTTAACGGGTATCAGCGCAACACGTAAATAGTTATTGAATTGAGCAAGATAGTTTATATATAATAATTGTAGTACGAATAATTGGTGTATGAAATAAATGTTAGTAACTATAAGCAAGATAAGGAGAGATCTCTATGTGCTTTCAGCTGAAAGATATAAATTTTATGAAACAACAAGAAGCGAGTCTTTTATACAAAAAATTTCTCGTGAAAGAAGACATTTAACTAGGAAGGTTTACGAAAATATCCATTAAAATCAAAATATTTACCCATCTCTACCCATGAATTTCATATTTACAAGCTCTACCCATAAATTATTTACATATCCTACCCATTTAGACTTATATACTAACTTGTATACTATTATTTATGCAGTATACCTTAAAGGTATACACTCATACGGTATAACAAATGTATACAGTAATAAATGGGTAGTTGGGTAAATATTTTTAATTTTATGGGTAGTGCAATTTTTAATGGGTATGACTTGTAAATACTTTGAATTTCATGAATATATAGCGTAAAAAACCCTTTAAACTAGAACTTATAGAGTAAACACATAAAACAGAAGTACTTTTATGGAGTATTTCGTAACTACTCGTTTAAAAGATTTCACCGTGACGGTATGATCAAGGAATATAGAAAAACAAAACCATCTGGACGCTGAATGCACGCCCCTTTTTCTTACTACTACTACTACTACTACAGGATAAAATCTTTGAAACTCAACACAGTTACAAATAAACTAAATATGGACAATCCATGTATTAAGAGTTGACGACTCAAATGGGTGGAAATTGACCATGAAAGTCATCTTTCTTTTATTTATCATTAAAAAATTATTTGGCTTTATGTAATTGGTTCAAATGTTCATCCCCACCGATAATGACGTAGCATGACTTTTTCAATTATTTTCTTTTAAATACTAAATTAATATCCTAAACAATGTAGCACTCAAAACCCAAACCAAATCTGACCCATAAGGTGTTTTTTAAAAAATAAATAAATAAATAAACTTGTGGTCATATCTGTATATTATTAAAAGGCATGTAGTAGCCATTAATAATTAGCCAAGTAGCAAAATAAAAAGAAGCCACTTGGAAATTTTAGGTAAATTAGTTAGTTTTAAGTTAGATATAGTTATTTTAGTTAATTTGAAATTTGAATTGAGAGAGTAGTTTCAATTAGAATTTTTGGAAAAAAGAATGGAAATAATTTCAAAAGCAGTAGATAATACAACTGACTTAAATATCATCCCACTTCGTAACTTTGAATCTGCAGGACTCCACGATTAAGATAACCATTTTGTGAGGATCTAGATGACGCAAATCAATTTTGAACAAATTAGTTGAGCAAAATTTATTATACATTATTTTAAAAAGTTTAAAATAAATTGACTCCCCAAAAAATAGGGCTTAACACCTGCAGTTGAACTCGATAGAGAACACACGTCGTTTGAGCACAAAGTTGACAATTTTAAAAAGTTTAAAATAAATTGACTCCCCAAAAAATAGGGCTTAACACTTGCAGTTGGACTCGATAGATAACACACTTCGTTTGAACACAAAGTTGACAGTTTTAAAACTTATCCTAACAGCTTTTCTTTTTCCAAATTTCATAATTTTCGGTTTAAAAAAATAGTAATACAAAAGTGTAAAATCTAGAAAGTATTTCAGTTACAGAATGAAGCAGTTTGCTCCATGATGAAGTTCTCCTAAATCTTGTCCTCTTAAAAATTCTCTTAAGTGAATTTAAACAGTTCTCTACGTTACCACATCTACGCCTACGCCAATGAGAGGTGGTTTCTCTTCTAGGTAGAAGAATTATGTCTTCTCCATTTTTCAGTTATGGTTTACCATCAAATATGTATTATTCATCTTATTTCATATATATCCCCAACAAGTAACTACTAGACATTGTAGCAGGTTCTTCAACGTTTGTGTCAGTTTGAGCTAAAGATGAGTGATCTTCCATATATGACTACAGTGATTTACGCGGTGATTGAGGAAGGTTCTTTGGGTCTTTGCAAACTTCAGGCTATTTATCTGATCATGAATTAACAATTCTTTAAGGATATGTTAGCATTATTGTTTGTGGATCCATTCTACTTTTTAATTCTTTAAATTTTTCATATTTGTGAACTATTTTGTTAATTGTTTCGTTTCTAGTAATTGTTCTGTAGGTCAGATATATTATGACAGATATATGCCAAGGATCTCAAGAACTGTATCCATAAAAAATATGGTGTGGTATTTACATCCTTATATGTACTAGAAAAAAAATAATTACAGGGATGCAAGCATTTGATCCAGGCATTAACTCGAGTTGGTTTTTAAGTTTCTTTCTTCTCTTCGATTTTTTTATTTCTTTTGTTGGGAAGTTTTTACAACTACGTATTTTATAAGAATTGATCATTCATTACAACAATCATACATATAACTGGGACTAAAACCCTACATATATTTGTCTAATATCAATTATAATCACACAAGATTCCAAGGAAAATTAAATTTATACAACAATTGCTTACAGCTTTTATGTTGCGTAAATTTTTCTTTAGTTTGTACAATCGCACATGTGAGCATTTTGCACATGTTTTAGAAAGGTACTTTTGTTAGTTTGTGTATAAGTTTTATGCAGAAAGCTCAGAAGAATTAGAGAACATGCATGTTATGAAGTTCAGAATTTATTGATAAGTCTTATAGATGATCGACACTGATTGATCCGCATTTAATTGGTGAAGGTGTTGTTCAAACTTGATAACGCTTTCACAAATAGTATTATGTTACTTTGATTTATTCCTAATCCTCCCTAAATGATCTATACAACAATCCATTCACTCAGGTAAAAATAATTAAAGTAGGCAGAATTGTCAAAATGATACTCAACCTTGATACCAAATCCCTTTGATGTAAAGGTTGGTCGCCATTTTGACTATTCTGCCTTAAAGTATGAACTTTTCCAACTTTATTCTATTCTAATGATAGCCATCAGTTAAACATTTCTTTTCTTGATCCTATCATTACAGATATTAAAGGAACCTTTGATTATTAAAATGGAGAAAAAGATCGGAAATGCATATGTGTTCATGGAATGAAGTATATATGAATATTGGTATATGACACCTACAAGCTCTACATCTTCAATGTATTCAAACAAATTTATGGGAATAGCAAGGCAATTAGAAGTGTAATAATTTTTCATATATGTTTTGACAATATGCACATATTTTATTTATTTTCATGTGTTTGACAATTTGGACATTTTTGCAGGTGATTATTCATATTGTTTAAACACTTAATAATGCATATTATCATGAATTTGTTTTGTCTTTCATCATGAAACTATTCAGTTATTAGATTATTTCTCTCTTCTTTTTTGCTATTTGCTTCTTCCAGATTCATCTTTCCTTTTACAATCCCAAATTATGTGCTATTTGGTCATTTGCTTCTCTCCCAAATTATGAACTTTTTCATTTTAATCTGCTTTATTTTTTGTTATGGATGTGTTTTTCATTCTATTTATTCTGATGAAATGAAACACCAAGTAATTAATAGCAGTTTGATTTTTGTTGAATTAAATAGAACCTGATGATACTTGAATTCATAACCAATGCTGCTCCCAAGGTTTATTTGCTATTGAAGTCATGCGAAAAAATTATTCTTTAAATAATGGGAGTTGATTTGGATTCTTTGATGATTACTTTACAATATAGAACTCTCCTAATGCTCTACTTAAAACTTATCTGAGATAGATTTCAAGGGTTTGCTTCAAGATAAATGTAACTTGCAGGGGGCTGTGTCGACTACATATTATGGACATTACCAGATAAATATGAAATGACTGAGGTGACACTGACATACAACGATGGAGCTTCTAACAACATGAGTCAATAGTTATTCACTTCAGTTTTTTAGTGGCAAAATATGAGTATACTAAGTTAAAGATGGAGCTTGAAGTGAAGCACAATATCAACTATGCTCCCGGGTGCTCTCAAGAAAGAAGCAAGAGGCATTAGTAGGTGCACTTATTTAGTATGTGCTATGGCCTAAACATTTAATTACGTATGACAATTTGTTTTGTACTAATGTGCAGACAAAAGTATAAATGTCGATAGATGCATTTTTTTTATTGTCGAAATATTGAAAGTTGAGTGCTTGATGCAGATGATTAAGGTGAAGTATATAGTTATTGAGATCGTTGTTGAAGAATAAGTCATAATTCAAAAATGATAAACACGGCAAGCAGACTATCTAACACATTTAAGCTAGCACTGGAATCATTATTTTGCTCCTCTTTTTATTATAATAAATTTATTGACAATGTCTTTAATTGATATGCAAGTCAGAACAAGAATATGAAGCGAAATTGAAACTCAAGGCACGTCGATATTAAATACGCAGTACAGTCCTCGCGAAAACAATAACATGATGATCTACCGTGAAGCAGTTTTCTTTTGCAAGAAGATGACGACATAAACTAGAACTACAACGTATATATTAAATACGTTAACATTTTATATTGAATTTTACTTATTAGGTTTACAATCCTACTGGAGAGTAGAGTGCATTACCCATTAATTAATATGCTTCAAGTTTAATATTTAAACTGCAAGAGAAAAAAGGCCAAGTATGTACTGAGATCTTAATACCATCTTCTAATTTTAGAGATGAATCTAAAATGGTTAATCTGAAGTTTGAAAGTGCTAAAGAATATCCTATATATATTTGTTAGATTATCTAATGAAGATAACAATGGGGAAAAAATGAGAAAACAACGGAAACTCAAGGCTAGAGCTAATCAACATTATGTTGAAGCATACGAGGATAATGTGTTATTGAGCTTAAAAAAGGATACTTCTCTTTTATTCTTTTTAAATATGAATTGAAAGATAAACATCTTTTGAAAAAAGGAATAACAAGCTTAATTAATCTGCCTATGGTTTCTATTTGACCCAATTGAAATCTCAATATGAAATGGTACATCGATCTTGGCTTAATGAGCAAGAGAGTAATAGCTTAATTTGCTTTACTTTATAAATGACTAATATCTTGGTCACCGCTTTGCAGTTAATTTTTTATGCATGTCACTGCATTTTTGAAAGGTAAGAAAAGTATGGAATTTTTTAGTTTTTTATTTAATCTAGAGCTTATTCAAAGTGTAAAAGTTTTATGTTATGTCCTGCCAGATTACATGATGGGACAAATTTTCTGGTGTCAGAAATTCTTGCAGTTAAATTTGACATGGAGATCTAGAAAGATTTATATAGGATGAGGCTGCTTCATTAGTTTATTACATCCTATATTTTCTCTTCTCAATATAATATTGCTTATGAGTGTTGAAAATTATCAACTCCGTAAACTTGCAAAACCTAGCTTCTTGATTAAACATATCCAATTGATGAGTTACAGTTAACTTATGCTTAAAAGTTTCAAAGTTTGGATTTTTGAACTATAGTTAGCAAGTTGATGGTGCTATCTTCTTTTCTTATATGTATTATTCTTTAGGGAGGGAGAGGGATCGACACGAGAATTTTGTGCAACTTATTGTGTGGTGGATTTGCAATTCTACAATGAGTTTTGAAAAATGTGTATAAGCTATGGTTTTTGGTTTATCCATTGATCAATAATTTTAATACGCTTTAGTTGTAAAAATTTCTTTAAGACTATCAATATCGCTTCAATATCTTCAATCAATTGTAGATTCACAAAACCACAATAAAGCAGCCAATGGAGCTCTAATGAAATTTGACATTTGAATTGTCAAATATAAGTGGTAATGTATGAAATTAGTGAATTGTGTAGTTTGTTAATTCGTGATGCTTTAGTAATTTACCAATGTGGTTTGACCAGTATTTTAATTTCTGTTCACTTTCTTTTTTCTTTTTAACAGCTTTGACATACTATTAATTGATTTTGGATATGAGTTCGCTTTTTTAATAATACAAACAATTGCCATGATGTTCTTGCAGCTACGACAAGAAACGCATACTTCTTGGGACGTTCTTCGAGAATCATTATTGAAATAAACCATATTCAACTGCTAATAAGCACAAAAATGTAACTCCTTGGCAGTCCAATGTGGGTGATAAAATAAGTTATGTCATGTCTCAATGAGTATTCTTAGTGTTTCAATGCCTTTTATGTCAGCAATGCAAAGGAAAGTAGCGAAATGTTAAATTAAAAATAAATTTCAGTAGTTCTTAAATATTTCTATTTTTTAACATTCAAGAAATCAAAATGCCGATAAAGTTACCATGCGATTAAACTTAGTATACAATTCTTTTATAAAATTATCTAATATTTCTTTTGGATTGAAAACTAAATGTGAGGGGATGCCATAAGATTCTTTTATAAAATTGTCTTATATTTATGTAGTTTGTGGTATGCACTACGACGTTTTGCTCCTTGAATTTATTTTCATGTAAATATTACGTGTTAATACAATTCATGTTGTTTGCATCACAAACTATATGGTCATAAAATTATTTGCAACTCAAATTATGAGATTCTTTTGTGTTTTTAGATTTTCTATCTTTTGTATCTTTTAAGGGGTGAGTTTCCACGCAAAGAGGAAAAAATTTTAAGAAACGATAATGATAAATACCAAAATCATATCACATTTTTTATATATATACTGCTTTAAAAAATAAAATTTGCTATAGTTAATTTCTATTTATATCAACCGCACATCGCGCGGGTACTATACTAGTTATTATATAAAAGCAGTATTTCTTTATCGTTCTCTTGATCATTTTCTGTTTCTAGCTTAGTAAATGGTACTGTAATTTTAGCATTATATTTTCTGTGAACAAAAGTAAACGCAGAAACTTTTGCAGCTATATGGTAAGCACATGAAATTCTATGTGCAAGTGAAAGCAAATTTTGGTGGGTAAGATGCTTGATAATTAAGTGTGATTTGATAATTTAGTTTGGGTATTGGGTCCTAAATAGTGAAGGATAATAATTTAGTATTTACAAGAAGAAGAAGTTAAAAACTGAAAAAAATATCATGTCACACCATTTTTCAATCATCAGAAATACCAAAATTTGGGAAGATAGACAATTTGAGTCAATAGTATAAAGTTAGATGACTTTTGAACGACAATTGAAAGAAAAATGACTTTTATACTCAAAGTGAGTAACCATTTGAGCCATACTCCAGATTTTAAGTACCCCATAGTTGCATGGTGAAGCTCTGTAAGTAAAATTTACGCCTCATCGAAGCAGCAAAGTTATGAAATTCTTAATATGTAAGAATGAAATTTTAATACAAAATTAAGAGAAAATATAAGTGGCTTGATTATCAACTATTCAATTTTTTATTTCAAAAATCGAATCCAATCAAAGCAACAAATTTTGGAAACTTTTAACTAAAAACCAAAGTAAAAAGCCAAAAGTCGGACATTTGGTTCCTATAATCAATGAACCAAACTAAAACACTTTTAGTTTACTCCCTCCGTTCCATTTTATGTGTCATAGTTTGACTCGACACAAAGTTTAAGAAATAAAGGAAGACTTTTGAAACTTGTGGTGTAAAATAAGCCAAAGATGTTTGTGTGGTTGTAAATCATTTCAGTAATGACAAAACTGTAATTTGAAGTTAAATTATTACCAAACTTAGAATGTTGTCATTCTTTTAGGAACAGACGAATAAGGAAATACTGTCAGATAAATTGAAACAGAGGGAGTATTTATTATGTTCCCAATGATTTTTTGGTTGACATATGGACAAAAGATATCTTCCTTCATTTATTAACAACATTATGAATGCTCTTTAGACTTTAACAAATGAAAAATAATAAATCTATAGCAAATGATTGTTTAAGACCATGTATCATATCCTTTGAACTCCAAAGCATGCTTCCATCATGACCACATTAAATAGGCAGACAAGATGTTTTTTGGGACTATATCGTCCTACCTTAATATATTCTCCAACAAATAGAAATTTGGGTCTTTGGATAAAAGATTCCTAGGATGTAGGAAAATAAAGAAATAACTCTCAAGTCTTAAATATTAGACGTATAACCCTATAATTCCTTAATCACGTGTTAATACTAATCCACTTAGTAAAAAATAAGGAGTTTACAACTCCAGCCCTCAAGTTCTTCAAAGTTCAAATTGGTCCACATGTATTAATGATATTTTTGTCCAAAATAGAAAAAAACTCCCCCGTAATTAATTCAGTCACCTGCTCCGGCGGAATTGCCGGCTCTTCTTCACGACTCTCTCTCCATTTATCCATATTCCTTCTCCATTAAGGCAATTAATTAATAAACAAAATTAAACATAGCAAAACAGATTATTCTTAAAAGGTGGCCATAGAATTGAAATTCATTTGTGGTGAACATTAACAGATTAGAAAGGTTTAGAGAGAGTTGAAGATTAGAGCGTTGATGGTGTTGAAATGCAATGGACATCAAACTTTGGATCCCGTCTTCTTAGGTAACGCATCAGATGTTAGCCCTTTTGGGTATTTCCTGAGATCCAGCGTTAAGGAATTCATCGTATTCATCGGTGCCACTATTGCTAAACGGAACCCACCTGCCCAACGCCAATCTTTTCTTTCATTTTTTTCTTTTTCCTTTTTTTTTTTTTTTTAATTTTTTATGTATTACCATTTGAAAAGCATAACAAGAAAACACATATGGGTATGTGATTTCACAGAGAAAGAGGAAATTAAATTCAAATTTATGATATCATAATTTTAATTAATTTTCTTATCACTATTAAAAAGGATGACCCGATATTAGTCAACAATTCAGTCATGCCCGAGCCGTAAAAAGATAACCATAGATATTTATTTGAAAATTATGACTCATATGTCTTGTTCCACCTCAAATGTTGGTATAATGGCTATATACATCAAGCATACGCATATATTAAGTCATTGTAATCCATTTATATCATTTATGTACTTTAGAATGAATAATTCTATTATTACTTGTTTTGGATCTGGCAAAAATTCTATAAAATTAATTTTCAAGAGACAAGGTTGATTATCTACTTCAACTAGTCGATTATAGAACAAGTTTAAAATAGCTGAAACCCTCAATCCTAACTCTAAACCCTAAACCTTAAACTCCAAACCCCAAATCCGTAACACGTCACACTCCAGGGCACATTATATTTTCTCATCGACTTCACTGTTAGTTTATAATCAACTAGAATAAACTATAAAAACATAGTGGTGGTCAACAGATTATTATTTAACGTTGTTTAATTACTTATTTTACTTTTTCCTTTTTAAGTTTATTTCACTTTTCTTAACGTTGTTTTACTACTTATTTTTGTCTTTTGTTTTATAAATTTCATTTTTTAAATATTTCAATATTTTTCTTATTACTGATTTTACTTTTCTTTTTTTCTGTTTATTGTACTTTTCTTATTATTTAAGTATTTTATTCTACTTTTCTCTTTTTCTGTTTGTTTCACTTTTATGAACCTATTACTCCATCTACTTCATTGTTGGTTTATTATACACCAAATTGAAAATGATTTAATCAGTCAGCGAGAATTTAAAAAGAAATCACAGAACGGGAATTACAACAAAATTATAATAGAAGCAAAGATAATAATAATAATGAACATGAAAATGAAGTAGAAGCAAAAGATAATAATTAAATTGGTACTCAAGTTACATTTCAATTGTTTTGATTGATGGTCGATTAATACTAGTGTATGATATATGAAAACTTATATGAAGTCGAGGCATATTTTGTTCAGAGTAGTCGTAATTCCTTCTTATTAGTAGATGATAAAATTCATCAAATTTGTAATGTTAAATACACTTTTCTATTATAGACAACCCTTTGATAGATTATCAAGATGACTGCATCTAATTAAAAATAACGGTCCATTAACACTCGTAAGTAAAATATGAAGATTTATATTAACTCGTTCAAACTAGTCGTACCATTGGTCAAACTAATCATATAGTTAAATTACTTCGTCCCTGTCATCATCTTCCTTGAGGGATTATCAACTTCTCATTGTCATTAAAACTAGAACAAAAGTAAAATAATGTAAACTGAACTAATAATAGAAATAAAAAAAAAATGTCATTCATCATAATAATACTAATTCATTTATTTTTTGATCTTCCTTGATATGAAGTGTTTCACAATGGACAAAAAATGATTAACTCACCTTCTATCCCATTTGCACTCGACCATATGGTATTTCAATTCTCTCTCCTTGACATCTGTTCATTCACTTTATTTATTCTTGACAACTTCACAGGCTTCTACATCTCTTCCAAGTTCTCCGAGCAAAATAACATGAGAAAAATATAGCAAAAAGTGAAAAGATGCATAAAACACCACTACACAAATTACCATTATTCATTGCTATAGTTATTAAAATGCAAAATTATGATAAATATAAGTGATACTCTAGAAGGAGGTAGAAAATTAGAACCGAAAATCCCAAAAGAGGAAGAGCTAGAAGTCTTCTTGGTACCAAAAGACCAGAAGTAAATTATCAAAGTTTGACCTCCATTTTACATCGTACAATTGAGAGGTCCAGTTAATTTCTCAGAGTATACCTTTCTCTACTTTCAAAGCTAATATCAATGTAAAGATCGCAGAATTTTCTCATTAAGAAAATTAAACATAGCAACCTTATAAATGTAGATAATTCATGAAAACATCAATGACATTATCAAAAACTCCCCTCAAACGAATCATCTAAGCATATTACCATTTTCCCCTAAAAATATTCTGGACATCACTAATAGTACAATCTCACCATAAACAGACTAATATAAATTAGCACATTCAAATAATTTGGCACACACATAAGAAGAAAATAATACACCACAAAATCAAAAGCTTCACCTTGTTCAAGATTCACAATATTAATTCAACACCATCAAAAACACACCAAGAACCAATCCAAGAAAATGAAAAACACTAATGGGATGAAGGAGTGAATAAAATAGACCCAATAAAAAGATGACCTTATGAAAAACGCAGATAGGATGAAAGTAAATAAGTAGTAAAACAATGTTAATATAGATATGTTTTTGTTCTTGGAAGCTTTGATAGTTTTGGTTGGATTTATTCAGGATACAGTGATATCCTTTTGAGACGAAGGATTTGCTTTTTGAGTTTTACATAATTTAAAGAATGCCCATAAGTTCTAAAAATACTAAATATACCTCACATGCTATTTAACCCCACTAATCATTTTCTCTCTTTAAAGGTTAAATTTTTTATTCAAGACTTGCAGGGTTCTTTTGGCTAAATCTCCTCTAGAAACTTTAGTATACTTTAGATGTCAAGATTGACATGTTTTATAGCAGGAGCAGAGTCACCACATATTCTAGTGTCAGAGCCAAAGCTAGGGTAGTGCCAAATACAACCTAAAACGGTGAGTTGATCTTCTCTTTAGTGCTTCCTTTTGCTAATTTTGACTTTATTAAGTTTCTTCTCATATGAGAGTTCCATGTGGATAATAAAGGTAGATAATGGATCACATATTGTGTTTTGCTCATTTGCTCATCAACAGGAAAAAACTTGAAATATTAGAATTAGTAGAGTTGGTTTAGGAGTATCATATATAAAGCTTAAATATTGTATAGTTGTAGAAATTTAAAATATATGATTTTTGACATTTCTAAGCAAATAACACTTTCGATTAGTTTCTATAAAATTATGTATAAAAATACATCTTCATGTGATATATTTCATAAGTACATTTATGTATAGAACAAAAAGCATACTAGTTGATACTTAGTTGAATACGAGTGTGACCAAAGCCTAGAATAATCATATAGATTTTTATACTGAAGCTTTATGGATTTTTATTACACAACTTACTGATACTTTTCAAAACCAAAATATAATGATACTTTTAAATTATTTATAAAACATACACGATTTGTATGTATTTGAAAATGCATGTATTTTCTTGTATACAGGGGCAAATCTACATAGTAGGTAGGGGGTGCCACCGCACCTACTGGCCTTGGTCGAAACTTTGTATATAGAAAAAAATTTAAGATGAAATCAATAAATACCTAAAATAGCACCCGTCATAATAAAAGACCTCAAGATGCCAGTGGCAAAGAGCTGAATTTTCCGCGGCCATTTCGTTCATCTTAAGCATCTTCTGCTTTGAGTCGTCATGAAACTTTTTGGCCCTTTCGCTAATAACTGACTGAGCCTCGTTCCTTATTCTTTTCAGCTCAGTGTCACAAAGCTCCCTCAAACGGGCCATCTTCACTTCAATGTTAGATTTAGCCTCGAGGGCTTTGGGAGGTCAGACTTGTTGACGGCGTTTTTAGCCTGCTTCAACTCGAGCCTTGCGTTCACTAATTCCCTCTCGAGACCACTCATCTGAGCCTCAAGACCCGCTCGCTCTCGCCTCCATCCAACCCTTAATTTCCGAAGCTATTCGTCTCGGCTGCACTCTATCTCGGCGGCCCTGATAGAGTTGATGTAACACTACCAAAAAAAAATTAACGTGAAATGATGGTGAAATCTAAAAAAAGAAGGGGAGAAAGGTAGAAGTGAGGAAAGACACATCGAGAAAATAAAGCGACCAAGGCCCAAAAACAACGAATCGAGGCTTACTTAAACAAAAAGGCCAAGCTGCGAGAATTTAAGGTTGGCGACTACGTCTTAAGAGCCTCGAATCAAACAACCAAGGAGAAAAACGCAGGAAAATTGGCAGCCAATTGGGAAGGGCCCTGCTGAGTGAAAGCAATTGTAAGAAAAGGATCCTATCAGCTAGCAGATCTTAAAAGAAAAGCCTTGCCTCTCAAGAATTTGACCTCTCTCTCGAGCTGACTCTTTTCCTTGGCCAACTGCTCTTTCTCCATGGCCATTTCGTTCATCTTAAGCATCTTCTGCTTTAAGTCGTCATGAAACTTATTGGCCCTTTCACTAATAGCTGACTGAGCCTCGTTCCTTACTCTCTTCAGCTTAGCGTCACAAAGCTCCCTCAAACGGGCCATCTTTCCTTCAATGTCAGATTTAGCCTCGAGGGCTTTGGTCATCTCGAGGTCAGACTTGCTGACGACATTTTTAGCCTGCTCAAACTCGAGCCTTGTGTTCACTAATTCCCTCTCGAGACCACTCATCTGAGCCTCGAGACCCGCTCGGTCTCGCCTCCATCAAGCCCTTAATTTCCTAAGCTTTTCGTCTTGGCTGTACTTTATCTGGCGGTCCTGATAGAGTTGATGTAACAATACCAAAAAGAATCCTAAAAAATCAGAGAAGGAAGCGAAACGACAAATTGAAAAGAAAAAGTTAGAGAAAGCATACATAAATGGCATGCTGAGCAGCATCAGCCATCAAATCAGAGATGGGAGACTCCTTAAGACGAACGTATTCCTTAGGACGTAGAAGCCTACGGAGGCTAATCGGGACTTGAATGTCGCCATCAAGAAGGCAAAGCTCAGAAGGAATCTCAATATAGTAAAATTGCCTCTAAGAAGACGCATCAGGAGCAGGCTCGGAGGCGGCTCGAGGAGCCTTGTACCCCACTCGAGATGGCCTAGCCTTGTCCATTTTCATTTCTGCCGAAGGAGGGGGATAAACGTTCCCCATGTCTTTATCAGCAACCTGAACTGGTTCAGGCTCGTGGGTAAAGGGAACTGCAACCTCATCTTGTCTTAACCCTGCCTCGCCAACAAGAGTAAGCTTAGGAAACTGGACGGGCTCCAATCTAGCCCGTTTGCTTCCGGAGCTTCCCCCAAGGACAACTCTTTCTTCCTCAGAACTGAAAGAAGAAGGGAAAGAGATGATAAACGTAACAAACAAAACAAATGATGAAAACGAGAGGAAAAGTACTCAACCTATTTTTTCCCCAAGGTCCGGTGACCCCTCGGAAGCCGTTTTCTTCTTCTCTTTATCTTTTCCCTTTTCACCATTTCCCCTCGAAAGGTTCCAATTAAATCTTCGAGGGTATTCAAGGCATCTCCAACCTCGGGAACCTCCTCTTTCTTGCCCTTTATTTCTTTCGTTTCCTCTCCTTTGGGACGGTGATCGCCCGCTTGGGGAGCCCTACAACAAAGAAAAGATAGTGAGGCATCGAAGCACAGGACCTCGAGAAACTAGATCAGACTCAAAGGCCGGGTAAAAAATAACTCACCATGGAGTTTACATGCCCACTGGTTTTCATTCAAAACAGCCAAAGCCATCCACGACCTCTCTGGCCTAGGTTTGGCATCAATGCCTGAACCCATTGAACCAAGTTCTTTGGAGGAACAATCGGGACCAACTCGGCTAGAGGAATAAAGACAAGGAGTCAGGAAAAGGAAAAAGATAAAACAAAAATAAATGAAGGAGGAAAACATACGGGCACGATTCCACCACTCGGGAAAATTGGGCTTTGAGGAGAGGAGATCGGTGGGCAAGAGGACAGAGCGCTCGTTCTACCCACGGTCCTCGAGATCTTCACTTTTCGTAATTAGCGAGTACGAGTCCCGTTTGTTGAGCTGATCAACCCCATCCTTGTGAAGGGTGGGGGAAAATAGATACAAAAGATGATCGAGGGTGAAAGGTACCCCCGCTAACTTACTCAAAAATTTGAGACACTAGATGTGCCTCCATACCCCAGGTCCAATCTGTGCTAGGCACACTTGGAAGGTTCGTAAAAAATTGCCCAACACTTCGGGAATAGGGAGAGAGAAACAAATCGTGAGGGGATAAGTGAAAGCGCTCGACTCGATTGCACACTCGGCTCTCGGGGCGGGGATGCCAACCCTCACCTCGGGGCCCTAGTTGCAATCAGACCGAACCACATGAATGTTCGCCTGAGTAATCAAGCTCGGCGTATCCCCCACAGGAATGTTCCTTCCCCTCCTAGCCTCCGATTCAGTTTGCAGCTGCATGACAAAATCCTTCGAAAGATCAATTTTTGAAAGAATAACGTGGCGGGGCTTAAGTTCCAAGTTGTCAGAAAGAAGTTCCTCGTCGCACACATCCTTCGTGGCGACCTCCTCCTCCTCTGCTGTAGCTACTCCGGCGGTCCCAGCTATAGCTGAGCAGCGTTCTTGGTCCACACCGCTGGGACAAACAAGATCTTCCATGTTGAAGTCAAAAGGAGCAACAACGTTCAGCGGTTCAAGAACATTAACCAGTTCCCAACCAACAATCATGGTATCGATCGGCGAGGGAAGGTGGAGAACGTGATGAATCTCGTTGAGACATATTTCTTTCGAAAATCTTTTGAGAGAAAAGTGTAAAGTTTTTACTGTTGAAGGCAAGAAAAAGTAAGAAGAAGGCAGGGTTCGACTATATATAGGTTACAAAGCACCATGATTACAGCTGCATGGGGAAGACAAAACAAGAAACCGCGTCCAATCAGCGGTCGCCACGCATGATTGACGGGAATTCGAAGTGACAACTGCCATTTTCAAAATTTGCGGCGCAAAAACAGCTACGTCAATCTCCCGCCTAAAATTCACTCCACTCCTCGACAGATTTGGCAACCTCTCGAGGAGTGGGGAGACTATCTGTATAGGGTGAAAAATCACCGAAGTCTCGAGCAAGACCTCGGAGTGCAACACGAAGACTGCGCCAGGAGACAAGCTCCAGAGGAAAGATTGCTGGTCTCTCGCCCCCGGAAATCATCTTAGGAAATGATGGGATGTGAGCTCGAAGCACTGAGCTCGGAGAAAACCCTTTGCAACTTCGAGCGGATGCCACACCTCGGGAGACGAGGGCCAACCTTTGTAACCGTCGACCATTGAGCTCGGAGAAAACCCTTTGCAACCTCGAGCGGATGCCACACCTCGGGAGACGAGGGTCAACCTTTGTAACCGTCGACCATTCAGGATTGAACGTAGAGTAATGGCCATAAAGGCACCATTATGACATTTACAATGTCATTCTTTCTCCTCACTATAAATAGGGCTCATTTGTAAACAATAGACACGATCAATACAATACAACACTTTACTTTTACTTGTGGTCTCGTTTATCTTATTTCTCGCCTCGTTATTTTTTCAAAGTTTTCATTTAGTTCGAATTCAATTTAGCTCGAATATCACTTTGATACAAGCAAATTACCATTGAACCCAATACAAATTCGAATTTGTTGTCCTATCCTGATTTAGGCCAATACAACTGCTTTGTCCTTAATAATATTAGTTAAGTCAAATATGTCGTATAGAGTTTCAATTAATCTATCTTTTGGAGTTATAATCTTTTTAAATATTTCTACAGGTAATTGTCTCTTTTCATCTGGGATTAATGTTTTAAGTAAAGGTCAATAGGCCATAGCAAAAAGACATAAAGCATGTCTTCCTCTTTTATATGTCATTCTTCAATTGAATACATAAACATGTCTTCGTCCTTACCTGTAGAACTCAGCATGCTTTAATTGAGAGTACATTTATTTGCAACAATGTGCAAAATTAAAAGAAATGAAAAATCAGTAAAAGCATATGAGTTTTGAAGAAGGTCAAACCTGCAGGCACTAACACTTTGTTTTTGTGTGCTCAGTACTTAAAAATACTTTTGGATGAAGAATCAGCAAGAAATGAAACTGTAAAGGCTATGATCTGGCACGTTCCCGGGCAGTTAACATAGGCGACTCGCCAAATTAATTTTTCTTCTTTGCAATTTTATTCACTTACCATTTAGAAATTTTGCCAAAAATAAAGAATCCAACTTCAGCTTTATAAGTATAGTGATCCACATGACAATGATTCATAGCTATATTAATATCCAATGAAACAAATATTAATTGAGCAAATTCTGACTCACTCTTATATATAAAGTTTGTTGATGTATAGCATAGTTATGCAACTGTGGCATTTTACACGTGGAGAAAAACATTAGTGACAACTACTCTGTTTTTGTGAAAAAGTGTTATAATTCAAAGTAAATAGATTTGAATTATTTATGCATTGAAATTAACACATATTACGATTGTAGGTTGCAACCCAGTTTAAAGCACAGTTGAGAGGCTTAATTTTTATTTTTATTTTGAAATGCGACTAGTTTATTAAACGAACTGAGAGTATGTTTGGCCAAGCTTCTGGCAGATCAAAAGTGCTTATTTTTCTAAAAAATCACTTAGAGCCTGTTTAACAAAGCTTCTAAAAACTGTTTATTTTGAGAAGTGCTTTTCTTCAAAAGTGCTTTTCGTAAAAGTACTTTTGGAGAAAAATAATTTATGTTTGGCCACTTTATTTGAGAAGCGCTTCTGTCAATAGTTAAGTACTAGTTTGTGTTTGGCCAAACTTTTAAAAAAGTACTAGTGTTAAATTACGAGTAAGGACATTTAAAGATTCACGTTTCAGTTATTTAACTAAATGAATAATTTTTAAAAAATTATTCTCAAACACTATGTTTAATTTTTTTTATTTAATTAAAAAAATTCAAAATACAATATACAAAATTTAATATTCTAGATTTATACCTTAAAAAATGATGTTATTTGATTAAAAATTCTAACAATTGTGATGTAGGTGTACATAGAAAAAATAATGAAAAAAATAACGTACTATTTATAGATTATAATCATTAGGTTAAAATAAATAGGGATAATTAAGCATATAAGTATTTATAATAAAGATATTTTTGGAATGATAGAAATTAAAAACAGCTTTTACTTCCACTCAAAAGCACTTTTAGGAAAAGCTACTTTTTTTAGCTTCCTCCCCACAGCAGAAAAACAGCTTCTGCTGCCACTCAAAAGCACTTAGAGCCTGTTTGGCCAAGCTGCCAAAAACAACTTATTTTGAAAAGTACTTTTTAGATAAATACTTTTGAAGAATAAGCAGTTTGTCTTTGGCCAACTCATTTGAGAAGTGCTTTTCTAAACAGTTTGTGTTTGGATAATCTTTACAAAAAGTACTTTTGAGTGTCAAATTACGAAAAAACGCATTATTAAGATTCATTATGTGATTAATATTATTTAAATACATCAAAGATTTAAATATTTTCAGTAAAAGATTTAGTTTAATATTTTATTTTCATTTAGTTTAAATATTAAAAAATACATACTATGGTTTTTAATCAATAGAAATAAGGTTAAAGCAAAAAATAAAGTTTTATTTATATTTAAGAAATATACTAATTAAAATAATTAAATATAGTATGGTAAATAAATATTTTTGGTAAGGATATTTTTGTCTTAAAAAATTAATAAACTGCTTCTGCTTCTGCTCCTGGGGAGAAGCAGAAATTTGTAGCTTCTACCCAATAGTAGAAAAACTGCTTTCTGCTTTTTCTCAAAAGTATTTTTTTCTTTTGGCCAAACACCTCAAAATTCTTCAAAAGCGTATTTTTTCTTGAAAAAAGTACTTTTGGCTTTTGAGAAGCTTGGCCAAATATGCTATTAGAAGCTTGGCCAAACACCTCAATTTTTTAGAATAAGCACTTTTAGACAAAAATAAGCACTTTTGGATCCCCAGAACCTTGGCCAAACATGCTCTTATTTTGGATAATGAGAATGTTTGGCACTTTGACCAAACTTTTAGTAAAAAATAAGTGCTTTTGAACAGAAGCAGAAGTTGTTTTTTAGCTTTTAAGCAGAAGTTAAAAAAAAAACTTCTCCAAAAAATAAGAGATTTTGATTTTTAAGGACAAGAATAGACACGTAAAGAGAATAGTAAACAACTTACACGAGTATCCTTTTTCGTAATTTGACATTTTAAAATTAATTTTTAAATATTTGTTAAATACAAATAATTACCAAAAGTACTTCTTAGATTATTTGTCCAAACACAAACTGCTAATTTTTCAACACTTTTTTTAAAAGCACTTTTCTCAAAAACGTTTCTAGAAATAAACTGATTTAAACAGCTTAGCCAAACAGGCTCTTAATCTGATTGTCCGGAAAGGGAGGAACTTGGCCTCCAAGCAACACTATGTTCAAAAAATTTCACCAGATACCCTTCATGTTGCTCCCGTTCAAAAATATTTAGCAAAATATCTTTATCAAGACACAAATGTACAAGTGTTAGGCTTTTAGGCAAGAAGTCAAGGGCAAGTATTGTTAAAGTTATATTAGGAGAATGCAGGAAGAGATTGGAAATAGCAAATGTTGTGTCGCCAACAGTTGCGACCAAATGCTGGCAAATAATGCCTTTTGCCAACACTTCAAGGGGCAAGTGTTGAAAAATAGAAAACGGTCAAAGGCAAGTCTTGACACTGTGCCAAGAGACTCACATGGATCCGTCCAAAATTTTTTCATTAAATTTAAAAAAAGATATTTTTGCAAAACCTTATAAAACACGACTAAAAAGGCAAACCATTCCTTATGGTGCCATATATCTGCAATATGTTGCAGCTACATATAAAAAAAAAAAAAAAAAAAAAAAAAAAAAAAAAAAAAAAGAGGAAACAAAGAAATGGACCATCGCGTGAAAAAATATGCAGCTAAATCCATTGTAGAAAATCATGCCTCTGTCACTGCCTTGTTTTTGGTACACATTTGCAGTTAAAAATATATATACATGGATACAAAACTCACGACTATTAACTCAAAAGTTGTAAATCTAATCCAGCCTACACAACACTTTCTCTGGATGACAATGTTTAGGAGGTATTAAGAACTTACAAATAGTTAAAATACCTACCGGGGTGAGCTTTGTTCTCTCATTAATGGCTTCTGTAATTTTTTCAATTTGGACTACTTTTCCCACTCAATTAGGGACATCTAAAATTTCCCAGATTGAACATACCAAGCGGTGCTACAAAGTATTAATGTTGATCAACAAGATTGTGAGACAATTATGCAGACCAAAGGGTCTACACCTCACACTATCACTACCTGGCTTAGTTTTCATCATCCTCAGCGATGTTAAAAAGAAACTTTGGAAGAGATGCAATTCGAGGGAGGTGAAGGAGTAAGTCACCGAAGGAGTCTCTCCTTGGGATACTTGGTGTCGTCTTACCACCAACAAAATCCTCAGCGTTCTCGTCATTTCCCTTGCTCACGCACGCAGAAGAGTCAGCATCATTAGATTGCACAGGTCTTTGCAAATGATCTTCTCCATTTAAATGGGTCTCGTGAGATACAGTAGGATCCTGCAAGAGACAACATAGAGAATTGACTTTCTTCATGAGAGATTTCTCGTCTGAAGCAGGTGTACATTGAGTGTCACTTAGCCACATCTGTGCAATGTCCTCCAGCATGCCCTTGCATTCTAAAGCCTGATCAGAAGGCAAGTTTCCAGAACTAATCTGTTCTGAAATGCAGTTCTCAATGTGGCTGACAAGGTCAGTCATAGACATTGATGGACGAAGTCCTGGCACCTTCAACTGTTCCAAGTTTCTCATCCCGTGGGAATCATAGCTCACGTTGTTTGCCTTCTCTTCAAAAGCATGTGTGTTTATCCCTGGAGAAAAAGAATAGTCAGTGACAACTTTGGCATATCAGCTTTCAGAATACAGGAGTAATCTATTAAATACTAACCCATTTATAAAGAACAGTCAGTTGATCGCTCACCCGGAATAATAAGAACAGAAAGGAAGAACCATTTACCTGAGCTTGGAGAAGGGGCATCCTTAGACAACCGTTCAGGGGCTGCACCAAGGATATCTGGCTGTTCAAAAGTCAATGAAGACGACTGTGCTGCAGCAGGCGATGCTGCATCTTGGAAGCCTGACAGGGGGGATCCCATATCAGACCCAACTGGATCTAAGGTACTGGCGCTAAATTCGGCAGAGTTTTCAAGCACACCAGCTTTTGTATCAAAATATGGAGATTCCAATGTTGTTTCAGGCTGTTGGCTCAGAAAGTTAAGTCGCACATCACACTGGATCAACTTCTCATAGTGCTTATTCAAGACACCAGGTGGACACTGTAGAAAGTGTTGCCTATATAGACACAGAAGAAGTTATTTGTCACCAACAGTATTAGAAGCTAAACTACTCAACTATGGTATGCATAAGGTGATCAAGTTATTCAATGTTTGGTGCATCATTAAGGTGGGGGATCACAACCTCATTGCTGCTCTTTTTCCTCAATACATAGGACCTAACAGGGGGATTTTCAAACGCCATTCGGGAAGGGCTAGCAGGTATTGAGATAACCCTATCTATAACCCTACCTGCAGATCATGCAGAAATACCATATGAACGCTTCTCTCAGGCACACAAACCAAAACACCACCCTGGGACCCCCACTCCACACCTACCACTCCTTAGCCCAACCATCCCACCTAATTTATTAGTTTCAACTAGATCCATAATTATATTTACAATAACAAGGGTATAGTTGTCAAAAAAGGGATATTGATCTGAACTACAATCTTGGATAATTCTAGGAACCAACCACATAAAAATGTTATCAAATCCCATGTATAATACCCTCAACCCCTCTGACCAATCCCCACACTATTTAACCCATCTACAATCATCTAACTAACAGGCCCCTTGCTGAAGTTAATAATATAGAAGGGTTTCTTTCATGGATAAATAATCTAGGAGGTCCCATCCTAAAACCTGGCTAAAGGAGGTAGGTTGCAATGTTTTGATAGCCCGTGTGAACAGCCTAACATGATGACATTGATCTAGCAGGTGGTATAGTACACTTGTATCCAGCATGTAGGATTAACAACCAAACAACCTCTAGGCACCCAAAAAAAAAAAAAAAAATGATACCGCCAAGATAAGACAAATCATCATGCAAACTGAGAATTGATTTCAAACAGTCATCTCCTAAAAGGAAGTAAGGTTTGTTTACCTATGCAAGCTAGCCTGTCCATCAGTAAAATCTGAAGTCGCTTGCCATAGTGTATGCTTTCTAGGTTGTGGATTTGTCTCCCTGAAAAAGAGGGGCTGCCGAGCCAGCTGAATCATAGAAAATCATAAGCTAAAAACTGATGAAAGCACTAAAATTTCTCAAGTAATAAAAGAAGGACAATGTGCCTATATTTCTTTCAAACATTTAAAAGTTCAGCTCAGGATGAAGTTTTTTTTGCCTTAGAAAGTTCTTATGCAGAAAACGGAAATATGCCATATGGCGACAGTGATCCTTTAATTATCTGTTTGGCACTGCTAATAGAGAGCACTTAAAATTAGGCTCAGAAGCAATAAGTATGGAGACTTATGCCTTACCACAATAGTCAAACTGCCTGGACCATTCTCTGGACAGTTCGCCTTCAATCCCATAATATCCGACCACTGAACCTCAATTTTACTCTTGAGCCCACCTTCAAGAATTTCCCAAACAAGCTTATGCTTAGCAAAGTAACACTTCGCCACCAAATCACCTTCATATCTAGATGCATACTAAAACAAAATAGCAAATTTAGCCAAAAGAAAATTATTCAAAGAAAATTAGATTACGGCAGACAAAGTTTCATGGCAATTACTTCCCAAGACCCTATCCTTAGAAGTGAACCAGAAAAATTTGACGCCTTCAGCTTGTCAGTTGCTACTGAAGTGGCCGCACCCCGTGTTTCCTTCTTGCTTGCACTAGTAGAATTTTCAGCTGGTGCAGGTGTGACGTCGGAAGCATTGCTTTGTGACAGCCTCATCTGGATTAAATCTAACAAAGATGGACTCTTTCTCAACCTCAGACCTAAAGGACTTGGCTCATCAAGCGGATTATACTCTGGAGGAGGAACTGGAAATTCATTATTTCCAGCATTCCACTGTTAAGAAAGCAGGAGGGGAAGTCAAGTAGCTAAAAAGTTGGGGTCCCGGAATCACAGCTCAAATGAAAATAATAAACAAGATCAGAGTAACATCCAGGACGCCACCTTTTTAAAAAATCAGGAAATAAACTAAAAGGATCAGGAAAACTAAAACAACTTCGCAAGAAACTCTCTCCTTTAACTGGTTATCCAGAAAAAAAAGAGTTTTCTTTAACCCTGTACATCTAGAATCTGCTACCTTTGCCATAAAATGAGCTAAGGCCTTGTCTCGATGCAAATACTAGTTATCATGACAGGGTGGAGTCATGTTACCAATATGAGCTTTCACCATCGTAGAAACAAGAACTTGTGTATCTAAACAAGACATTAGTCATCTGTGCAGCGTCGCAATTCCAGTAGTCCAGAAATATTGGTACCCCCAATACCCCTTTAGACAATTTTCTTATTTCATAAATAATTGCTTGACATAACGGATAATTGTGTC
This sequence comes from Petunia secreta, assembly GCA_029990175.1. NCBI lineage: Eukaryota > Viridiplantae > Streptophyta > Magnoliopsida > Solanales > Solanaceae > Petunia > Petunia secreta. The sequence continues at coordinate 5,317,502 of JARKIP010000068.1, forward strand.
AAACCTCTCCCCACATTTTCTCATGCCAAAGACATTGATAAACCATGGACGACAAAGCATGAAATCATATTCCCTTCCTTCCTTCATCTGAGAGATAATGATCTGTCATCTCCCTTTTTTATTTGCTCCAGTGATGGATGAATTAACACAGATTATTCTTCGTCTTTATTGCTATTGGTGTTTGTTGTTTACCTCAGTTATATATAGCTTTTATGTTAGTGTTTGCTGTACAATGGTACTTTCATATTGTTCTTTTTTTCTTTACAAATGAGTCTATCGGAAACAACCTCTCCAACTTCGTGGGGGTAAGGTCTGCTTACATCTCACCCTCCTCAGACCCCACTCGTAGGTATGTTGTTGTTGTTTAATGAGAAGCTCCAAAGTTTTACACATTCCCGTCATTCCAACCCAAATTCCTTGCTCAATAATAGATGTTTCCCGTATTCAGGTTAGCTCTTCAATTAAACTAATCTCTTAGACCTCCGTTTGATCATACTTTTCAATTGCAGCATTGATGTTGTCTTCCTATCGTTCAGGTTAGTAAATAGTAGTTCGATAAGCACACTTAAAAAAACTTACCCGCACCATGCCCCCGGAGATTAATAGTCTAGTGGTAAGATTGCAGCATGTGATGTGTTGGTTAGGCAACGTCACAATAACACCAAACACTTTATTTCACAGCTAGAAATACTTTTAATCCAAATAAAACCAGCAAAACATTAAAAATATAAATGAAAAAAACCTGATTAAGTTGCAAAGAAGTGGATTTGGAGCGTTTAGTGAGGGGCCCATGTTCATCTTCAAGAGAATCCTCTATCTCCAATTTCACCCCAAAGTTTCCATTAAACGACGTCGTTCCCAACGACTTCATAAACTCAATCATTAATTAAATTCCCCACAAAAATTGGAATTGGTAATTGAGATTCAGAGGATATTGTAGAGTAATTGAATTTGAAAGAATGATAAATCAATAGCCTAGGTTTTTTGGATTTTAATTTTAATTGGAAGTGAAGAATCCAAAAACCCTAGGAAAAAGTTTTGGGATTCTACCTTTTTCTTATTGCGGGGAATTGAAAAATGAGGAATTTTTATTTATTTTTGTATTTATATAAAGTGGCGGAAAAAGCGAAAATTACAAGAAAGTTGAGTCCCAATAATTGACTTAAAATTGATTGAATTGACTGTTATGCCCCCAAGTTGGATCCACCAATTTGTGGTTAATTCGTTATTATGGAGATTATTTATGGGTGTTGTTGTAATTTAGTGGTGTATTAAATATGCACGTGACAGGTAGGCTTAGAAGTTGGATATTGTAGGTGGGTCCAGATTCTTTACAATAGGACGGCAATGGTTGGTGGATGGTGACACGTGTCGTTTGATCCTGTAATTACTTCTCTCACTTGGTTTTTTATGCTACATTACAGCTTGGTTTTTTAATTAAAATATGTGTTCTTGTCTAATTTACTTGTTTTTTTGGATAAATTGACAGTTAGTGATCCAGTATTTGTAATTGTTTATCATTTGAAGAAAGGAAGTCTATGGACCCCAAACAGAATTTAAAGCGCCTTCCAACCAATACGACTTTATGAATGAGTCTTTCTTTCTCAAAAATATTTTCCTTTCCATTTCATTTTATATGATAAGATTTGGATTTGAAATAATACGGAGTTAAATAATTAAGATTTTTGTAGTTTATAGTGCAAAACAAGTCATAAAAAATGTGTGGCTGGATATTGTTTCTACTTATAAAAAGATGACATATTTTTTTAAACAGATTAAAAAAGAAATAACGTCACATAAATTGAAACGGATGTGGCAGTAATATGAAATCAACAATGAAGAGTACAAACGGGGTCATTTGATTCACATATTCATTTGAATCATGTACTAGTTACACAACATCTTTAGTATATGCAATTATACGAGTAGTGAGTAATATTACTAAATTGTTATGAGGAAAATAAAGTGGTAAGCATTGGGAAAATGGAATATGACAGCATAGTTGAATAGATTTACAAATGAATAGGAAAAAGAGGTTTGCTCGTGACTCCCCAAAGCAATTTGAATGAAATGTCATCAATGTTTAAGCGAATCCAACAAGGAAAGCATTAGAATTAGCAAATCCAAAAAGGTGAGTGGAAGTACTTAAATTTTCAAATGTTAAAAACGTGTTTTCATATGATGTATAGAAGGATCACTAGTCCACACGAGGGTTGATGTCACATGTGAAATCTTTTAATATTTATATTTTGTCTCTTGAGCATAATTTAAATTGTTAATGCATAGTTTAGCTAAATTTGTTATCTCTATGTTGCATGATATATCTTGGAAAAACTACAAATGATCATTATAAGCTGGTGCTGAAGATTTTGGAGTAAAGTTACTAGCAAAAATCTGAAACAATAAATCAGTACAAGAACTTCACAGATGAGTAAAAGTTGTAGAGGGGTCACACTATGGTGTTATCCTCATCCTTTACACAAAAAACAGAACTCTCTGAGCTTTGGCAACTGATGAAATGCCTGCATCTATCTACATCTAGACCTCTACTTGGCACGGTTTACCTTCAGATAAGGCAATGCACCAATTACATTGTTGTAGTCGCTGCGATCAACTTGCACCTGTATCCGCAAACATCAGATGATGAGCCATCAAACTTCAAAGAAAAGCATATTGCAGATCTTACACCAAAAGTTAAGAGTGTTACACTAGCAAGAAAATATGCACTTCCCTTCTGTGTTTCGGCTCAAGTTATTTCCCTATATCTTCTACTACCTTAAACTAGAACTCATTTTTACTGCAATAGAAATAACCCGGAGAAATCAAATATATCGTGTTCTTGCTTACACGAAGATTGAAGAGTATGTGATACCATTAGTTTTATGAAAGGCAACATGGCACATATATAAGAGGTCAATCAGCTAGTTGGTCAAAACTGGTAACTCAGCAACTATGCGTTAGAAATTACATTACTGCTCAAAGAACAATCTATTGCAGAAAAGCACAAGCAGAGGAAAAAAGAAAGGAAAAAAAAGAAAAGAAAAAAAGACGAACACAAAGATTTAGTTGCTAAATAAACAGACTCAAGGGAGCTAGATTTGGTAGGCTGAGTATTTTCAATGTTTCAATTTGTGGCTAAGAAGCACCTATAGCAAGGTTTCTCATGGTAAAAGAGAAGAGGCCCTTATAATATGAAGCATAAACAAAACATCTTTAAAGGAGGAAATTCCTTTGGCTCTCTCAAGTTAAAAAGGAAAAGGAAGATATAACTTATAAGAAGGCAGAGGGAAGGAAGAAATGCGCAAGCTGTCTTCCTAAAGTTCCATTAACACAATACTGTGTTGATCTCAAAGCAGATTTAAACAATCTCACTTTGAACAGCGGTACAAGTTAGAAAGAAGATGGTCAAATTAGGGCTGTTTTCATAATGCATATAGTCAATCTCCTGAATGCCACATAGTGGCTCTCAGTTTTTTGAAAAGAATGAAAGAAGTCCTTGCTAGCCGATTACCATTTCTGTAACTAATGTCCTCACAGCAAACAGATAAAAAGTGTTACTGAAATGGAAATCAGCTAAGTTACTCGAACTCGAGTACGGGTATCCGACACGGGTATGGATCTAGAGGTCGGATTCGGCAAAATCTAAATTTAGAGATTCAGAGGTATGGATCTGCATGCAGATACGGGTGCGGGGATCTGTCTAAAAATTTTCAAAATTCTAAAAACAAAGTCATAATCCTTAATTTCGATTCTTCCTAGAGAAGTCCTCTTCCCCAATATCTCTGTTTTTCTCTATTAACTCTTCTTCCCAAAAGTTACCCTCAACATAAAATCAAAAATTCGAGAATGTCGACAAAAGATGAAAAAGAGACAAAAGACTATAAATTTCTGCATAATTTTGAAGGTATCTCATTTCCAATGTCTATGTTGAGAGTCTATTTGTTAAAAAAAAATCTTCAATTTTCAGTGGTTTTTGGTCAAAGTATCCATTTTTATTTGACCACATCCGGTGTGAATCCCGTGTCCTATCCGACACGGGTACGGCGGCAATTTTGAAGAGTCCGAGTAACTTAGGAACTCAGGGTCTTTATCTAGATCAAGTGGTTGTGTTAGAAATATATGGAAACTAGAGGTAAAAGGGTGCCAAGCATTTGTCCTAAAAAGAGAGACATGGCAAAATTACAAATTTCCTAAAATGTACAGCAGAAGAAAATGTAACCATATATACTGCATCAAATACACCAAAATGCTCGAACACAGGTGTAATGAGAAACAAACTCGGACCATTGTGTTGGAATAGAAAGGCATACAGTGCATTTGTAGAGGCAGCTGATATAAATAATGAATACTTAACATGTCAAGCACACTCACAGAAGCTGGACCAAATGTTGTGCTATCATCAAATGAAGATCCCTTAAATTTAAGGGAATGAATCTATGAAGTGTCCCGGATTATCCTAAACTCAAGTATCTAAGAAAATTGTAAATGACATTCTAACTATCTTCAGTAAACAATAGTTTCTCAATTTGAGAAAAAGACAAAAGTTGTTGCTCCTATGACAATTGGACGTTTTTATTTCAAAGATCTATAAAAATAGTTGAAACAGTTCAAATGAAGCTAAATGGTTAGTAAAGATTCATATAACCGACGTGACTAGCTTGAGATTTTGATATAGTTGTTGTTGTTGACGTTGTAGTATCATCTAGGCCTTAGTATTGGTATCAGAAAGCAATCCTTTTCTGAAACATAGGCGTAGTCCTAAACCCTATTCAGCAGCCATTTAGAGAAGTGGGTGCCATTACTGTCACTAAAGCTAATACATGTTCATCACAGCTGTTATCCATTTTGAGTGATTTGAGAAGAGCACTCTGATATAAGTTTGAGTTGAACTAGATTTTTTTTTTAAAAAGTTTGAGTTGAACAAAACTGGAAAATAGTGGGAATATCTTGGAGGTAGCATGATCGAACTTAAGCGTATAGTCCCTTGATTTAGGGATCAGTAGGATTTTCCTTCATAGGTGGATGTAAAAAGGAGCTTCAGCCTCCTGGTTGTCAATAAGGAGCATGAGCTGGTCGGGGATCACACAAGTATGTAAAGGACACTTTATCTGGCCCTTCTAAAGTGTGCACACTACACAGCACAGCAAGCAATAAAGAAAAGGGAGGAGGTATAAGCCGTCTAACATACTACAGTCTACAGGATAGGTCAAATCAACTAAGAATTGTTCTAAAGGCTTTTTTCATAAATAAAATAGGACATGGACCATCATAGCCCTTCTCCCTTTTTCTGCTTCAGTAGTTATCTCTTCTCCTAATCACGATGGAACACCTTTGTAAACCTAAAGGTATCTAATGTAAATACGAACTGCACCTCAACTTTTCCTAGTGGCAATCTATACCAACTGGGGAGATTAGGCCTGATTTATGGGACACTTCAGAACACTTACAAAAATACACCGGCCTTAAAGCAGCAGTTTATTGATTGTCAACAAGATTTCAACTTCAAAGAATGAATTAATATGACAATTTGGGACATATGCAGGACAAGTCAAAATTCTAAAATCTATTCAGGCATTTGGAAATATGTTAACTCATAGGAAATAGTGCATCGATAAGACACCGATACTCCAGACTAAGAACAAACAAATGACAATGAAGGTTTCACAAATGAATTCAGAGTTCGAACCGTTTTGGAGAGTCGCAATCTCCTCTTAGTATTCTTCTTCCTAAGCAAATGCTGCTTCCCAGCTCTCCTCCTCATTATCTTTCCACTACCTGACACCTTAAACCTCTTCGCCGATGCCTACAAAATTTTCAACATTATCAAACACCCAAATCACATTACACACACAAAAACAGTAATAAAAGTGCAAACTTTACTTTGTGAGTCTTCATTTTGTACCCTTTGTGACACACTACAGTTAAGGTCTTTGAATTTCCATTAGTGGGTGTTGAATTAACAGACACTTTGTTGAATACAAGTGGGGCAAATTTTGAGATGTTTTGTGAAGAACTGAGATTAAGGGAAGTTTTCTTGGTAAAAGATGGGATTTTTACTGAGGTGCGGCAGCTAAAAACTGTTGCTTTTTTAGGGGAAAGATTTAGGACAGTGGAGAATAGTGAAGCTGAAGATGATGAAGCCATTGTTAGACTCATTTTTTGAGCTTTGTTTTCTTGAAGCTTATGATGATGTATGGATAATGTGAGGATTTTGAAAGGGCTTTATCTATCCTTTTGTGGAAATTGTGTGGTAGTTTTGTAAAATTTTATGGACCTCTATTTAAGTTTTGAAAATATTGTAAACCCCCCTCGTGTTTGCGAAATTACACTTGATAGTACTTTATTACCTGTCAATATGGATGAACGAAAGTACTCGGCCAAGATTTTGATTGTACCTGGATTGCCCTTTTTCGAATTTGGGACATGTACATTAGAACGTTATTTATTTTGGAGCTTTGTTAGGTAATGCATGATAATCATTTTACTATAGTCTATTTTATTAATTAAAATGTAACAAGGTACATAACTAACAAGTAACAAACATAATCTACCAAAATAATTCAAACTAAATCATAACTAGTATATGCAATCATAGAAAATATTATTGAACATAATAAAATCATTCTTCCGCCCCTCTTTACGCTCCATAGGTGAATTTTTTTACTTATACAATAAGGAGCTTAATCAATACGGAAATCAAGTTCGCAATATCATCTCGTATTTAACCAATTTTTTATGAAAACTACACAACTGCTATGAAGGATAAATGAATTCATTAAAAAAAATATTAGACGACCGTTTTATAAATTTACACAATTGTTTTGTTAAGAAGGAGACACTTGCATATTCTCCACTTGAAAAGGCATGAATAAGATACTGTCACCCCGAATGAACCAGAGTGACATCGTAATTCTTGTTCTGTGAGGCCTAAACCAATTGGGGTGATAGACATGCGAAGTGACAACCTATGTCCTTCCATAGACCTTAACCAAAGGTTGGACTGCTAACGACAAAGTAATAGAGCAAGATTTTGCTGCATCTCAGTAAATTTTGTCGTGTTACTGTTGCGTTTAGATCTTAGTAAATACGACGTCTAGATTATGAAAAAGAAAGTAGCTAAATACGGTTTTTTAATATTTTTTAACCTTGTTATGGCCAGAATTCAGCTTTATGTGGGCACCAGAAAAGGAATAGTTGGTATCACTCAGTACATATTGTCGATTGCTAAATAACATTGTAAATCCTTTGTTGTTTGCCAGCAATTTTCCTTTATAGAAACACACTCTAGTAATTAACAGCTGACTAACACTGCAAGATTTAACCGTATAGCAAACTTAGAATGTAATGAAGATAGCCCGCCATACATATAGCCAAAGTTATCAGCTTCACAAGCAGCAGCTTTTCAAAGTTCTCAGCCTTATAAGCAGCGGTCAAGACCTTGTTAAGATGGCTATGGACTCCCACTCCAAACTACAAACAATGTCCTGCAAGGTAATGTTTTAAATGAATTGCATTAACAGGTTGATAAGAAAAAAATTCTGTTTTCCAGTTAAGACGATGAAATGCAAAGCAAAAACAACGTTTATTTTCTTAAAGAACTTAAAGCACATCAAAGTTATCATCACATAGGTTCCACTTACTGATGGGTTCTGTCGATCAATATCAAAGCTGTTGATGGCACAAGGTTCAGCAAGAAGCTCAAGGGGTTCTTCACCTGTGCAAATGAAGACGAACCAAATCAGTCTGAGACCATCAGAAACAAATCATATACAAAATAAAATGCAAAAGAAGTCTAAACGCTCTATACCTTCTTGAATTACAGCAAGAATGCCATCTTCTGAGCAAATCATGGCAGGAAGAACACGTGATTCTGAGATGTTGCGGTAGTTGGATGAATTAGTATAGTTGTCAAACTGGACCTCCCAAACATCACTTTCCGATGGTGAAAGGGCAGACAAACTGGTTTCGACACCAGCAAGTATTATAGGCTGCTGTTGCCAGCGAAGATCCCATGCAAATACAGTACCAGAAGAACCTCCTGCCTTCAAAAACAATAGAATTAGAGACTTAAAACAACCTTGCAAGCATGAGGAGCAAACATTCTAGCATTCTCAGTCATAACCTAGAAAATCCTTGGTACCAACATGGTTCTTTTGCTTCAAAATGTTTTTCATTCCCCTGTAGATCACTCCACCCGCCCCACCTTCAAAAGAGAACAAGACTAGCATTCTCAGTCATAACCTAGAAAATTCTTAGTACCAATGACCTAAGTTACTCGAACTCGGGTACGGGTATCCGACACGGGTATGGATCTAGAGGTCGGATTCGGCAAAATCTAAATTTAGAGATTCGGGGGTATGGATCCGCACACGGATACGGGTGCGGGGATCTGTCTAAAAAATTTTAAAATTCTAAAAATAAAGTCATAATCCTTAATTTTGATTATTCCTAGAGAAGTCCTCTTTCCCAATATCTCTGCTTTTATCTATTAAGTCGCCTTCCCAAAAGTTACCCTCAAAATATAAAATCAAAAATTCGAGAATGTCGACAAAAGATGAAAAAGAGACAAAAGACTATAAATTTCTGCATAATTTTGAAGGTATCTCATTTCCAATGTCTATCTTGAGAGACTATTTGACCAAAAAAAAAAATCTTCAATTTTCTGTGAATTTTGGTCAAAGTATCCATTTTTATTTGACCACATCCGGTGTGAATCCCGTGTCCTATCCGACACGAATCCTATCCGACACGGGTACGGCGGAAATTTTGAAGAGTCCGAGTAACTTTAGCCAATGACATAGTTCTTTTGTTTCTAAATGTTTCCAGTTTACACTTCATTTCATTCCCCTGTGATCCCCACTCCACCCGCCCCACCTCCAAAAGAGAACAAAGAAGATTTATGGGTACTTTGACCACGGGCGGTGGAAAAGTTCTAGACAAGATACAATTTGATTCCCGAAAGTGAAACCAAAGCTAGGGTAATTTTATAGTAATTACCCCTCTAATAATGTCTTCCTACAGTACCTCAACAGAAAATCAAAAGGAAAAATGTTTCCTAAGGCCAACAAAAAGTGTAGGATCGAATTAAAACTCTATTTTTAATTTTTTGAATTATTTTTAGCCGAATCCCCGCACCCGTATCCGTATCCACGAATCTTAGAATTTAGATCTTGAAGGATCCGACCTCTAGATCCGCACCCGTGTCGGACACCTGTACCGGTGTCCGAGCAACTTAGGTAATGACATAGAACAGCAGTGATGCACTTCTAGTCAGTGATACAACTTACATTTCCCTCACTCCTTCAGATTTGACAATTCATAATATCTATTCATGCTTCAACCACATTGAAGAAGCACTATGTTCAATTTTATTAGCAACTGAAAGTCCAGGTAGTCCTACAAGCTTCCTTATCTAAATTACCACCTTTTTTACTTCTGTTCTATTTTAGTCATAAGTCTCTTACTAGTAATAAACAGAAAATGAAGTCTACATTTCAATTTGTTAAGGTATGAAACGAGCCATCGAGGGTGGCCTAGATGTCAAACAGCTAGATTGGGTTGAGTGACAACCTTGGGAATAACGGTCCTATTCACAACAGAAGTGACCAGGTGAATTCTTCACATTTACTGATTTACCTAGGTCTTGATGGGTAGAGTTACCCAGTGGAACTGGTGAGTACCTAAGAGGTACCTGCTAGATTAACCCAGCTAAACGCAAGTTGCGCAAACACCTTCTGTCAGGAAAAAAGAGAGAGGGGGATATGGAACGAGGGATGACAAACACTGTCGATCAAGAGTTTAAGAGAAGGCGGGAATATCAGCTTACAAGACTAGTATGTTTTCTTGATGGATGAATATCAATTGAATGTACAATGCCAGAAGTAGTTCCATGAGTCCTGCAATGTAGTCAAATACACCTTCAGAGAAAGGAACTTACAACAGTACAAAACAACACTCTTGGCCAGCTAAAGGATGTACATCATTGAATGACAAAGAAAGAGTCTCCTATGCTATTACTAAGGGATTGACAATCAACAGAATATTTTCTATTTTTAACTTAATAAAGAACGAGACCAACCTAATAGTAAGTTCATGCAAAAGAGATAGGTTCCAAGATTACTTCTTTATCCTATTTTTTGGGTCCCCTTTCGATAGGTCATTTCCAAGATAGTAGCACAACACCAAGCAGAAAAGCTAACAAGCCGACATATATTCTGTTCAAAATTCAAATATATAATGGCTTAATTTCCTCATTCCAAATAGGTTAACTCATATTTACTTTAACTAAGATCTGGACCTATGGACTCTAGCTAAGGTGACATTCTAAAAAGTCAGTGTCTTCAGATCAACTTCAGCTACTTGTTATCAAGTACGAGTGCTGAAAGAAATGCAAAATATGAACTAAAAGATACATCATGGGTATACATCCACATTCAACAAAACAACTTAAACAAATTACTCAGAAATCAAAGTATACAGGAAATGAATACCAATTAAACCAAATGGCATTACCAATTCCCTTTAAACTGTGCGACCGGTCCACCAGGCCGCCTCTGATCCCACCATTGAAGCCCAAACCCCAATCCACCACTCACAAACTCCACAGGCGACGCCCACTTCACCGCCCCATACGAAACAAGCCCATTACTATCAAAAACCCTCTTATAACTCAACCTCTCCCCAACAAAACTCACCAAATTAATCCTCCCATCTTCCCCAACACTCACAAACTCCAAACCACTCTCGCTCACATCAACCCCATTAACCCTTCCCAAATGAAACCCCTTTTCGGGCATGGAATCGACAAATTCCAACGACCCATTAACCAAATCAGCTGTATAAAGTAACAAAGAACCCGAAAAAGTGGAAGCGGTGATAAGGGGTTTAGTGGGGTTAAGTGAAGTTTTAAGACAAGTGATTCTTGATGGTGTTGTGAGTGAAGATTGAAGTGTGAGTTGTGAAGTTTGATGGGAAAAGTTAAGGAGTTGGAGAGATGAAGTGGAGGATTCTGAATTGAAAGTGGAGAGGATTATGTGATGGTGGAAAGGGGAAAGTTGTGGGAGCCAACGGAGAGTGTCAATGTAGTTGTTTTGTGGGAACCTGTGGATTTGGAATGGTTGTGAAGATGAAGATGAGGTTATTATTGCCATTGATTCAAGGGTTTCTGGTTTGAGGGTTTTAGCAGAGTGTGAGACTCTGATTTTGCTGCATTATTACCAGTATTTGAATGGAAAGGAAAATATGACAACTTTGTAAAGTACTACACCTTTTAATTAGAGGTTTTTTTGTTGGACCAGCTAATTCGGATTCGATGAGAATATAATGGTATTATTTTGGTAATAAAACTTTATCCCTAGGTGAAATTTACGAACATAAATGCAAAATAAAATATCAAATTAATGAGTGTAAAATATATATATATATATATATATATATACACATATATATATATGTATATATATATATATATATGTACTTACATATTATCAATCAAAAGATTGATATTGATTTTATTTTTTCAAGTTTTTGCTAATCCTTATTTTTTTTTTTATAGGAACACAGCTGCATTAATTAAAATATTTAAGTAGGGTTACATAACATGCTTGTGAGAACTCCAGCAGGATTCAAATCACAAGCATTAGAGTCATTACTACAAATTAAAGAAATGACATTAAACACACTCAAGTTTCCTAAATTAGCTATATTAGTATAATTACTATTTGAAATGGTGGTAACAAAAAGTGTGCCAAACTTATCTTCCAATAATGTTTGGTGAATAAAAATATGAGGCACTGCATAGTGGACGATGGAATTTGGATTGGATTGAATAGGAGCTCCATTGGCCAATAAATATGCAACTCTGTTCCCTTGACGAAAGTATGCCTGATTATCGGCATTTCCAACTGGTTCATTATTGACGTGCAATTCTCAACAATAGATGTATAAGTTGGTGTAGATTTTTTAAGTAAGTTAATGATATTAGTAGAGTCAGTTTTGACTTCTAATGGCATTAACTTTTGTTGGACGGCCCGAAACAAGCCATATTGAAGAGCCAAAAGTTCAACATGAGTGTGGTTATGACCATAAACTTTCTTATAAAAACCTAGAATCCAATCTCCTTTAGAATTCCTAAAGACTGCACATATGCTAGCTTTGTTGTGATAATCGGAGAAGGAGCCATCAATATTAAGTTTAAAGGTATTAAGTAGAAACCATCTAACTTTAATACTCCTGGTGGTCGTATGCCTAGACTCCTTTAAAGTTAAAAACTTATACTCAAGGGTTCTATAATGAACTTCGGCGTATGAAAGGTTGTTATCCAAGTTGCTAACATTATTATAATTATGATTGACCAATACGTTCCATAAGGCAAACGACATAAATTTGAGCCATGAATAAAATGTTGAGATGGGAGTGTTAACCTGTTCTTTTAGAATAGTTAACCAATCTTGGTCTTCAGTAACATTAACATTAATGGAACATTCAATCCAAAAAGATTTTGCTATAATGTAACCAATGAAAATATGAAAAACAGTTTCATCAGCATCTTTTATAGATAGGACATATGTTGTCAATATTGATACCTAACTCATAGAGATAGGATCTAGTAGGAAGTCTATCATGTTGACATTGCCACAAAAATATTTAATTTTATTAAAAGTGTCAATTTTCTAAATCCACATAAAGTTCTTAGCAATTTCAGCATGATTATCAATTTGGTTATATATGGACTTAATTGTGAAGATACCATTACTATTAAGATCCCATATAGGGTAATCTCTTCCGTAGCAGACAAATAAGGGTTAGAGCTTGAGAAGAGATTTAGAATATTGTCTTGGAACACAAATGAAGACCTAGAGAGATCCCATACATTGCCATTCGAAATGTTAGAAACTTTAGTGGTAGTATCACTGAAGGTCAGGGAGCCCTGGATAAGGTTGCGAAGAGGTTTTCTATTTTGGAGCCAGCTTTGGTCCCATAAATGAATGATCTTACGATTACCTAGCACCCAATGAATATTATTATTACAATGGGTCAAACCCTTATCAATATTATCCCAGGTAAAGGAATGAGTTCAAGAAGGAGCTCTTTAAACATACTTACTTTTAATGACTTAGGACACATAGATTGTTATTGGTCAAGAAACGCCAGGAGAGGCCAATGAGCATGGCTATGTTCTTAGTTCTGGCTTTGGTGATCGAGAGGCCTCCTAAATGTTTTGATTTGGTGATTGTGTCCAAGAAATTAAGTGCATTTTTTTCTTGGAATCGGTGGCACCCCAAAGAAGAGTGTTTGAGGTAGATTTGACAAGAGTTGCACGACCAGCTTGATTAAGGAAGTTTGTTTTCTAGCTTGCAAATCTAGCATGTAGATTGTTTAATAGGAATTGGTAGTCACTATATTTAGGCTTGTAGTTTAAAATTGGTAATCCTAAATATTTTTCAAAGTGATTACCTATTTTAAGATTTAGAATATTACCAAGATTATCAGCGAAATAATTACTAACATTTTTGGAAAATTTTGACTTGGATTTTGCAAGGTTGACCGTTTCTCCAAACATGCTGCAAAACAAGTCTAAAGTATCTTTTATGGTTCTAGCTGACTTCTCATTAGCTTTGGCCATAAATGTAAGGTCATCAGCAAAAACAAGATGGGATAGATTAGGACCTCTAGGATCCAGTTTAATTGGGTCCCAAGTATTTATATCAACATTATGGTTAATGTAGATAGAAAGAAGTTCAAGACATAAGATGAAGGTGACATAGGGTCACCTTGTCTAATACTTCTAATTGGATTGAAAAAGGGAGTGTTAGAACCATTAATTAGAATTATAATGGTAGAGGAGGTAATACAAGATATGATGAGTTTGGAAACTTTAGGAAGGAATTTGAAAAAGGCCAGCATAGTACGAATGAAAGACCATTCAAGCCTATCAAAGTCTTTCTCAAGATTAATTTTAATAAGCATACCTCCATTTTTACCTTTCATGTTGGAAAATTTATTGATAATTTCTTGAATAATGATAGCATTATCAGATGTCCTCCTATTTTGAAGAAAATTTATTTGACAAGGACTAATGAATTTGTTCAGTGAGGTTTAATACAGTTAGCAATAATTTTATAAATTCTGTTACATAATCCTATAAGTCTGAAATTTTGGAGATTGACAATATTTTTATTTTAGGAAGTAGACACAAATAGGTAGAGTTAATGTCTTGAGGAATGGAACAATTTGAAAAAACTTGATGAATAAAGGATTTAACTGACCCTCCTACAATATCCCAATATTTTTGAAAAAAGAAAGGGTGGAGGCTATCAGAACATGAAGCTTTTAAGGTTTAAATAAAAAACAGCTTTAGTAATTTCGTCATCTAAGAGAGGCCTATCTAGATTTGAGAGGTTAGCATAATTATACTACAAAGCAGTATTCCTATAGTTACACTTTGGCTAGAGGAAAATGGAAACAATTACAATGTTACTCCTTTGTAATATGAGGGGAGAGGAGTGAAAAAGGCTTTTTGTTTTTCCCCCTTTTCCTTCTACCTAGTGTAAGAGTAAATGTTTCAATAATTTTAAAACAATGCATTTGATAAGTTAAAATACTGAATCGTCAAAGTAACTCTTACTCTTTAGATATGAATGAATGAACCTAATAGGTTCAGATATTTTAAACATAATTTCATTTTCAAATTCATCCCTATCTTTACCATTAATTCATTTAATAAACTTTATTCAATAAAAGTAGTTGATTTTCAAGAACTACTTTACTTATATATACACGGGCGATCTTCTTTGAAGAAAAAAAAATTACAAGTTTATTTCACTAGAAAATAAAAAGAGAGACATTGATCAAAAGATGAAATCACATATTCAAGAATAGAAGAGCAACGTTCTTGAATGCTACTTGTTGTGTGGCTTAGTTGAATCCTGAAGATAGAGCTGTCATTTATTCTTCCGTTTGTTCGTGAGAGAGATTTCAACTATCTTCAAGAAACGTCTTGACGTGCCTCTAAGCCAAACAAGTTTTATTTTAATTTTCTTATGATTATTATTTTTATTTGTGTTCTAACCATTTGAATTTGTTTTAGTTCAAGCAGGTACAAGATATTAGTATGTTGGTTCTAACAATTTGAAGATATTTGTCTCTATGCCATTTAAACAATTCAAATGGAGAACCAAAGCAATTAATGTTGTTGGTCTTGGAACTTAGTAATCCTAACGTTCATGAATTCATATACAGGCTTATGACACTATCAAGGGATTCTTTACAATGAGATAAATATGGAATGTGTTTCAACATGTAGGCACCATTGGTGAAGCCATAATAATTATTATTTTAGTGATGAAACTTTATTTAATTAATTGATAAGATTAATTATATCTTGGTAAAGAGATAATCCTTGGCAAAAGTTGATATTGTCTATATTGACGTTGGCATTTGATGCTTTTGATTGTGAGTCCAATAAAATACACTCCATGATTATGCTTAGTTGTTGTGAATTATTGATTAGATATTATTTCACCAAGTAGTTGAATATGTGATTTCAACATGGTGCCTAGTAAAAGAGAGAGATTGACACTGAGACTATACAAAGATCATGTGGAGTCATGAAGGAATATTTTAATTTTTCTAATAAGTTTTGTATGTCTATTTAATTTCCTTTGAAGGAAGCATGAAAGTGACCATCTATTACCTTGTCATTGGAAAATCACATTGGCAAGGGTTTTATTACAAATCTACAAAGTAACAGGGGATGATCATTCTATGTCAATTTTGTGAAGAAAAAAAATATGTCGGTAGGTGAGGCATCGGAAGAAATGAGATGTTGTTCTTATTTCTCAAATTTTTCACATGTGTACTTTGATGTCTAATGATCTCAGACATAATGGAAATCCATGGTTGATCTGATTCATAATGAAAATTGCAACTCGTAATGACTTTATAAGTTGGTCGAATGGACAACAAGTAGCATTCAAATGGAGATAATCCATATTTTATAGGCGGAATTTGAAGATACTTGTCTCTATGACATCTAAACAATTCAAATGGAGAACCAAAGCAATTAATGTTGTTGGTCTTGGAACTTAGTAATCCTAACGTTCATGAATTCATATATAGGCTTATGACACTATCAAGGGATTCTTTACAATGAGATAAATATGAAATGTGTTTCAACATGTGAGTACCATTGGTGAAGCCATAATAATAATTATTTTAGTGATGAAACTTTATTTAATTAACTGATAAGATTAA
The DNA here is from genome assembly GCA_029990175.1 of Petunia secreta. NCBI lineage: Eukaryota > Viridiplantae > Streptophyta > Magnoliopsida > Solanales > Solanaceae > Petunia > Petunia secreta. The sequence goes on from JARKIP010000068.1 coordinate 5,333,756, forward strand.
TTATATCTTGGTAAAGAGATAATCCTTGGCAAAAGTTGATATTGTCTATATTGACGTTGGCACTTGATGCTTTTGATTGTGAGTCCAATAAAATACACTCCATGATTATGCTTAGTTGTTGTGAATTATTGATTAGATATTATTTCACCAAGTAATTGAATATGTGATTTCAACATGGTGTAAAAGAGAGAGATTGACACTGAGACTATACAAAGATCATGTGGAGTCATGTACGAATATTTTAATTTTTCTAATAAGTTTTGTATGTCTATTTAATTTCCTTTCAAGGAAGCATGAAAGGGACCATTGTCGCACCCCACTTAAAATCAAGTAAAGTGATTTTCGACTTGGGGTAACTTATTTGGAGTTGGAGGTTTTGGAGTCACCACCTAATATAATTTCTAAGGTGTATTAGGGCACCTATTAATTTCTAATTTTATTTTAAAGAATAACTCCGGGATGGTCTACTAGTCAGAGATTCAGGTAACTGTTCAAGTTAACCTAGAAGGAAGGGGTTAGGCACCTCCTAAGTTCCACAAATGTGGTTCCCGGCCAATTTCTATATTGGGTTCAAATATATTGCTTATAAAGGACGAAAGCTAAATAAAGTAAATAAAAGAGATATGAGATACAAAATGAACAAATAAGCAATTCAATACATTTGTATAAGTAATCTAAAGTAATAGTTATGTTGCGCAGCCACAAAATAATTAAACAATAACCATTTAAACATTTCGATAAATAACCCTAGGTTTTGGTTATCCTATTCGGATCAGAACCCGGCTTTCGTAAGGGGCGATAGTTTCAGAATCCACTATCAATATATATGGCTCGGGTAACTTCATCACTTCCGAGGGGCTTATTTTCCTTTAACCCCCATACCCTCTTTAAGTATTTAACTAAAGCGTTTCCTAATATTTTACAACGCCCTAGAGGTTTTTACTACCGTCCCACTTAAAGTCCCGCAGGCTTTTGGGGCACTACGTTAAGTCTCTAGACTCCTATGCTTATTAAGTGCCCCAAGTCTAGACCACTAAGCGCCAGGTAATGAACACACTTAAACAAAGAAGAACAATGTTATAAACTTAAAAGAAGAGGTGGGCCTCGAAATTGACTATGTCAACGTTGCAACATGTGAGATTTGCAGAATAGGTCATCCTTTTAAATAAACCTGCAGCTCTAGCCGCTTTAAAGAGAGCGAAACACATTGTTATATTTCAGAGTATAGAAATTGCAGAAATAACCCTGTTTTAGACAGTTTTGTAATTTTAGCCTATTTTCAGAAAATGATCCAATTACAGAGTTTAATGAATCGCATAAACAGTCCAAAATACTATCAATTTTAAATTTAAAACCTGAAGGATATTACTACAATGTTCAGTTTTGCTATTTGCACCAATAGACCAATTTTCAGTCTATATTACAATTTCAGCCCCTTTTACTAATTTTCAGCAAAAACAGCCTCTATTGTAATTAAGTTAAAATCCTGTCATGTTCGAATAATTTATACAGCCCACAGTTTTACTCAAACAGTCATGTGATCAAGTTATACTCTATTTCAAACACACAAGAAAAATGAAGGATAAGAGAGGCTCCTATCTTGGCCCAACACACAAACAACAGTTGGCTGCTAACTTTCAGCACATCCAGTAAGTTTTTAATGACAAAAAGTAAGGAGAAGAGTAAGGAACAGGCCCCTGGATAGCCTATACACAGCAAGCATTTTACTGCCCACTTTGCACTGCTTTAGTAGCATTTTATCACTACTTTCGTATGCTGCCCTTGTTTCCCTTTTACCTGCCAATGCACCTCATATGGTGCCTCACATACATACAAACCAGGGTATCCTAATGAATACAGTATAGGGTCTGGGGGAAGATAAGAGAAAGAAAGAAAGGAGTGCCACTTTGAATGAACTATTGAGTTCAATCCAGCCATGGATTTGAGAGCCTAACTCCCTACAATAGTGGTATAGCTTTTAAGCCATCCAACACTAAACAAGACCAGCATGAAGGGTTAGAGGGTGGTCCTAACAGACCCAAACAAGAACATACATACAAAGCAATCAAGGGGGCAACCTGCCAAAGGCAATTTAGATAAAGAATAACCAACGAAGACCAAGCTTTACTTACCAAAAGTTCAAGGCAATCATACAATTAGCACTTAGCAAAGACTAACCTTGATAGCAATTCGTAACAGCAAGCAAAGAAGGTGTAGGATAACATGCAGTGACATAAACGACCAGGGACAGAGTATACAATAAGGGCACTTGAAACAAGCAGACTTCACTCTCCTAGTTATCAACCAGCAAAACAAAATAGAGAAAGATCAGGCAGCCCTTATGCTTTTAGTGGAGAGGGGAAAAGTGCAGTGTTTTTTCCAGCATTTAAGTTGTAAAGAGAGAAGAGAGGGTTTGGATTTTCAGTGTGTATTCAGAGAGGAGAGAAGAAGTTGTTCCCCCTTTCCCAGGCTAACAAAGATACCAGTCCTTTTATAGATTTAGGCAAGGGCAATGAAATCCCAAGAATTATGCTAACGGATTCAAAAAAATCTCTCCATTCAGCTTGTGATTCAGTCTCTTTAAAAGGAAGATATTTGCAATATGCATGTCAAGATTCAACCTATATCTTTAAACAACCATAGGACTAATGCCTTTTAATCCGTCACCCATAATCAGAAACAAACCACTTAAATCGGGTTAAGCATCTAGACAAGATAGGTTCCAGATTCAACAATATTTGAAAGGCCCTAGCTTAAAATAGACATCGGTATTTCAGATTTCCTATCAATCAGGCCAAGAGAAAAAATGGAAAATATTCGTCTCGCAAACGATTCAGGCGCAATAAAGGAAAGAAATAACCTGATTTGCATCTGTGATGATTTTGTGTGATTCATGCCATTTCTGATCCGGATTTGTAATGATTCGTCAATCTCTTCCTCTTCCTTTTCGCTTTCTATGAAAAGAGAGATTTATTCCCTTTCTTCCCGTGTGAAAACGACAAGGAAGAGAGAGAGGAGACGAGCAGAGCTTAGGGAGGCGTCAATGACGGAGTGACTGGCGGAGGCACGGTGGAGATTCGGACTGAATCTGGACGGATTTGAGGGGAAAGGGAGAGAGAGGGAAATGGGGAGTCGGCTGCTTTAGTTAAGGGAGGAGAGGGAATAATGTTTAGGGTTTTGTGTGGGGGGTGTGTGTATAGTTGTAACTAGGAGATTTAATGTGAGCCGTTGGATCGAGGGAATGAAGGGCTAGGATCATGCCACATTGGCACGTGAGAGGGAATGTATAAGTAGTATATGTATAAGTATATGTGCTGAAGTGGATGAGTGGGTGCTTTGAGAGGGTTGTACCCCATGCTATAATGAATTGTACGCGTGCTTTGGAGAGTGGTACTACACGCTTAGGATGAGTTGTACATGTAGTATAATTGTGTTTTAGTGAGATGTAGGCTTAGGTGGCATACACATGGACAAAAGGTGACGACGAGGACTAAGTGTGGTAGAAATATAGATGTAAATTAGCAATTGGCTAGTTTTTAATTAAAATACTTATAAATATAAATAATTAGTATAAAATAGGGACTTTTGTAAATAATTATAAATAAATGTAAATAATTATAAACAAATGTAGATGACCACAAATAATACTAATTAGATATAAATAGCCACAAATAATTATTATATGATATCGTAATGCGTTAAATTACACAAATAGCATACGCATTTTAAAAAATAGCCTAAATGAATGCAATTACGTAATTATAATCACAATTAAATAAATATTATATAAATAGGGGATTAACAATAGTATTACACACATAAATGCATGCTATCTAATGCAGTTTTGTTTGAAAATTACTATTATCAATTTTAATCAAATATAGCCCAACTGTAAAAAAATGTAGGGACAAAATTGGGTGTCAACAACCATCTATTACCCTGTCATTGGAAAATCACATTGATAAGAGTTTTATTAAAAATCTACAAAGTAGCAGGGGATGATCATTCTATTTCAATTTTGTGAAGGAAAAAAAATGTGTCGGTAGGTGAGGCATCGGAAGAAATGAGATGTTGTTCTTATTTCTCAATTTTTTCACATGTGTACTTTGATGTCTAATGATCTCAGACATAATGGAAATCCATAGTTGATCTGATTCATGATTAAAATTGCAACTCGTAATGGCTTTATAAGTTGGCCGAATGGACAACAACAAGGGCTTCAATTCTGAGGTCATAGAAAACGACTTGGGCTATTGAGGTGTCTAAATGGAACACGTCAACATATTGAATCAAGAAGAAAGTGGCAACAAAAATCGGGTTCTACTTTCTTTTCCTAGCTTATTTGGATTTACCTTTATACTTTGGTAAATGTCCACCTTGTTATATGCATGACGAGAGATCATATATGCTTATAAATATACTCATTGTTCCTTTGCCTAAAAGCAAATTATTAGTTGGCATAAATATATTTGCTGGATGCATGAAATCACAAACGGCATACTTACAAGTTTGTTGGAAAATATGAAATAGATTACTTGAGAAGTATCAAAATAGTACTTGAAATTTAATCTATTATTGTTGCCTACATGAGATCATGAAATATAAATTTTCAAGTTTGTGAAGATGATATAAATATTTTAGGCAGAATACATAGATGGCCCCTCGAAGTTGTACCCAATTCCCACTTGAACACTCCAACTTTTCCAATGACCAACTAGACACCTCTTCTAGTCCATACTGTATCTCCGGAACACTGACGTCTGACTTGGCAATGTGTGTGAATTTCACTTAACTTGGAGCGCGTGAGAACCTTAAATTTTATTTTTTTATGTTATTAAAATTAAAATAAATTTCTTCAAGTGGGCCGCACTGCACCATTTTTAATTCCACCATCTCTTTCATTCCTCCACCGCATCTCTGCCCGGATCTACCATCTCCATCATCTTTTCTCGCCTATAATAACATACTCACAACTAATTTCACAATCTAAAACACTTACCAAAAGAATCAATGAATTTCTACAAAGATTAAGAACAAATTGAAGTAGAAGTATAAATCCGTGAAGAAACATCATTGGACACTAACACTTTGTTTCTTTCAATTTTTTTTTTTTTGAAAAATACACACAATTTACAGTCCAAAAATCAGAGAGAAACACACGCGACACCACGGTGGCAATACAAAATAGAGAAGACGCAAGAACTAGAGCATGATAGCTCTGCCTCTGATGTGCTATCTGTTGATTGCCATGTTGAGTTAGTGTCTCCTTTGCTGACTCGTTGGAGCAATTGGAGGAGCAAATGTAATAAGCATAAATCAAGAATCACCATGTTTTGGTAATAAAATAAGCATATTCCAACAATAACGCAAATGATAAATATTGTCAAACTCCAGTAAGTTCCTCAAATTGGATTTCCAGCATACCAGCATTATATGGAAGTCCACTAACATGAAATTGAGTTGTTGAACGTGGGATTAGTTGCAGAAACATACACAAGCACCACCACCAGTAGTGGTGAAGATGGCGTTGAAGTAGAGAGACACCAGTAGCAGCAGTACAAAATAAGTAGAGATCGGGTGGGGGATAGGCGATGGCAAAATAGCCACCGCCGCAAGGATCTTCACGTTAAACTTGAAGCAGAGGCAGAGGCGTTGACAATGGCGAAAAGTCACCGGAATCTGTGAAGAAACCTTCGTCGCCAGCCACCCATTTCCTCTTCTTGGTTCTTGTTAATTATGCTATTGAAATAAAAATGGAGACGGTGGAGTAGTAGAGAATAAGGAAAGGGGAAAGAGGGTGGGGGTGTGGGAACAAGGGCAGTTTGATTTTTGAGGAGGAAGAAAGGGGGTGGGGGGATTTTCTTTGTTTTATTTGTTATTTTTCAATTAAATTTTAAATTTTTTCTTTTTTTTTTTTTATAAAAATTACGCGTGTCAAACTATTATTTGTTGCTTTTCCACGTCATTGGAGAGTGTAACTCACGCATGAAGTCTGCCAGACGTCAGTGTTCCGGAGATACATTATGGACTAGAAGAGGTGTCTATTTGGTCATTGGGAAAGTTGGAGTGTTCAAGTGGGAATTGGGCACAACTTCGAGGGACCATCTATGTATTCTGCCAATATTTTACTTGTAAAGATCATTTCGAACTACTTGAAATTGGAATATCTTTTTGGTAAGGATCAAATGATATAGACTTGAGGTTGAAGACCTTTTATAAAATAATGTGATACATGTCTTCATGTGAAGAGCATAATATGAAAATGTATGGCGCGTTATGCTCGACGACAATAAGATTGAAATATTGAAAGTATGAGGCAGTTGTCATATCGTCAAAAATCAATGATAGACTGAATGTCTAATGATATTTTGATGGACTCGAGGACATAAACTTTGTTGATCAGTCCCTTGTGATCTTCGGTGGATATTAAATTGGTACGATCTTGATGACGACTAATTATCAAAATTTATAAATTTACATTCTACTCTAGAAGATGTTGACTCGCTGAGAAGTATTTATACAGATATTCTTGTATGGAGAAATTCAATGCCACCTTATTGACTATTTATTGTGAATATAAATGTATTATATTTCAGGATTCAAGTGATTGTTACAACGGGAAAATTGAGATAAGTTAGTCTTATACTCAATCACGTGAGAAGATTATTGGAGGATGGCATGCGTTCTCTATAATATGTGAATTCCAGATTTAATATAGCAGAGCCTTTGTCTTAAGGTTTATGCAAAGAGCTGGTGGTGGAAACTTGTAAAGGAATGAGAATAAAGCTTGTTATAAATTAATTATACTTTAGGGGAACCCTACCTAATGATGCAATCTTAGGTTCAAAGGGAAAACAAGTAAAATTACAATTATGGAGCACGTCAAAGAAATTCATATTTCCTAATTATATGAGTGAGCGGATGTGCATAGACTGAGATTCTAGTGTCTTAATAAATCTATAAGACCGATCTATGTTGGAATGAGTAAGAACATTCTTGATAGATTTACCGATATTTATTCCTACTGAAGAAAGGATGAGATTATATTCTCTTAATAAGTCTATAAACCATTTTTGGCTGGAGTGCGTAGGAATATTCTTGATAGATTTACCAATACTTTGCTGTAAAAAAGGTTGAGATTACAATCTCTTAATGAATTCATAGACTATTTAGTCAGAGTATGCAAAGTTACTCTTGATGAATTCACCGCACTAAGTGCGAAGTAGAGGCCGCTTCAATAAGATTTTTGACAGGGAATCTTAAAGCACTTAGATAAAGGATTTAGGACACATGGCCGTAAGGTGTCAAAGGATTTTGATTCCACCTGAAAATAGTAACGTGCGTGGAGTACTTTCTTCTTCATTCAATGATCTACTTAGTTCAAGATTCGTTCACTAAGTTGACAATGATTTAGAGTCCTCTCACTAGCTAATGGTTCAAGTCCAAAAAAAAACACCATTATTGATGCATGTTGCTAGATTAATGTCTCAAAGTTTTTAAAATTTCTTGAAACAAGCGGGGGATTGTAAGAGTAAATGTTTCAATAATTTTGAAACAATGCATTTGATAAGTTAAAATACTGAATTGTCAAAGTAACTCTTACTCTTTAGATATGAATGAATGAACCTAATAGGTTCAGATATTTTAAACGTAATTTCATTTTCAAATTCATAACCTATCTTTACTATTAATGAAGTCATTTAATAAACTTTATTCAATGAAATAGTTGATTTTCAAGAACTAGTTTATTTATATATACACGGGCGATCTTCTTTGAAGAAAAAAAAATTACAAGTTTATTTCACTAGAAAATAAAAAGAGAGACATTGATCAAAAGGTGAAATCATAGATTCAAGAATAGAAGAGCAACGTTCTTGAATGCTACTTGTTGTGTGGCTTAGTTGAATCCCGAAGATAGAGTTGTCATTTATTCTTCCATTTGCTCGTGGGAGAGACTTCAACTATCTTCAAGAAACGTCTTGACGTTCCTTTAAGCCAAACAAGTTTTATTTTAATTTTCTTATCATTATTATTATTTGTGTTCTAACCATTTGGATTTGTTTTAGTTCGAGCAGGTACAAGATATTAGTATCTTGGTTCTAACACCTAGAGTAGTGGAAGTGAAAAGGAGAAAGCAGTAGAAATATGTGTGATAAATTCACACTGATCAAGTGATCGCTGAGTTATGTATTGGCGGTAATATTGATCGATTATTATGCATAGAGTGTCACTTTTAATTCGAAACCTAAGCCAACCTGAAACTAATGTTCAGAGGTAGGTTGCATTCGAATTGTTTTGAAAAAATGAAAAAAAAAAAGAAACTGCTCGACTCAGCATGGTCAAAATTCAGGTTCGATTGAGCCGCCTCAGTTTGGTTAGCATGAATGATCGTGTAATATCTTATTTAAAAATGATATTTATTAATTATGTTCAATTACTAAGTAAAATATAAATCAACTTAATATCTAATATATTAATGCAATAACAATTGGTAAATATGTGCTTCTATACTTATTTAAACGACATATATACCTTTTTTTATCGTAATGTAACTTCAGCCAACCAAATGGTTTTCAAATGCAGTTAAAAGTTTTAAAGTTAAGAATTTAATATATTAGCAAGATAAACTTTATGGTTATTATAGTTCTTGCGATATATTAATTTTTATGATGGGATCAAAAAGTTTAACGTTAGTGTCATCTCGTATAAGTTCTTTAATATTTTTATTCAACTAGATAATTTTTTATATTATACAATTGACTTAAAAATTTTAAATTTTATTTCTATAATAAATTGTAATAACATAATTCTTACGCTATTTTTTCATCAATAAATTTAACATGAATACTTCAACACATTCATTTTTGGATTAAATTCATTTATTATAGTTTGTTTAGTCATGATCATAGAACTCATTCAAATTCAATTATCTTTTAAACCATATTTTTACTTTTTCATATATCAATAAATTGAAACTACTATATATATTGTCTAGTGCGCTGATAACCTGATACAAATAAAAAGCCAGCTCAAATCGGCTCGGACTCGGCCAAACTATCGTAAAGTTCGATTGAACTCGGCTCGACTCGATAGCATTGTAAGTTCGATTAGGCTCGACTCGCTTCGCTCGATGCCGAGGTTATACAACATTAAAAATTGCTTAAAAACTATTGTTTGTCTTTTTCAGTTATGTCCCTTTTACAAGGGTTGAGAAGCAATATTCTGTAAAATGAGATTCAATTGAATTAAATGTACCTCTTGAGATGAAGAGAAAAAACGAGTTAAAATCTCAAATGGTCACTCAACTTTGGGAAATTAACCACCAAAGTCACTTTGCTTTGGTTGGTCTCAAAATGGTCACTCAACTTTGGAAAATTAACTACCAAAGTCACTTTGCTTTGGTTTGTCCCAAAAAGGTCACTCAACTTAGGGAAAATATCTCCAAAAGTAATTCTTGCTGGTTTTTGCACTGTCACCCACCGAAAATCTTACGTGGCTTTATAAAATATTTTTATATAACCGTAGGTCCCACTTTCTTTACCATGTAGGACTTTTTTAATAGTTACTTACTAGTTTTCTGACAAGTGCAATGCACGTGTATTCCTAATAACTAGTACAAAAATTATAAATATATAGTAATAAGCGTGTATAATTGCGGAAAAAAATATAAACTAGAAGTACTGATATATCGAATCTTTTACAATTGATATTTTTTATTTTTGCAATACATAATCATACTAATTAAACATTACTTACTATTGTACGAAGGTCAGTAATTAATATTTGAACAATTTTAATCATGCAAACTTTATAATATCAAGTATTTAGCTTGATATTAATACTTTTTCTTGATTTTTATTTTTTTGTGCTAATGGCAAATTGTTATTATGCACTAGGAATTAGGAGTACGACAAAAAATTATTTGCCCTTCGAACTTGATATATTATAAATTTTGCATGATTATAATCGTTCAAATATTAATTATTAGTCTTCGTACAATAGTAATGTTTAGTATGATTATGTATTACAATAACAAAAAAATATCGAACGGAAAGGATTTGATATGTCAGTACTTTGAATTTATATTTTTTTCTTTAATTTACTAGCAACGATACACGCTTATTACACATACTTATAATTTTTGTATTAGTTATTAGGAATACACGTGCATTGCACTTGTCAGAAAACTAGTAAGTAACTATTAAAAAAGTCCTACATGGCAAAGAAAGTGGGACCTACGATTATATGAAAAATATTTTAAAAAGCCACGTCAGATTTCCGGTGGGTGACAGTGCAAAAACTGACAAGAATTACTTTTCAAGATATTTTTCCTAAGTTGAGTGACCTTTTTGGGATCAACTAAAGCAAAGTGACTTTAATGGTTAATTTCTCAAAGTTGAGTGACCTTTTTGGGACCAACCAAAGCAAAGTGACTTTGGTGGTTAATTTCCCAAAGTTGAGTGACCATTTGAGATTTTAACTCGAGAAAAAACTGTAACTTGCTTGATCTTTCTTAACTACGGGAATCCAGTGCATACAAATTGGAAGTAGATGAATAAGCCTTGGTACAGAGTTACAGGTGCAGTTATGTATGGGTTAAGGTTGCAGTCCAGAAGCAAAGCCCATATCTTGACGGGCTTCAACTAAACGAAGTAAAGAAGTCCCGGTTCTATTCTAACGAGGCCCCCTAACTAGCTAGTCCCACACCGACCAAAAGCTGAAGCTCTTAACAATTTATATAGTAAAACCTGATCAATGTAGCTCGTCCCTTCGGGGACATCCGATAAAATTGGAACGATACAGAGAAGATTAGCATGGCCCCTGCGCAAGGATGACACGCACAAATCGAGAAATGGTCCAAATTTTTTTGGCTCAATTTGCCATGAACTTCTTTCTGCGACTTGGGTTTAAGGTAGGAACCTTCAATGTGAGGTTAGATTTTTTTCTTGTTGGGATTCTCCCTATTTGTCTGTGTATACATTAAAGAGCTTCTTGGCTTAAAGTGTTGTGAAATTGGCTTAAGGGGTTTCATTGGAACCTTCAATTGGAAGTCAGTCTGAAAGTTTTTGTTTATGTATTTGTTGAAAAGCTTTTCTTTCTTTCCGTAACAATATTAATGTGCAATTTGGACTTGGAATATGAGGTCAAATAGCAAGTTATAACCTTTCTTTTTTTCCCCTTGCTATATCAGTTTAAATGGTAAAAACTTTCTGAAATTGAGTGAATTGGTGTTGTGAGCATACTACAGAATTTAGTAGTTACACAGCTGAAAAGAAAGTGTTTAATTTTTTGAAGATGATTTTCCATCATTCGTTGAAATTAAAGTAAAGAAGGAAGACTTCAAGACTTCTGTTTATACAACTGGTCTTACATAATTTTAGGCAAATTACTAGGACTGGGCAAGAGTAATGAGTATACAATGCAAGTTAGTATGCATATGCAACTTCAAGAATCAAGGCAATGAATGATTCTTCAATTTGCCTTTATTTACCTAAGTTATTGATGTAGCCTCGAGCACTTGGGCCGACCTTAGGGTAGCCATTGCCTTCATGTAGCTATGTCATGGTTAGGAATACGTGATGTGGATCCTACAGGCTGTACCATCCATACCCGTATGCCATATCGAATTCTCTTACCTGTATTAATGTAATGTAAGGCTCAGTTACTAATGTATGTGAAAGGATACAAAGGCTCACGCAGCTCATCCGCTGGCTGTCTAGAAATAACTATACCTGGCAATGTAGGAGAATTGGTGTGCCATTCATAATTTGTGTGTATGAACATCGTTAGAAGGACTGCTTTTGTTTATGCAGTACGTACAACTACACAAGATCAGCCACAATATGACTAAGAACATTGTACACTTACCGTTGGCTGGGAGAGGGGTGGTCTTTCTAGCTTGGACCTTTAAGTCTAAATCTGAAAAAGAAGTGCACAACGCTGCTATTGCACTACACTAAACCATGTTTTACTTGTCCAAGCAGGTAATAAATCCTTCTGTTGATGTTTTGTAAACTGTGGACGGAAAGCGGAGATGCTACCTAGTCAACAATGTGAGTACTTGATTGGATCTTAGGAGACATTGAGGACATACTATTTCTACTCACATATTGATTTATGTTATCTTTAGTGGTGGTTATCTTCTCAAACGTTACCTAAGTTGTCTCGTTAGCTCACCAAAACACTTTGCGACATATTTAATCCTAACTTCTTGATCTGATAATAACTGAATATCGAACGAGACAATCGATAGATGATTCAACATTAACTTTTTGGATTTATTATGATTAATCATCGATAGAAGGGTTGTACTACTAATAAAACACCAACTCTATATAGTTGTACACCAATTGGGTGATTCGATGGATAGTTAAACCTTAACTTATTGATTTGATTATAATTGAATCTTAATTGAAGTATTATTAATTTAACAATAACTTATTGATCTAGCGCTAATTAAACATCAATTGGGTGATTCAATGGATATTTGAATCTAATTTATTGATTCGATTACAATACTGTTCAATCAATTAAGTATTTCCACTTATATCAATTTAACATTAACTTTTTGATATAAAACCAATGAAAAAGGTAATGCTATTAACTTAATTTATTGATCTAATGCTAATTGAATGTCAATTAGTAATAATTTTACTATTAATTTTAGCAGTAATTTATTAAATATCAATAGCAGAAGCAGAGGTCCATAACTTATTTTACTAAACAAGAACATATGTCCCGGTTGTATCCCAACGAGGCCCCCTAACTAGCTAGTCCCACACCGACTAAAAGCTGAAGCTCTCAACAGTTTATATGGAAGAACCACAACGTAGGAGTTCGTCCCTTCGGGGACATCCGATAAAATTGGAACGATACAGAGAAGATTAGCATGGCCCCTGCGCAAGGATGACACGCACAAATCGAGAAATGGTTCAATTTTTTTTTCTTTCTGTTAAGATTGTCCCTCTGTGTATGTATTTGTTATAAAGCTTCTTGCTTTAACAATATTTATTGAGTGATGTTAAATTTTAGTAGAAGTGATTGTGAGTATTGTATTGAGCTAATTGTTCTGTGCAAGTTTTGAGGATTTGGTCAAACGAAAAAAAAAAGAGATTTTTATCTTGGTGTACGAGTCAAGAGCGTATTATTTGATATTTGAACGGAAGATTGTGTTATAATGTTGGATGAAGATTTGTGTTGTTGGTGTTGGAAATAAAAGAATGAAGGGTGATAATTTCTGTTATAATCTCCTCTAGCTTACCTAAATTTGGGCAATTGATTTAGAAATGGCACGAAGATGTGCATAGTACAATGCAAAGTTATATGTTGTCTTGGACTCTTCATTTTGCATGTGAATCTTTCAAAATTCACTAGAGCTATTTTAAACTATGTATTTATGCTCTGGTATTTTAAACTGTTGCCCATAAAGCATGGTATGTAAGTCGAGAGGAGGGGTAGAGTGGCGGGAGGGAGCAGGGGAGGATTTACTAGCTTGGACTGATCACTTCTTCTTCTGAGAAGAAGGGCATGATGTGCCTGTTGCACTAGGCGTAAACCAAGTTTTACATGTCCAAGCAAGTATAAACCCTTGTATTTGTTTAGTGGAAACTATGTGAATGTGAAGCTGAGATGCTCTCTTCTCAATCATTTTTTAACTTAACATGTAGCTCTGCTAAATATTTTGCCACATAATTAATCGATGAAACGGGTCTTTTGGGGTTTAATGATGTATCAAAAGATTACAATCACAAAAAATCTGTTAATAGCAACATAGTCGCCTAAAGTGAGACACAGAATTTTCTGGATAAAGATCATTTCAATTCTAGGCAGATCACTTGAATTGATATCTTATCATTTGAGTAACTTGTTTGTGAATATTATCAAAGGTTATACAAATCCAGTGCCGATTTCATAGGAGAAAAGATTGGTTTCCAATAAAGAGTGCGACAGTTGGACTTTCACTTGGATTCTGGAAACATATTAAGCTCCACTGCTTCTCAGAAATTCTGATATGGATATATGCTGTTTTGACTTCTTTTTTCCGACATTTATTAGTATCTATGGAGTCGTATAGATGATTATTCTTGTTCAAAGGACACTCTGGTTTGTAGTTCTTTTAACTCCAGTTTTGAGTATAGTGTTCTTGCTAATGCAGTATAATTCAGTAGGCTCACTGCTGTTATACATAATTCACTTGACAACGGGTGAAATTTTTGGAGAGCCTCTTGATGGTGGTGTTTACATTATTCAAGAATGGAATCTTGTGCCAGCAACACGCCATCAAGACATACTTCATGAGTTAGAACTTTTTTAAAAACTGGCTGTAACCAATATTGGCATGGATATCTTCTAACCGGTTAACCTGATATCTATCAGTAAAGTACAGTTGATGGCCAATTTTAGAGTTAGCAGACTCAGCACTGTTATTATCTTATTGTCCCTTTTATCATGAAATGTACAAAGTAGAGAATACTTGGCTAAAGATTATGCTACTTATGCATTGAGGCCAATATAAATGGTCTCGATCACGTTAATATTCTGCTTATTGTGGTACTTCCTATTCATGCTTGGGAGGATTTCCTGTTGTGTTGGTTGAAAGCCAACCACCAAATTCATGTCTGGTTACTTGAAATTCATCTCCTCAGAGAACACTCTCTTTGAATGCTGCTGCTGCTGCCATCATTCCTTTAAATTCGTCTCATATGATGATATGAATGAACTATTTAGTGTTATCTTAGTTCGAAGTAATGGAATCATGTATTGATTCTCTCCTTGTTTTTTTTCTTTACTTTGACAATTAGCTTTACTACTTCATTGCATGATTTACGGTCTTTTAACTTTTCAGTTTCTTCACTAAACATACCCATTATCCTGGAAGTATCAGGTAAAATCTGGACCTTGTTCCCCTGCAAAGAATAATCCTCAAGGGAAGGATGACATGAGAAAGGGAGGATAAAGATTAAAGGGTGAATGACCAGAGGTGCCAAATAAGTGGATAAGAGGTCAGTTAAAGTGGACAAAGCTTAGGGGCTAAAAACAGGAAAAAGGAAACATGAAGGATGGGCTCTCTGCAAGTCTCTCTTGAATCAGGATGAAGATGACTTTCAATACCCTTTTGGAGTTTCAAAATCCAATGCAAAATTTCCAGTCTGATTTTGACATTTGGTGAAAGAAGACATCAGTTTAGGTAGTATTTTATTAAGATTCAAGTTATACCGTCATTGTAAAAAATTTTACACTGTGTAATTTGACCTGCTATATAGCATATTAATTCATATTTACCTAGCACGCAGTACAATGTTCCTCAATATATGGCATCTGCATGAGTTATGACTATCACTTTGAATGATCGTTTTAGTATGACACATGATACAATTCAGTAAACAATATAGGGTATTTTGTTGTCAATCTATTAAAAGAGTTATCTCAAAGGAGAAGTACTTTCCACCATAAGGAAAGATAATTTTCCTTCAATAGACTTTTTCCACCTTAGTGTCTCGCATTGGTTGATGACTTGAGAGTGTAAGTTGTACTCTTATATGGTCTTGAACAATGGCGGAGCCAAGTTTTTTTACTAAGAATATCAAAATATTAATATAAAATGTGTAATTATTTGGCGAAAGGGTATCAATTGATACCCTATGGATATAAGTGACTCCACCGCTACTCTAGTCTTGAACAATCCATACCTCATGAATTCACGCTTAGACTGAACTAGAGTCGATGTCTATTTCTTCATCATAGTGTTAAGAGCAAAACTCATATTTTGGTTTACCCAATGTCTGTATCCATTGTTATGTTGTTTAAGCTCCTAATGTCCAAAGTTCGGTGTGTGAGGGTTTGTTAAGAGTGTGGCAATTTTGGACAATCTTCACTTTATAAATTGGCTTTTGTGATAGATTTCAGCCCAAGATTTATTTTCTTAACGTTCACAAAATAGATTTTCAAATCTAATGAACTTGGAAGGCTAAAACTTGGCAAAAATTTAAAATGTCAGTTAGGCCTACCCCATGCTTGAATCAGACAAACTGAACACAAGCTGGTGACAAAGAAACATGTGGGCTTTTGTTTGGTTTTGGTAATCAGAAAGTACCAACTTATTTAGATCCTCACAAACTTTTAGGTGCTAACAACAGGGTCTTTTGGACAAGACACTGAAGGGGAAAGTTGGAAAAGTCCATGCCATTTTAGGCCAAAATAAGTTGTTAAAACGAGTGGATGATACTTCCCTTTTCTAAAATTTCTCTCTTGTTATATTTTCATGAAAGTTGTACTCCTAGAACTGAAAAAGGGGATCAGTAAACTAAGATTAAAGGATGATCTATGGAGTTATGCTCACCTGCACATGTATCAAGTTAAGATTAAACAAAAATAGTAATCTGACAATATCAACATACCAAAAAGAAGGTAACAACAACAACCTACTCAGTAATATCCCATGAGTACGCAGAACTTATCTCCACTAAGATGAAAAGTAAAGACGGTACCTCTCAAATTCTTAAATATTAGTAGGTGTGTGTTATATGATCTCAGAGTTCGTAACAGATATCTACTATATTTCTCCATATATTATTTTTCTTATTGAAGATGTCATTAATCCACACTGACTTGACTCGTTTGGACATCAAATTTAGGAGTAATTAGTATTTCAAATACAAATACTTTAGCATTTAGAAAGTACTTGTTTGTCCATTAATATTTGTATCTACTGAACTACTATATTTCAATATTTGTAAATGCTAAAAATTCATAGTATTTCATGTGGAATAGTTACATCAATCGCAAAATTTTACTGACTTGGTTTTCTTTCTTCAAGTGATGGTTATGTCCTTAATGTCTCATCTTTTAGGGCCTAGAGCTCTTGGAATATACCCTAGTTCAACTGAAATACTGTCTATGGGAACAACCACAAGATTTTCAATTGAAAGGGACAGTTCATAACTATTATATCTAGTGAAAACGACTAGATTTGTCTTTCTTCTCAACAATTTATTTTGATAAGTACTGAACTCTTAGTAGCCACACACACATATGATTAATGAGATATGCAGATAGGATAACTCCTGCCAAAGTCTTTTGCTGTCATAAGAAAATGCTGGTCACACAAAACTTTGCCACTCCTTCTTCTTGTGCTCATCTTTCTCATCTTTTACTGAAATATAGAAACAGAAGAAAACATGCAACAATTTCATTTGCAAAAAAGAGAGAATTTTCTGAGGATTCAACAGTCCAAGAAAACTCCATTTTCTCTCTGAAAATTACCAGAAATTTTCTTTCTCAAGCTGCTGTTGGAGTCTTTGCTTTAGGATTTATTGATGCAGGGTAATTTGCTTAATTTATAAATTTTATTTTTATGTTTCTTGACATAGAATACATTTCGAGCTGCTACAAACAAACCCCATTTCTTTTTTCCCTTTTCTTATATTATATTCCCTCTTTGGTTTACTTAATATTTCAGGTATAGTGGAGATTGGTCAAGAATTGGAGTGATCTCAAAGGAGAGTGAAGAATTACTAAAAGTTGCAGCATTTTTTGTAGTACCATTGTGTCTCTTTTTGATATTTTCTTTCTCTAAGAAAGTTGAGGATTGAGGGCTTTCTATGGTTATGTTCCTTTTAGCCTGTAAACGAGTACTATGTAGCACGAAGATTGGAATTACACATGGGCTACAATATTTTTAAAGTTTTACTTTTTAAACGTCTTTTGTTAGTCACCAATTCATAAGATCCACCAACTTTGTGAGACTCTTTTGTGATGGCTCAATGAATAAAAGAGCATAGGTAGGATATAAAAATAGTACTTTGTATTGATGATATTTATACATTAGCTGCGTGAGTATGCACTTGCCACAGACACCTAAGAACATGTGCCATGTGGCACACACGTGAAATTTATTAATTTTTCATGTCATTTTTAATAATACGAAAAGACAAAAATTAACAAAACAAAAAAAAGAAAAGATTAAAAGTCCGATGAAACAGTATACAAACTTGCTTCGAAATCTACTTCAAAACCTAAATAGTTAGCATTTGATTCTATTTGCAAACCTAGGGAATAAATTTGAAAAAAAAAAGAAGCAAACAACCAACATAATCTTCATATATGTACTCCTCTTCTCCATCTCATTCTTCTTCTTCAACAAGCCAACAATAACCACCATAGAATGTTCAGGAAATTCTGGACCGTACCACTGAAAAAAACCACACGGAACTCCGCCTCTAATTACCTAAAATGTTCAACCAAATTAGTAACTTCAAAAAATTCAAAAATTAGAAGGAAATTATTTAGAATTACCCCATAATATTTGCATTCAAAGAAACGCCTTCCTGGATTTGCGTTAGTCTAAGATATTTTTCGAACCGCTTGCTCATCACAATAACAATATACAATCTTCATCTTTAATAGGTGATTGGACAATTAAAAATGAAATACGAATGTTGGAATATTATGGTACTTTAATGGGTTCAAGAAGGGCTGTGGACAATCAAGTGAGAAGACCAATTTTTAAATAAGTTTCAAACTAAGAAAAATTTTCAGATTTAATGGTGTTTTAGTATGCAATGGAAGAGGGAGGAGAAGACTCTTATAAATAAAGAGAAAGAAAAGGAAAGAAAACAAGAAAATTGAATAAAGGGCCAAAAAAATAGCTGTTAAAGTGCCAACTAGATTTATATTTCACTCTCCATGCGCCCTTTGGCAACTAAACACACATACTTTGCCATGTGGCGGGGGAATAGTAGATATTAAAAATAATAGTTCGGGGGGTTCTGTGACCACCGCATAGTTTGGATAGGAAACTTGCAAAACAGTGATTGTTTAGGAGATTTAAACCATTATCTCCTTTTCATATTGAGTTTACACTATCAGGCTATTTATAGATCATTTACGTTTGACGGTTTGAGTTGATAACCTGAAAAGATGTCAATTTATTATAACCAGTCAAATGACACTAACGATGATTTAAAAAATGACTATGAGTATGGCTAATGTTTAGAGTAACATATAGCGCAATTTTTTTTTTATATTATGAGTGTACAACTGGCATATCTTGAATCTAGCATGCAATCTATTCGCACTTCTCTTATCAAATTTCTATTGGAATTTCCAACTATAAACAAGTATAGCGAAGTCACCTCCATTCTCGATTTCTATTGCGACAGAGCTCCTAAGCTTGAGAACCCCTGCTATATTTCCGACTTGAACTTACCTTTAGAGCTTCCTGAATTCTAGGCTCGACAACGTTCACTCTTCCATCTTTAGCTGAACCTACACCAATTGGTTAATAGCCGACCGCTCTACCACGTCACACACATATGGGGATAGTATCTACCTTCTTTTTTATGTCAAAAGGTATTTTTATTGTGTACATCCTAAACGAGTAGTTGGATAAGTTATAGTACTTAGTAATCTTAAGCTTGCTTGTGCCAAATTTTGTTCCTTGAGCTTAATTGAATCAATTAATTACATATGAACCACGTTACATGTGTCACACACTGTTTCAAGTTCTCCATTTAT
Organism: Petunia secreta; assembly: GCA_029990175.1. NCBI lineage: Eukaryota > Viridiplantae > Streptophyta > Magnoliopsida > Solanales > Solanaceae > Petunia > Petunia secreta. The sequence goes on from JARKIP010000068.1 coordinate 5,353,271, forward strand.
TAAGTCACTTTGTTGTGTAAAAAACGAGCTTAGAAAGCTTTTGCCTCGAGCCATTTTGGATTCAACGCTGGTGAAGTTTTAATCATACAAGACTTTTTTTAATAATAGAATTATCACGAAACATGAAATTGAAGTGTATAAACATCTCACCATCACTGGTAAATTTAGCTTGTTAACACATAGTAAACATTAGTATTGGACATGGTACTTAGATTTTGAAGCGTGGTTGATTGCATGAGGGAAAAAAATCATTGAAATGGAAGAATTCAAGGTGTTAGGCTTGCTTCAACCATAGCTGGTTAATTCAAAATATCAAAATGCTCATCAACACACATCTGCAGTTTGGAATTTGGAGTAAAAGAGATGATGTATACAAGATTTCCTGATATTGTCTCGACAAAAAAGGTACAAATGACCATGCAAAAATAAGAGATACTTTATTAGCTTATATTGGTGCTTGTACTAAAGTAGGTCGCAGAGTTTCTAAGGCTTCAATGCATCACTTCATCGCAGTGATCGATGCCCCTTTTGTACAGAGTACTTCACTCTTCAAATAAAAAATTTTCAATGCAATTCAAAATTAGACGGACCTTAATATGAGTATCGAATGTCAAATAGAACATCAAATAGAACATCAAAATAGGTGCAAACAACCCTTACTGATACCAAAGATGCCATTTGATAGTATCACCACATGATTTTCACAACTAAAACTTACAACTGAGTTGTAGGTACACATTACAACTAATGGTGCTTCATGCCATGTTTGTGAAGTTATTGGAGTGTCACACCTACCTTTTATGACCTTAGGATATTTTCTTTCTTGTTCTTTTTTCTTCTTTTGGGACCAAGTGTTAAAATCATTACAAAGCGAAACAGTTAGAATTAAGTTATGAATATTGAAATAGTTTGTAACTTTTGAGAGTCTTAAATTGAAGAAATGACTTTTTAAAAAGTCACTTTTCAAAATAGTTAGAGCTGCAGTATGTTAGATTTTAGAAGTGAATTGCATGTAATCTTTTGAAAAGAATAAGCAAATCTCTCTTTAAGGACAATACTATTCACCTCAAAGCATGTCCTCATTCAATTTTGAATTCCTATCCTTCTATGAATAATGATAGGTATGAGAAGCAAAATATTACTCACATTGTGAGTTAGTTATCAACCTTAATATTACTGAGGTTTGGGATTTGCCTATTAGAGCAAGGACTATTAAGCCTATTCCGTTCCTAGTTATCTAGAAGAGATAATTACCTATCAATTTAATTCGATTTTTTTATTACTTTTAGTCTATCCCTTCTCATGTGCTTCGAGAGTTAGATTATTATATTCTTGATAACATGATTCGATCAATTTCTACTACTATTTGAAATCCAGGGAGCTACTAACTGTAATGTTTCTCATTTATCTTTTAAAATCTGATAAAACTTAAAAAATCCATATTTTGCGTCTAAATTCACTGATATGACATTAAATGAAGCCTTAAAGAGCCTATCATTCCATATCCAATGTCTCTATATACCCTACTCTCCTAGCTTCTAAACCTAGGCCGGACCAAGGAGAAAGAGAGATGCGTATATAAGATCGATGGGAAAAATAGTTTAATTATAATTAATCTTTCGAGTGAAATGGATATGTTTGATTCATTTGCATGCAACGATTCTAACTACTAAGACATACTATCTGATTGATTGATTTACTTTATAATTTATAAGCTATCACTACTAAAAAAAAATAGGGATTTTCGACCGCCAAATCGGTCGAACAACGGTCGACATGTCGACCGATCTTCGATCGATTGAGGTGGTCGAATAAAATTAGGTTGAAATAGCCTTCCGACCGATTTTCGGTCGAAATTTCGACAGCTCTTCGACCGAAAGTCGGTCGAAGAATATGGACCATTGTTTTTAAAGTGACCAGTTCTTCGACCGAAAGTCGGTCGAAGGTCGGTCGACGTTCGACCGAATTTCGGTCGAAAGCCTATCGATCGAAAGTCGGTCGAAAGCCTGTAAAAACCTGCAACATAAAATCTGAAATTAGTCCTACACCACCTGTAAATTCAGCAACACGCAGAAAAACCAGACAAAACACATTCATAAACGATATTCAACAAGGCTAATAAAGCAATAGAAACAAATCCTTCAACATTAGTTCTAGTGTTACAATTATCAAACAAACATAACAAACAGTTTAAGGTTCAACTATCACTACTACTGGCTAGAACCCGAACTAGACTCGGCATCAGACTCAGACGACGAACGGTGTCGACGTCTGCTCTTTCGCTTTCCTTTGCCTTTTTTTTTTTTTTTTTTTTGGTTAATGAGGATTTGTTGCATCATTTCATGCATTTCTCTTTGATGAGCCTCCTGTGCTAAGCGCATGCGATCTCCTCTTTCACCCGAGCCATTTCTCCAGGATTAGCAGAGCTTGAAGGAGCAGTAGAACACGAGCCCAAATAGTTCGATTTTGGCTTGCTAGATGAATACAGAGTTGCAAGGCCATATGCGGACCCCTTCTTCACCCCTTCTATACCCGGCTGCTTGGTCTGGTTCCACAACAGGAGAACTCCTACCGCCATAAATATTTTCAAGATTTTGAAGATGCTCCTGCAAGTCCCACGGCTCTCCATGATTATACCAAACGTAGTAATTTGGCATAAACCCCTTCTTATAAAGATGTACCTCTACATTCTCCAAATCTTGTGTCTTTACGCATTTGCATTTTTCACATGGACACCTAATTTTGCCATGCTTTAAATAATCGTCTGTGATGCGGGCTATATCAAGAAATTTCATAACACTCGCTACAAACGAAGGCCTCAACCCCCGCCGCTCGGGAAAATTTCTATTATCCATCCACAAACGACGTCGATTAATGTCCATATCTGCACAAACATTGCAAGATTGAGAAACAATATTTATGATTTTTTTAAATATAAGATTATCAATTTTTAATTACTAAATTATAAAGTTTTATGTCATGCTTTGCCTAACCCAATAAATTTTTTATATTAGCTTGCCACTTTTTTGTAATCACTATAGCAAGATTAATATGGTCGGGTTTGTTAGTGCTCGCAACTTGTTTAATGAAATACCCCCAAACAAACAATATTTTCTTATAACACCCTATTAATTACTATTATCAAAGCAATTCAAACCAATAAAAACTTATTCGTTTTAGGCATAACATGTTCATCTTTTCAACAATACCAAAGCAACAACACATTCCAAACACCACTACCAAACAATTCCAACAATCCCCAACAACTACAACAATCCCAAACAACACAAACCTAGCTTTATAAGAGCTAACAACACCAAACAAGTTCTTCAATATCAACAATAACTACAATAAACAAATTAACTAATAATTAACTACCTATGCAACATTATAGGCCGAAATTAAAAAAAATAAAAAAAACAATTAAATTCGGATTTAATTAAAAAAAATCAAAAACTTACCTCGAGGTTAATTTGTGCTCCAATAGCACCTAGTAATGAGTCCCCACTAGTTATATGCTTAAGAACTACAAAAAAATTGAATTAAAAAGTTAGGGTTTAAGTTTTAGAAAGTAATTAAAATAACCCTAAAACTAAGAATTTACCTTTGATTTTCTTGTTATATGTAGTGTTTAAGAGGGTAGAATGTGTTTGATTTTTGATTTTGGAGGTGGGTTATGGTGGTTTTCGGGTATAGAGGTTGGGGGGAGGGGAGTTTAGAGAGAGTTTAAGTGTTTTGGGGAAGAAGATAGAAATGGGGAATGGGGGTTCTGCTGTTAATAAAATCGGGCCTACCTACCGCACCTTCGACCGAATTTCGGTCGATAGGTCGAAATTTTTTTTCTGTTCCACCGAAAATCGGTCGAACCACTATTTCGACCGATTTTCGGTCGAAATCTGATAGTAAAAAAAACACAGTTATTTCTGTTCGACCGAAAATCGGTCGAAATGGTTCGACCGATTTTCGGTCGATATCTGGTAGTCGAAAAACACAGTTATTTTAGTAGTATATATATACCCATTTTTCCTTTTGGTGAATGTATATACTTATTTCAAGATAAGGACTCTACCTCCAAAATTCCAAACCAATATAACAAAAAGAAAGAAAGAAACTATAGGTCCAACTAATAGAGGGGAAACCCAACCTAGGGTTGGCCTTCTTAATTATACTTGATTGCTTGTTACTCAAACTTCACTTATGCTCAAGTGAAACAATTTTTATTAAACGTGAAAGCCCCTGTTTCCACTTCTTAACATAAAACGCATGAATTACTTAAAACAATAGAAAGCGGGAGAAAGAAAAAAATTATTGGTACTAATTAACAGGTAAATGCATCTACAGTTCCAAAATATCTTTATAGACGTGGCATCAGATTAAACCTTGAAAATCTACTTTTTCATCTAAACCTCTTATCCTCTTAGCCAAATCCAAATTGAACTGTTTCTTTTTTCTCCCAAAGCCAATAAAATAAGGGTCAAATATATAGTTTGAAGATGATAACAAACTTTTTGTTGAGTAATACTAGGTGCTTCTAGTTCTCTTAATTAATGACAAAAATAAAAAAAGTCCCAAATGTCAAAAAGAAAGAGAAGAAGAATGGAAGAGAAATGAGAGGTCTGAAATTGCCAGCCTTACATTCTTCTGATATACGTACAAACAAACAAAGTGCTAAAAGCTCTTAGGCTATGGGCTGGATTGTGTATTACCTTATCCTATCCCCTTCTCTCCCCCAAAGAAAAACTACAATTCTCCTTTACTTCTCTTACTCTAGCTCTCTCTCTTTTCTTATATCCTCTTAGATATACTCACCAAGAACAACAAACAAAAAAGAAATTTAGTCTTATTAATTCAGTCCCTTATCTAATTTCTTTCTTTACTTCATGAAATACTAAAAGAACTAGAGTACTAGGAAACAGCTTCCACCAGCATTGATACATATGAATATGAATATTCATTTCATGCAATTCATTTGTACAAGTTAATTTGTATTGAAGAAGATAGAAGTTAGCTAGCTTTCTTGAATATATATAAGTTTGAGGAATTAGATAAATGGCTCCAAAGACTGGAAAGGCTAAGCCCCACAAAGCCAAGGGGGAGAAGAAGAAGAAAGAAGAGAAAGGTACTTATGCTATCTACCTTATCTTTTTCTTATCATTCAAAGATAAAAATCAGTTTTTTTTCCTATCTTTTTAGGGAAGAAAGCACAGTTACTTCGTCTATGTTTTAACGAGTTTCTAAAAGAGGCCTGTTCTTATGTTTTCTTTCCAAATCCAATCTATTTTGCATAAGAGTTGGCAATATATTAGTCCGTTTTTTCACGAGTTTCAGTTACACTTGAACTTATATACTAGTACAACACTATATTAGAGGTAAATAGTTCAACTATAACAACAATGTTAATTCAAGTAGACTTACATTATTAAGCTATGAACAAAATTTTTTTTAATGTTTGCTTTTTCCTCGAGTCCACGTCCACGTTATTAGAACATTATTCTTCCACTTCATGTTATCTTATCACAAGGAACAAATTAAAACCCGTGCCGTCGTTTTTAGTGGGTTCCTCGTGTACAGTTAGAAAAAAAAAAGTTCATGAAACAACTGACCCCTTACATATTATCGTCACCAATGTTATAGTCACTTCTTACATACCACATAAAAAATAGTAAGAGAGTTTGTTTAACGTACTTATGTTGTAAGAATATTTTATAATCAAGCTGACAAATACAGGTAACTCTATATGATAATCATTAAATGGCCTATTAAACTATATACACTACATATAATTAAAGACTGTGATAACGTTTATTTTTCTCTATTTGCATTTACCTGTTGGTAATTTTGGGATGTTAATATTTTGAATTACAGTTCTACCAAATGTCATAGAGATAACAGTAGAAACACCTGAAGACTCACAAGTGATGCTCAAGGTAAAATTACAGTTAAATTTTTTAACGGTAGTTAGGAAAGATAATAAATACATGGTTATGGTTGACTTCAGGGAATATCAACGGACAAGATCTTAGACGTGAGAAAGCTTGTAGCCGTCAATGTGGAGACCTGTCACTTGACCAATTACTCCTTGTCACATGAGGTAACATTAATTTCCTCTTTTGGACATTCTACTCTAAACTCTAAAATTAGCACATATTTCACGTCACTTTCACCACCCCATTTTAAAATATTATTTCTACTTTGGCCCTTTTTATTTTTTTTGGTAAACACCAATGGCTTAAAATACTTGTATGTGTTTGTTTATAAAATTTGGAGTAATTTTTTAAATATTTTTGAAAAATCTTGTTTGGACATGAATTTTGGAGGGTTTTGGTGAATCTTTTAGATTTTTTCAAAACAAAGAATTTTAACCCACAAAATTTCAACTATTTTTCAAGTAAAAATATATGTCCAAACAAAACTTCAATTCCAAAAATTATTTTTCAAATCAACTTTAAAAAACTCATTTTTTCAAGTTTCGAACAAATTTATGCCCAAACGCTAGCTAAGTTTCTTATGTGTGTCTTTAAATATTTCTCATGATATTTATAGATTTATATTTCCTTTTAAAATATTAAAATCTAAATTATTTAACTTTTGCATTAGCATTTAAAGAACATTCACAATGGTGTAAAAAATGTTACACCATCATTGTTTCTTAACCGAGTATAATAAATTATTTATCAGATATTTTAAGCAACCAACACTTAGCCCCCGTTTGATTATAGTTTTTGGGAATATTTTTTGAGAGTTTTTGGAAGAAAACTGTTTGTTTATACTATTTTATCAAAACTTTTCTCAAAAAGTCCAAAAAATTCAAATAGTGCTCAAAGGCTGTTTTGGGCAGATTTTGGAAAATTTGAAAAACTACTCACAAAACTTCAACTATTTTTTCAAGTAAATTCTATGTCCAAACACAACTTCAAATTTCAAAAATTATTTTTCAACTCAAATTCTCATATTTCAACCAAATCTATGTCCAAACGCTAGCTTAGCACTCCTATCACATGAAAAACTGTATGTACTTTACTTGACTTAACATGATACAATGAAAAAGTATGAAATTTATATGGTATGGTTGAATAAAAAATAAACTCCTTTTATAGAGGGGGTGAAATAATAATGATTGTAATTTGGAATATTGGGACAGGTGCGAGGATCAAGGCTGAAAGACACAGTGGAGATTGTGTCGCTGAAACCATGCCACCTCAGCTTAGTCGAAGGTACTTTTCTCTATGCTCTTGGTCCCACTTATCACTACACAGATATGCGAAAAATACTCACGTGATCCTCTGCTCCATAATTTATCCCTACCTAGGATTACTAGCATTCATTCATGAAAACCTTTTTATCATACCATAAACAAATTTGTAACCAACTTCATTACTTCACTCAAACTTTTTCTTATATCAAGAAGATTAAACAATTTATATATAAGAAGAAAATTTTATTTTTATCTTATTTACGCAGTGTTTTTCAACAAAGAAAAATTCAATAAAATCTCATTTGCTCCACCTAGCAATTCCACTCATTGCTTCCTTTGTTATTCATTGGGCACTCGGCACGAACTAAAAGACCTATGTCATAAGTTTGATATTCCTTTACCACCAGGTTAGAAAATATTTTGTTGCTAATGGTACTCAAAATTAGTATATATCCGTATAAAAATAATTTTTACCTACATATACCGTGTAATTTTTTCAACAAAGGAGTATCAATTGATACCCTTTCAAAAGCTCTAGGTCCGCCCATGGTTAGAATAAAAGGATAAAAACACTTAAAGTTTTGTACTATAAGTTTGGCAAACATATGTCCCATTTTATGGGACGCATTTCGTTTTTTGAAAGTTAAATAAGAAAATCATTTACCGTGTTTCTTTCATATACTTTATAAGTATTTTAAATTATTAATTATATTGACTTATAGTAATACTTTTTATATAGTTTCTAAATATGTAATTTTTTTTAAAAAAAATTAATATTGCATGTCTAAATTCATGATCAAAATAAAATAGTTTAACTCTCGAAATCCAAATTGTGTTACATAAATTGAGACGGATGAAGTAAGTAGTAATTCAAATAGTTTAAAAAAAAAAGTTCATTTAGGAAGAAATTGACTTACCAATAAGCAAGCAACAGTGCAACACATCCTCATAAATAAGACACAAAAATACTTGAAACAATTTCGTTATTTTATCAAACTAACTTTTCAATTGTTAGTTAAATTTACTGTAATAATAAAACATTTTGGGTGCAGAGGACTACACAGAAGAACAATCAGTGGCCCACATTAGAAGACTTCTTGACATTGTAGCCTGCACCACTTCTTTCGCCGGTTCATCTTCTTCACCCAAACCCACCGGTCGAACCGGTTCCGGTTCAACCGAACCCGCTTCAGAAAATGCACTCGTCGAAACAAAATCAAGCACCAAGTCCAAACCCCAGGAACCCAAAAAGGCCGGTTCACCTACCGGTTCAGCCGGCCTCAAGAACAAACCGGCGAAGCCAGATGTCGCCGCCGTATGCGGCGGCGCCGACGCCGGCGATGCGGCGGAGAAAGGCGACCCGGCGATGATGTGTCCACCGCCCCGGTTGGGACAGTTCTATGAGTTCTTCTCCTTTGCTCATCTCACTCCTCCAATCCAATGTGAGTTATTATTCTAACTCGTAGCTGTAATTTCATATAGCCGACCTCAACTTATTCGGGTTCGAGACGTAGTAGTAGTAATAGTTGTTGTGCTAAGATATTGTTTGGGTTTTGCAGATATTAGGAGATCAAGTCGACCATTCCTTGAAGATAAAACAGAAGATGATTTTTTCCAAATTGATGTGAGCTTCCTTTGTTTTACTTAATATTTATTTACAGTACATTGTATCGTATTGTACTGTTACTAAGGATATAATGTTTGTTTTAGTTGTTACTTTAAAATTTTATTGTATTGTATCCTTGAGCCGTCGTTACGTACAATGAAACGTTTAATTTTATGTGACGACCAATTTGGTGTGATCGCATTGTTACCATACGTTATGAAACGACATGTAACAACCATCCATAGATTGATAAGGAGAATGTAATTTGGATTAATGGTTCTTGAAATGCTTTACAGGTCCGGATTTGCAGTGGCAAGCCAACCACCATTGTGGCTTCCAAGGCAGGTTTCTATCCTGCTGGAAAACGGGCTCTTTTGAGTCACTCTTTGGTTGGATTGTTGCAACAATTAAGTCGGGTTTTCGATGCTGTGAGTAACAATGCATTTTTTAAGAACCTTTATCATCTATCGACCACAAAGATTCAGTGTGTGTATGTTGCCATTTCAAAGTTAATTGTTTTGTTTATTCCAGGCATACAAGGCTCTCATGAAAGCTTTTATTGAGCATAATAAGGTTAGTGAATTTGAAAGTTGTCTCTCTTCAAGGATTTTATAATCAATGAATGCTTAACAATGGCACTTCTGTTACAGTTTGGGAACCTTCCTTATGGTTTCCGAGCGAACACATGGGTTGCCCCTCCTTTTGTTGCTGAGAATCCAGCTACGTTTCCTCCACTTCCCGTGGAAGATGAGAATTGGGGAGGAAGTGGGGGTGGACAGGGAAGAGATGGTAAGCATGATCATAGGCCATGGTCAAAGGAATTTGCAATTCTGGCAGCAATGCCTTGCAAAACGGCCGAAGAAAGACAAATTCGAGATAGGAAAGCATTTCTACTTCACAGTCTATTCGTCGATGTATCAGTTCTCAAAGCAGTTGCTTCCATAAAACATCTAGCGGACAACAGCCAGGGTGGACCAAATCATTCTAGTTCTACTTCATACGAGGAAAAAGTTGGAGATCTTCTTATAAGTGTGACGAAAGACTTGTCAGATGCAAGCAAGAAATTGGACAACAAAAATGATGGCAGTCAGGTGCTGGGAATGTCCTCGGAGGAGCTTGCAAAGAGAAACTTACTAAAAGGAATAACTGCAGATGAGAGTGCAACAGTACATGTCAGTTTGAATAGAAATATGTTTATTTTTCGTCATTTATCTGTAAGTTGATTTTGTTATTAGTTGAAGCAGTTCGCCTCTCATGATGTTGTTATACTTAATTGCAGGATACTTCTACCTTGGGCGTAGTGGTGGTTAGACACTGTGGATACACAGCTATTGTAAAAGTTGCAGTTGAGGTGAACTGGGGGGCAAATCCCATTCCTCAGGACATTGAAATAGATGACCAAGCAGAGGGAGGTGCGAATGCATTAAATGTTAACAGGTCAGTAGAGTTAACCAGAATCAGATACCAGTAAGATTAATATATGTACCTTAGTGACTTGTCTATACTTCTTCACCTTGTGCAGCTTGAGAATGCTATTGCACAAGTCATCAACGCCTCAGTTATCTGGCCAAGTGCATAAATTACACGGTGCAGACGTTGATAACGTTCTGGCTGCCAAGTCTTTAGTAAGACATGTGCTTGGTGAAAGCCTGCAGAAGTTACAGGAAGAAAACAGCAAACAAGTGAAATCTATTAGATGGGAGCTGGGGGCGTGTTGGGTGCAACATTTGCAAAATCAGGCTTCTGGGAAAGTCGATTCTAAAAAAACAGAGGAAGATAAACTAGAGCCAGCAGTAAAGGGTCTAGGGAAGCATGGTGGCCTGCTGAAGGATATTAAGAAGAAGTCTGATGACAAGAACATCAAAGCCAGTTCAGGAAAGGAAATTCCCTCAAGTAACAGCCCTGACATAAACAAGAAAGAACTAGAGAAACAAGATGAGGAAACAGAGATTCTTTGGAAAAAGGTGCTTCCGGAAGCAGCTTATTTGCGCCTAAAGGAATCAGAGACTGGTCTTCACCTTAAGGTGTGTTTCTGCCTTTTGTAGGAGTACCCATTCTTTGCAATTTTTTGTTACAAGTTACTGTTGCAGTAGGTGATCCTTGCATGTTTAGTTTCAAGACCCGGTGTATGAAACAATAGCCCCTGAGGCACCCGATGTACAGTTCTTAATCCATATTCTGGCTCTGTTCATTTTGGCAGTCACCCGATGAGTTGATTGGTATGGCACATAAATACTATGCTGATACTGCCCTTCCAAAACTGGTCAGTGCCTCTATATATACTTTGCATGTCTATTCAGCTTGAAATTGAACTCACTCTAGCTGGAAAATTTGAATATTTGAAAGGTTGCTGATTTCGGGTCACTGGAGCTTTCACCTGTCGATGGAAGGACACTGACAGATTTCATGCACACTAGGGGTTTGCAAATGTGCTCCTTGGGGCGTGTGGTAATTGTTTCAGGCTTTGGATTTAGTGCAACAGATCGTTGCATTAATTTTATTCCCAACTTTATTTGTGTAGTCCCCGACCCCAAACATTCCTATGTGTGGAGTAAAGAGAAGTAAAGTTTCTAATCAGCTTTTAAAACACTGTTCAAACAGGAGATGAACTCAATGACCAGAATCAAACACTATCATTTTAGTACAATCAAACCTTGTATCCTAAACATCCAAGACCAGAATCATTCATTTCCTAAATTGTTGAATTCTGGAGATTCTAATGAGTCAAAATTGCATCCTTCTATGAAGTAGACTAGGCAAGATAAATGCTCTATGAAATAAAACCATTCAATCAATCAGCTAAGATCCAATTCGAAGCTAGCTGATTCGGTTATATGAATCGTCTTCCGACCTACGCCTGGCACATTTTGTTTCAATGCCGAACATTGTAGTCTCTTTGATGTTCTTGGCAAAAATTGTTAGTCTCTGTGATGTCTTTTGTCAAAAATTGTGCAACTTGCCAAATTATATTTTTTATTTTAATTTGTAAGTTTGATATTTAACATTAGTTTCTTTTGACTATTTGCTTCTGATTTCAGGTGGAACTTGCAGACAAGCTTCCTCACGTGCAATCTCTTTGTATTCACGAGATGGTTGTTAGAGCTTACAAGCACATACTGCAGGCTGTTGTGGCAGCAGTTGATAATATTGCTGATATGGCTGCATCAATAGCTTCTTGTTTAAATGTATTGCTAGGGACGCCCTCTGCAGAAAATGTTGATTCAGATGATGACTTGAAATGGAAGTGGATAAAAACTTTCCTTTTGAAGAGGTTTGGGTGGCAGTGGAAGGATGAAAGTCGGCAGGATCTTAGAAAATTTGCCATTCTTCGAGGTCTTTGCCATAAGGTATGCAAATTCAAATGCTAAAGATTAAAGAAAAGAAATGCTAAAGATTAAAGAAATTGGTGTCATGTCCAATAGTGATTCTACCCTCATCTGTACCACCAACAAATACTTTTTCAGGTAGGACTTGAGCTTGTTCCCAAAGACTATGATGTGGACTGTCCATTTCCTTTTAAGAAGTCAGATATCATAAGCATGGTCCCCGTGTACAAGGTACACAAACTAGTTTCCAATTAACTGATGTTGAATGTTAAATATTAGGACGAAATCTCACTATTGTAAGTTCTTTCAACAGCATGTTGCGTGCTCATCAGCGGATGGGCGTACGCTGCTGGAATCATCTAAAACTTCCCTGGACAAAGGTAAACTGGAGGATGCTGTAAACTATGGAACTAAGGTAACATTTTTTTTTTTTTTGGGTTGAATGACGAGTCTTGATTATCATTCAAGGTCTTGAACTGAGATTTGTTTTAATTTGGAAGGCACTGTCAAAGCTTGTGTCTGTCTGTGGTCCTTATCATCGAATGACGGCTGGTGCATACAGTCTCTTGGCTGTGGTACTCTACCACACTGGAGATTTTAATCAGGTATAAGTTTATAATTTTATTCTGAAGTGTCTTTAAAACTCTGTTGTTAGGCTGGCATCTTTGAACTGCCTAAATGAAGTCAAATGCTAGTCTGTTTATGTTATGTGAGCATCCTGTCCCATGAATTGAACAGGCAAAGCTGTAATTGGTTGCTACTTGTGTGTTAGACCAGCATGAAATATTTATCTTTGTAGGAACATATTTTGATCAGTAGAAAATTCAAAGGAAAAAAGTGTTGCTTGAGTTATAAATATGCTTTCACAAGAACTTTATGGAAATTTGGTAGTGACGCATTATCTTATCATATTCAGTTCACTTGATACGACACTAGTTTTCCCTTTTCACATGTACTTGTGATGTCCTCTCTTATATCTGTAATGCTTCCTTGTATCAGGCCACTATTTATCAACAAAAAGCTTTGGATATCAATGAGAGAGAGCTTGGCCTTGACCACCCAGATACAATGAAGAGTTATGGAGATTTAGCAGTTTTCTACTACCGGCTTCAACATACGGAGTTGGCATTGAAGTATGTACACCTCATCACCCACACAAAAAAGTCATGTGATTATTTCTTTAGTTTTCATTGCTTACCATCAACTCTAGTGCAATTGGAACTTACAGCATAGGTTTCCCTATTTTTTCATCTGACGGTACATCCCTGCATGTTTATCAGGTTTTCAAATAGTTTCTCTTATTCATTAAAAAAAAAAAAAAGGGCTGCAGTGCTGCTTCCAGAATTACTTGGTCTACCATTGCTTGTTGCACACTGTCTTCCCCTAGAAACTGTTTCTCTTGCAGACCTCCTTCCATTCCCACCCTGACTTTTACATTCCGAAAATAGAAGATATAACATTGGCTTAATTATGGAATTCATTTTTGCTATATATCCTGGAAAAAATATCGTGTATTTCGTCCTGGTGTTCCAACAAAATTCCACAAGCCTTATTAGGTCAATGTTTATATAACAGATAAGAAGGGAAATGAAATGAAGCAGCAGCACAGACTGTTCTTGTCCTGTGCTTTGGCATTTGATTTCCTGGTTTTATTTGATAATAATGCCACTTACTAGAAGATGTCTGTAAAGTTGTTCATTGAGCAGATGCGGCGTGAACAATGTTCTGAAACAAAAGAACTGAAGCTTGTATTAGATAAATAAGTCGGCACAACTGCACCAACTTCTATGTATATATCTCGCCTTCACAATTGGTGACTTGCATCATCTTTTATGAGAACACATGTTATGTTTAAAGACAAAACTAATGATTATTTTTCTCTACAGGTATGTCAACCGTGCCCTCTATCTTTTGCATCTTACATGTGGACCTTCTCATCCAAATACTGCTGCGACATATATAAATGTAGCAATGATGGAAGAAGGTCTCGGAAATGTCCATGTTGCACTCAGATACCTTCATGAGGCTCTTAAGTGTAACCAGAGACTTCTTGGAGCTGACCACATTCAAGTAATTTGATTCTTTTCTATCTATTATGTTTGAGTGTCTACAAAAATATCCTGTTGGCATCATAAAATTTTTAACCTGCGTATTTTCTTCCTCCAGACTGCTGCCAGCTATCATGCTATTGCAATTGCTCTCTCTTTAATGGAAGCATATTCCTTAAGTGTTCAACATGAACAAACAACACTTCAGATACTGCAAGCTAAACTTGGACCCGATGATTTACGTACTCAGGTAAAAAGTTAGTTTGAAGTCTGCTCATTCAGTTTGATCTCGGTGATGATCCTCGTGTCAATCTTATTCAGAATTTTCTGCAGGATGCTGCTGCATGGCTTGAGTATTTCGAGTCCAAAGCTCTTGAGCAGCAAGAAGCTGCACGAAATGGTACCCCAAAGCCCGATGCCTCAATCTCTAGCAAAGGCCATTTGAGGTAATTTTCTTATCCTCTTTTCTTTCTTTTTCTTATTTTCGGAATTTCAAATTTATTATTTAGTTACAGCAGTAGGAAGAAACTCACGATATTAATTTGATTTTTCAAGTAATCTTACACAAAATTTAAAAGAGTAACATATTTATACAGAAAAGTGGTTACTCTTGGAAGAACCAGACAAGTAAATGTGCGGCACCTTACATTTGCTAATCAATTTTGTTTTACTCATTGATATACTTAGTGTCTCGGACTTGTTGGATTACATAGCTCCAGATGCAGAGATGAAAGCTAGAGAAGCTCAAAAAAAGCAAGCTCGTGGAAAGGTTTGAGTTTTGACTTCCATGGTTTCCTTTTCCTAATATACACTACTATTTTCTTTTTAGTTCACTTTACTGAAGTATTCTGTCCTACTTTCCTCATTCATCATACAGGTTAAAGGCAAAGCTGGGCAAAATGGGGGACCAGCTACAGATGAATTTGAGAAGGATGAACTTCTCTCTCCAACTAGTCCTGTTGTGGAGAACTCCAGTGATAAAGAGAACAAATCAGAATTAGACAACAAATCAGAATTGCAGATTCCAGACTCCACACCTAAGAAATCTGATCACATTTTGGTAGAGCAGACAGTACTGGAGAAAAATGATGACATGATACAAGAGGATGCCTCTGAGGAAGGATGGCAGGAGGCTTTACCCAAAGGCCGTTCAGCGGTGGGACGTAAGCTTTCTAGTTCTAGGAGACCTAACCTTGCGAAACTCAACACCAACTTCACGAATGCTTCCAATTTACCAAAAGCTCGAGGTAAAACCACTAATTTTACATCTCCAAAATTGACTCCAACTGAATCGACAATGTCGCCTGGGCCAGCTCCTGCTTCCAAGAAGTTTGTGAAGAGTTCTAGTTTCAGCCCTAAGTTAAACAGTGCTACTTCACCAGCTGGTGGTACTGAAAGATCTTCTAATCCCAAATCAGCACCTGCCAGCCCTGCTCCAACTGAACAAGTTGTCAAAACAAATTCAATTGTCAGCTCAATCAGCGTTCAGGCAGCTGGAAAACTATTTTCTTACAAAGAAGTTGCCTTAGCTCCTCCTGGTACCATTGTGAAAGCAGTGACGGAGCAATTGCCAAAGGAGGGTAGTTCAGAACAAAACAAGGAGACTGTGGCAACAGATTCTACTCTTCCGACAACAGCGAGGAACAGTAATGGAGGACAGGCTCAGAAAGTCAGTGAAGAGAAGAAACATAATGATTCCGGTGAACAAACCATTCAAGCAGTCAATGACCGTCAACAAAGTAAAGAGGAAGGAGTTATATCAGCCGAATCTTCTGAGGGAAGAAAAACTGTCGCTTCTGGAGAGAAGGAAGGAAATGTTGTCACAGAGTCGGCTGTAAAAACTGCTGCTGAAAGCACAGGAGGAGACTCTGTCAATAGCTCAGTTACGAGGATCCAAAATGATTGTTCTTCCAGTGATTCTAGTGTAACTTCCAAAGTAGAAATTCCAGAAAGAAAAGCTGATAAAAGTCCAGACACCTCATCTGATCTTGAACCTGCTGCTGATTTAGTGATAGAGAAGGATGCATGTCTTACAAATGAAGGAGCTGCAGTGAAAGAGAGGAATGATAATGAACCCAGTGATCCAAGAAGTGACACTTCATTGCCATCTGGAGCAGATAAAGATGACACAGGAAATGCTAGTACTGTGCCTACTGAATCAGACAAGCAAGGTGATTCTGAGACTGGAAAAGAGACAACCAAGAAACTTTCGGCAGCTGCACCTCCATTTAATCCATCGGCTGTTCATTTTGGCACTGTTCCAGCAGCTGGTTTCAAGGAGCTTGGAGGAATATTGCCCCCTCCTGTGAATATCCCTCCTATGATTACCGTGAATCCTGTTCGTAGATCACCTCATCAGTCAGCAACAGCGAGAGTACCATATGGTCCGCGTTTGGCAGGTGGATATAGTAGGTCTGGAAATCGAGTTCCACGAAACAAGCCTGCTTTTCTCAATGGTGACCATAATGGGGATGCAAGCCATTTCACTATTCCTAGAATCATGAACCCACATGCAGCCGAGTTTGTCCCTGGCCAACCATGGGTTCCAAATGGCTTTCCTGCTCCAAATGGCTACATGGCTTCACCAAATGGTATGCCTGTTTCACCAAATGGTATGCCTGTTTCACCAAATGGAATGCCTGTTTCACCAAATGGCATGCCTCTTTCGCCAAATAGTTATGTAGTATCACCAAACAGCATACCAGTGTCTCCAGATGGTTTTCCAGCATCTTTGAGCAGTACGCCAGTGACTCAAAATGAGCTTCTAGCATCCCCGGATGAGGCAAGAGAGTCCCCCTCAGCTGTAACTGTGGAAGGTGCTGCTGAAAACCACAACACATCAGAGGCAGATGTGACTGAAGTGGAACCCGCCAGTAGCTTGGTAACTACCGACACAGGAAGTCAGCAGATCACACGAGATCAGGAAGAAGGGGAAAAATTGCAATCTGACATGCCTAAAGATGATGAGAAATCACAGTGTGAAAATGGAGAAAAGTCTGGAGATACACCTGCACCATCTGATGAGGGTACTGCTTCAATAGAAACATGTGCTGTCGCTCTTGAGGAGAAAGCAACCAAGTGTTGGGGAGATTATAGTGACGGTGAAAATGAGGTTGTTGAGGTAACAAGTTGAAGAGCTACTACCTTTTGGTTAAGAGTACTGACCTGCTTTGTCAATTGGTTCGTGTGTCATTACTTTACTGCTGACTGGGGATCCCCTTGAGGCCAGAAGTTGCAGAGTTAGTTTCCTGCTTAGACATCTGTTGAAGATGACTTCCTGGTACAGTTTGGCTTGGTTGAAGCAAACTTGATAGAATTCTTTAGTAGAACGACTATATGTTGCTGCACGGAGAAAACAAACTATATTGGATCCAAAAGGGAACTGAGTCCATCCTTGAATGTGTTAAGTTTCTTTTCTCTCTTCAATTTTGTGGGCTCGAATAGAAGAAGCAAAAAAATTTCAACTCTTTCGAGTTCTTGAGGTGATACATTTTTGATGAAGAATGGTGCGTGAGACGCAAAAAATCTTCCAAAATTGAGTAGAAGATTGATTTTTTTCTCGTCGCATACTTTTGCAATAACCAGGTTTGGATGCTGATTACTGTCATCTAATAAGTGATGCTTTATAATTTAGTCTAGATCTTTTTGTATAGCAAAGACAGCTTCATGGAATTTGTAATTTATGTCACCATCTTGTTTGAATGCAATTTTGTGGCTTCTTGAAATCTACTCTTCTTTTTGCGAGCTTTTCATATGCCCTTTTACTTTCACAAATATGTTACCTGATCAACTCCGTTATATATTTATTTTGAGGTATTATCTAATTTTTTCTTCAATAAAGCTAGTCATTTTGATGAATTATCTGATAATCACATGTTTACATAACTGAGAACGGATTTCATTACCCAAGAGAGTCCTGAGCTAGTAATTTTTGCCCTTCCATGGAGTATGAGAGGATAATAAGAGATAAATCTGTGAACTTGAATTTCATCTCATGGATACATCACTTCTAGAGAGGCAATGGCATAGTGAATAATTGAAAGTTCCATAATATTACAAGGTACAAACATTAACTTATTATATACAAATGCTGGAGTGTATCATCAAAACCAACAAAAATTGGTACTCCCTAAATCCTAATCCTGTTAGAACAGTGTGTGTTGAAGTTTCAATTGCCCTTTTCACCATGTCTATCCAAGCATATTGACTGCATTGCAGGGTGGCCATCCTCGTCGCCAATCCATAATAGTGAGGGAAGCTACACAATGTGCTAGTGCTGCTGCAACGACAAATACATGGAAGATTTGATGGCTGTGTCCTACTAGGTCAAATGCACCAGGTTTGCATCTCTCTGGAAATCTTGTCATGTAAAATACTGCTCCAGTAGCATACAAAATGCCCATAACTATCTCATACCCTAGAGCCATAAGAACTTGAGGATGATCATAGTGGAGGAAAAGGGCATGTGTAGCTGGGATCAATCCTGAGAAACCCATAGCAAGAAAGAGAGTAGCTCTGAAGGATCTGAAACGGCCGGAGGAGAGAGCTGGGGCGAGAAGGGTGATAATGGCAAGTATACCAAATATGGTAATGGTGGACAAGTAAAAGAGACACCAATATGGCTGGCAGCAGAAAATATAGTAAATGGGGCAAAAGAAAGAACAGACTATCATGACAGAAATGCCAGCATAATCAAGACGCCAGAAGAAGAGGTTAAATTTAAGTGAGTGACAAGCAAATAGGTGGGAGAGAGTACTGCAGATCAAACAAGTCATAGCCCCTCCTAAGAAAACAAACCAAGGCCATATGGCTACTTCATAACCATCTCCATTTATGTCTAGGAAAGATGGATTTGAAATCTGCTTGGCATAAGAATCCTGCAATCATAGATTAAACAAGATGAATGTCTTGTTTTTGAGTTGCAGCTTAAAATCTGCAGTTAAACAAAACGAGAGGTGGATGGAGTTAATGGGTTCAACTGAACCCAATATTTTCGACTCATTATAGTTTCTTTTTTACTTTCATTCTTTCACTGTGAAGGTACCAAGTGCATGTGAGATACAGCTCAAACAAAATAATCCTATACTAAAATACTCATAAATGCAATCACTTTAAATATGCACTACTATTAAATAAAGGTTTCATGCCATAAGACCTGATCAAAATACCTCTACTTCCTACCCAAAAAAAAATCTCCTAATCAGACGTGGGACCTACAACACTCCTAACTTTTCGCTAAATGCTGTCCCTCTCACGTCTGATACTGTCTCCAAACTAAGAAAAATAATTAACTACTAATTATTCTCTTATTATTTTAGCTCAAAAAATATATGTACATAATTAAAATAACCCATAACAAGAACGGAAACTCACCGGAAAAGAATCAGCGGAGCCATTTTTCTTCATTCCCATCCACTGTCCATCACCCATTGGTCTGTTTATCATTATTTAATAAGCATAGTACGTCATTTTAAAAATAAAAATGACAAAATTATACACAAAACAATCTTGAAATTACTTCAAAACGAACCTGAAAACACCGGCAAACAAATTCTCCACCGTGGTCTTCTCCGTCCAGCTCATTGCCGTCAACGTTACAAATATAAAAAATCCTCCCAAATGCCTAACAAAAATTAAAACAAAATGTAAGAATAAAATTATTAAAAATTTATCACTAAGAAAATATGTTACTACTATATTCTTACGTCCAAATATTGAGAGTCTCATTGTGCCATGAAAAAATGCTGAGAGCAATGTCTTTAAGAGGCCATTCACAACGATAATAATCTCTAATGAATTCATTATCTTGAAGGTATTCAGGTAATGCCTCATACTTGACCAATTTTCTTCGATCATTTTTTCTACCTGATCCTGATCCTGATTCTTGAATTCCATCTCTAAGTTTCATACTCTTCTTTCCTCTACGTTTCATATTTTAATCCTCCTCCTACGTCGTTGATCTCAGTTTCCGGCGAATGTTCGCCGGAAAACTAATGAATATTTGTGGAAAGAATGCTATACTAATATCTTAACTGTTACCAACGAATTTGGAGCTATTGAAAGTTGTGATTGGCAAACACACATACAAATATTTATAGTAGCAAATGACGTGCCACCTCTTATTTTAATAGTGTTCGTTTTTAATTTGCCTTGTTTAAATATGGATCTTTGATTAGTTCAACTATTTTTCTGATTAGCCAGAGCGTCTTTGATTTGACTAATATAAGACAGACACCTGTAAAAAGATGGTTGATTTTGTTGGAGCTGAATTTACTAGTTTAGATCTTGATTCACAACACAAAGAAAATAGGAGTACTGTAATTGAAGTATGTCTTGCTTCATAACAACATATTGTAAACACAGTTTTATGTCGAGTCATTTGTTAGATTTATACGTTACCAATTCACAACAAAAAAAAAAAGTAAACGTTACCGAATCTTTGTAAAATTTCTTATCAGAGTTGCACACTTCCATCAATGTAGCCAGTATTTGAAGCTTATCATTTTATGTTGCATGGTTTTGAAAATACAATAATCGAGCATTTAGTATCGCTTATAGTACCATAAATATTTTTAAAAAAAAATATTTGAAGTTTGTGCATACAAAAAGTAAATATTTACTTCCAGTTAACAAGTGCATGGCATGTATTTTTTTTATATAAATTTATTCATACTCGATTAATATGTACTCCTACTTCAATTTGTCATATCCTTGAAAATACATATTAATTGACTGGTTGTAGTAGGCACTGGTTTTGAATAATTTTTTTATTTGCAACAATACATCATATCATTCAACATTTTAAATTAAGATTTTTTTAAGGCAATAGCACTAAACAAACTAATGATGGTCCGTTTTGGTTCGAGTTGTAAACAAATGAAATTTCAAAGGTTGGAAGGTGAGAAATGAAATTAGAGTGATGGGCGTGGATCCCAGTACTTGAAACTTTATACAGCTAAAAGTTATACAACCTAAACAAAGCAAATATATATATATTTTTTTTTTTGGGTAGTTATTATAGTTTGACTATTGATATTCAGTTTTACAAGTACTCTAACAAAGAAGTACTTTGCTGGCTTTGCCTAAGATTCGTTGGAGTATATCATTCGACAAATGGTCTTCTGCTGGCATTTGCTGAAGATTCCTTATAGAGATCTCTTCCTTCTTCTTTTTTTTTTTTTTAAAATCCATAGGACTTGCCCTATAAAATTTCAATTTGGTTTGTTGTTTGTTTCAATTTGTTGGGAGAAGATCTTATAATTAGAAGTGACGTTTATTTACCTCCAAATTTCTAAGATAAGCAAAACAAGAATCACCTAAATTATTAAGCAATAAATTTTTCTCTTAAAAGCAACATCAATAATGATCTTGCTTTATTATCCCAGACAAGATAACTTGCTTAGCCTTCCATTGAAGCCTACTAGCCAATCTTAGAAGTAACACTGCTCTTGATCCCCAAGTTTTTACAATTCAACCACAAATGATACCTGCATCCAATTTTACACCAATTAGTACGAATTTGGTATGGTTAAGTGATAAATTGAGATGAAAATATGTATTACCGAGTAATTAACCATGATAAAACAATGTATGCATGTAAGACATCGGCTATGTATTTATTGATTAGTGTAAAAGTCCGGTGCGCATAAATTTTCTCCCAACACGACAATGTAACTTTCTTTAAAAAACAATAATATCAACATTCTGTTGTTGAAAATAGATCAAAACACAAGTTTTATGC
The DNA here is from genome assembly GCA_029990175.1 of Petunia secreta. Lineage (NCBI taxonomy): Eukaryota > Viridiplantae > Streptophyta > Magnoliopsida > Solanales > Solanaceae > Petunia > Petunia secreta. The sequence goes on from JARKIP010000068.1 coordinate 5,375,187, forward strand.
CTATATAGGTCTTAGGTCTATCTATATATGGGACGGGGTGGCCAGTATAGCAGCTCCTGTACAGCATCCACATGTTGTAGGTCTTAGCTTTTTCACCATATTTGCCTACCTAACCACATGAGAAAACCGTAAAAATTTCGCCACAGCAGCCACTTTTAACACTGGAGGCTACTTTTGGGACCACTATTTTTTTTGGTCTTACACTAGAGGCTATTTTTGAGTCTTTACTAAATAAATATTGACTTAAGTTATGATAATTGACTGAAGTTCAGTCCATACGGCCCCTGAACTGAAGTTCCATCTTTAAGGACTGAACTTCAGTCCATATGGCCATGGACTGAACTTCAGTCCATAGTATGGCCATGGACTTAAGTTCCATCTTTAAGGATTGAACTTCAGTCTATATGGCCCTGGACTGAAGTTCCATCTTTAAGGACTGAACTTCAGTCCATATGGCCCTGGATTGAAGTTCAATCTTTAAGGACTGAACTTCAATCCGGCCTCTGGACTGAAGTTCTATCTCTTTAAGTAAAAGTGGCCACAAACTAAATATTTTGGTATTAGCGTCCTGTGTTCAAAGACCAGTAGCAAAAGTGGCCTTTCGTGCACTTTCCCCGAGAAAACCTAATGGCAAAAGTTTGAACCCACTTGTAAATAATCCAATGAGCCTGGCGGGTATGTTAGTATTAACTGTTGGACTGTAGTTAATAGAAGATGTGATTTTTACACTCTATACCCATAAAATTTAAAGTATTTATAAATTATACTCATTAAAAATTACACTATCCATAAAACTAGAAGTATTTACCCAACATACCCATTATTATTGTATATCTTTGTTATGCCTTATAGGTGTATACCTTTAAGGTATACAACATAAATATGGTATAAAAGTTTGGAGGGACATTTATTACTGTATACCTTTGTTATATCTTATATGTGTATACCTTTATGGTATACTGCATAAATTATGGTATACAAGTCTGGATGGGTAGAGTGGGTAAATAATTAGTAGGTAGGTCGGGTAATATTTGAAAGTAGTGGGTAGTGACTGTAATTATTTTAGGTTTTGTGGGTATTTTTGTAAGTGTCCCGAAGGTTTACATTTTCAGGTGGGAGCTTATTTTTGGCTCCCAATTTAGATTTTAGCCAGTTTTCAAAAAGTAATTAATTTTAGCCACTATATATAACTTCAAACCTTCAATTCTTCAAACTTATATTTCAGGTTTGAACATGAGAATTTGTTAGGTTTGAAGATAAGAATTTGAAGCTAAGAATTGAAGGTCTAAAGTTCAAACCTAGTGGTTAGAAATTAAATAATTTATAAAAACTAGCTAAACCCTAAATGGTGAACCTAAAATAGGCTTAGGTACACCTATGAGTATCAAACGGGTATACGGGCCCGGGTTGTAAAATTATAACCCGTAGGTTCCGAGTGCGGGTTTAAATTACGGGTTCTTAACGGGTCCGGGTTTTGGGTAGGAAAAAAAAAATCCGTGCAGGTTCGGATCTTGAAAAATCGGGTTTGAGTCCGGGTTTTAATTTTTTTAAATTATATTATTTTAAATACTTAAAAAAAGATGAATGATTAGGAAAAACTGAAAAACTTACTTTATTTAAGATACTTGAACTATTAAAGTATTGAACATTAAACTTCTAAATTTGAAAAGTGCAACATCAAAACTAGATAATGAAAATTCAAATTACAAATTTAAATATGCCTATTTCTTTGTGTAATTTCTTCCATATCATTTTCCTCATGCTCCGGTGCAGGTGCCATTGATAGTGCTTGATCACTTAACAGAATTTCTTCAAGGTTATCATCTTGTTCTAGTGAGTCTTCAATTCCTTAGTTTCTTCGCTCCGATCTAATCCAGTCTCGTAAACAAACTAGAACATCCAAAGCATTATTACCCAAAAGAGTGACGGGTATCACCTATTTGAGGTATATATCGAAGTTAATAGTTGAAGTTTTATACCATATTTGAGTAATATATATTCAAATTGTTGATTTTTTATGGAATATCAAGTTTCTTTTTTAATTAAATAGCTAAACTTGTTTCTCTTGAACATATTTCACTAGTAACAATATGGACACAAAACGAATTAAACCATGAGTGGAAAACTTGTGTATACCTTTCTCTACACATACAAGTTTTAACACTCAGTTTATTTTAACGGATACGGATACGGGTATATCCAGTAATACCCCATAATTTTGACGGGTCTTAACGGATACGGGTATTCGTTAAGAAAAAAAAAACTCGTTCGGGTAGGGGTATTTTAGGAGGTTTACGGGTTCGGGTCCGGATGGATCGGATTTTAATGAGTCCGGGTTCGGATTTTGACGGGTAGACCCCTACCCGTTTGACACCCATAGGTACACCCTTAATGGGTACATACTTTTACCTCAATAAATTACTTTATCATCTTGCATGGTAAAAACATGAGGGGCAGATAAGTTTTTCTAATATACAACCTACTAACGTAGTACTAGAAATTAGATAAATGAGATGAAAGGATTGATTCCTCACTTTGGCTACCTCTTCCCTACTACCTTAGACAGTCCCACCACTACCACCACCACACAAAAATAGTATGGTGGTGGAAAGTTTGTAAACAATGCATTTGTTTCACTCTAAAAATTCAGTGTCAAAATAAATGTGCAGTTGAATGTTGGATATTTGGGGGTGCCAAATTGTCAGGACTCAGGAATAAGAAGGGTTAAAATCTAAGTTACTCACACTCTTTTAAAAGTGTTGTCGTACTCGTATCTAACACGATACGAAATTCACACCGGATATGATCAAACAAAAATGAATACTTTGACCAAAATTCATAGAAAATTGAAGAGTTTTTTTTTTTTAATTGACAAATAGACTCTCAAGATAAAATTATTACAAATCGGACGACATTGGATATGACACCTTCAAAATACAGAAATTTATAGTCTTTTTGTTTCTATTTCATCTTTTGTCAAAATTCTCTAATTTTATGTTTTGAGGGTAACATGCTCTGGAAAAAATTGAAATTAAGGATTATGACCAAAAAAAAAAAAAAATTAAGGATAATGACTTTATTTTTAGAATTTTACATTTTTTTTAGCCGGATCTCCGCACCTGCATCCGTGTCCGGATCCGTACCCCGAATCTCTAAATTTATATTTTTTCCATCTCCAACCTCTAAATTCATACCTGTATCGAATATTTGTACCCAGGTCCGAGTAACTTAGGTTAAAATCACCTACTAGGTAGTAGGTACTTCCATTTTCAGATTCAAGACTGAGGAAGTAGAATATATTTATCAAATTAAAAAGCTGCAAGATTCCTACAATAAGCAATTAAAAAAATCTAGAAAGGGGAAATATAAAAATAGTTTGTCATCTAAATCTCAGAGCAAATCTCTGGGATATAGTTCTTTATTTAATTAGATTTTTACAAAGCTCAACAACCAACTGTACCATCTACCTTTCAAATTTTGTCACTTGCCCTTCCCAAGCTATCTTTCATCTCTCCCTTTCCTTGAGCCAATATGGTTCATGCTCACATTTCCTGAAATTGTTTCAGTTGGTATGTATTGTAATAATAATAGCAATAGGTAAAGTGAGAGCTCTTATTAAAGAAAGCAGTAAACTAATTTCTCTAAATCTGGTGAGTTTTGGATTCATATTCTTTGACTTACTAGTCATGTATAATTTCAGAAGTTTGTTCCCTAGCTTAGTAGCCATATGCATGCAGTAATAGTAGCGTGCCAAACTATTACCTACTTCAAGAGTTGAGCAGTATATGCAGCACCTCCAGAATAGGAATATCATCACATACCTTGATCCATTGCCTGTCCATAACTATTTTCAGTGCATTAAAGACAATTGAGACATATCATTCATGCTATGGCAATCACAATCAGTAAATAAACAACATAATCTGATGAAGCTACTTATAATAGTAGAAAGGAACGGAATCAGCCAATCCGTACGAAAAGAAATTTCATGAAATGAAATGGTGTGTTTACATGGAACTTCTCTTTGCAACTAAGACTTGCACATAGCAAGATATTCATTGCAATTTTGATAAAGCTGTTCAAATCAAAAGAAAAGAGGGATGGGGAAATGGAGTGAATATAGGAGATCTTGATCAAGCTCATCTTAGATCAAGCTCATTGAGGTGATCTGTCTTCATTTTTGTTATGTGTTGTGAGAAAAACTAGCAAACCAACCTGCTGCCGTAGTTCTCAATAAACTCAAATATAAATGCTTGCTGCAGAGAAGAAACCGAATTTATCGCCCTGTTAAGTCAGTATCACTGGAACAAAATTTAAAAGATATAGGCTAGCCAGAAAGAAAATCTTCCTTTTCATGTCAAAATTTCGACACTTACCTGTAAGATAAATCCTAAAAATAACCAGAGTATCTAGGGAGTTGGAGCTAGAGTTTTACAATCCTATTAAGGATCTAAGCAGACAACTGGAAGAACTTTGAATTCAAATCGGTTGCCTTGAATTAAAATCGCGTTAGTCCAGGAAACTGTCCCACTTCACGAGACTGTTCTGGTATCAATAGCTCTTTGTGACTTTAAATTTATTATGCATAACCCCAAGGAGCCAGTCAGCCAGCTCATGGGATTAAGTATGTGGCAAAGTGTTTTCTGAAGCTATTGTTGAGCTAATGAGACAAATTATGCTAACGATTGAAAAGATGAAAGGCCATCATGATTGAAGATAACAAAGATCAATATTTGAGCAGAAATAGTTAGTTAGTTAGTTTCCTAACCTTAGATTATCCACAGGAAAGTGTGGTGTGTCTCCACTTTTTGGTTTTTCAGGTAGCTCCCAGATAAACGCAACATCATGTAATGGAGCCAGCATGTTTACGTTTGTTCTCATTGCATCTCCTTGATGCCAGCAATGAAATAGTTGTGTGCTCTCCAAAGATCCAAGTTAGTACTCACATTGCTATGTATCATCTTTGCTTTCCATCAACATAGTTTACAGCACATCACTACAAGGATCTATACTTGTTTGGACAAAAAAACGTGGTTTAGTGATGGTTAGTGAAACAGCAGCATTGTGCTCTTTTTTTCAGAGCGAGCCTTAAACGTCCAAGCTAGTAAGACTACCCCTCTTTCAGCCAATGCAAGTGTACAAGGTTCTTGGTCATAGTGTGGCGATCTTGTGTAGATGTACTGCCACAGATAAAAGCCGTCCTTCTAGGGATGGTCATAGAAAAAAATTATGACTGACTACTAAAGTTTTTGCTTTGGCAGAGGAGTTTACAAAACCTAGCTACACCAATTCTCCTATAGCTATTGTCAGACAACTAGCCCGTAAGCTGAGTGAGCCTTTGTATTCTTCCACAGTAACCGAGCCTTATATTTCATTAAGACGGGTAAAAGAATCCGATATGGCATATGGGTATGGATAGTAAAACTTGAAGGATCCACATCACGTATTCCTAACCATGTCAGTTCCCAATAGAAAGGCTGCCCGTCTAAGGTTGGCCCAAGTGTTCGAGCCTACATCATAACTTGGGTAAATGCAAGTAAAATGAAGAATCATTCATTTCCTTGAAGTTGCCTATGCATTACCAACACACACAATATATTCACCACTAGTCTTGCCCATTCCTAATAATATGCCTAAGACCAGTTATAAACAGAAGTCTTGAAGTATACCTTCTTTACTTTAATTTCAAACACCACATGACAGAAAATCTTGTCCAACAAATTCAACACTTTCTTTACGTAATATGCTCATAATATACTAATTCATCCAATTGCAAAAAGCATTTGGCATTTAAGCTTATATAATAATGGGGAAAAGGAGAAAGGTAATAACTTGCTATTTGACCTCATATTCCAAGTCCAAAATTGCGCACACAAGCTTAATCAATATTGTTGCGATTTAAAGAGGAAAAAAAAAGGTTTTTTCCAACAAGTACATAATTAAAGATGGACACTCTTAGGAAAAAAAAAAAACTGGCTTCCAATTGAAGATTCCAACGAAACTTCCAATCAATATTGTCAAAGCAAGAAGCTTTTTGACATATATACATAGTCGAAGAGGGACAATCTTACCAAAAAAAAAAAAAAAAAACTGACCCTTGATTAAGGTCACCAGCAAACCCAGGTTACAAAGGTGAAAGAGCCAAAAAAATTTGGACCATTTCTCGATTTGTGCGTGTCATCCTTGCGCAGGGGCCATGCTAATCTTCTCTGTATCGTTCCAATTTTATCGGATGTCCCCGAAGGGACGAACTCCTATGTACTGGTTCTTGTATATAAACTGTTGAGAGCTTCAGCTTTTAGTCGGTGTGGGACTAGCTAGTTAGGGGCACTAGTTAGAATAGAACCGGGACTTCTTTTCTTGTTTAGTAAAATAAGTTATGGACTTCTGCTTCTACTATTGATATTTAATAAATTACTGCTAAATTAATATGAAAATCTTCTTTTGTGTACCATTAGCGTTATATCAATAAGTTATTTTAATAGTATAACCATTTGATTGGTGTTCCATTAGTATTATATAAATAAATTAATGTTAAATAAATATAGAATCATTTCGTTGACGTTTAATTGTAATTAAATATATAAGTTAAAGTTCAATACCCATTGAATCACCCAATTGATGTCCAATTAGCACTAGATCACTTAGTTATTGTTAAATTTATAGTTCATTCACTCAATTAATGTTCAATTGCAATGAAATCAATAAGCTATAGTTATATTAGTAGCATAACCCTTCAATTGATGTTTAATAGTAATAAATCCAATAAATTAACGTTTAACCATCCTCAAGACTCAATTGATGTTCAATTAGCTATGAATCAATAAGTTAAGGTTTAACTATTTATCGATTGCCTCTTTCGATATTCAATTATAAGTTCAGATTTAACTATCCATCAAATCACTCAATTGAATGTCAATTAGCAATAGAAGAATAAGTTAAAATTTTAGTATTCGTCAAAATGACTCGTACTATATTCAATTATACGCTTCACTATATTCAATTGTACTCTTAAGACTCACAGTTTAATTTGGGGTTCTCGTGGATATGAGATCAGAGTTCTACGCTTCTACTATTGAGTTTGCATCCTAATGTCTATAACCATGAATGTTTTCTCTCTAGGCCTATATTAGTTCCTACACCTGTATTATATGAGTTGTGAGATTTCTTACAAAGGCGTGATAGCTTTCTTTTTTTATAACATTGTGGTTTAGTAAAAACACGATAAGCTTGTATACAGCCTACTAAAGTGACAAGAAGTAATTGAATAGTTGAAATTTGATAAATGAGATGAAATGATTGATTCCTCACGTTAGCTATCTCTCCGGCCCACTGCCTTAGACAGTCCCACCACCACCATCGCACATAGACAGTATGGTGGTGGAAATTTTGCAAAAGATGCAGTTGTTTCAGTCTAAAAATTCAGTGTCAAAATAAATGTGCAGTTGAGTGTTGGAGTAACAAGGGTTAAACTCACCTACTAGGTAGTAGGTACTTCCATTTGCATATTCAACACTGAGTTTCAAAGTGATTCCAAAGATGAATATAATTATATTCAGGCTGAGGAAGTAGAATAGATCAATTATATTGAAAGCTGCAAAGTTTCCTAAGATAAGCAATTAAGAGAAATCTACATAGTGAAAATCCAAAAATAGTTGATGTAATCCAAGTCTCAGAGCAAATCTCTGGGATATAGTAGTTCTTTATTTTATTAGATTTTTACAAAGCTCAACAACCAACTATATATACCATCTATCTTTCATAATTTTGTCACTTGCCCTTCCCAAGCTATCTTTCATCTCTCCCTTTCCTTCAGATATGGGGTCCTTCAGGTATTGTTTAATCCGATGAAGCTACATATAATTGTAAAAGGAACAGAATCAGGCAAATTGGATGGGAAAAAATCCATCAAATGAAATGGTGTGTCATAAGCAGTTTGTATGGGACTTCTCTTAGCAACTAAAGACTTGTACATAGCAAGGTCATTGCAATTTTTATAAAGATGTTGGAATCGATAGTAAAGAGGGATGGGGAAGGGAGTAAATATAGAAAATCTTGATCAAACAAAATAGTGCTTACCTTAAATCAAGCTCATTGACATGGTGATCTGTCTTCATTGTTGTTATATGTTGTGAGAAAAAAAAAATAGCGAACCAATGCAGGAGTGGTTCTCAATAAATTAAAAAAGCTCACATTTAAATGCTGCGGAAGAGAAGTTTAAATGAACTTACCTGAAAGGCCATCTTTTTTTCACGCCAAAGATTTCAACACTTGTACAATGAATCCTAAAAGTAACCTACAGAATTGAGGAGCTAGATTTGTACAATCCTGATAAGGATCTAGATAGACAACTGGAAGAACTACGAATTCAAATTGGCGGCCTCAAAATTATATCAATCCAGAAAACTGTCCCCCTCACTTCACACGACTGTTCTGGTATCACCCTTTGTGATTGTAAAGTTGTATGCATCATCAAACCCCAAGGACCCAGCTCATGGATTAAGTATGTGGCAAAGTGTTTTCTGAAGCTACATGGTGAGCCTAATGAGACAACTTATGCTAACGTTTGAGGCCATCATGATTGAAGATAACACGGATCAATATGTGAGCAGAAATAGTTGTGTGTCCTCAATGCCTCCCAAGATCCAATTAATAAGTACTCACATTGTTGACTTGGTAGCATCTCCGCTTTCCGTCCACAAGTTTACAAAACGTCAACAGAAGGATTTATACTTGTTTAGTGATAGATAGTGCAATAGCAGCATTATGCACTTCTTTTCAGAGTTAGACTTAAAGGTCCAAGCTAGAAAGTCCACCCTTCTCCCAGCCAACGGAAGTGTACAATGTTCTTAGTCATATTGTGGCTGATCTTGGGTAGTTGTACGCACTGCATAAACAAAAGCAGTCCTTGGAACGATGGTCATACAGAAAAATTATGAATGGCTACTAATATTATTGCTTTGGCAGAGGAGTTTACAAATCCTAGCTACACCAATCTCCTACATTGTCAGGTATAGTAATTGCTAGGCAGCCAGCACATGAGCTGAGGTAGCCTTTTTATGCTTCCACAGTAACTGAGTCTTATATTACACTAAAACTGGTAAAAGAATCAGACAAGGCATATGTGTATGGATAGTACAACTTGGAGGATCCACATCACGTATTCCTAACAATGTCAGTTCCCAATTGACATAGCTACATAAAGGCAAAGGGTGCCCGTCTAAAGTTGGCTTACATAATAATTTAGGTAAATGAAGGCAAAATGAAGAATCATTCATTGCCTTGAAGTTGCTATGCATTACCAACATGCACTGTAGACTCCAAGGCACTACTCTTGCCTTGGAGTCTTCAAGTCTTCCTTCTTTACTTTAATTTCAGCTTTCAAACAAGAAATACTGTAGTATGCTCACAACACCAATTCACCCAATTTCATTCCTAGTCTAAACTCCAAAGTACATAAGCAAAGATGGACACTCTCAGGAATAGACACTGGCTTGTAATTGAAGTTTCCAATGTAATCCCAGAAGCCAATTTCACAACACTCCAATCATATTGTTAAAGCAAGAAGCTTTTTAATATATACATAGACAGATAGGGACAATCCTAACCAGAAATAAACATAGGGAAAAAGAAATCCAACCTCAGATTGAGGTTGGCGAATTAAGCCAAAAAAATTTGGACCATTTCTCGATTTGTGCGTGTCATCCTTGCGCAGGGGCCATGCTAATCTTCTCTGTATCGTTCCAATTTTATCGGATGTCCCCGAAGGGGCGAACAGCTATGCTGTGGTTCTTGCATATAAAGTCTGTTTAGCTTCCATTTTTGGTCGGTGTGGGACTAGCTAGTTAGGGCCTAGGGGCGCCTCGTTGGAAGAGAACTGGAAACGGGTCTTCTTGTTTAGTTGAAAGTTGAAACCCATTATGAAATGGACTGCTTCTTGCTACACTAAAGAATCCAATATTCTCTCATTTATTTATATTTTCTTTCATATTGATTTCTTCATCTTCCATATTTCTATTACTTTCTTTCCCATATGCCAAATATATTTCTCTTGATTACTAGTATTTTATTTTCTAATGTTTTTAAAATATGTAATTCTTTTGTATCCCAAAAAATTAAAAATAAATTTCCGTAAATTTACACAAATTTTTAGAGAATTGATTCACAATAAAAAGAAATAATTACCTATTGTTCGATGTTTGATATTGGGAAACATTGAAACTGATAGTCGATATGAATTTCGGTGCATGATCCGGACCCCCTCCTTAGTCGTTTATAGACGGGTAAGGGTTGTCCATGTTTTTGTGCTTACTCGTAAAGTTCCTGCTTAAATGTCTTCTTAAACATTCTCGCTCTATTTCAAACCATCATCTCACATCGATTAGTATTATTCTCAATTAGATGCTCCAGATTTCAATAAAGCTTGAAAACACATTACAAGAATGCATAGACAACAAAGTTTCTTGAAAAAACACATAAACATGAGAAACATACGTAGCAATATCAGACAATTAACAACGAACGCCTAATTAAAGACTACTTAGCCTACCTAGTTATATTAGTACTAGGAGTGTTCACGGTTTGGTTAAAAACCGATCCAAACCGAAAACCAAACCAAACCGATTAAAATAATGATACCTTCTTGGATATAGTTTGGTTTGGTTTTCAAATTTCAAAAATCGAAATTGCTTGGTTTGGTTTGGTTTTCATGAAAAATAACCGAAGAAATAACCAAACCGAACCGACAAATTATATATATTAATATAGCATTTTTTATAATATAATTTAAGTATTTTATATATTTTTTAATAAATTTTGTAGTAGGTTAAATGTTATTAAATTTTATTACGTCCATTTTAACAAGAAACCAACTCATTTAGTCAAAGGAGTGGCTAACTTTTAAGTTCATTTAAAAAAAAAAACAACTCATTTAGTCCAAGGAGTCCAATTCATTCAATAAGCTTATAATTATATTAAATTCGGTAAAAAATCGAACTCACAGATACATAGACTCACCGATAAAGTTTAAAGGCAAATCAAATTCTAGTTTTGACATCTTCTTTTCCGTAACCATTGCATATTCAACTTGATATATGAGTCATGACATATCAAAAGCAGAAACATTGTCTAAATATAAATTTGCTTTAATTCTTTCTTTTGTTCTAAATATTTATATTCAATTGCCTCAAAATTTGCTGTAGTGGCAAGAGTGCAACATTTTAGGTGTAGTTAAATTAAAATTTCAAGTTATTCAACATACTATAAAACTAAGAGCATACTTGTAGTTCTCTTTATCATTCGCTTTTAGGAAAAATTATTTTATCATTTATTTTTTAGAAAAAGTTCTTTTTATCATTCTTATTATCTTCATTACTATTATTTTGTTTCTCAAAAACCGATAAAACCGAACCAAACCGTTAATAACCAAACCGATTGATATAACTTTAATTTGGTTTGATTTGGTTTTAAGAATTGAAAAACCGATTATATTGGTTTAGTTATGGTTTTAATCGAAAACCAACCAAACCAAACCGTGAACACTAGCAAGAAAGCTGAAAGTGGTACCAATATGCGACTTCAAGCTTTACTTAGCCTTCATCTAGCAAGAAAGCTGAAAGTGGTGTCGCTGTAATCGACAAGGCTAAAAGCTCGTTTTTTCTCTTAAACGTTGAGCTTTACATTGATATATACTTATGAATAAAGAACTCTATACTGGAGACTGCTTTGTGATTTAGGATTACATACTATTTTCATTTTGTTGACACTATCTTTTAATTGCTTGTTTTTGGAATCTACTAGCCCGATTAATATATTATATTCTACTTCCTCATTCTGAATGTAATTTGATTTCTTAGTTGGAACATCTTAAGACTCACAGTTTGGCATTTACGCTTCTACTATTGCTTCACCTGTCTTTCATGAGTTGTGAGATATGGCACCTCAACTTCATGTATAAACTTGATTAAAGTTGCTGATTTCGCCATTCAAAAATGTAACTTCAATCTCTTTAACAATTTCAGTTGCTACTCCAGGGACTAAATGACTTTCTTTTCCTTATTAGGGCTAGAGGACTTGCCCCATCCAGCCAATAAATTCTATTGCTACTGTTGGCCCATGCCGCACCAGGAAGAAGAGAAATGTTTCAAATTCCACAACCTCATTTGCTACTGTTGGCCCTGATCGATTCATAGTCGAGGTACTTTCCTCTCTTCAGCCCCCCTTCTTTCTTTTTTGAAGAAAGCAACCACAACAGTGAGATGTGGATGTTCTGTTCTGTTCTAAGTTCTCATTTTTCCATCATCTTAGTCAAAATAAAATCAGGATCCCGTTGTGAGCTTTAATTACAGGGTGATGTATGGGTAAATTAGACCTATTATGGTCTTGTAGAATGTTAGGTTCAAAACCTGAATCTAGCTGCTCAAGCTATTTGGCAGTGCTGAATCTAGCTAGTGCATTTCCAGCATAAACTTTTAGGGATGCTGAAGTATTCTCGAGAGAAATCCGGTTGCTCATTAAGACTTGAGGCTGCTACATACATTATATGTTTGTATGTAGACCAGGGTAATGCCCCTCTTAATGCCTGTTAATTATACTACTCCTATCACTTTGATTAGAAAAGACAAATGATACTTTGATTCTTTTACGGTTCTAATCTGCAGCATCAACAAAGCCAAATAAATGCAGACAACTTGATACGTTCTCGACTTCAATTGATCTAGTTCTAAAGCTTCCAAAAACCCTTTCAGCTGCCAAGTGCAACAACAACAACAACAATATACCCAGTATACCCCACACGTGAGGTATGGGGAGGGTGAGATGTACGCAGACCTTACCCCCACCAAGATGAAGAGGCTGTTTCCGAAAGACCCCCGGCTCAAGAGACATTTTGCAAACACGTTGGAACCCCATGACACACACAATAGATAAAACATATGAAAAACATATAAAATACCCAGATAATAAAAGTAGAAATAAAGGCGACAACTAGGAAACAAATAGTCTAAATGGGCATCGTGCTACAATTAAGAAGATAGAAGATACCTTACCATTACCTACTCTTCTACCCTAATCCTCGACCTCCACGCTTTCCTATTTAGGGTCATGTCCTCGGTAATCTGGAGCTTGGCCATGTCTTGTCTAATCACCTTGGCCCAATTCTTCTTCGGTCTACCTCTACCTCTCCATAGACCCAATACTGCCAACCTCTCACACCTTCTTACCGGAGCATCTGTACTCCTCCTTTTCACATGCCCAAACCAGCGCAACCTTACCTCTCGCATCTTCTCCACCACTGGCGCGATACCCACCTTATCTCGAATGACTTCATTCCTAAGCTTATCCAACATAGTATGCCCACGCATCCATCTAAGCATCCTCATTTCTGTCACGCTCAACTTGTGAATGTGTGAGTTCTTAACCGGCCAACACACTGACCCATATAGCATTGCAGGTCTAACGACGACTCTATAGAATTTGCCTTTGAGCCTAGGTGGCAGTTTCTTATCACATAGAATACCAGAAGCAAGCCTCCACTTCATCCAACCTACTCCTATACGGTGAGTGACATCATCATCAATTTCTCCATTACCTGGAGAATTGAGCCAAGATATTTGAAACTTTCTTTCTTGAGAATGACTTGAGAATCCAACCTCACTTCCGTATCTGACTCATCAGTTGCAGTACTGAACTTACATTCCATGTATTCAGTTTTAGTCCTGCTAAATCTGAAGTCTTTAGACTCTAAAGTCAGCCTCCACACCTCCAACTTCTCGTTGACACCTCTGCGTGTCTCATCCACCAGAACTATATCATCTGCGAATAACATACACCACGGCACCTCTCCTTGAATACTCCAAGTTAACTCATCCATCACCAGCGCAAATAAAAAAGGACTAAGGGCTGACCCCTGGTGTAGCCCCATCTCGACTGGAAAGTGTTTGGAGTCTCCCCCACTGTCCTCAGCTACCAAGTGCCTGTTGAATAAATATGTCTACCTTAAACATTTCACACTGGTTATCATTTTGAATACACTTTTCTTACTCATTTTTTATAAAGGTTGCTTGTGGGCTATTTTGCGAACCTCAGATTATTTCATTATAAACCTAATCTTCTCACTAGTAGAAGTTCTCTGCTTGCACTACTCATTTTTATCTTATCTTCTAAATATATGTCGAGGGATGATCACAGAGCAACTTTACATATTCCATATTGTCACCTAATCGAAGAGTGATTTAGCTTACAGAAATCATAAAAATCACTTCACTAATAGGATGATTTATCTATTTACGACAAACAGTCATTATATAAAGAACTTTAGCAGGAAACTTACTTTCTTTTGAATTTTCCAGTGAATCTTTATTTCAAAAAGAACCTTTCCAATACTATGCAAGATTCGTCATACAATTCTTTCTTATGATTAGCTAGAGTAGTTGATGATTAGATTTCACTTACACTTGGCTTTTAGATAAATCCAAGCATCTAATTACTTGTACTCTAGGGAAAAAAGATCTGTTTAGGACTTTCTTTTGGACACAATGATTATGATAGCTTATTGTTGGAAGCCAAATGGCCAAAATATTTAAGGGACCTAAGTATCTTGAAAATGTTATCTATATGTGAACTTTGGACTTTGTTCACTATATAACCAACACTAATTGGCTAAGAAAGTGGATCTAAGTAAAATTTGGAGAGCCATCCATTAAATTCTAAAGATAAAGTACATTTTGCAGTATCATGCAAAGAGTATACATTAACGGATAGAATTGACATCACCTCATAGAGATGTGGATTGATGTCAACACTATCATATTTGATTGCTTATGCAATCATGATATTTTAAGATCCAAGTCCCATTAGTAGTAGAAAAATCTAAGGAAGATTGGTTCCGATTCGAATTAGCTATTGGAACTCTTTGATTGGTTGATTATGGCAAACAGTATAAATAATCAGAAGCGCTTTTCAGTAATTGTACAATGAACTGTTAGAGAATGAAGCAACTTGTAACTTAAATAATCTATCAATCTGAAAGTATTAGTTGAAATGTGTACAGAGTTCCATTGATACAACTAATAAGATGTGAAAAAGTTTCAACTATTAACATTTAAGGTAATAAACCTTTTAACTAGAAGTAACAATTTTTTTTTTAAAAAAAAAAAAAAACTTTTTAACTAGAAGTCTTTAACAGCAAGAAAATACAGAAAACTTTTAGTAATTTTTATTTATATTTTATAATATTGGACTGAGATGACTATAGACTACTTGTTATTTCTCGTATAAACTTTCAAGTAAAAGTTAATGAATTGTTCATGTCTTGATGATTATAAAATCAGAAATACAGATTTGCATTGCATAAATTTATTCTAAATTGGGGCAATTGGGAAAAGAGAAAGAGCATTCACAATGTCCAAATATTTTTTTAACTATATATGGATACGTGAAAGTACACGGAAACAACTCTGTGTGCAGCCCAATGATTCTATATAGTTTCCAAAATTAAATATGATACAATAACCATCCTTTGCAAGCATGCAGAAGCGAACAAATCCTCCGAAAGTCCAAAGATTAAATAACTTTTTTGCATGTCCAACTTGAAATGAACAGTGATAAGCCATTAAGACAATTCCAAAACTTGAGAGACCAAAGAAAGATAAATTCCAATAATTAATATGCTCAAACTGTGGCTTGATCCCTTCCCAAGTTGGTTACATTACTGAAATCTTCATTTACTTAATTGTCATAATCAACAAAGGATTAACATTTTAAAGACATTTACGCGTATATTGAAGAGGTCCAGAATAACATTAAAGAAAGAACTTGGAACTCTTTTATAAGTCTACCTGCAGGTTAAGTGTAAGTTTAAAAAGGATAAAAAGAAGACAAATTCTTGACTGGTGGATGCTTTGTAAATTAGGAAAGAAATGCAACATTTTCTAGTGGAAACTTGGTTTGATCCTTATAAATATAGGTACTTTTATTAGTGGAGGAGAAGGTAGGGGTTGGATTGCTTCCCTTGCCAATTTGATAACATCTTTAGGAACTTAATTACTGCTTCTGCTGTCGATCCTACTTGTTTTTACAGTCTAATCTAGAGATCTAGTTTTGCAAACACATAAATAAATTTTAGACAAAAGGAGAAGAGAATAGCAGGGTAAACTACCAAAAAGTATTACAGTACATCTAATAAACCAAAAACATTGTTACTCAAATGACAGTGGAGGAGCTAATTTCAACAATATGAATCCTCACTATTTAATCAACACCAATTAGTGTAGGTAAACCACGTAAAGTTACATAATTACGTTCATAAACTCAGTAAATCATAAACAAATTACATTTAATAATCAATGTACAAGCATAAAAACAGCACAAACCACAAAAGTAAGTTAGGACAACTGAGAAAAAGCCATGCAGGTCTCTATAAGACGGCAATAGGACATCTCTAGTTGCCGGCTATTTTCTTATTTGCCAGCACAACATGTTTTTCCAATCTACAAATCTGTAAAATTCTGTCACCATTTTTTATTACAAAAAATTTTTAGAAAACAAAAATCATTACTTTATTAATAATCAAATAAAATTACAAAATCTTGCATTTTAATTTGCCATGCCCTTTAAAAGCACCAATTTTTGGAGGACTTAGTCATTCCATTGACAGTGTCCTTGTTTGAACTAGCTAGCTTCAAACAAATCTGCCATGGCGAAGCTTTCACAGCAAAAACAAAAGAACAGTTCAAACAACATAGCAAATGATACTACTACTGCAAATGGTACTGTGCTTAAGGTGAAAAGAACTCGAAAAACTATTCCTAGAGACTCTCCTCCTCAACGTAGCTCCATTTATCGAGGAGTCACCAGGTTTAATTACATATTTATCAGTTGCATCCATTTTCACACTCAAGAGTTCTTGCGGTCGTTCTTTAAGTTCATGATGTTAATTATGGAAACATTTGAAATGTTGATCATTATTGCTTCAGGCATAGATGGACAGGAAAATATGAAGCTCATCTGTGGGATAAGCATTGCTGGAATGAGTCTCAAAACAAAAAAGGAAGACAAGGTTAATTCACAATCTTAAATCTTTTTGCCATCATTTTCATCTATAAGAGTTTAACTTTTATGTATAATGACTGCGTACGTAGAATAGTTTTTAAGCTCTTAGGTCACTTGAAGGTTTAACATAACTGTGCATAAAAACATGGAATAGCTACCTAGAAAATTATAGCATAGTGCATGCGATGACTAATTAAAATACATTAATGTGTAAAGAAAATTTATTCTAACGGTTAGGATCGGGACCCGGGTTAGTGCGGAATACATAAAGCAGCGTTATAGTGACAATAACAAGGATATCGAAAGTTGATTATAACGACAACTAAAACAAATAAAGGAGGCACAAGAATTACGTGGTTCAGTCAGAATGACCTAATCCACGGGCGAAGAGGAACAGTTTTACTACACCAACAGATACAAAATAGAGAGTACAAAATTAGAGATAAAACTCTAATTAATCCCAAATACCCAAGAGAGAATAACCTCACAGTTCACTCACAAAGAGGTTCACACAAGTGTTTCCCAACACACAAACTCTCATACAAAATACTCTCTATAAAAGAATAGGAGTAGACAAAGAGAAACTCTCAATTGTTGGTGTGTTTCCAAAGAGAAGAATGACTCTCCTTTTATAGGAGATCATACTTGGCCTCCAAGCACAAACTAAAGGAAAAGGGAATTGATGAAAAAATCCTCCACCACAAAAGTAATCCTTGGGCTCCAAGTATAGTTGCTAGCCAAGTATTTCAAAATAGGCTTATGCCTATTGTATGTGATTTTCCACATCTACTTGGCTTACACAAGAAACAAAGGCCATATTACAAATCTCCACCTTGGACTTGTTTTGTTGATATAGTAAACTTGCTCCATCTTCTCCACGACATTCTCAAAACACATATATCACAAATTCGTGATATCAAAATCAGACATTTCTGATGTCGAAATTGTAGCAGCACCTGTAATAGTAGATCCCAATAAAGTATACAATGTACCAGACCTGTGTGCCGTCATAATCACACGAGCACCACGAGAAACTTTCAAAACTCCACCTTCACCTGTGTATTTACACCCAAGAGATTCTAGGGTGCCCAAAGAGATGAGATTTTTCTTCAACTCAGGAACATATCTAACATTAGTGAGAGTTCTCACTACACCATCATGCATTTTGATTCGGACTGTACCTTTGCCAATAACTCTACAAAAGGCATTGTTGCCCATCTGGACAACTCCACCTTCAACTGGATCATATGTTGAAAACAAGTCCTTGTTGGGACACATATGACTCGAACAACCGGAATCTAAAATCCACTCATTGTTAGATCTCGAAGAATTTTCAATTGCTAAAAATATAGATCCATCAATCTCATCAGTAGCTACACTGGCTTCTGCGGTGTCACTGTTTTCCTGGTGATTTTTCTTATGCTTATCTTTATTTTTCAATTTCAAGCATCCAGACTTAATGTGACCATTTTGATGACAATAATTGCACACAAAATTATTGTATTTGGACTTGGAATCAAATCTACCCTTAACAAACAAGCCTAAAGCTTGATTTTCACTACTTTCCCCTGTAATATCTCTATCTATCTGTTCTTTTGATTTCAGCATAGATCTAATTTTTCTATAAGAGATAATTTCTTTTCCATAGAGAATAGTATCTCTAAAATGTTTAAATGACTGGGGTAAAGAGCATATTAACAAAAGGGCTTGATCCTCTTCATCGATCTTAACTTCAATATTACTCAAATCCATAAGAATGGAATCAAATGTGTCAAGATGTGAGAGTATAGAAGTACCTTCATCCATACGAAGCATGTAAAGCTTCTGCTTTAAATATAATCTATTTTCCACTGTCCTCTTCATATACAGGGCCTTCAATTTTTCCCACATGCCTT
This sequence comes from Petunia secreta, assembly GCA_029990175.1. Classification (NCBI taxonomy): domain Eukaryota; kingdom Viridiplantae; phylum Streptophyta; class Magnoliopsida; order Solanales; family Solanaceae; genus Petunia; species Petunia secreta. The sequence continues at coordinate 5,394,131 of JARKIP010000068.1, forward strand.
TAGCAGTGGTTTCAGAAGCTACTTCACGCAAAACCTCATCAGAGAGATTTAATATAATACTTGATTTAGCCTTTTTATCAAGGCTAGCAAATTCCTCCTCCGTCATTTTTTCAGATTTATTCTCCTTTCCTTCCAACGCTATATCAAGACCATCCTGAATGAGGATAGCTTCCATTTTTAGTTGCCACATTGCGAAGTTTGCACTGCGATCAAATTTCTCAACATAAACCTTTGTTACCGTCATCTTGGCTACTAATAAATAACCCGATTTGATCCGGCTCTGATACCAATTTGTTAGGATCGGGACCCGGGTTAGTGCGGAATACGATAAAGCAGCGTTATAGTGACAATAACAAGGATATCGAAAGTTGATTATAACGACAACTAAAACAAATAAAGGAGGCACAAGAATTACGTGGTTCAGTCAGAATGACCTAATCCACGGGCGAAGAGGAACAGTTTTACTACACCAACAGATACAAAATAGAGAGTACAAAATTAGAGATAAAACTCTAATTAATCCCAAATACCCAAGAGAGAATAACCTCACAGTTCACTCACAAAGAGGTTCACACAAGTGTTTCCCAACACACAAACTCTCATACAAAATACTCTCTATAAAAGAATAGGAGTAGACAAAGAGAAACTCTCAATTGTTGGTGTGTTTCCAAAGAGAAGAATGACTCTCATTTTATAGGAGATCATACTTGGCCTCCAAGCACAAACTAAAGGAAAAGGGAATTGATGAAAAAATCCTCCACCACAAAAGTAATCCTTGGGCTCCAAGTATAGTTGCTAGCCAAGTATTTCAAAATAGGCTTATGCCTATTGTATGTGATTTTCCACATCTACTTGGCTTACACAAGAAACAAAGGCCATATTACACTAACAGTGTATAAAAGTTATATCCTTCATTTATGCCTTTTCGTCGAAAAATTTCTGTGCATTTCAATTAACTTCTTTCTTTGATTTTCTGATATGGGAATTCCCTGCAACCCTCATGGAACTGCAGTTTATCTTGGTACGTCCCACTCCCAAAATTATACTTATTGCTTAATGGGTGTCCTTTTATTGTAATTTACTGGTTCTGGGCAGTAACTGAATTAGTACTGAATCAATGTGAGAATTTTTGACAGGTGCTTATGATGATGAAGAAGCAGCAGCCCATGCTTATGATTTGGCTGCACTTAAGTATTGGGGAAGTGATACCATTCTTAACTTTCCGGTAACTTTCTTTAAATTCAATTCTGTTTAGCTTCCATAAGGTTTAATTTTTGAGGTTAGGTACTAGTAATATTTATCATTATTGTCTTAGTTATCAACTTATGGGAAGGAAATTAAGGAAATGGAGGGTCAGTCTAGAGAAGCATACATTGGATCTTTGAGAAGGTATAACTTCATTACAGATACATATCGAATACAGCAGTCCTTAATTAGGAAAAAAGAAAGAAAAATAATGTTTTATTCGTCATTAGATAATATGTTGTAAATCTGCAGGAAGAGCAGTGGATTTTCCAGAGGAGTTTCGAAGTATCGTGGAGTTGCAAGGTACAGGGCAACTAACATTTTCTGTTTTACTCTTAATTTGCACTATTCTTCCCCATTTAACGTCAGCACGGCTATTTTCTAGAAAGAACTATTTTTGAAGAGCCTTCGTATCTATTATTGTTCTTAATGTTCTCTAAATGAACAATGTTAACTATCTATTCTGGTGTTAATATTTTCCTATAAGAAAATGGAGTTTTTGAATTCCTAAGATCAGTGAGATTTCCATCTAGGTTTCCTTTCTTTTTTATTTATTTGAGGACCCTATTAAGCTGTCAATTTCAGTTTTTTGACTTCGTTTCCACACATAGTTTGCACTGTAAGTTCTGATCTACAAGTTCTTGAAATAATATGTTAGTTGAGCGACAACTACTACAGTTACTGCTATGTATTTTTTACATTACCACTTCATGCTTGTTATGAAAGGTATGTAACAGGTTTTAAAGTGATTTGATAGTATAATAAATCTCTATATAAACTCTTTTATAGGCATATATACATCTTCCTGTAACTTCTGTCGAGTTTAAATTTGGTGTCAATGTGCAGACATCACCATAATGGAAGATGGGAGGCTCGCATTGGAAGAGTTTTTGGCAACAAATACTTGTATCTTGGGACCTATGGTAAATCTCTCTCCACATACCATAATTATATGTATATTTTCTTTTTATTCTAAACGTTTGATAAACCATCCAATCATTCGACAAATGATACTATTAAAAGTTTTCAGCACACATGCAAAGGGGCAGAGCTAGCGTGCTGGATGGGGGTTCAGCCGAACCTGTATCTATCTTAAAAGATTTATTTATACTAATTATTAATTTAGAACCTTCTAACTTAAAAAGGACTAGAACTCTGAACCCAAGCTTGCCTCTGCCTCGGTACACATTAGTATAAAGAAAGAAGAAAAATGAACTCTACAAATTAAGCTCCTTCCCTTTGGCATTTTGTGCTAAACTCTTAGTTTAATTCTTTGTAAACATGCTTCTAATAATACCAAACAAATAAAAAAGTACTGCTGGTTTGGGAGGAGAGTACAAAGGAATCTAGTCACAATCACACAGTTGGGAGAGTCTTAACAACTCACGCCTTCCCAAATCTTCCAAAATATTTCAGTAATTTTTAGAGTGTAGAATGTCCATAAATATCTTAAAAGTCTTCCGTCATTTAAACTTTTAGATATATTTCAGACTAGTTAATGGAAAAATTATATTTTGTTTCCAGCTACACAAGAAGAGGCTGCAACTGCATATGATATGGCAGCAATTGAATATCGTGGACTAAATGCTGTGACTAATTTTGATCTTAGTCGATACATGAAATGGCTAAAGCCTAACAACAATAACAATGTCAATGAGCCAAATCCTAATTTTGATACTAACATGATCTCAACTTCAAATCATAGCATTGGATCGACCTCTACCTCTACCTCTACCTCTACCATGACTGCCACCTCAGCTTCAGCCTCCACAGCCCTTTACTCATACTGTCTACCAATGCAGTCAGCTACCACAATTCTTGATCCATCATTGTGTCAAACTCAGCCACCGTCTGCCACATCAGCGCTCGGGCTTTTACTTCAATCATCAAAGTTCAAAGAAATGATGGAAATGGCATTGGAAAATGAGTACTCTCCAGCACCAGTTGAATCAAATCCACCACAAAGTAGCTTCCCCGAGGATCTGAAAACTTACTTTGATATCCAAGATTCTGGTTGCTATGGTGACCAAGGTGAGGACCTAATCTTTAATGAGATCAACACCTTCATGCAACCAGTTATGCAGTTTGATTTTGGTGCTTAATCAAGAAAACTTGCTTCATATATTACAGTAGTAACTGATTTACATTGTACTGTGGAGATCGATCAAGGGGAATTCTTACATAGGAAGTGTTGACAAGTTGAGTTAGTCATCCAATCACGGAGTGAATAAGCTTTCCTTCATATATTGAAAAGTCTAGTTTTTTCAGTCACTGTAATTAGATGTGTGTTCATTTGGATTGGAGGCCTTGTAGACACTTCCTGTTTAAGTATTTCTAAATGTGATTCAATATAGAGGGTTACTTGTCTAGGAGAGAACTACATGTTCTTGGTTATTGAAATTGCAGGTGTTAGATACATGAATAAAAGTTTATATGAGCATTTGTTTTTTATATTTTATTCTCCACTAGAATATAATCAATGATAAATTGTTTCTTGTTATAAATTCATTTATTTGTGTGGATGACCACTACTCACCATTATTCAATTGTAACATATGGTTTACTACCCACTTTCTCCTACTTAATTCCTCCCCACTAAGTGACCACTAATTCCTTATTAAGTCACTACTTAATTCTTGTAACCTTTGGGTTGATTTGTAACCTATGTATTTGTATCCTATAAATATAGCACATTTGGCTCTATGGAAGAACACTTGAAACACTTTGAGAATAATACAAGTTCTTCCTTCTCCTCTCATATATTTTGTCTTGTTCTTGCACTACTTTACTTTAGTTTTACAACACGTTATCAGCACGAGTCTCTATTTTATTATACGATTTAGAAGAAATGAAAAGCAAATTATGATGCAATTGATAGAAGCCAACGTTCTGGTTGCTAACACAAGATAAGTTTTTTTTGTTTCTAAATTCCTTCATATTATGGTCTTTAAATTGTGGAAACCTTTCACTGACCACAACTTTTGTCTATTCTTCCATTGTTTGGTTGATTTTGTAGCTATCCTTTGACAATAATTTAAGGGTGCATGGCTAGCAACATGATATTGTAGATCAGTTCTACTCATGTTTCAAGGTAAACTGCTGGTGAGAGCAAACATGGATTATGTAGTATGGTTAATATTTTACTCTCACATGGATATGTGAAATGAAACAAATATGGTAACTTTTAAAGAATGCTTCTTTGATTTATAGTTGGGTATAAATTTTATACTTTTGGTAAGTGGAGACTGGAGAATAATGCTTATTTTTTTATGATCTTTACCCGATATATTAGTGTTATATCATTGATACATGATTATAGTACTATGTTTCAATTATGCGACGCATGAGTACCTTTAAGTATTGTACTTCAAATCGCATCATATGTTGATGGCATAATGATGATTGAGGCAAATTAAAATATTATCAAAAAGACAAGGTATTTTTGATAAAAATCATGAAGCCCGTCCACTAAAAGGGCTCCATTCATAGAGGTGAATGTGGGAGCAATATATGCTCCATTCCCTAAGATGAATGTGGGAGCAAGACAAGCTCCATTCCATAAGGTGAATGTGGGAGCACAACATAATGCTCCATTCTCAGATGTGAATGTAGTAGCAATACATAATATGCCTGAAAGAAGGAAAAATATCTGTATGTCTGAAAGAAGACACAATATTTTATTTCTGAAAGAAGGCAAATAATTTTATGTCTAAAAGACGATAAAATAAGTACCATGATAGAAACCATGGATGTGGACGTGGCAAGGGATGAAAAAATTAGTCATCATTGTGAAATAAATAAGAGAACAATAAAGGTTCTCAAAAAGTAACCGTTCAAATGGTAAATATAATAATGCCTTCAATGTATCATATGAGCATGAGGCAAGTCCAGATGATTATGGTCCATTCCTTGCAGTGAATGGGACAATTCAAAAAAAAAAAATTATGAATATATACCCGTTCACCGAAATGAATGTGGCAATATGTAATAAAATATCAAAACTCGCCTCCAGAAGAGGTTCGAGAAAGATGAATATGGACGTGCCCATGCGTGGTTGACAAAGTACCACAACTCACCTCTAGAAAAGGTTCGACTATAATAATTATATTATTTATTGTGGCATAAATGGTCATTGCTCTCATACAGAATGTATGCCATAATTATGTATTATTATGAATTACATAAGAGCAAGTGAAGCAAGAAATTGATCTTACCTATAATGATTTTACCATGAGAAAAATAATATGATTTTCTCTTGAAAGGAGATATTCACCATATGGTTGGTGTAATAAAATATATGGTAGTACAAAGCTATTTGAGTGCTCCGGAAGAGCCAAAATATTACTACCTAGAGGAATGAGATTGATAAAATATTTATTGTAGTATGTCTCGAAAGAAACTTGTTAAGTTTCAAATACATTTGCCAAAAAGGCTAAGAGACTAAATTTGATGGAAAGATATGAATATCTTTATATTACTACAAGAATGTCGGGTGAGATATATGTGCTTGAAAAGCTCCCCGCCTCTTCCTCGAGTATGTACTACTCAAAATATAAGCGTGGTAAAATTATATGTACATGCCACAATAAACTTTTAGTTTATTATTACAATGCCCATGCTATAGTAAATTTCTGGCTTACTAGATGAATAAATTTATAAGTTGGCATGACCGGTTTGACCATTCCGGTTCAAATATGATGCACAAAGTATATAAATGAGAATCGCATGGGTATATACTGAAGAATCAGGATTCTTCCAGAATTCTTTTTGTGCTGTTTGTTCTCAAGATAAATAAATTATTCGACCAACTAAATTTGGGATCAGGATCCCCACACTTCTGGAATGTATAAAAGGTGAATATGGGCCCGTTCACCTGCCATGTGGACCATATAATTATTATAAATAGATGTATCTATGATAAGGTCACATGTGCGTTTTACTACAAACCCGCAATGGTACTTGCGAGGTTAAGTATTTGCTTAAATAAATCTTATTATGAACATATTTCCAGATTATGCAATCAAGATAAGTTATCTTGATAATGTTGGCAAGCAAGTTTAGCAGATTCATATATTGAAAGCCTCCAATTGCTAAACCATGCATATGAGAACAGTGCTACCTAAATCAGGTATGAGATATGGTATATCCATAAAGCAGCACTTGTGCACGACATGCCACAAAATGAATTCCCCTGATAATTGGTTCAGGGTCAGGAACCAAATATTTTCCATCTAATAATTATAATGTGCGGTATATTATCAATTACTCCACCGCAACGCACAAAGATGAATCCCATATAAGGTTGGGAACGAATGTTAGTTTGGGTAACATTAGAGGGAGAAATTAAAGCAGCTGAGGAATAAATAAAGTAAAGTATCATTTGATTATGACCCTCATATAAAGATAACGCAAGTCACTGCCAGACGCATTACTGACCCAAAGAAAAATATTATATTCTAGCTGCTAATACTCCTGATGTCCTGGTGAGACAATCTATTTATGTAAATGAGTCTAAGGCACGCCTGAAGCGTGGTAGACCGTTCGGTTACAAAGGTAAAAGTCCTTGAAAAAGGAAAGGAGCAAATATTTGAGATGGTCAAATAAGGAGGCGAGGCTCTAGACGAGTCCACGACATAACACTTCATAAAACCTCCTTAGGAGAGGTTCAGGTACCTAAAAATTTATGAATGTGAAGAGATCTCAATATATTATGTCGGATTGGAAACCGAGATATGAAATTATCGTCGACGATATCTTACATATATTATAAAGCTCAATATTATATGATTATGAGGATCGTGAGCTTAAGTCTGTTTGGAATACCGACATGAAATTATTGGCCAAAAATAGCAAAATGCATTCAAACAAAAATTGGCTTCACTCGAGTGATGTGATGTTTTTGGATCTATAGTCCGAACACCTGAAGGTGCAAAGCCAGTGGTGTACAAAGATATTTTTGTGCAAAAATATTGATAATAATAATTCGTTAAATATAAAGTACGACTTGAGGCACAAAGATCTGACATTGATTATATGGAGCTATATTCTCCTTTTGGTGGATGTAATCACCTTCAGGCATGTTGTATGTCTGGCAGTGCATGAAAGACTTGATATGCATATGAATGTTGCAACAGCCTTTTATATGGTTTATTGAGCAACAATATATTTATCCTTGAAGGATTCAAAATCCTTGAAGCATGTAAAGGTTCCCGGGAAACCTATTCAAGCTTCATAAATATTTATACGGATTAAAACAATCTGGCCACATATGGTAAAATTCCATTTACGAGCTTCTTGATATTGAAATATTATATTTTAATGCAATTGGTGCGTTAAAGTATCTTACCAAATATACTCCACTGGTTATAACTTTTGTTATAAGCTTATTGGTAAGATTCAGTTCTTCCTCATTGCGAAGATATCAGAAGAATACATGGTATCTACTTGATCCACAAAGCCCGATATCAACTTGGTATTTATTTGTTGTTGTAGAATACCTATATTGTGGTATTTTATAAAATCAATTGTTGCTGCTACATCTTCAATTTATGAAGAGATAATAGCCATGCTTGAAGCTATGCGACAATATTGGTGATTGAGATCAAGAACTCAACATATTCAGCAACAATGCGTGGTATTTCTTTGAAGATGAGGATCCCAGTAATATTATACGAAATATTGCATGGATAGTTAGCTAAAAGGAAGATACAACTGAGGAGACAAATATTCAACAAGATTCCTTTTCAGTCGTGATCTTCAAAAGAATGATGAAGTTAATGCTGAAGAATTCACTCCAGTGATAGTTTGGCGGATCTGTCTACTAAGTCATTGCCAATCTCAATATTTGAGAAGCTGATGTACAAGATTGGAATGTGTCGTCTTGAAGATATTGAATGATGTTTTCATCAGGGGGAGTAAATTACGCGTTGCACTCTTTTTCCCTTAACAAGGTTTTATCCCACTTGGGTTTTACTTGTAAGGTTTTTAATGAGGCAGCTCTAAAGATGTACTACAGGATGTGTGTACTCTTTTTCCTTCACTAGGCTTTTTCCCACCGGGTTTTTCCTAGTAAGGTTTTAACAAGGCACATTACCTTCCAAATGGTCATCCAAGGGGAGTGTTATAAATTCATTTATTTGTGTGGATGGCCACTACTCACCATTATTCAATTGTAACATATGGTTTACTACCCCACTTTCTCCTACTTAATTCCTCCCCACTAAGTGACCACTAATTCCTTATTAAGTCACTACTTAATTCTTGTAACCTTTGGGTTGATTTGTAACCTATGTATTTGTATCCTATAAATAGAGCACATTTGACTATATGGAAGAACACTTGAAACACTTTTAGAATAATACAAGTTCTTCCTTCTCCTCTCATATATTTTGTCTTGTTCTTGCACTATTTTACTTTAGTTTTACAACATTTCTTTCTCATTTCATGTATTCTATTCTATTTTACTCGTATACTTGAGTTACTTTAGAAAATTTTGCATATTCTCTACCAAGAGCATCATGATAGCTAAAGCACCTTCTGGAGGTTATGTTAGAATAGTATTCTCAAATTAAGACTCTGGTTGGTCAAATTTCTAAAAATATTACTTATTTAATAAGCACTTTTATCTATACATCTAGCTTTTTATTGAAGTACTTTTGGCGAGAACAGTTTATGTTAGAAGTTTTTTCTTTAATTTTACTAGCAATTTGTGTTTGATATATTTTTTCAAAAAGTACTTTTAAGTATCAAATTATAAAAAAAAAAAATTATAATATGATGTTTCATTTTGCGATTAATATCCTGAATAGAGAAATTATTTAAAATTATGAGAGACTTCATTTAAGCTTTTATTTCAATCTAGTTAAAATTTAAGACATTAATAAAAATATAACATATGTTTTTAGTTAAACCAAAAGAGTGAAGACGAGATGAGAATAATATTTTTTAAATTTGAGAGAGAGATGAATTAAATCAAAGAAAGAGAGTCTGGTTAAACTTCATTTGGAAAAATCTGAGAGAAAATGCATTTGGCTTCCTGGAAGGTTGACTACTTGACTAGACGTGCTATAATTAAGTGTAAAGAACTCTGAGATGGTCTTTATTTCTAGGCCTTCCAATATATAAATGCATTTCGTCATAATACGGATATAGCTCATCTTGCATAGTAACAGTACGCTTCTGTAAGAGTCAATTTAAACTATTGCCTATTGGTGCACCAAAATATGGACTAAACACATTCATTTAAGGTCGGTTTGAAAAGCCACCTCTTAATTAAATTTTGGTGTAATTATATTATTAGGGTAGTAATTACACAGCTTAGTAATTACACAGTAGAATAATTACGAAGTCCTATTTGTCTGCCGTAGTGTAATTACAAGTGTACCATTTGGTTGCACAAATGTAATTACACAATTAGATCTTTTTATTAATATATATTTTTCATAATACTAATATTTTAATTTAATTTAATTATAAAAATTAAAAGTATACATTTTGTAATATCATGGACGCATTTGTAAAAAAGTTAATATTTATAACTATAATTCCATAACATTTTTCAAATATTTGACAAAAAGATATTCTATCAAGTATAATTGAAAAATGAACAACATGCAATGTGAAATATCAAGTCAATACTGCTAAAACAAATAAATTAAAACCACGAAAACTATAACGTAATCAAAATCCACTTTTTGTTAAAACAAAATAATACTACGAAAAATAAATTTTAACATAACTTAAGCAAATAAAACCAAAAGAATAGGAAAACATCAGGGTATAACCTCTTTCAACAACGAAATTATACTTTAATGACATCACCCGTTATATATCAAGTTTGTTCATGAATCATTTTTTCTAATATTAGAAGGTGTGGTTTCAAAACTATAATAACCCAGTTGTGCAAAACAAAGAAAATAAATAAAGAAGAAATAAAAAAACTACGAACAATTACATGGAATTATTAAAAGTAGAGGTTGGAAAGTAACAAGAAAGAAAATGAAAGATAAATAATAAAAATATATATTTTAAAAAACAACTAAAATAAAAAATAAAAGAAAAGAAATTAAAATAATAGAGATAATATAATACAGTAATAAATAATTTAAAAGAAAAGAAGTTAAAGTAAAAATAAAAAGAAAGAAACAAAAAGTTGTCATGTAATTACATGGTGTAGTTACACCTAATTCTCACCCTCCCAATTACACTCAATTCCCTTCTGTCTTGGGAATTACGTTGCCCTTGGTAATTACGTGGCCAAACAAACAGATCAAACTGTATGATCACACCCAATTCCAATTCCCATGTGGCTTTCCAAACATGGCCTTAGTTTTATTGAACCAGTAAAGGTAGAGTAAAAAATCAGCATACATGCATCTAACGAGTTGACAGCTAAATTCCACACCCATTTCATTTATATTCTTGATCATATGAAAGCATTCTTCAGAATTAAATTCACACACACACATTTATCACAAAGAAAAGAACCACTCATGGCTAAATAAATTCACAACTAAAGCAGTATAAAAAAAAATAGTGCTAACATTTATTGGGTAGCAAAAGGAGGACATGGTGAAGAGATAAACAAGAAATTAATAATAAGAAGCTCTGTTATAAGATCTCCTAGTGCCATGGATACACATACTTTGGAGAATACTGTGCATGGGTCGTGCAATTTAATGGCAATCCTCTCTGATCACCTTGTATTTTAGTAGATGACCGAAAATTGATCCTCACATCTCCACAAGAAACAAGCATAATGTTCGCACTAATATTGGCTTTTACCTGCACCGTGAATATTCCATATCCACTTGTGATCATCACATTATCAATATCCCTTATGTTGACAGGGAAATTACCAAAAGTCGCTTGTATGGATGTACGATCTTCTTTCTCTAGATGATAAAGGCCTAATGTATTCACCCAAATAATTTCTCCCTTGTACGAAATCAAAACCTCTGCGTTCCTATACTCAACTCGACGACTAGCAGGATTTTCAACCATAAAATCGATAGTCAAGTCTTTAGCAGACAGGGAACTAGGAAATGTCGTTGAGGAAATATCGATATAAGAAGCTGTGACTGCTTCAATAGAAAATATGGGAAGAGACTCGAGAAGAGAGTCGATAGAGCTTTTATAAGAAGTAATTACTCCAAATATAGCCACACTAGCGGAGAGACTTAGAAATAATATAATTATACCAGTAAAACTTACATGTTTCTTTGAACGCGAAATGTGGCTATTACGCTTTTGTTTAGGGGTTAATAGTGGTGGTTCTGGTACTTTACTCATTCTAATTTACGGATGGTATTGCTAGGGATGGTTAATGAGAGGTTTAAGAGGGAGTGTGTGTATATTAAGAGTAGAATCCTTAATTCTTACGGTTCTATACTTTAGCTAAAGAATAGGTCAATGACCAACTCGCTCAACTCTCTTAAGCTGTAACAGTAAATTATTTTGTAACTTAATATCTTATAGTATAAAGTAAGTGTATCTTTTAAACAATACGGAGATCGTTTTAATGTCTATTCCTTCAGAGTACAAATGCACATTTGCAATACAGTGAGCTAAAATCTTCCAAGCTGTAAACAAGTACTAGCTGTTAAACTTAAGAAAACAGAGAATTTTGAGGGCTTTGATATAAAGAGTTATCTGTGCCTTTAATGATTTTTTTTAAGCTTCTGCAATTTGTTGCTTGGTTTGTGTCAGAATTCCTTCAGAATTTTACAAAGTCAAATGAAAATAAATTTACTGGCGACAAAATCAGGTTCATGTTTCACTAGCATAGAGCTCATCTTGCACAATAGCACACAGTAAGCTTGTGTAAGATCAGTCAGTTTGAACCAATGTATATAGATTGAGAAAAAATGAGCATACATGCATCTTATGAGTTAACAAATTAATTAAATTGCACACACAAAGACAAATAATGAATAAAACTTATACAAAAAGAATGATAAACACTACGGTAATGTAGTCTAGAATAAATCAGACAGCTTGCTGGACAAGTTGTACTGCAATTGGACTCCTCACAAAGCGTCGAGCAGAGGTCCAGTTCAAGTATCCATGGACAGTAGAACTATTGCTGGAGCCATTGGTTGATCGACTAAAAGTAACGCTGTAACTAATCTTCTGATTGAGCTCTGAAAAGTTGAGTTCTGTGGGCTCAACTATCACGTTCACACCAGGCGGTGAAATGATATCCACTGTGTACGATGAGTTAGCCTCGCCAACATTGGTTGCTGTCCTTGTATATGTTTGATTGGTTGAACCAAGTATGATGGAGAATGAAGGATAATTTAGTTGTGCCTCAGAAATGCTTGTAACTTCTGAGCAATTCACCTTATGCTGAAGAAGTACGCCAACTTGCCGATTTGTGTAATTTAAACCACACAAATAAGGCATGTAGTCTTCGGATTGAATGTCGTAAACAAATCCTGGATCATTTGCTCGTGATGGATTGACATGGCCTGCACCAATAGCAAAGATACTAGCAGCAACGTGTCTTTCATCCTGGATAGGATTGTTTCCAAGGTTGACAACATCCGCAGTGGTCATAATTGCTGATTTGATGGCTGCTGGTGACCAACTCGGATGTGCACTTTTGAGCAATGCTGCCACTCCACTAAGATGAGGACAAGACATTGAGGTGCCTGAAATTATGTTAAATGTGGAGTTGGTGTTTGTGTTATTCTCCACCGAAGTAGGCCAAGCAGCAAGAATGTTAACACCAGGACCAATGATATCAGGTTTCAAAATGCCAGGACTTTCCCTGCTTGGTCCTCTAGAAGAGAAATATGCAACCACTGGAGTATTCTTGTCTCCTATGATAGTTCCCTTGAACTGGATTATAGCAACGGGATTTGATGTCGAATTTATGTAATTTAGGATTTTCTGTCCATCTGTGAATGTGACATCTGTGGCGGGAAGGACATGAGCATCAGCTGATGTTTCGAAGCCTTGTCGTTCTACATTCATGATAATCATGGCAGCACCTCCAGCATCTTTCACAGCTTGTCCTTGCTCAACCGTGGTTAGACCTCCACCAACCATACAGAGCACAATTTTTCCTTTTACATCAGTGTTGTTTAGTGATCTTGCACTGCAAAATTGGGACCTGAAATCACTTGCATTCCAACCAGCATAAACAAGAGGCAACATTGTTGAAGGGAAGTCATTAGGCTGAAAGGCAGATTCACCATCAAATTCCTCTTTGTTTCCTAGCACAGCAGTAGCCTTAAGTTTCCTATCGATAGTGCTAGCACCCACTGTAAGTATCCATGGCGCCTCATTTGATAAAGAGCGATTGAATGGACCGTTATTTCCTGCTGAACAACTAACAAAGATGCCCTTCTCCATTGCACTGTATGCACCAAGTGCAACAGAGTCTTCATAGAAAGGAAGGGAAAATGAACCAAGAGAAAGGGAGAGGATATCAACCCCGTCTTCAATAGCAGCATCCATGGCAGCTAAAATGTCAGCGTCCGGACAACCTAGACCATCAAAACAAACTTTGTATATGGCTAGATGAGCAAGAGGCGCGACACCAACTGCAGTGCCATTAGCATTTCCATACACATTCGCCCCTTTCACGAAGCTTCCAGCAGCTGTGCTAGCAGTATGTGTACCATGACCATTATCATCATCCGGGACTCCCCCAGAGCGAAATATTCTAGCCCCAATTAGCTTGTTGTTACAAGCAGTAACATTGAATTCACACTTCCCCTTCCATTTTGCAGGAGGAGGAGGCATCCCTTCATCACTAAATGAAGGATGACTAGGCAAAATCCCCGTGTCCAAAACTCCAATGATGACACCTTTCCCGTAGTTTGAATCCCTCCAAACTCCCAAGTTTTGTTGCAACCCAAGAAAATTCATACTATGAGTAGTATGCAGAGGCAAGACTCGTTGAGGCCGAGCTGAGATAAACCCTGGCTTCTTCTCCATTTCTTTCACTTCATCTTGTGTTAATGTAGCAGCAAAACCTTTCATCACATTGTGATAGGAATAAACCATCCTTGGCTCATCTTCGAAGCTTGCTGTGGTCTTAGGCAGAAATGAGCTGTACCAACTATCTATATCAAGTGTCTGAGATGATATTCGGACATCAGGAGGAGGCTCAACTTGAACTATATAAGTCTCAACATGATCATTTGCCATTGTTGCGCATGAAAAATAGCAAAGAATGCTAAGGAGAAAAAGAGTTTTGAAGTATACCATGGTGTGATAATGAGCTAATAATGCAACAATCCTTGGCTTATTCTCTTGATATGTTAAAAGCCTTAAAGGTAAGTACAGAATCTTGTAATTTGGCTAGCTAGAGAATTATTTGGTGAAGATTGGATACTTTGAGGTGGTATATTTATAATGATCGCTGGATTGGGTTTAGTCTAAGTGTTTTTTGACGCTTTCAGTTATAAAACCACAAGTTATTGAAAATTTCAGTGAGACATGTTCAAAAGAGTTTTAAAGAGTCACTTACGCGATAAACCAAAATCATGAAGAAGAATTAATTAACTGATCAATTGCATACTATCAACATAAAAATACATAAAAGGAGAAAAGTGAGGCTAATTATAAAAGAAAATACTATACTATTCTTCAAAGACATGTTCATGTAGCTGTTGAGACTTAGTACAATAATTGATGTTTTTCAAGAATTTGACTTGTGTGAAATTAGACTTGGCCTATAACTTAAAAGGTGACAAATTTTACATCCAAATACTCGGTTCTTAGTTCTGACTTTTATTAATTTGAACTTACACAAACCGCTAACTCACTCATTTTTGACTTGGTTAACTCTCACGTTCAAAGGAGGGAAATGAGTCAACTAATTTCCTTCTTAATTAATTTGATGCGTATAATAATACTAGTAGAATTATTTTGGATACCGAAAAATACCTCTCTTAAAACAAATGTCTATCAAAGAAACTACCGGTGGAGTTTGAATTAAAAATTATTTTATAGTTTTTGAATTTTTGGTCCGTTCTAATTTTTGAATAAAATATTGCATAAGGCGTTATTCAGGAATGCGTTTATACTAGGGGTGTCAATGGTTTTATCAAAACCGACATAACCATACCGAACCAAACCGTACCGACCCGAATTTTAGGTTCTTTAAAATAAAACCGTAGGTTCTTATGCAAAGTCATAACCGTACCGATTATTAGGTTAGGTATTTTATTTTATAAAAAAAAAAACCAAAAAAATGTATACGCATAAAATATACTTTATATATGAAACTTATATGTATAACTATATATAATTTAATTGATTCTAAAATCAACAAAGTAGATATTTTTTAATTATTAATCCTTGGGGTAAAATTAGTAATACAAAGCATCCCAACCTACTTAATTATTATATTACTACTACTAAAAGTTGAAACTAGCATGTTTCAATATTGTATTGCTTTCGCCATTTTAAACTCTAAATTTCTTATAATCCAGTTCCTGCTGTAGTGACCAACACTTATTGTAGAAGGTCTTCACGGACCATATTTGCATTAATCTTGTAAATTTTATCCACCGGTGAAGGTTTAATCTCTTATTAAATTTATGTCGACTTATGTTTATTTTGAACTTTGATTTAGTATAGAACAATACATCATAATCAAATACCTTATTAAAAATTAAACGAACACAAGTTTAACGGTCAAAATAATGTAAATAATTGTCTAGCTTTTTGTTTATTTATTCTTGCTCACTATTTCATAATGTTATCTAGAGACTAGGTATTGTAAAGGGTTTCATTGTCGCATATTGTAATGAATCATTTTAAGCACACTCCACCAAATATTCAATTGATTGTGATATCATTGTTATCTCTAATACTATTTGGTACTCTAGAAAGATGATTTTATATTTTAATTTAATCATTAGAACCGTATGAATTTTGCAATGAAAGCAATACTTGTTTTTTAATGTTTTCTTATACGAGAAAAATAGTAGTTTTAGTCAATAATTTTTTTAGTTTTAAAAAAATCAAAAATTAATCGAACCGTACCGAAACCAAAGAGAAACCGACATGGTTGGGACGGTTTCGAAAATTTAAATTTTGGTTATACATTCTAGAATAACCGAAAAATTGGTATGGTACAAAATTTTCGAAATAACCGACCGAACCGAACCATTGACATCCTAGTTTATACTAGTTATGTAAACTTTTGAAAAATTTGTATTATTTTGATAAATTAGGGTAAAAAGTAGCTTAGTACGGTCAAAACTTCCATCCTTTCTCGCTTGGGCTCAAGCTCCTCCACACGTGAAATTTAGGTTAGGTGACCATATTTTATAGCTCCAAACAGTGTATGACTTTCTCCTTGGAGTTATGATTTCTTTCCTAGAGTTAAAACTTAAAAGTTAGAGGATCTTTTCTTCATCTCAATTATCTTAATGCACAAGTTAATTAAAAGGTACTCCAATTGATCTAGTTCCATAAGAACTACGTGATGGCAAAAAAAGAGGGTTAAAGAAAAAAGATCCATTCACCTACAAATTTAGAAGAAAGGGAGATCAAGAAATTCGCAAGTAAAGCAACAAAAATAATACTACTAGCATTCTCCCAAAAAAAGTAAAGAAAATAAACATTCATGTCTAGCAGCAGGACACCATAAAGGTAATTAACAAGAAACTAAAGTATAAAAGAACCACTAAAAATAACAACTTGTAGAGAAAACGATGTGGAATGTAAATTATGACGATTTTATGAGTGACATCTCCAATCAGCTGCATATTCATTTTTATTGGCAATGTATTGGCGATCCCATATCACCTGGTAATACTCTAGTAGGCGAGGAAAAATTGAACTCCACGTCTCCACAAGAAAGATCAAAAGTATTCGAATTATATTTGCCTTTTACTCCCACTGTGAATACTCCATATCCACATGTGATCATGGCACTTTCAATTTCCCTTATCTTGACAGGAACATTAGCAAAAGGCACCCGTATGGATGTACGACCTCCTCCTTCTTGATGATAAAGGCCTAATGTGTTCACCCAAATAATATCTCCCTTATGAGAAAGCATAACTTCTACGTTGTTGTATTCAATTTCAATGCTAGCAACAGGATTCTCGACGACGAAATCGATAGCCAAATCTTGAGCAGCAAGGAAGGTATTACCACATGTTGTCCAGGAAATATTGATATAAGAAGCTGTGATTGCTTCAATAGAAAATCTGGGACTTCTAGCGCTAATGGATTGGTAATACATAATCGCTGTAAATGCAAAAAAGATCAGCATAAAGGCAACTAAAATTGCTCTAAGAACAAAGACAGTATCGATATCTTCCTCGGAGCTGGTTGGTTCATTTTTCTTTAAAAGGTTTTCTTGTTCTGGCCGTACCACACTCATTATGATTCACGATTCCCTGGTTAGTTAGGGCGCTGAGAATGAGACCTAAAACATCATCAGGAGGTATAAATATAGTATAAGTTATAGTAAGACTCGAATCCTTAATGGTTAAGGATTTGTAATTTAGGTAGTGCTAGTACTAATATTTCGGATTTTTTGTTTATTACCGAGTTGGAGATTATGCTTTTTCCAATCTTAGAAAATACGCATCAATTAAAATCTTGTTATTCAATTCTCCCCAGGGAAATTATTATTTATAGACTATAGTAGTACATTTCAGTTTGGATTTAAGATTTGCGAGTGTACACAGTTTTACACAAAGGTTTTTTACACTTATTTATAATTTACCCTTTTTATGACAAGAAAAAAATCAACAGTATTAATATTACAAATATATAAAAAATATATATTCAAATTGGTACAAACAACTAAAACAGAAAAATCTTATCCTCCAGACCTCCACCTTATCCCCATTGTCGATGCGGAAAACAGAACAGAAACACAGAAATATTGTAGAAATAGGCAAAACCAATGCAGAAAATAGTACAGAAATTGTGTAAAAATTCTGCAGTGCGCATAAAAGTGCAGAAATATTGCATAAACAGTATAAAAACTATTTATGAATAAAACTTGCTCGTTATAGGTAAAATAGATAAATTTGTAGGGGGTCACAAGCAATAAAATAATTACGAAGAATAATGTAATAAAGCAAGAGAATAAGAGTTGAATTCCTTGAACAATAGATGATTCACAGTAGAATTAATGTCGGTCCTTGAATACAATGACCAAGAGGGGTATTTATAGGCTTAGCTTTACCTCAAACCTAACTAAGGTATAATACTAACATTATAGACATTAGGCATGTTACAAGAGTTGGCTATACAAAGTAAAACCTAACTTGAAGACTAATATTCTCAAGGCGACAGGGTATGTGCCCTTAGGTCCTAGGCTCGTGCTTGATGAGTAGTCGTAGCTTATGGAGCAGGCGTATATCATCGGCGTTTGTTAACTTTTAAATTAAGTTTAGCCTTCACCAGTTGGACTTGTATCCTCATAATTATAATTGGCGTATTTTTACCCACATAATCAATCCCCTCACTTGTTGAGTGTTGTTGTATGCAGTCAAAAAATGAAAGAAGTGTGAAAGGAGATGTAAAGGCCCAATCAGGCGCAGTTCACGGCCCTAGCATTTCATCTGTGGTGCTTTTTCGATAGTACTCAAGTACATCTACATGTGATCTTTTGATTGGCAATTCATGCTCACGTTATCCAAATGCTATAGTTTCTCTATCGTATCCCATCATTAAGGTGATATCCCATGTTTGTCATAATCATCACGATCTCACGTCTCCTAATCAATACATTTGTCTTTCAAAGTTACCTTGTATTGTATATATGCATCATCACTTCCAATCTTCACAATCGTCTTTTCATCATCCTCCCATTTGAACTTACTGCAAGTGTTATAGCTCATTTTTTTCGAAATTTCTTTTCTTATAATGGCTAATACCCCAAACTTTCTGCCAAATGACTTCAGGGCTCAAGATTATATTTCATTGAACACTAATTTTAATAATGATGGCAAGTTGCTAGTGCTGACCAAAAAGCACAAACAGGGGAATACTAGTAACTAACCATTGAAGCTTACCCATTCGTCATTTAAGTTGGAGATCTTTAACGTGTTAGACTCGATTGCGGCTGGGGTCCGGACGTAGAGATCGTCATCCTGACCATAGAAGAAAGGATATCTACCCATCAAGAAGGTTAATCCTTCGTCCACATGTATTATTTTACCATTGGACTTGGGCTTCCAGTACACCCGATCGTCGAGGACATGTGTCGCCAATACAACACCTGACTGGGCCAAGTTGGTCCTTTGTATGATTTTCCTTTGTATGGTTTTTGATTGTTATCCTGGAACACCTAGTCTACAAGACCGATCTCGAATTACTTTCTGACATCTTCATGCTTTCTACTCTCTCGACTGATTAAGTCGGGTATGCTGAAGTTCAAGAGACGAGGCACGAAAGTCATTGTCTCCAATTGTGAGGACGCTAATGACCGCGCCCTTATGTGGCCTTTTTCACCTCCACACTAGTTTCATATGTTCCCTTTCCCAAAGCTTTCAACAGGAAACGTAAGTTGTCATTTGAACTACATCAACAACAACATACCCAGTGTAATTCCATAAGTAGGTTCTAGGAAGGGTGAGATGTTTGCAGACCTTACCTTACCAAGATGGAAACGTTGTTTTCGATAGACCCTCCGCTCCAGGAGAAAAAGTAGAAATTCAATTATGGTTTTTGAAATGTGGCTCTCAAATCCTTTGTAAGAAACTATTACCTCAACGTGCCTTTTGGTACTCGAAACCCTACAAGCACTTTGACGATTTTCTTTTCTCAAATTGATTATACCATGTTAATTTTGAGGCTGTAATGTCTTGTCATGGGCTTTGTATCTTAAGGAGCATTTAGAGCGCAAAAACAATTGAAATTAGAGTTTGAAACTATATGCACTAATAATATAATTTTTTTTAGTTATTATGTCACAGTTACAGTAATAGTGATGGAATTTATCCTCTTAAAATTAATCATCTAATATTTTATTATTTTTTAACCACCTAAAATTATTACTCCTATTGAATAAATTTTCACAAAGTTCTACTTAATAATGTTACTCCATTCGGTACATTTTATTTGATCACTTTTCCTTTTTAAAAGTCAAATAATGTAAACTTTGACCAATATTTTGAGATATATTTCTTCACCATATTAATATGACAAGAATTGCAACTTGTAGTACTTTTCGTGTAGTTTTTTAATATCTAAATTATAATTTTAAAATATTGACTAAATCTGGTTCAATTTGAATCCAAAAATTGGTCAACTTGACTCTCGAATTATAAAAAACATCAAATAAAGTGGACCGGAAGGAGTAATTGATTTTCACCCACGAACTTATAATCTTCTAATGTCAATAGCTTATTAATGCACAAGTTAATTAAAGAATGGTGCTCCTACTCAATCTCTGTAAGTGTATCGAGAAGATGGCAAAAATAAAAAATAAAAAATAAAAGAAAAAATAACAGTCAGTGACCATCTAACCTTCACCATATATTTTTTTTAGCCCCCAATCCTAAATAAATATTTAACTCAACCAATAAGTTTTTACAGCCACTAGGATTTTTTTTTTGGTCTTCTCCTTCTTCTTCCTCTATTTCTAAGGTTTTTGGCCATCGACGCCCACCCACACCCCGTAAGCCAAATCCCTCCACCAGTCCTCTCTCCTGCTTACGATAGAAGAATTCCTCCGCTACTGCTATTGCTCCTCCGCCGCAACTCCTCCTCCTTCGCTGATGATGCTTGACCTCCGTGCTGCTTCACTCCAGCAAGCTGTTGTAGCAGATCTGCTGCTGCTCCGGTGAAGTCAAGCTTTGCTCCAGAGTTGTTTCCTCTTCTTTTTTTTTTTTTCTTTTTTTCTTTGTGGATAAATGGATGTATACAACTAAAAAAAAAAAGTGTGTGTATACATTATGTATACTCAATAAATCTGACTGTATATCCGAAATTTTTTGGTGTAAACATTGTGTATACATATATGAGGATACCATTTGTATACCTATGTTATCGTTTGTACCGATCGTGTATTCATTTTTGTATATACTAACTATAAAAAGTAAGGATTAATCAAAAGTAAGGGGACAGTTAAATGATTATTTTGGTAATTCTCTCAAAAGAAATGATTCATTCGTGACTACAAAAGGAAAGGAGATTAAGAGCTTCATACAGAGCCAAGGGAACCACAAGGCTCTGCTCCCTTTTGAACTTCTTGTTCACATTGATTTGCAAATACACTATCTTTTGAACTTCTTGTTCACATTGATTTGTACGAGGATCTAAATGAGATAGTGTTAATACATTACATTCAATATCTTTTTCCAGTTGCTTATTCTCTCCCCCTAATGTTGGGAAAACTGATTCGTCAAAATGACAATCAGCAAACCTTGCGGTGAATAAATCTCCAGTCATGGGCTCAAGATATTTAATAATAGACGGAGATTCATACCCAATATATATCTCCAACCTTCTTTGGAGTCCCATCTTTGTGCGTTGTGGTGGAGCAATTGGCACATATACCGCACATCCAAAAATTCTAAGATGGGAAATATTTGGCTCCTGACCAAAAGCCAATTGTAGTGGGGAGAATTTATGATAACTTGTCGGCCTAATCCGAACAAGAGCTGCCGCATGCAAAATAGCATGACCCCATACTGAAATAGGTAGTTTAGTTCTCATAAGCATTGGTCTAGCCATTAATTGGAGGCTTTTGATAAATGATTCTGCTAGACCATTTTGAGTATGAACATGAGCAACTGCATGTTCAACTATAATCCCAGTTGACATACGATAATCATTAAATGCTTGAGATGTAAACTCACCAGCATTATCAAGACGAATTGTCTTAATAGCATAATCTGGAAATTGTGCTCTCAATCTTATTATTTGAGCAAGCAACCTCGCAAATGACATATTGCGGGTGGATAATAAGCACACATGTGACCATCTTGTAGATGCATCTATTAAAATCATAAAATATCTGAATGGTCCACATGGTGGGTGTATGGGCCCACATATATCACCCTGTATACATTCTAGAAATGCAGGGATCCTGATCCCAACTTTAGATGCTCTAGTAATTAGCTTTCCTTGAGAACAAGCAGCACAAGAGAATTCTTTAAACTGAAGAATCTTTTGGTTCTTCAATGTATGCCCATTTGAATTCTCAATTATATTGCGCATCATATTATAACCGGGATGGTCCAACCGGTCATGCCAAATAATAAAATCATTTGATTCAGTAAACCCTTTGTTTACTATGGCATGAGATTCAATTGTACCAATGTTTGTGTAGTACAAACCAGAGGAAAGAGCGGGGAGTTTTTCAAGAACATATTTCTCACCCGACTTTATTGTAGTAATATAAAAATATTCAATCTTTCCATCAGTTTTAGTCTCAATATGATAGCCATTTTGGCGAATATCCCTGAAACTTAACAAGTTTCTTTGAGACTTACTACAATACATGGCTTCATCAATAGCCAAACTTGTTCCTCCAAGTAATAATAAATTAGCTTTGCCATAACCTTCAACCAACTTTGTACTACCACATATTATACTAATATTGGACTCTTTATTAATCAAATAAGAAAAATATTTCTTATCCTTTAAAATTGTATGCGTTGTAGCACTATCCAAGAGACATATATCTTTGCTATTGAGCTTGAATCCAACTGAAGACTGGGGTATTTCCATTTTTTTTTATAAAAAGATAAAAATTACATAGTAAGAAATACTAAAAACAAAGTACAAGAAAAGTACTTTTAAATATTGAAACATAAATAAAGATGACATTTTTTCCTAACTTTGAAACATAAAATAAAGACAACATTATTCTTTATTATTTTTATTCCCCAGTTACAACATCAGTTCTTCAGTTACGATTTTCAAAGAAGTCTCCAGCTTCTAAATGGGTAATATTTGGGAGGCCTTCCAAAAGATCATCATCTGTTACGACAAGATACGCCTCTGTCTCATCATGCTTGTCGGCAAGATGCGCCAGATGTGTCCCATTGTCATTATTCTGGAAGGTCAAATGTGCCTCCACATTATTTTCATTTTTTTTAGCGAAGCTTGATAAAGCTTGACAAGATGTTCCGGCGTACGACAAATTTTCACCCAATGACCTTTCCCACCACATCGATGGCAAATATTATTATTCTTGCCTTTTGAAAGATTAGCTTGAGAACCCTTATTGTTCTCATATTTATTTCCGCCGTGATGATGAGTATTATTTCATCCCTTGCTGCGCCCACGACTATGGTCTTTACCACGGTAATTATTTTTCCTTCTTTCAGGCACATTATTTGTTGCTACAACATTCGCCTCAGGGAATGGAGCATGTGCTCCCACATTCACCTTAGAGAACGGAGCAGATCCAATGGGACGGGCTTCATGATTTTTGATCAACACGAAATTATGTTGCTCAGCCACCAGAAGGCGTGAGATCAACTCAGAATACTTTGTAAATCCCTTTTCACGGTATTGGTTCTGTAACACCATGTTCGATGCATGGAAAGTGGAGAGTGTCTTTTCTAACATCATAGCATCATCAATATTTTCTCCACATAATTTCAGTTGAGAACTGATCCTGAAAACAACAGAATTATATTCGGTTACAGTTTTAAAATCTTGTAACCGTAAATGAATCTATTCATCCCGAGCCCTTGGTAGTACCATGGCTTTAAGATGATCATATTGTTCTTTTAAGTTAGTCCACAATTCGAGTGGATCTTTCACGGTTAAATATTCTGTTTTTAATCCTTCATCAAGATGATGGCGAAGGAAAATCATGGCTTTAGCCTTATCTTGGCTTGATGTCTCATTTCCTTCTTTAATAGTATCACCAAGACCTTTGGCATCCAAATGTATTTCGGCATCAAGCACCCATGACAAATAGTTTTTGCCGGATATGTCAAGTGCCACAAATGCAAGCTTTGATAAATTTGACATAGTAAAAAACTATAAAAGAAAACAAAATGGATTTGTAATAATAAAAAATTATTACCAACGAAACCTTAACAAGGATATGTAGTATTATGTTTCTTGTCTGTTAGTAAAAAATTTTTTAGTAAAGGTGCAAGTATGTTACAGTATATTATAAGAATAATATAAAGATAAAAAATGTCAAAACTTTATATATATTAATATAATGAACAGTAGCTCATGGACAATCAAGTGTACCAACAGTAGCTTTTATTATTTTATACCTATTCGCATGAAAATTATTCATGAGGCTGCAATAACAAGGGAGTAGCAGATATCATACCTTAGTTGATGGCTAGGAAAATTTGAAACTTAGCTCGAATAAGATTAGAGCTATTTCGTGCTGATAACGTGTTGTAAAACTAATAGTAAAGTAAGAACAAGACAAAAATATATGAGAGGAGAAGGAAGAACTTGGATGCTCAAAATGTTTCAAGTGTATCTTCCATAGACAAAGTGTCCTCTATTTATAGGACTAATTAAGTAGGAGAAAGTGGGGTAGTAAATCATATGTTACAAGTGAATAAATGGAGAGTAGTGGAGAGTAGTGGTCATCCACATTTATATTACATACATGTATTTGTAACATATTAATTTTAATTAGCAATATCCATATTCTAAAAAGTTGTCTTGCAACATAGTGTCTGGGTGTAAACAAGGCTAACAAAATCAAGAGAATATTTATAAAACTCGAAGATAATTAATTACTCAAGTAACTGTGGAACATTTTTGTAGCAATGGAACGGTTTGTTGTGTAGGTGAGGAAAACTGGAGCTGCACATCTCCACAATAAACTTGCAAACAAAGGGCCGGAGAAACTTTCTACTTATGAGTCGGGTATAGAACCTATGGGTGATGCTTGGTTACAATTTCGAATCCGTTATTATATGTTTGCTCTAGTTTTTTTTTTTTTTTTTTTTTTTTTTTTGATGTTGAAACGGTTTTTCTTTATCCATGGGCAATGAGTTTCGACGTATTGGGTGTATCTGTATTTATAGAAGCTTTCATTTTCGAGCTTATCTTAATTATTGATTTAGTTTATGCATGAAGAAAGGGGGCATTGGAATGGTCTTAGCTCCTTTCTAATTATATATTTTGTTCATCCAAATAATTTCACTATGGTAGGAAACCGAGACCTGTATATTTTTGTACTCAACATGATGATTAACATGCTTTCGATAGTGAAATTGATAGTTAAATTTTGAACATAAATGGATGATGATGAATTAGGTAATGATGAGGAAATAATGTCAATTGAAGAAGCTTTGATTGCTTCAATATAAAATATGAGACACAGTGTATCTCACTTAAATATGTAAATCATACACCCACCACTACTAGAAAAATGCATTTTATGGACGAACGATATGGACGGCTCAAATGTTGTTTACGGACGGGCTATGCGACGGCATCATCCGTCCGTATATCGCTCGACGCTAGACACCTAGTGACGGGAAGCTGTCCGCGACGTGCGACGGCTAACCCTCCCTACGCAGTGAAATCTGAAATATAATTTTTCGTTCAGGGAGGGTTATCCGTCGCTGTTTTTTAGTTTGTGGTCTATCTGAGACGGCTAGCCGTCCCTAAACTCTAAAATCTGAATTTTTTTTGTGGTTTAGGGACGGGTGCCCGTCCCTATGTTGATAACTTTTGTTTGTTAGAGACGGCTAGCCGTCGCTATTTTTAATAAACCTGCACAATAAATTGTCAAAAACAGATACATGCGTGCCAAAAATCAATACAGATTCATATACACAGCTACCCGAACAGAAAACTAAACTAAAATACACAAACAAAACATAAATGGGATAACAATAAACCTTAACAAACCAAACACAAAGTCCTAACAATAAACATTAACAAACCAAACATAAAGTCTCACAACGTAACATAAACGGGATAACAACCAAGTCTAAAACATAAAGTTTTAAACATAAAGTCTCACAACAAGGACGGGATAAAGACCAAGTATAGAACATAAAGTTTTAACAAACCAACCATCTACTCGACTCTATTCAAGTCATTACCATCACCCTTTTCCGACTTGTACTTGGCCATAAAGTTTTCCAACTTCTTGATTTTTGTTGTGTTTATAGCTTCCGCTTCCCTTAGCCTTTCTAACTCTGCAAGCACTTCATCATTGTGAACCTAGGAAGAAGAAGAGGAGCTAGCAGTAAAGATACCTACGCAAGATGGTTTCTTGTATTGCTTAGGTCCAAATCTGTAAGCTCCTCCTTTGATGTAGCCACCACCCGCTTGAACAAATATTGATGTAACTTCTACTGAGTGGGCTGGCTTGATCTAGCATCAGATCCTTGGCTTTGAACCCATCGCTCCTATGCAGCTCTAAATTTTTTCTGAAATTAAAAAAAAATTAGGAAAAGTATACTTTCTTCATGTTTAATAAAAATAGAGGATTTAATTTAGTAACTTACCATAGTTTCCTCTGCACGTTTCTTCATAAGGCCTACGGCATTACCATCCTCGTCATATAAAACATGAAACTTCTCAAAAAAATCAATATCGGACATAGGTCCTCCATTTGCTTGCTCCTACAAGCTTATAAACGTTAGCACCTACATTAATTATATTCAAGAAAATCTCAATTAACAACTTACAATTCTGTGCCTATGCATCGCCAAGCTAACCGAACCGCCAGTGTGTAAAGAGCCACCCTTCTCGGATGCTGGAGTAGCCTTTGCTTGCTCTTGTAACGCCTTGAACTCATCATATTCCCAATATTCCAGCAGTTTGATCCCAGCGTCTTCGTAGACCCACTCTGGGTGTTTCTCAGTTAGTCTTGCATTATGAAATCCGCTACTAAGTCGGGCTTCCGCTCTCCTCTCAAAATACTGAACTATTTGAGAATCAGGATACTTGTTACTCCATGAAACCTTAGTCTTCAA
This sequence comes from Petunia secreta, assembly GCA_029990175.1. NCBI lineage: Eukaryota > Viridiplantae > Streptophyta > Magnoliopsida > Solanales > Solanaceae > Petunia > Petunia secreta. Next base: position 5,421,238 of record JARKIP010000068.1, read on the forward strand.
TTTTTAATAATATGTTAGAAAACTATATATGATAGAATTTTTTTTTTTTTTTAAAATAGCAGAAATAGCTTGTATACCTTAAATGTATCAAACATCCTTGCTCTGACCTCTGGTGGGATTTTTCAAAAACTACTCCAAGCTTTAAAAAAATGTGGACGCATAGCTTCTATAACAAGAGGCGTAGCCTCATCTGATGGTATAAAACTGCATAAAATGTAGCATACGTAATCATATATATTCAATTTTTAATAATTTAATGTCCCTAATGGAAACTTACCCATGGCGTCCATCAGGCATAACAGTTAACCTACCACGATCATCATAAGACCCCGGCTGGCCAGGAGCAGCTGGTATCTTTATACTCTTCTTCTGCTTCTTTCCTTTTCCTTTAGTAGTAGAGGCAACTGCAGAAGAAGGGGTGGGCGACTCTAAGTCAAGCAAACTATGTGATCCCTGATTAGACAATGTCTGGGAATCTGATGGAACTGGGGAAGGAACATGGTGCGGACTAATATGACTTTTCATAATACTTAACATTCCTTCTCGCATGTCAACACACCTTGATATATTCGATGCACACCCATCAAGAAACCTCAAATTCCATACCCACTCACAAATTTCTCTTCTATCATCTAATTCAAATGTGTAATTGGCTAACGACATCCGAACCTTTTCACCTACAGTATTCCTGAATGTCCAACCTGGCCTTAACATTATCCTTTGTCTTGTTAGTGACATCCATCACTGTATTAAAGACTGCATCAAATAAATTCTTTTCTATGTGCATGGGATCCAGATTATGACGGAGAAGGTTGTCCTTCCAATAAGGCAACTCCCAAAATATGCTTTGTTTAGTCCAGTTATGTCATTCACCAAATCTAATTATTTTAACGATTGTTTTATCAGTTACCTTAGGATACCCCTTCAACCTATCCCAAAATTTCATGATCAGACAACCTTTGTGGAGGGTCATCAAAGTCTTTTTGCCTTTCATAAAAGCACTGGTGTTTTTCCTAAACGGATGATCATCCTGCAAGAATCTACGTTGATAGTCGAACCATGTGTTCTTTCCTCCATTTTTTAAATAAAAAGCTTTTGTGTCCTCCATATAACAAGGGCAAGAAAACTTACCAGCAGTGGACCAACCAGACAACATTCCATAAGCAGGAAAATCATTTATAGTCTACATCAAAGAAGCATGCAACATAAAGTTTTCCTTAAGGGAGCAATCATATGTTTCTACACCTTCATGCCACGAAATTTTTAACTCATCAATCAAGGGCTGCAAAAATACATCAATCGAGCCTTTTGGGTTGTGTGGACCCGGAATAATGCAAGTCAGAAAAATGTATGGACTTGTCATACACAATTCAGGTGGAAGATTATACGGGGTGACAAATACGGGGCAACAAGAATACGGTATGGCAGAGACTGCAAATGGAGTAAAACCATCAGAACTTAAACCCAACCTAATATTTCTAGGTTCACTAGCAAATACCGGATACATCCTATCAAAGTGCTTTCATGATTCACCATCAGAAGGATGACTTAGAATTCCAGGTTGTTTTGTGTGTTCATGGTGTCATCGCATATGAGGAGCAGAGCTCATCGATGCATACAACCGTTTCAACCGAGGAATAATGGGCAAGTAATGCATCGCCTTAACTGGGACCTTCTTATTATTTTCATTTTTTACTAGCTTATAACGAGCCTCCCCAGAAAATTAACAAACCCTATCCTTATCTTCCTTATAGAATAACATGCAACCTTTTCTATAACAATGAATTCTCTCAGAAGAAATGCCTAACTTGGAAACCAATTTCTTTGTATCGTAGTACGATACAGGTAACTCAAGTTGGTCAGATTAAGTTCATTCATAAGCCCAATTATCTCATCCATGCCTGCTTGAGATATATTGTAATCTGATTTTATACTTAACAATCTAACTGCAACCGACAACTTAGAATGCGTTAATCCCTCAAAAAATGGGCGACTATCTTCTTCCAACTATTCATAGAAGATCTTGGCCTCATCGTTTGGAAAATGCCCAACATTTGGGTGGGATGGTTCCTCGTGGAACATCCCGAATGCATCATTAATCATTTCATGCATCTGATTATTACGAGACTCATTGTCAACATACGAACTACTCGCACCAGCATATACATTGTCTATGTTGACACTAGGATCAAACTCTCCATGTGCAATCCATACAAAATAATTTGGCATAAAACCTTTAGTATAAAGATGCATTACAACCTCTTTTAGGTTTTTCACATCACAACATTTGCAATCCAAACAAGGACATTTGATATTCCCTCCTTTATATATTCAGGAAGCATTTTAGCTTTGGCAACAAACTCCACAACCCCATCTATAAAAAATTTCCTCAACTCCCAATGTCCCGGGTTATTCCTATTATACATCCAACTACGATTTTCATGATGACGTTCCATCTACACAATTAACACATAGTGGAATATACAGAAAAAATTTCAACCATCCTAACATATTTATAATATTTCATACAATAAAATAAGCTCACAATTCGGATATCATATGTGTCAATTTATCACCTTATTTCAAACCCCTTTTACTTTTACATCAAGATTCAGTGTTTATTTATGTTTAATGGTTCAATTATTGAAATGTATATACACATGCTTATAGTTAGTCAATGCCTATTTGTTTTGAGCAAGGTTAATTTTTTCCAAGGACCTAACTACTTGATTTGGAGATTTCACATTTTTCCTTTTCTTTTCTTTACTATATTCTCTACAAAAACCAGCCTACAAATACAACATACTAAACACTAACACACTTGAAACTTATTAATGGGGATTTCACTCATAAACATGAAAAAACTGGAAAAAAATATGAAAAAACTGAAAAAATACTTGTTGTAGTGCAGTTCCGGTGGCGCCGCTACACAGATCCGGTGGCCCTGGAATTTTTTCTAAAAAAATAAGTGAACCCATTTTGGAACGAATTTTACCGAAAAAAAAAATGAAAAAAAACTTACCAAGGTGAGTTGTTTTGAGGCAGAAGGGATTTGAAGAATCGGTGTTGATGAAATGGTGTTTGGTTGCACAGATAGGCCTGTAGCTGCTGCTGTTTTTTTTTTTTTAAAGAAATGGTGTTGAGGATTATAGTTGTGGCTATTGTTCGTTTATCTTGTATGTTCTGTTGAAAAATAACGCGAACGATAGGGACGGCTAGCTGTCTCTAAGAAAATAAGGACGGCTGGCCGTCTGTAGCTTTTTTATTTTTTTTATTTGACAGCTTGTTTTAGAGACGGCTAAGAAAATAGGGATGACTGGCCGTCTCTAGCGTTCATATTTCTTAAATTGTCAGAAGAATAGGGACGGCTACTGACACGACCCGAATTTTCGGCTAGGCCGTGCGGGCACCCGACATCCTCCCCTAGACCCGTCGGGCGAACCCTTAACATCTGAATTAGGAAAATGAATATGAATCCAGAACAAGACTTAGAAAAAGCACAGATATACCGATACCCTTAAGCTGTACAAAGAAATTACAGTTAACTACCCAACATACTAGGTTTAGGGGTATCCATACTAGACATGTAAGAGCAAGAAAGAAGACAGATACCTCCTGAGGGGAGCAAAACGCAACTGAAATAATAAACAATAAACTGGTGGTCATCCGAAATAAAAGCTGGCTCACACTGACAGCTGAAGTCGTCTTCGCTCCTGAACAATGTGGCGAACTCAATCCTGGAGCGAAACCTGCCGAAACGAAGTAGATAGACAAAAACAAACAACAAACAAGGGTGAGTCAAAAGGACTCAATAAGTAGGGCAGACTAGCCACCTCAAAGAATAGGATAGCTAGCCAGGGAGAAAAGAAACAGATAAACCAAATTCCTCTTATTTAAATTATGAAAAGGCAGAGCCAGATAATAACTAGAAACACGTATGGAATCACAAACTCATCAACAACCAGAAACGTAAGATAGCCAAAACATATAGGTATCCCGAACATATCAACAATCAGAAATACATCATATTGCGGCGTGCAATCCGACCCATATATTCATACTGTCGTGGCGTGCAACTCGATCCATATATTTATACCGTTGCGCCGTGCAACCCGATCCATATATTTATACCGTTGCAGCGTGCAACCCGATCCATATATTTATACCGTTGCGGTGTGCAACCCGATCCCCGCAACCCAGAATACGAGCCAGAAATATATAGACAAACTGAAATATGTCCACGACATAGTATACATACCGCATACATAAAACACAACACAATACACACAATAGTTAGTATGCGGTGCAATTAAATGGGATGAATGCGGTACGATGCAATACAGTCACATATGAATGAGATGGGATGAATGCGGTACGATGCAATGCAGTCACATATGCTTGATACCTATCTCCGGCGCGGGACTCTCATTGTCTACCAGGAGATATATGCAATAATGACCCTTCACCGGCTCGGGACTCTCATCGATTACCGGGAAGTATATGCAATAATGACCCTTCGCCGGCTCGGGACTCTCATCGATTACCGGGAAGTATATGCAATAATGAACCTTCACCGATGCGGGACTCTCATCGCCAACCGGGAAGTATATGCAATAATGATTCTTCACCGATGCGGGAATCTCATCGCCAACCGGAAAGTATATGTAATAATGACCCTTCACCGTTGCGGGACTCTCACCGCCAACCGGGAAGTATATGCAAAGCTCAAAACCAGAGTGCAATACTCATATACTCAATGCAATACCAACAACAGGGCATAACATATAATATACGATGTAAATTCAAAGCTAAGGCGTAATGAGTACGCCTATCGGCAGCTACACACGTAAAGAACACGTGGTAGAATATCCACAAGGCCAAGGGCCTCCAAAGAAATGGATATAAATACTTACCTCTTCCTGAAGTTAGCATTGTCAATCAACAACCGCTTTATCCTTTGGTTTCATTGCCAAACGATCCCACTCTATTCAATAAACAGAAAAATATATCAAATTAGGCTAAAGGCTTCATTCCTCATATCTTAGGGCAATCCGGTTAGGAACCTGATACCCTATTCGCATACGCAATACGCAGGCTAGGCCTATGTACAGGGTTCAAATTCACACAACCAAACCCTAAATACATTACATTTATATGTTGCCCATAACTCACTGAGTACGAATATATAAACAGTTATATTATCGGGGTCCAATTGACCCTCTAAACTATCAATTTAATTCGTTAGGACGATGTCTAATATCCCAATTTTTACCGTTAAAATATATTTAAATACACGTAATAAACTCAAATAATAAATCAACATCATTACCTGGATATTTTTGGGTAAAAATTCTATCTTTCTCCGGCTCTTTTCTCATTTTGTGGCATTTTTTCAGTTGCTTTCTTCTCTGAAGACGTTTCTGATCCATTTTGTTTTAAGCTTCTCAATGAAAAGGGAATTAATCCCTGCTGCCCACCGCCTCATTTCTTTCTTTCATTTCTTTTATCTTATCTTTTTATTTTATATTTTCTTTTCTTAATCGAAAATTAAAACGATATCTTATGATACTCGAAATAATTCCAACTTTTGAAAACCCACATTTCTAAAATAATAATAATAATCAATAATAGTAAACTTAATTATTATATAGAACTGAATTTACTCAACTATAATAAACTCAATTAAGAACGTTGCGTATTAAAATAATACATGCCTGTTAAGGTTTATGTTTTTTAATTAAAATGATCATTATTGACAAAATTTGTGGTAAATTGCAACTGAATTTATCACATTTTGATTAGATCATTTTTAGTACTCTTATTATTCAAAGGTTTATGGGTCTCAACTAGTTTATTGTTATTGGCAAAAAAATTAGAGATATGAAGAAGAAAATAATCAATTAGAAAAGAAGAAAGGAAAAAGACAAAAATAATATTCTATATGTCCCAATTTATGTGACACCATTTCCTTTTTTGTTTGTCACAAAATGAACGACACATTTCCTTATTTAACAATTATTTAATGTATTATATCTATTTTATCCTTACTGGGCCTACATACTTTTAAAGTTACCAATAACTTTTTTATTACTCAAATCTTCTCTCTCTTACTTTTTCAAGGGTAAAATTGAAACTTTACAAGGCCAGCCTCTATTTTCTTAAACTCCGTGCACGGTCAAATGGTGCCACATAAAATGAGACGAAGGGAGTAATATATAAATAAAAGAATACTTAAATTTTAAAAATTGAAGAGAAAAGCCACATGGATGTTTTTTATTGGTCCACTTTATTTCTCCACACACAATAAAGAGAGCGAAGTCACTCTCCATACCACTTGGCACTGCAGGGGGATTTTGACTATGAAAATTGATAGTTCAGGGGGGTAACATAATCAACCCATAGTTTAAATATGAAACTAACAAAAAAGTGATAGTTTAGGGGAGGTTTTTAACCGTTATCTCTTACGAAAAAGACAACACTATCATTCAACTTTTATTATCTAAATATAATAAAATAAAATATTTCTTATAATAGGTTTAATTTAATATTTTATTTTCATTTAGTTAAAGTATAAAATATAAAAAATATATATTAAAGTTTTTATTAAATACAAATAAATTTTTTTAAAAATAGGAACGAGCAAAAACTCTTTATATTCAAAATATATATACATAAAATAATTAGAAATAGTTCTTTACATGGTATTTCGCCTTGTTTTGCCGCTTTGTCTTTTTCCTTTTCAAACATCGCTTCTAAAAGTATTTTTCTTTAGCTAAGTGTTTATCAGAAACAACCTTTTTATCTTGGTGGAGATAAGATCCGCATATATCTCACCGTCTCCAGACTCCAAATGTGGAATAACGATGGATGATGTTGTAGTTGTTGTAAAATAGTTAGAAATAGTATGGTAAATAACAATATTTGGTAAATATATTTTTGTTTTAAAAAATTATTAATAAAGTGCTTCTACTTTTAGGGAGAAGCAGAAGTTTATAGCTTTCCCTAATATCAAAAAGCTGCTTTTGCTTCTTATCGAAAAAACAGTTTTGGATTTTTGCCAAACATCTAAAATTCGCCAAAAATACATTTTTCTTGGCTAAACGGATTATTAATATAATATTTCAGAGTTTAGACCAAACGAGTTTAATTAACCGCACTACCAAGTGTTGCAGTGAGATATAAATAACATCTCTCCACCTTTTAAGCAGAAGTCTCGAGTTCGAGCCATGCCAAAACTATTCCCCAAAAAATGGATATGACGTGGTGCGAATCCGAATCTTTATTCCCACCAAAATCTCAAATTTAACACATCTACCCACCCCTCACCCCCTATAGAAAATTCAGGTTTCCCGCCCACTGAAATTTCCACACAAATCCACATCCCCTTCTCTCTCTCACACACACACACACAAACAAATGCAAACAATTCTTGTACACTACACCCTCTTTTTGTCAATCTTTAGGGTTTTAGCCTATAATTCAAAATGCCTGATTTTGGCAATTTATTAGACCCTCCTTTAGTACCATCAGCAGCAACACTTGAATCATTATCTCTGGTTTCTTGCCCAAATCTTGAATCTGATTCCCAAATCCAGACTCTAGACCTTAATTATCAGCTCCAGAAAGAAGACGAAGAATTGAAACCCGAAAACAATGGGGTTCTGAAGCAATGTAGTGGTGGGTCGAACAATAGTTTGGATGATTTTGTTAAAGATTGGGTTGAGAGAAAGATTAATGCTGGTGTTGATAAGCACAAATGTTTCTTGCCTTTCCTTATTCATGCTCCTAAATTGGTAAAGTTCCTTTCTTGTATTATTTTTCGTAATGATATACATTCTTTATTTTGTTTTGTCCTTGTAAAAGATGTCGAGATATAATGTTAGAGCTCAGCTTGTGATGTGTGGCCAATGACAAAAGCCTGGTATTTAAGTGGAAAATGGTTGAGAACTGGGCTCGTTATCTAATCGAGTTTTGAATTGTGCGCCCATTGGCCATCGAGAATTTCTAGGTTATAGAAGAAGTAGGAAAATCTACGGTAGGTGTCCATCATGGAAACGGCATCTCTGTTTGAGCATACTGGAGTAAGTGTTTAGCTGTAAAGTCGGTTCATTTTAACCTATAGTTGTTTGAATCAAGGCCAAGTACTTTTCCTGAAGTTCAGAGCTATGGTTTCTTCACTCCTTTAGATTTAGATAAATAGAGTGAGATTCGAAGGCAATTTGAGACTGTCTGCTAGAACAAAACAAAAAGATGAAACATCGGATGTGGAAATAATTCAACTAGAAGTATTAGCTGCTTAAAAATAGGCTTCACAAAATCCTCCAATTGAAGCCTAAGGATTAAGATCTGAGATGGGGATGAAATTATACCACAGTCGGAAGGCAAGTGAGGAAGGTTGTAAGGTTACACAAAATGTATTGTCAGTAGTGATGTCAAAGGCTCGCTGAAGCGGGCTTATTCCTCAAGTAAGTTGCAAAGTAGAGCTTTCGCGTTGCAAGAATTGAGACAACCCTTAAGTTTGGTACCAACTCGCTAAGGCATGAGTGTCTTTACCTGTGAGCTTCGTCCTGAAGCTGCAGCACTAACAATAATGATATTACTTAATTATAGATTGTTTCAGTGTAGTTAAGTATGTATATTTCTTGAATTACATAGGTATAGTTTTGTTTTTTCTTGGTTTGCGCATTTCTTTATGAAACCACACTTTATCTGCATGTTGAAAAGCCCCAAGAGATCAGAGCTATTTTTGGGTTTTTGCATTTGATAACACTTCAGTCAAACATCACGATCTCAGATCAACATGGTTTGTCTACAGCTGTCTCCATCTAAGTAACAGAGGGAACTTGGGCACCTTATCTCACTGAAGATTAAGAACCGCAAAGCTATTATTATCGTGCACTTTAATGCATCATATAATTGCATTCAATATGGTACCACACTGTCATAATATCAAATGAGTTGGGCCAAGAAGTAATTAACTCGCAAAAGAGTAGCCTTTGACTCTTATCTGTTAAAAGTTTCAGAAATGCATATATTTGTTAGATGTCTTATATTCGATCAATTGGTCATAAAACTTTCCTATGGTTTGTGATTTTGTGTCAGGTTGAGTGCTGTGTTTGTCAAAGATTAATTTTCCCCAGCGAGCAGGTACGATGCACTGTTCGAGATTGTACGGGAATTTTCCACTTGAAATGTGCAAAAGAAGAACTTGGGTTATCTTCTTCCAAAACGTTTAAGTGCCCACAGCATGTAAGTTATATTTAGAATGCATCTTGGCTGAATGATCATAAAACAGATTTCTACTTAAATGTGCCTGACTTGAGATCTGATAAGCACAACTTATGCTCACTTGCTTTGATTTGCTCATTTGTTTTAGCTTTGCACATTTGTTTTTGGAAACCTCTACAACTCCCTCTCGCAGATTTAACAAAAGGCTAGGATCTTAGCTTCACTAATGAAGTATACTACTGGATTTGAGATTTGATTAGCACGGCTTATTCTCACTTGCTTTGATTTGTACATTTGTTATTGCCGTGCTCATTTTGTTTTATAAATGTGTCCAATTTCTATCCCATCTTTAATACTCCCTCCATCCCACCTTGTTTTTTCATACTTTCCTTATTAGTCCGTCCCAAAAAGATTGTCATATTTCTAAATTTGGAAACAATTTAACTCCAACCTTCTCACTTTACTCATTAACAGCCACAGAAATATATATGGCTTATTTTAGACCACAAGTTCGAAAGTCTTCCTTCCTTTATTAAACTTTATGTCAAGTCAAACTATGACAAACAAAGTGGGACAGGGGGGAGTACCTTGCTAGGTTCTTAGCTTCACCAATGTAGTATACTACTTTTTCTGCTTCTTCAGTTTCGGCAGTAGAACTGAAGCTTTCCTTGAAATTGGGCAAATTTCCCTTTGTGAACTTTTTGATTTTGAGCTAGAGAAAACGATATGACGTGTCTCTTCCTTCCTCCTTGTTTACTTTCCCATCTCTAGATTGAAATGGCGTTTAAGAAAAGGCTGATAAAATAGCATTCTGTTAAAATGCCACGCCTTTGTCCTGAGATGACCAGTATAACTAGTGTGTATGTGATGTTTTTTCTTGAATAGGCATGTTATCTTTGTAATAAAAAGATACATCTGTGGCGGTGCATCAGATGTCCGTTAGCATCACATGATAAGTGTGCAGCATTTCCGGAGCATGTGGTTCATTTAAATGATCAGCCGGGGCGAGCCATTTGTTGGAAGCATCCTGCCAATTGGCATTTGGAGCAGGTCGATTTCTTCTTTTGTTCATCAGTGCAGTTTAATTTCTTCTTTGGATAAGTATTCCGGCAGGCCTCTTCTGGAGAAACAACAATGAATGTGATCATTATGCACATTTGTGGAACCTACTCTCAGATTTTTTTGCTGCATATGTTTATTTGGTCCTTAGTTGACAGAGTTTGTTATCTTTTTACATTGTTCTTTTGATCCATTATTCTCAAAACTGAGCATTAAAAATATACATGACTGAGATTCCGTGTTCTTCTCTAGTTAAGGTATTGTGACGTTATTCATGATTTAATTTCTCTTTGATGCTATTAGTATATGAATAAAAAGTATGAAATGGAAGTTCAAAATATCCAACGTACAGTAGTTTCTATCACTTGATCTTTATTTTTGATTGATTAGGCTGGCTGACATGACAGGACTGACATATCTTGTTTGATAAGCAGAATGAAGCCCCAACGAGCAATGCGGAGGTTAGACATTTTTTAAACCATGTTTGATGCATGTGATATTGGGTGAAAGGCCTCTCATTTTTCGACCTTTTAATTAGTAAAATGCCTCACATTAATAGCCCAGTAAGATGACAGTCAAAGGTATCTACCCTTTCAAACTGTGGCTCAACCACAGTCGTTTACCAAGTTAACCAAACTATCTATACACCCCCGTGCGAGAGGTTGGCTTTACCTTATAAGTATCAATTAAGTGAAAAATAGCTTTATACTTCTTAGACTTGTATACTATTTTAGAACATTATTCTATCTATTTCATACCGAATAAGTCAAAAAAGAAATAAAAAACGCATGAGCGCTCGCACACACACACACACACACACATTCACTGCTGATCTTCTATAGCCTCCAACTCGCTAATACTTCATTTATTATCCTTATAACATCTAGATATTGTCGATCAACCGAAGTACCATAGTCCATATATGTGATTATACCGTTCTCTTCTTACTCCTTAAACAAAATCACACCATCTCACAATGATCTTTCTTATCTTGCACTAGTGTCCCAGATATTCCTTCATACCTCTCTATTCTCCCCTTCTCCAGGTAACTTAATATTATATAATCACACTATTAATGATTTTACCCCTTTCATATCATTCTGTTTCTGGCCTCTCACCCTATTGCGCAATCTTAACTTTTTTAAGGAACTCTTTTATCTCATCCCATGCTGAATCCTAGATGGCTTTCCTCAAGTTTATATCTCAGATGACCCTAGTCTTTCCTTTTCAAACAAATGGTTACGTAAGTATCTCTAACATTCTTCAAGCTAAATAGCTATGGGTATGCATCCTTCAAGGTTGTCTCATTAAATTACCAATCCTTCCCAGAGCGTATTTCCGTTGTCATCGAAAAGGAAGCCAACACAAGAGCATATCATTGCCCTTATAATCCTTTTCCACAAACTCATCACGATGTTATCAAAGGTGAAAGGCAAATAAGTGGATAGGTCTATTACGCAAAACAAAAGTGCAGATAAATTGATGGCCTTAGTGAAAAGGTTGCAAATACAAAAAACAATATTTGTAATGAGAAGGTAACAGCTGTTAACACAAACAATGGTTATTTGGACTTTCTCAATTATATAACTAAGTGTTTGATTCAAAAACTATAAACTTATGTTGGGATTAGTTTAGTTAATTTAGTTCCTTATATAATCAAAATCTAGTGCTCTCTCTACTTATGGACGGCCTCTTCTCATAAATGTTAAAGATCTGATGGTTTTAAGAACCTTGGGGCTTGGGCTTAATCATACAAGAATATTGTGTGTAGCCTTTTCTTTTTTTCTTTTTGGTTTGGATCCATGTCCGATTTACTTATTTTTACCTTAAATTACAGGAGATATTCAGTCTTTTGCCTTTACCATATGTGGAAGAGGAGTTCATGATTGACATAAATTGGAAAGACATGATTGACAACAGATTCGAACCACCTCCATATTTGCCTATCAAGAGAAGTATCCTACGAATATTCACTTTGGCAAGTCTGCTTGAATTTGTGGTTGATATTGTTGTTGTAACTTGTAAGCATATCAATAAATGAGCAACTCATATCAATCTTATTTTTGCGAGTTTGCCTAAATCTTTTCTTTGTTAGTTAATACTGTATTGTCCTCTTCTTGGTTATCTCTTTTTCTTCCTTTTCTCTTGTTTTACCTTTTCATGAATGACTGTTCCTATAATTCGATTCTTTGTGATTGCGAGCTAGCTCTTGCTAAACTCTTCTATGTAGGTGCTCGGTAGTTCTTAAATTCATGTGGAAAGACTGCTGTATGGAAACGCTATGTTGCCCTTTTTTTTTCCTGTATGAAATCAAGAAGCAAAAGGCCCACTCACTTACTTGAATATAGGCTCTAATTTTCCAAATCTGGTTGGGGACGGATCATAGCCCCAGGGACACAAGTATCTCTTGAATTCTTCACATCCTTCATTCACCTCTGCTGAAGCCAGCCAAAACTTGGCATATAAGTCGCTATACACGTAGCACATTATGTAGTTGGTGCTTGAAAGCTTCAATAAATTGCTTTTATTAAATTGTGTGGAAATACATAAAAATCTCAAACTGTGTCACAGGAAAAAATAGATTCGCCAAGTTAGTTTATCAATCAATGAGAAGAGTAATACCATGTGGCCAAACCTTAACTGAATTAGATGTCTACCTCATTAAAAAGAAACGTGATGGCGATGATGCAGATTCTGGGTGCAGAAGCTGCAGATCTACAGAATGCTCAGACAGTTGTGTTTGCAGGTAATGTCGATCTTTCCCTTACTGGTCATATTGAGTTGTCGTGACGAAACGTTTCAACATCGGAAAAAACTTCTCTTCATCACGTTTTGAACCTATGATATGATCAATGGCTTAATCCATCCACTGGACCACCTGGAATTTTTAGTTAAACCTTTACCCGAGAAAGGAATTGGATTTTCTTATTAAATCTTCTTTTCTTAGATTAAGATATCATCACTGGTAAGTTTAAGAAGGAATGCATTGATTCATGATTTCTTCTTTCCGCTCTTCGCTTAGTTACACCGGCTTATAGATGCCCAAGTCCATGGATCTAGAAGTTCATACGAATAATGGTGTGGTGGTTTCTAGATTGTCCTTGCCAACCTGGAAATTCTCTTATTATGTGTCCAAATATGCTCAGATTCCTTGTTATGATTCCTGATCTAAATCCTAGGGAGGGAGGTCTGTGAAGATTTATATTCTGACGTAACTTTGAGAAAGTTGAGCCAATTTTATAGTATTGTTTCTGCAGAAGTGTCTCTTCAAGTAGCCAACATTCTGCTTTGCACAATGTCTCCTGTATCTTCTCAGCTTAAAGATATAGTCAATTTTTTGTGAGGCACTCCAATAAGCAATTGTCTATTGTTTCGTTGAACCATTAGAGTTGTTCTTTATATACGGTCTTTCCTCATCCAGCACGTGGGTCTTCCCATTTGAAGCCCAATAACTACTACTCCCTCCGTCCCTTTTCGTTTGTCATACTTTCCTTATTAGCCCGTCCCAAAAAGATTGTCATTTTTCTAATTTGGAAACTTTTTAAATCCATCCTTCTAATTTTACTCATTTATGGCCACACAAATCTATTGCTTATATTAGACCACAAGTTTCATCAGTCTTCATTTCTTTATTAAACTTTGTGCCAAGTCAAACTATGACAAACAAAATGGGACGGAGGGACCATGTCAATATAAAGGTACACTATAGATACACAAGGAGCATTTTTTGACTGTTAAATTGTGGCTAAACAGAGTTCAATGCATAAGTTGTTCAAAGGCGTGCCATTGCTCTGATATGTGCTCAAACAGACCATTTCGAAAAGAGAGAAGGATACAAGTTGTCAAGGTAACTCATGTTTTCAACTCTTAAGTTTTTCCAAATTTTTGATTATCATGTTTATTGGAACTGGTAGATTATCTTCATGCATTACGCTGCTTGGCTAATTCTTTTCTGTGTTGTATTACAGACTGAACTTTGTGGTTGGGGGGTAGTAGCAGCTGAATACATAAAGAAAGGTGACTTCATAGTTGAGTACATTGGAGAAGGTGATTCTCTTACAAGTGACGATTTCATACATTTATTTGCTTTGTTTCATGGATTCTTCATCTCACTACTAGTTACTATGCATAACTGCATTTGTGCTTATAACATCTTTCGAATAGCTAAACAAAAAGCCTATTACTCTGTATAAAATCATGAATATTAGAGGATAAATCTTAGATGGAATGGTTCTTGTGCTCTTGACAACCATAGACGACGTCACCCAGCTTTTTCTAGGAAACCTACTTTTGTTGGTTTTTCTTATAGGATCTGATCTTATAACTGTTTACAGTTTTGATCCGAGCATTGGGGTTCTTAGATGCCTTTCACATCTCGTGGAAATGAAACGGGAAGGCGAAATTACGTGAGAGAAAACCTCTTGATGGAGTGCAGTCCCCCGGATGACAGAATAGAAGTTCGTAATGACTAGGAGCGGAGAGCCGTTGCACCTTGTTTTTCTTTGACCAGCCCATCTTCTTTCATAAGCAAGCTCCCTCCAGCCATCCAGTCCCTGAACAGCTCTTGGTTATTGAGCATGTTGGGGATTAGGCGGCAGTTGAAAGAGCTGCTTGAAAGCTTCATGAACAAGCGACAAAACCTATCTATTCTAAGTCTTATGTTTCAAAAGAGGGTTATGCTTTATTGTTCAACACCCAGTGATTGCTGCTCATTTACTCTTCCAGTATTTGACAAACCAAATTTCGAAGCAGAAATCCCTTCAAATACTCGAAATCAGCGTCTTATCTACTTCTTCCAACACGTCGCTTTACTCCATATATTAGGTCTAAGGGTAAATTGTTGATAGGGAAAGTTAAGAGCATATACTAATATATTGGGAAAAGTTAATATCCTAGACCAAATATTTTTTTCTTCAAACGTACCGCAACCACTATAGATGACTGGATGCTCTTCCTAGAGAATCATATTGTTGTTTAGGAATTACTACTTTTATACATCTAGTATGCGCGGAAATTCCCCATCATGTTAATAAAATATATTTTTGTAAAGAATCCTGAACCCGGATGACCCATTTTATATCTTGAAGCTCATTTTGGTTTCTTACTATTATGTCATCCATTATTCCATCTACAGCCTGACAGGCTCATCTGCCTAAAATGTGCAATGCAGAGCAGAGGACTTTTCTGCGAGTTAATTTGGATATAGAAATGTCAACTTCTTTTGCATGTAATTTCCCTTTTGCAACCCATTGTTATGTACACTCTATCATTTTAAGGATTCTAATTGGTAATCTTTTCCTGTGTCAGTTATTGATGATGCCTTGTGCGAGAAAAGGCTATGGGACATGAAATACAAGGGAGTGAAAAATTTCTACATGTGTGAAATACGGAAAGATTTTACAATTGATGCAACATTCAAGGGAAACTTGTCTCGCTTTCTAAATCACAGCTGTGATCCTAATTGCAAATTGGAGAAATGGTCAGTTAACTTCTTCCAATAGCTTTTCCTTGTTTTCAGACTGTTTTGGACTGTTCTTTGAGATCTGATGTTAATCATATTTGCATCAAATGTGTTAAATGTACTCCAGTGACATTCCTTGTGTCGGACTAGAGCTTTTCCACAACACTGGTCTAAGCTAAGAAACATAGGCTTGAATTTGTAAGAAAGATATAGTCAAGGCATTTCATAAATTGATTTCACTAATTATGGTGTCATGGTTTCAAAATATTATAGGCCTCCTGTATTTTGTTGAATTTTACTGTGTACTCCTTTTTAATTGAAAGCTATTGGAATTGTATCTTCTTTGGCAGCTGAAGTTATTTATTCTACTACATAACATTGACTTTCAATGAGTGGAGAAGTTAATATTAGACCACACCCATTCCCAAAAATATTAGTCATTCAATTTAGATACATGTTTCCCAATTTCGCTTCTTATGATACGCAGAACACTGAATTAAGGCATTTTCCAGACAATCTGATGGTTTCATTCTACTGGCTTCTTAGGTCTGTTGGTTTGGAGATTGTTGATCTACTTAGTTGAGATGCCCCCTTTCATTATGTTCAAATAAAATCTTCCCTCGTTATCTGACATCCTATCTAGTTTTGCAAATGGTTAATGAATAGACAATCTGATAGAATGCCATGAATTTGTATATTCCTCAGATATTTATCAATTTTTTTAATAATCACATAATATCATTTCCTAAGTTGCAAGTCTAACCGTCCTCTAGAAAAAGGTGGGCAGAAAACCTCATATTTAATTCTTCCTTTACACCTATTGTGTGCCTTGATTAATGCTACAACAGTTCACTTTTTATTGCACATAAAGGCAGGTTGAAGGTGAGACTCGAGTTGGTGTCTTTGCTGCTCAATCCATTGAAGTAGGAGAGCCACTGACCTATGATTATAGGTATGCTTCTTTCCTTGCTATCTTTTTGCTGTTGTTATGCGATAAAGCTATTTAGCTTCTTGTCTTCTTGTTGTCTATCTGACATTTGGTCGTACCTCCAAGTTATGTCAGTAGTATGTCTGTAACTTTGTCAAAGTTTCGTCTTTATACATAATACTCTCCCTTTATATGTAGATTAATTGGCATGAGCTAATGACTTCCATCTTAGGGTAGACATACAAAAAAGGCTCTCTTGCATCTTCAACTAGTTGGCCATATTATTTTCAGCGATATGAGAATTTTGTAAGATTGATAGCGGAAGCTTCCATTTGCGTGAATTTTGTTTTGTATACCTGTTTATTTTATCAAAGGTGAGATAACAGCTGCTTGTGGTCCTCAATAATAGGACATCAGGTAGAAGATGTCATGTTTTCAAGTAGTATATATATCATTTTGAAATCCCCAGTTTATTTGAGAAGAGTTAAATGTTCTTGGAAAGATTTATAAAACAAGTAGAAAAGTGATATTTAAACACTTTTAGAAAGTGTTGCACTGATTTAAGGGGCTCTTGGGCAAGTTCATATATGAGGTTGTCATCTTCAAATCTACCGGTAAAATATGATCTTAGATACACTTGTTTGAGATCACTTGTGGGATTATACTGGGTATGTTGTTGTATACACTTGTTTGAGATGAACTTTGTTTTGAATTCTGTTTATTGGAGGCATTTGACTGCAAATGGGCTCCTGACAAGTAGACATTTGATGATAACGAGTGACACAGTTAGAAAGAGGTGCTTTGAGCCTGATTGAAGATATTACTTTAAAGTGAATGGATAGTGTTGGGCTCTAAAGGGGACCCTTGGAACAACTGATAAAGTAGTTTGCGTGTGGCCACAAATTCGAGCCGTAGAAACAGCCACTAATTCTTGCATCAGGGTAGGACCGTGGGCTGCGTGCATCATACCCCTTGGGGTGCAGTCCTTCCCTAAACCCTAAACCTTGCATGAACACATGATGCTTTGTGCATTGGGCTGTCCTTTTTGGATAGTATTGGGCTCTCAACGGCACTCTGGTTCAAGATGTTATGGGAAGAGTGGGAGCATAAAATGCAAACCATAGTAGTTTCTCATAGCTGTTGAGTCTCCAAATGAGAAATAGCCTACTGAATAAATAGTTTGACATGTGCATTCGTTTTGCTTTAAACAGGATCACAAAATACTCTGGCATATGTAGCTTTTGTTTCTTGTCATGGACAAGAATGAGGAGAAGGCTTTGAAGTTTATGCATTAAATAACGGAAGTATTTAGAGCTTACAGCTTTTCTGTTTAGTAATATACATATCTCTGAAAATAAAAGCTAATTTTCCCTTTAAGTTGATGAATTACATTTTACATAATGTGCATTTGGCTAAAGTAGTGTAGTCCCGTCACTTTCACTTTTGGTTAAAGATTGGTTGGGCAATTCAATCAGGTTTGCTGGTGTATGCAGATTTGTGCAGTTTGGACCAGAAGTGAAGTGCCATTGTGGAGCTTGGAATTGTCAAGGATATCTTGGTAGCAAAAAGAAAATTGTAACTACACTGGACATCCGCTGGGGTTCAAAACGCAAGAGAACATCCACTTCTTGCCTACCCATCATTAAATTGAATTCATGTTAGCCTATCATTTTTTGTCCATTGCTTTTTTCCACGAAACACAATAAAAACCAAAAGCAACTCGCTGAAAAGAAAAAGGAACAAATATAGTGCTGTATTAACCATTTTTACATTGGCCACACATGCATTGGCTCATACAACCTTTTTGAGCTTAGTTGAACGTTGAACTGAGATATCAAAGTTTTGAAATTACGAATCTCTATATCGCTGCCTTTTACTTACTTTTTCATCTGTCAAATCAAGTCCTTATTCCATCATTAACAAGTGAACTAATTTATCTGCAAATTCTATTTACTTGAATGGGTATTTTTTGGAAAGAATATCTTTAAATTATACTGTATAGGATTTTAATGCTTCAACTTTAATTCATTAACGCATCCGAGGTATGACCCAACAGAACCTTTTATTCCATGGAATACTTGTAAGTAATCATTTCAATTTTAAAAAAAAAACGATATTAATGCGAGAAGAATATTTGATCAGAGAATAAACTATACAAGCATATGCATTAATCATGGACCAATTAATGAAAAGAATGTAGGATCATTTAATAAAAAAGAGTGTCTTAAACTTAAATTACTCAATTATTGCAGTCAATAATTTGGAAGGTGTACCAAATAATTAGCATTAATCATGGACGAATTAGATTTGCCATACCTGTCGATTTCAACTAGACTAGGGGCGAAGTATGATCTGAACTTTCAATGACAACATGCTATTGTTATTGCACAAGTAAAGTTCGATCGGAGTGAATTTTCGGAGACACATTATTTTCATTTATGTTATTTCATCTTTTGCAGTACTATGATCTCTACATTCACTCACTTAAAACAACCAATTCAAATTTTCTACATTTTTACTTAAAGAAAACGTTTAATTCTACAACTTTCTTACTACATTATAAGAATTTTGAAATTTCTATTAATTTTATTTGCATATTTATCTACATTTTTGCAATATTTAGCCTTTTCCCTCTCAAAGCCTCTCTCGTTCCCCCCCACACATAACAAATCTGATTCCCCCCCCCCCACCCCCACCCACTTCACTTAAAAATGCCGATAGATACATCTGCCAAGATCTTCGTCGCCGGCCACCGTGGACTCGTCGGATCCGCCGTAGTCCGCAAGCTCAACCAATTAGGTTTCCAAAACCTCCTCGTCCGTACACATTCCGATCTCGATCTCACAAACCAATCCGCCGTGGAATCCTTCTTCGCCGCCGAGAAACCTCAGTACGTCATCCTCGCCGCCGCAAAAGTCGGCGGCATCCACGCAAACTCCACCTACCCGGCGGATTTCATTACAATTAACCTCCAAATCCAAACAAACGTCATCGTTTCATCATTTAACCATAAAGTCGAGAAGCTTCTATTCTTAGGTTCCTCATGTATTTACCCTAAATTTTCACCACAACCAATCCCCGAAAATGCCCTTTTAACTTCCCCCTTAGAACCTACTAATGAATGGTATGCTATTGCTAAAATTGCTGGTATTAAAATGTGTCAGGCTTATATGTTGCAACATAAATTTAATGCTATTTCTGCTATGCCTACTAATTTATACGGCCCGAATGACAATTTTCATCCTGAGAATTCCCATGTTTTGCCTGCATTGTTACGTAGGTTTCATGAAGCTAAGGTTAATAATCTTGATAAGGTTGTTGTGTGGGGGAGTGGGTCTCCGTTAAGGGAGTTTTTACATGTCGATGATTTAGCTGATGCTGTCGTGTTTTTGTTGGAGAATTATAGTGGTTTAGAACATGTGAATGTTGGGAGTGGGAAGGAAGTGAGTATAAAGGAGTTAGCTGAGTTGGTTAAGGAAGTTGTCGGGTTTGAAGGGGAGTTGGTTTGGGATTCGACGAAGCCTGATGGGACACCGAGGAAGTTGATGGATAGTGCTAAGCTTGCTGGATTGGGCTGGACACCAAAGGTTTCGCTTCGGGAAGGTCTTGTTGATACTTATAAATGGTATTTGGAGAATTTTGGCAAGCAATAGTTCAGGTAATTCGATTTTATGATCAGTCATATGTGTTAAGTCTTTTTAAACAAGATATGAAATTTGTTACTGTTCCTTGTATGTCAGATTTTTGATGCGGTTATAATAAGCTTATAGAAGCTCAGTTGTATCGATTATGCGTTGTACTGATTTTGATTCTATGTTTATGTTAATTATTTTTGCAAAGCTCCAATTTTTATTGGATTTGCCACTCGAAAGAATTGTATTGAATATTGGCATTGTGCATTATGAAATGTCAGAAAGCATAACTTTTTTTAGTCAATAAGAGTTTTTTTACCAGTCGTTGGGAATCCATCTCACTTTGTAGAGATTATCTTTTGCATCTTTAAACAGGACTTTCAGTTGTTTAGAAAGAGCTTACATACTCCCCTCTGTTAGACTTTGTAAGTCGTAGTATTCAAAGAGGAACCACAAAGCTGATATCTGATATCTATCCTGAGACCAACATTTCTTCTGAGATAGCTGATATCTGCTGTAATAGGTCGAAACTTTATAGCCAGTTCATCTGTTTCTTAAAAGCATCAATGACCTAAATGTCATGTTTGATAGTACTTGTTACTAATGGCTATCATAAAGTTTTAAGCAGTTGTGCTGGGACGCCTAGTGCGCATAGGTTAGATCAAAACAGATGATGCATACCATTATCAGCATATTAGTACCGGCACTTGACTAGTTATGTTTGGTGTTGATCTGTGATATTGAAACAGCCTCTCTATCTCGGTGGGGGGTAACGTCTGCGTACATCTCACCCTCCCTAAACCCAACTTGTGGGATACATTGGGTATGTTGTTGTTGTTGTTGGTGTTAATCTGTGATAGCTTCCTACAAGCCAGTCTACAGTGAGCTTATATGCTTTCTGTATGTGCAGCATTGTAATTCTGAAACTCATTCTAAATTCCTATGTTAATGCTGCTGCTTTTGAAGCTTAATTTTACTAGGGACATGAAACATTGTATTCGTGAAAAGACTTTTTCTGCAGAAAGGTCATAACTGTAAGAAATCTGATCCATTTATGAACACCTCTAGATTTCTGTTTACTTCAGTTAAATGGAAGTGTTCTGCCTGTATCTGATGGTCTCACAAAGTTTCTCGAAAGAGTGCTTTAGTTTTAGTTTCTCTTTCTTATAAAAAGAAAAGTTTTAGTTTTGAGGAACACCAAATTATGTGACAGCTTGTTAGAGGACAATATCAATATGGAGATCAAGATGTAACAATTTGAATCTGTGATAAGATAAAAATCCAAATTATTCTTTCAGATTCGTGTTACTTTCTTAAGTATCATAAATGAAACTTAAAATACAAGATGCTTGATAATAAATACTCTGAAATCTTATCTGATTAAATATATGCTGTGCATCGACCATCGAGACCCTGATGTATTCTGGATATGTACAGTGATACTGTTTTTAAATAATATTATTAAGAAGAAAAACATGATCTGTTTGCTTCTAGTTGGATGATCACCGGTTTCAAAGACCAGCTGATTGTACGATCACCAGCTCCAAGAACCAGCCAGATTTCGTGAGTGATCAATGACACAGGCGGTGGACTGTGATTCTTTTCCACCTTAGCTCCCCTCCCCATCTTGAGGGCGTGAGACTAGTGAACTGAATTTCTGAAGCCTGGAGAGTTCATGTGGTTATTTGCTTGAGTAGGCCATTAGAGATAACATAGCACCAAATGACTTCATGTTGCTGACATTGGAAAGTGGTATTTCTGATTGCTGGTGTTTGTTGGTTTTACCATTCACACACGAGAAGCTACTAATGAATGAGTATCAAGCTTTGTTTTCTATGAAGTAGATTTCTTTGATTATCATATTTAAGGCTAGGTGGCTACTAGATATTGAGCTTCCTTATGTGAAAATGCATTTATTTCCATGTTTTTAAGACACTAATTTTTTTCCCCTAAAGACTTTAATTCTTGCTGGATACTTTATCTTCGTAATGAAATGCAAATTGCTTCCTGCTATACCTGTTAATCATGCTGTTCCAGAGTGGAATGTGAGGATACTTGTGTGTCAAATCCATGTGCTTCACATCTTTGCTGAATGTTGAACGCAGGAAATGGGAAGGTGAAAATTTTGGTTTTAACTACGGGCGTCTAAGGAAGTTTTCATTGCTAATGTGGTCATGGAGTACACTGGGGGAGGGGGGGGGGGGGGGGGAGTCATACAGATTAGTTCTGCATAATCGTAGGTGGTACGTATCCATACTGATCTTTCTTGAATGAGTACTTGTGTTTTTGGAGTTATGGAGAAGCTAATTAATATACAGATGAGATTCCATAAAAAATGTTTGCAGATATCATCTCCAAAAAAGAAAAAAAAAAGAAAAAAGAAACAGAAACAGATAATATTCTATTATGGATGAACTAGGGAGCAAGTCAATCAACAGTTAGAACTATGAAGAAGCTCCATGGAAAATAAAAGTTTTAGGACAACAGCAGGTCACATAATTGTATTGCCAGTTGAATCTCAATGAGAGAGAGCGTAGGAAATGAGGTTAGATAGGATTGTGGTGTTTAAATGTGGACAAAACAGATATTTAGGTTCAATCTTCTAAGAATGATATGAAAGATGGAGATTTAACAGGAGATTGAAATAGGAAAGTATGATGGTTGAAATGATAGACTGCTACAGGACTCTGATGAGATGATGTTCTCTAACAAAGAGAATGATAAGTCTCGAATAAGATTTTGAGATAAATACATCTTATGTGAGTGAATATTAGACCTATGCGTAATATATCGATGAGATGAGTGTCATATACACGTTAAATGTGCAGTCATATAGGATTGAATAATAAAATTATCACATTTGGTGGATATGGGAGCGCCAGTGATTCAGGTTAGAACATAACGAATTGGAAATGAATAACTCCTATAGGTGATACTGGTTGGAATAAGGTTTAGTTCTATTTTAGTACTTATATAATAGAACAGTTGTTCGCTAGAAGTCTTTAGTTTGGTTAAGAACTGACATGTGTCAGTATAAGCACAAGTGTGAGATCTAAAGAACATCAAGTTTCGGAGAATCCACAATTTGCTAATCATTCAATAATTATTTGGTTGTGTTGAAACTGAAATCTGAAACATGCTAAGAAATTATGGCTTACTGCTAGTTTGGGTTTGAAATTTGATTGGACATTCTCATTGTGATGATTAATTTATAATTGCAAGGTAATCATATTTCCACTCGATGAAGTTGATGTACGCAGCTCTCAATGACCTTTTGAACGTTTTTGACTCACATCTCATCAATTGTCAATTTAACGCTAATCTGAAAAATCTTTTGGAGAATGCTGAGAATAAATCCATGAATACATATCTTTGGATTTAACTTGCGGAAAAGAGAAATCATGTTTGTGATATAAATTACCAATTTTTATGGAGAAATCCATGACTTGCTGAGAGTCGGTTCGTGATGGATTAGTTATTCATTGACTTTCCTTATTATTTGATTTATTAGTTGAATTCTATATATTTGATCATTTTTATGACTACTCCACTATATTACTTTGCAAATAGACTGCATCACAATGAAGTACTAGTACTATACTTTGAGCAATGAAAGGTGGGACAAAGAACAATCAAGTTCTTCTGACAAAGGAACTGCAATTTATCGGAAGGTAATTGCAATGGAAAACTTGCACTAATTTCAAATTTATTAAAGAAGAAAGGGAAAAGGAAGCTGCATATATAGCTAACCTTTAGCCAGAAAATGGGACCCCAAAAGGAACAGAAAAATGATGTAAGAGAACTGTTTTCTTTGATGGTGGAAACTGGAAATTCATGCAGAGACATATATGTAAATGGAAGATATGATTCAGTCTGCAAAATTTGCAGTTCATTGAAGCAATTTTTTATTTTCATGATCATGATAAAAAAACATTTCAACCTTATAAATTACCTTGTGAATAATTGGTTTTTATTTATTTAGAATATAGTATACATTTGTGGGCTGTCTGACCGTAAAATAAGGATTGCAAATGATTATCAGAGAACTCAAATGCTTTGACCTGTGATAGAATGTAGAAAGAAGACCTGATTTAAAATCCTGCGTATTGATATTACCAAAGCTTTCCTTTTATTACTTCTTTAGTGATTATTAGTACAATTTTTTTTAATAGGTGGTAATAAAAAAACTAATATCTCAAAAAAAGGAGAGAACTTGTCAATACTTGCATGGATGTAATACATACTCTTCATATAAATTTTATCAGTTAGTCACGCTCAAAGTTATATGCACCATTCTCAAACATGTAAAACGGAATCGAATGATTCCCATGATCATCTTTATCGTTGAATCTCTGAGGATTGTAATATATAATCTCAACAGTGTTAACATAATCTTTTGTACGTATTAAAATATTTACATATATGTAGACAATCTAAACCCAATAGAGTTGCCTTTTCTAAAGTCCAGAACCCACAATCGCCTATGCTATTAGCAAAAACAAAAAGAAAAACAGGGAAAGACACTACTCTAACCCAAAGAAGGTGCACGATTCTAACAAGTAGAGTTTCCATTTTGAATCAAACACAACCAACATACAATTACTTCCGAAACACAAAATATAGTTTGTAACTTTCAAAAAAGACAAACTCAATTATCTTCCAAGATCACAATTGGTCTAGAAATGAACAATTTCACGGAAAAATCCCCCACAATTTAGCCCCACAAAACAACGCAAAAAAAAAAAAACTCTAAGAAAGAGAAGCAAAATACAAGCAATAAATCACTCCCAAATTCACGTGCATAGAAAAAAACAAAATGCCAAATTACTAAACCAAAAAAGAAAAAACACAGAATAAATTACAATGCATGGATATGATATGATGATAGGTACACTTCCATTGAACTGCCCTACGTACCCCATCCCCATAACACTCTCCCGTACTGCACTATACCCTTGATAGATACTACTGTATATTTGATTTAACTTATATGCTTTTGAAGGGTAAAATACTTTATTTTACACTTTTAATATTATTTAACCTTTATATCTTATACTACTTCCGTTCCAAAATGGATATCATAGTTTTCTTATTAGTACGTTCCAAAAAAAATGACACGATTCTAAATTTGAAATTTTTTTTTAGTTGAAACTACTACTTTACCCTTAATGAAATGCTTTATAGCCACATATTTATGTATGACTTATTTTGGACTACAAGTTCCAAAAGTTTTATCAGATTTCTTATACTCCGCTCCAAATTGAACTAAGACAATTATTTTGAAATGGAGGGAGTAGTAACTAGTTATAGTACTCTATTTGTTAATTTTCCTTGGTATTGATTTTACTTATCGGAATAGTTTCATGTCATTATCGTTTAAATTGACCTATAGTAAAAACAAAAACAATTTTACTACTGCGTAAAAGTTAAACTCAATTAATATGTAGAGTACGTAAATACGGTGAAAGAAGCTATGCTAACTCTAACTCATGTGTTGTCCTACTCTAGCAAGTGTAAACCTAGTAATTTCATCTACTAGCTTTTGTTGTGTCATCATCTCTGTTCAACTACCCCACATCCAAGATCCAAATTTCAAAAAAAGAAAAAAATGACAAAAATGAAAAGAACAGGAAACGGAAAAAACAATAACTATTCAGCATACAATTGATGTTTTTCTTTCTTTTTTACGCATACAACAAACAATTGAATATCTTTGAGCAACTACATCAAGTAATATATTGCTGATGCTGCATAATCCTCTTAACTATATATTCTTTTTTCCGATAATGAGGCAAAGATAATATAATTAATTCCAAATTTTACAATACAAGCTTAGTTAACCTTCTGATTATAACAAAAACCAGAAGACATTAATGAAAAGATAAGACAAGATTTGTGTAGAAAAATCAAGTTAAAAATACAGATAGAAAATGATATACAGAGGTACCAACAGAGAGAAGATTGAGCCGTCCCCGCCAATATCACCACCACAAACCACCACCATTCGCCACCGTGAACCACCACAAATTCAAGAACACATGAAATAGCAGTGGGACAAATCCATTTCAAGAAGCAGCAAAAAGTGAACTTTGGAATCCACAATGTAGCTACTTGAAATATCAGCTGCCTTTTGCATTTGATACATTAACATTTTCTTGTAAGGTACAAAACCAAAATCCTCAAGAACCTTCATTGCATGAAGATGTTTGATTTATTTCAACTCCTTTTTTCTCAGCTTCTTCCAGCACTAGAATAAGTCCTACAGAGTATTAGGACAAGAAAAAGATGAGATTTTTGAATCCACCCATCTTCAAGAAGCTTAAGAGGGTGTTTGAATTTGTGTTGTTTGGTGCATTTTGGTTCACATGAATGTTGAACAAAGTTGAACCAAGAAAAGGTACAAAACACACATCTTTGTTAAGTGTTTTTGTGATGAGCAATCTTGTCCTATCCTTAAAAATCAGAATGAGAAAATGTCTTTCAGCTATTGTAGTACTCTATAATCTATGGCATTAGGGATAGGTGAGAGGGGGTGGGTGGGGAGGCAAGAAGAGGAGAAGAAGCTTAAGGAGAAGACAAGTCAGTACATAGGAAACCTTGTGAAATTGTGTGTGTGTATATGTCTATTCCCTACTGCTGTCTTTACAACATAATGAAGCCAAGTAAATGAAAACATGAAAAATTGTGTTTCTTTCTTTGTGTACGGTTTTTTGGGCATGGGCTTGACATTGATTGCCACTAAAATACCAACCTCATTAGTCCCCCTCCACTCCCTTTAACACCTACCCCTGTATCTTCCAAGTTCCTATGCTAAAAAATAACATTGGATATTTAGGACAATCTCACAGTTATAATCTCTTTCATTTAATAACTGGTTTATTAACTTCATATAAGAGTTAAGGTTCAAATGCTTGAACATAAAGTAGTATGTAATCAATTTTCATACACTTGAAGTAAAATAATTCAATGAGATCATGTCAATCTTAATTAGAGGTGTCAAGTTCGACCACTAGAATAGAAAAATTAATTGTGTGCTTCTTGTGGCTCTGCATGCGAATTTAAATTAGTTAGAACACGTACATATCAAATGACGGACGGCTAAACCATTATGAATAGAAAAAAGTTAATAACTCAAAAAATAAGACCCTCCCCCCTCCAACAATCTTGAGTGAATCCCCTCTGCTACACCCACAATGACTTCTCAAAGAAAGTAAATGGTTGCCACACCTCTAATCACCCCTGGGTCAATTTCCCAAAGCAAAACAAGAAAAACCCATCGTTTCACTTCACGACTTACTTTGCCTCAAAAGTCCAATTCCTATATTTGCACAAGCAACCTCTGTATTATTTCCTTTCCTTTGTTTAGCCTTCATTAATGACAATATGCCCTTTCTATCCTTCCTAGAGACTGATGCAGCTTGCACATTCAAGGAGGGGAGGTTCAATATTTTTTAATAGTTTCAAAAATATTTTGTCAATATGTTAACACTAATTCAAATTGTATTATACATTGTACTCAAAATTCTAAAGTGCATGTATACTCCTATTATATTACAATATACAACTAGTACAAGTATTTTATGAAGAGAACCTGACTCTACTGACTAAAAGGGCATCAACTTCAAGAAAATCAATTTTCTCATTTTTTAAAAAACTTTACTGTTTAATTACATATTTTATCTGCTTTATGTTTCTCGAGACTATCACCAAAGCAAACTAACACCACCTTACCCAAGAATACTGTTTTTGTGGCCTAACATTCGCTTGTGTAATTCTAGGGGGAGGTGTTATAGCAGCTAAACAGATTAACTAATTAGCTACTTTTCCCAAAATCTTGATTTTGTTGACTCTTTTAGTCAAATATAATAAGTGTCTGTGGGCCTCGAGATTTCAAAATGGTGGTCCAACAATATGACTTTTGCAATTTTCTGAGTTTAACTTTACTATTAGTCGAATTTATTTAACACTATTAGGTAATCTACATAGTAATAATTAAAAGTAACAAATCCATAAAGATGAAATCAAGATAAGTTATTGCAACATGTTCAAGGACATTAAAATAATCTGTGCACTGGGTAGGGTGACAAAATTAAAATGATAAGATGGGATGTGGGATAACACCAGAAAAACTATGGGTGAGATTTAAGAAGACGTGTCCATGTTTTGCCTACCCAAAATTCTTGAAATCTGCAAGAACAGTTTCAACAACTGATGGAACATTTAATATCATGTGAATTCCTTTATTACCAGGGTTCTGCCTTCTGTTCCATTGATCAAGGATTGGTAACTTGGATCAAGTATTTTCACGATTATTTGGTTTGCGAATAAATTACTAATATTTTATTTACATTACCTCTTGGTCTTAATTTGATATTGTAAAATATTTCTTGATTAAGACTTACGATTTTTGCCACGTGTAGGGTGGAAATGAAGTGCCCATAGTAAGATATGAACCCTTGCCCTCAGAATAGTGCTTTGACCCTTCTCTCTAAAAACCCAAAACCCCAGGGTCACAGACACTATCATACTGTACTAGAAAACAGCAAGGAGACAGAATGTGTGTGGATAGAAAAAGTCAGAAATTCAGAAGAAAAAAGCTTTTGCATTTTCTAAGCCAAAACTACGCACACAGAAGGAGAAAATTAAAATAAACAAGAATCACAATTACTAGCCCTTCTAATTATACTATAATACTCCTATTATATTTTGCAACTTTTATTACTTTTAATTCGAGAGCATCAACATATCAATTACCATACTTTCTCTATCCATTAAAACTATACACAAGTGAAATCAACATATTAAACTCTTTAGTTCTGTCAAACAAGAAGTCATGTAAAATACGTGAATCTTGACAAGAATTTAATACTGATAAATAAGCTACTATCAACGTCTTCTCTTTCTTAATGTTTAGATAGCATTGTGTTTGGGTTCATTGTTTAACTAAGCTGCTTGGTAGCAATTTACTACTCCATTATGGATTGTCTAACTGTAATCAAGGACTAAGGAAGTATATTATGAAAGTACACGAACTAATCTCTTGTCTCTAGACTAACAAGCATAATTTTGCTAATTACTCCTTTTAATCTGTATTATCAATTTATTTCCAAGCCTAAACCAGTGATATCGTACTGCCTCTCCAGTGGCATCAGTACGTAAAATTCTTTTCTTTATTTTCAATCAAAACTCTCGAGAAGTGGTTAGTAGTAAATTTTATCGATCAAACAAGAAAGAAAGAAAAAAATGAACGCAAAGAAATTAATGCAGAGGGACCTAAGCCAAGACAAGGGTCCAACTACAAATCCAAGGTACTTTCAGGTTTGAGAGAATAAATCCATGACTTGCCCTATGCTATATATACTCCTCCCATTCCACTTTGGTGATAAAGTTGGAGGTACGAGTGTAAATTGTTTAATTTTGAACGTAAATTTAAACAATCATTCAAATTAAAATTTAATACTAAATAAAAAGTACTAGTATAATTCATAGTACTAATTTATAATTCAAAAAATATACATAAGATATTTACGAAAAATGTATTCTTAGAAGAACCTTTTTATTCCAAAATAGTAGTGTAATAAATGTTCACATAAATTACAAAAAAGGGTGTATATATTTTTTGCTTCAGTGACTTTCGTTAGGTATGTCAAACTTGCTGCTTGTGCACCAGATAGGTTGCAGTTTACTGGTAGTATCATACTTCCAAATGATTAAAGCTACATTAATTACTTCAAAATTCAAACAAAGAACATAGATTATAATATCCTAAAGAAAGAGCTGGGACTAATTACTAAAATTGGACAGATAACTACAGTTCTCCCAGAGACCCTTGTTTCAACTTTCACATTTCTAAAAAGATTAATTAAAAACCAAAAAAATAAAGATAGAAATGTAAATAAAAAACACAAAAGTGAAGTGGATAAATGAGAGCTAGTTTGGTTAACAAATTCTCATACACCAAAGTAGAACTCAAGAAAGCGATAGAAGCCTAAAGACTACAAAGCAAAGAACCCTATGGAGAAACCAAGAAAATAGACTCTTATGGAGATCTGAGACTGAATTCAATATGTATCATATATTCAGACAAAAAAAAAGAAAAAGAAGTAAATAAGTATATATTCACAGATATCAATCGTTTTCACAACAGATATTTCACTGATCAAACCCTACTTTAATCACTGCCATGTATATGTACTCACATACAGACACAAGACCACACTACATTTATAATAAAACTTCCAATAATGAATACGTATTATACGCACCTTTCAGATTTCCATTAGAGGGAAGAAACTTGTGCATGGAGCCATAACATACAATTGCTTTCTTATTGCTTACAGAAACTTTAATGTGTTTGGATACTGAGTAAAGAAACTACTATAGTAGAGGAATAAGGAGAAAAAAGGAATAAAGTAAAGAAAATGATAAGAGAATGAAGGGGAAATAATCTTTGGAAAAAGCAAAAGGGTTGCATATCTTTTACGCTTTACAATGGAATTGATTTTCTTTTTTCCTTCTGAGAGAGAGATTTCATTTTCAGCTTTTCTTTCTGTTTCTATAATTTGGGCCTAAGGGGAATTCTTTTCCTTCACTTTCCTTTAAAACCTGGAGAAGAAAGTAAAGCTGACAAGGCCTTATGAGAAGCTTTCTGGTGAAGATGCTTTGCAGATTTGTAGTCTGGGAAAGTTGAGCGAATGCTAGTTAAAGAAAAGAAATTGTGCAAAACTATAACAAAAGTTATCTTTCTTTGTTTTTTATTTTCACCAGAAATTTGTTTCCATATTATAAATTAGTTTAGAAAATAATTACATGCACAACTTCGATCGGGAAAATAATAACTTTTGTTACGTCAAAGATATTAGATCTAGAAATTAATTAGTAGGTGACTGTCAACAAGACTAAGTAATTCATTGTGTTAATTAAGTTCTTTATATGGTAAAGTGCGTAAATTTATATGATTCTTGTGTATCTAGTACTGTAGTTCACAAACCTAGAATCTAAGGGACAGTTTTCGCACTTACTAAGGACTTGTTCTAGTTAATGTTGTGACGCGAGAGTAGTTATCATTATGTTGGTAATCTAGGCATTTACATTACAACATTCCTCAGGAGTACTATATATGTTTATTTATTTATTATAGTTAAAAGGTATGGACTACACATTTTCGTAGGATATATAAAGAATGTAATGATTCGGACATGCGTATATATACCCAATTCAAACTAGGATCTTTTATATAGTAAACAATGGAGGAATTTTGCTCCATCACTATTCACTATATTATTTTATTAGTACAACAACAATAACAACAACATATCCAGTGGTATCCCATCAAGATGGGGTCGGGGACTCTGCGGAGGGTGAGATGTACGCAGACCTTACCTCCACCAAGGTGGAGAGGCTGTTTCTGATAGACTCTCAGCTAAATAACATCAGTGAGAAACATATTTGAGAGAAACAAGATGACAATATCAAATAAATGTAATGAAATACTGCTAGGAAGCACTCAACCATGTACAAGATAAACAGGAAACACAAATAACAAATAAAATCCAGAGTAAACAGAGTAAGCTGAAAGCATAATATACCAAAAATTGCTCGATTACTATCTATCTCTCTACCCTAATTCTCGACCTCCACTTTTTCCTATCTAGGATCATGTCCTCGGTAATTTGGAGGTGGGCCATGTCCCGACCTAATCAGCCCACCTCAATATTTCTTTGGTCTACCTCTACCTGTCCGCAGTGTTTGCACTGCCAACCCCTCGCACCTCCTCATCGGCGCATCTGTGCTCCTCCTCTTCACATGCCTAAACCAGTTTAGCCTCGCTTCTCGCATCTTATCCACCACATCCATCTAAGCATTCGCATCTCTCCTAGACTCATCCTCTGGACGTGGGTGGCCTTTACTAGTCAACACTCCACCCCATAAAGTAAAACTGGTCTAACAACTACTTTATAGAACTTACCTTTAAGCCTATGAGGCACCTTCTTATCGCACAAGACACCAGAAGCTAGTCTCCACTTCATCCAATCAGCCCTTATTCGATGAGTGACATCCTCGTCAATTTCTCAATTACCTTGGATAATTGACCCAAGATACTTGAAACTCCCTTTCTTGGGAATGACTTGTGTATCAAGCGTCATTTCTACATCCGACTCCTGGGGTACATCACTGATCCTGCACTCCATATATCACGTCTTCATTCTCAGCTTGAACTCTTTAGACTCTAGAGTCTGTCTTCACACTTCCAGCTTATCATTGACCCGTCGGGGGTCTCATCAACCAAAACTATGTCGTCGGCAAATAACATACACCATGTATCTCCCCTTGAATACTCCTGGTCAATTCATCCATCACCAGAGCAAATAGAAACAGACTAAGGGCTGATCCCTGATGTAACCACATCTCAACGGGAAAGTGACCAGAGTCACCTTCTAATGTCTGCACTGTCGTCTTCACTCTATCATACATGTCCTTAATTGCTCCAAAGTATGCTTCAGGTACACTTTTAGCCTCCAAACATCTCCACAAAACTTTCCTAGGAACTCTAATCATATGCTTTTTCTAAATCGATGAACACCATATGTAAGTCTCTCTTCTTGCCCCTATACTGCTCAGCCAACCTCCTTAGAAGATGAATAGTCTCCATAGTCGATTGCCCCCGTCATGAATCCAAATTGGTTCTCTGAGATTTCCACCTTTTTCCTCATCCTCTTTTCTATCTCCCTTTCCCATACTTTCATATTATGACTTAGGAGCTTGATACCCAGGTAGTTGTTGCAATTTTGAATGTCATCCTTATTTTTATACAACGGAATCATGGTACTCCACCTCTATTCTTCAGGCATCTTATCTGTCCTAAGGATGACATTAAACCACCCAGCTGCCACTCCATACCTGCTATGCCTGCACCCTTCCGGAATTCCACGGGGATCTCGTTAGACCCGGTTTCTCGACTACCCCTTCTCATCTATTTTTGTTAATTATATAACCCTTTTTAATTTATTATATTTTATATACCTAATTATATTTATAAAATATCTTTATAATATTAATTTTACATCTTAGTTTTGGCGTATAATTTTGATAAATTAATTTTTGTATATATTATTTTTATGTAAAATTGATAGTAGATGAAATTATGGTAGATGAAAATCACCGATTTAAATAATTTTCAGCTCGACACAAAAAAAAATCAAGGATAAAGATGCTCATTTTGCACCTCGTAATGCATTAATGGAAATAAGAAAATAAAATTTAAATAAAAGATAATAGTATAATATAGAAGAGACAGAAGAATATAAAATAAAATATTCTTTTTTAGAGTAAAAAATAGAGTAATGGTTGGAGTAAATTTAGTCCATTTTAAAAATTTTCCATTTTGAAGGAAAAAATGGAGGCAAGACTTGGAAATGGCCTAAGGAATCACTAAAGTCCCATTGTTAGTTAGATTGAAGGTATAGTTCAACCGTTTGTAACATGTTCCACAGAATGTTTCGAGATGCCAAGTCATACTATGCACAAATGTCAATAGTTGGCTTTTTAAATAGCCTGATTTCATAAAGAAGTTTAATTTCATCACATATATAACTACAAAGGAAAGCCTGGAGGTAGAGTATCTTTGATGTTTGGCATTTTATGCCTATATTTCCTTAATATTTCCTCACGTTTTAGTACCTTATTCGCTCGTTTTGTGGTTTATGAATATGGTTTTACACTGATTTTATGTCGTGTGTATTTAGGTTGTTATGCAGTGTAATTGGAGCTTTTAAGAGCATGATTGAGCAAGAAAAGATTGGATTTTGATTGAGGATTGGATCGAGCACACGAAGACACGACACGAGCGAGCAAAAGAGCGAACGAAACAGGAATTTGGCTGGGCGCTGTGGGCTCCGCGCCGCGCCACCCAAGGCGCCAGCACCCCCAGCGCGTTTTTCAATGCGGCGCAGGCCCAAAGCGGGACCAATTTTGACGTCTTCTGTCCAACCTCACGCGTTCCGAGGCGCGGGGCGCCCCTTATAGCGCCCCTTGTGCGCGTTTTTATGTCCTATTTCGTCTAGGCTTGGGTCTAACTTATTACTAGGTGTTTGTAAACATTATAAATAGTCTTTAACTTAGTTTTTCATAGGAGTTCAGACTTTGGAGCAAATTTGAGAGCTCATAACATCAAGAACAAGGGTTTTTCTTCCTTCCATTAATTTATTTCATCATTATTTCATTATTACATCAATTCCTTGTGTTGTTATTATGAGTATGCGTAGCTAAATATATCGTTCTAGGGTTAGAGTATTACATGAAGGTTGATGTTTGAAGATTGATTCCCATTAATTAAATCCCATTACGGGTTACTTATTCTTTCTTGATTTCACTTGTGTAATTGTCAGGGCCCGATTATTACGCATTATCTATGGTTTTTAGATTGAACTCGAAAGAGGGAATTTAATTACGTAATAAGAAAGAATAGGACTAGTTTGTGAACCCGGGCATCGGGGAACCAATTTACGAGTAGGATAGACATATACTTGCTCGCCTAGTTTAACTCATTACAGAATTCGTTAATGCGTGCACGTGATTCAACCCATAGACATATAGGGATTGGAGTAGCCTGCATAGACCGTGAAGAACTGAAAGGTTTTCACGGGTACAATTAATCTGTTAGTTAGTAACCCGGGATTTAAGAAGTGGAATCAATTGGATAACCCAACTGGATTGTTCGTAACTCTGACCCTGGACCGTCTCCTTATTACTGATAACAACCAAGTCTTGCTCCATTGTTTGAATTCACTTCTACCATTTAATTACTGTTCTTTAGTTAATAAACTCATCACTATTGGAAAAGATCCCTGAATAGTTTATATAAATTGTTTGATAGGATTCAGTCTGAATAGTCCTCGTGGGAACGATACTCGATTTATCACTTTATTACTTGTCGACCACGTATACTTGCGTGTGCGTTTGGGAGAAACAATCTTTTACATACAATATGAAAAACTAAGTATCTCTTTTCAATATGTTCATGCTTGATACACAAGTCATCCATATGTAAGAAGTTTCAAGTATCTCGGCTCAATCCTCCAAGGTAATGGATAGATTGATAATGATGCACTAATCGCATAGTGGTAGATTGAATGAAGTCGAGGGTAGGTTCTGGTATCCTATGCGATATGGAAATGTCATCTAGACTTAAAGATAAGTTCTATAGAGTGGTAGTTAGACCGACCAGCCATGTTGTATGGGGCCGAGTATTGCCCATTTAAGAATACACGCATTCAAAAGATGAGTATGACAAAGATGTGGATGCTTAGATAGATGTGCGGGTATACTATGATAGATACGATTCAGAATTGGTGGTGGACAAGATGCGAGAAGCGAGGTTGCGATGGTTCGAACATGTGAAAAAGGAGACGTACAGATGCTCTGGTGAGGAGGTCTGAGGGTTGGCAGTGTTGGGTCTACGAAGAAGTAGAGGTAGACCGAAGAAGATTTGATACAAGGTGATTAACAGGAAATGACTCAACTCCGGATCACCGAAGATATGACCATGCATAGGAAAGCGTTGAGGTAGAGGATTAGGGTAGAAGGTTAGATAGTAATCAAGCAATTTTTGTCATATTAGCAATAATATTATTCTTATATAGACTATTGCTATCTTAGTCTTCTTCTTTATTACTATTGGTGTTTTATGTTCGTCTTGGGTATTCATTAATTTTTATTATTTTCTTTATCATGGTATTTTCGTCTTATTTTTTCAAAGATATTTTTCTAAAAGTGTTTTTGTTTAGCCGATCAGGGTCTATCGAAACAGACTCTCTACCTTGATGGAGGTAAGATTTGTAGACATCTCACCCTCCCAGATCCCATTTGTAGGATATCACTAGGTATATTGTTATTATTGTTGTATATTACACATTAAACACAACAAATACGTTTTTACATTTAAATATACAGTGACAGTGTTTCTCTAGGTGTGTACAAAAATATGACATCGCTGGTTTGAATTTTTAGTCCACTTAACCAAGATTTTACAAATTATTTCGCGGGCATAAGTTTTAATTAATTTTAATGATATTTATTGTTCATTGGACATAAGTAATTAGTTGAAACCATGTCCAATAGGCAATATATTATATTATCTTCAATATTTGTGACTTAAAAAAAATCTAAAACTTTTGCTTCGCAGGCAAAACTACAATTTATGCCTACTGGGCAACAAAAACCAATTATTAGGTTTTACTTAGCTGGGGCAAAAGCACAAACTAACCCTTATGGTGTCTTTTTTTTTTTTTTTTTTGGAATTTCCACATAACTAGCTCCCAATATAGCATATTAATAAGAAACCTAACCCTAATGTAATCTAGCCACAACTTTTATATTTAAAATCTGATTTATATTTAAAATATACATATAATTATATCGATATTTTTTTATATATAGCTTTTATACACACAAACACACATACACATATATTGTGTTATATTTTTTTATATATTTTTGTCATCAAAATATATCTAATAAATATATGTACTATATTTTAATATTGTATTATTTACATATTATTGTCCTAAAATTATATCTAATAAATATTTGTATTATAATTTCTATATATTTTTTTACATATTTATGTATGTGTGTATATATATATAGGGCATATTACTAGATTTTATTTAAATAAAAAATATATTTTTAAAAGTTTAAAAGATTGCAAAATTCTACTGAGTGGTTAGGAAAAGAAAGAAAAGATAAAATGTGATTAAAAAAAGTGGATAACAATTGGGAATAGTTATGTGGTATAATAATCCTTTTTGTGTGGTTTTTTTTTTTTTTTTTTTTGTAGAAATTTTTACTGTTTCTCATGGGTCAATTTGGCCACGTACTTTGTCCACATCAGCCCAACTCTTAGATGAGGTTAATTGTAAATGTTAAAAGGGATTTTTACATAAATATACAATATTAAAGACTTATATTACGTAAAATAGCTATGCTATTTTATTTACATAATATAGCTATACTATTTTTTATACTTTATACACTACTAGAAATCATATGTTTTGCGTCACAGTTTGGAGACGGAATTCCCTCTCTAAAATGAATTTGGAGACGGAATTCCGTCTCCAATTCTGTGTCAGAGAGTGCTTGGAGACGGAATTCCCTCTCCAAGCATTATGAATTCCCTCTCCAAGCATTAAATTATGCTTGGAGAGGGAATTCCGTCTCCAACATGAAGTGTAGAAATTATTTTTATTGTTTAGAGACGGAATTTCCTCTCTAGTAAAATAATTAAAAATTATTTTTATTGTTTAGAGACGGAATTCTCTCTCCAAACAAATAATTAAAATTTATTTTTATTGTTTAGAGACGGAATTTCCTCTCTAACTATATTAACCCTGCTATATAAAAATATTAGAAACTCGCTACAAAGCAATCAAAAATCAGAAACGCACCACTAAAACAGTTATATACAACCTGTTTAACATAAAACAAAGCCACCACAGCCAATTAAACAATTCTACATACATGTTTCATCATTAAGCATTCAACACAAATAAAAACTATAGTATTTAATTAGTAACATGTTCAACAAACTTAACAAACCATGAGACTAATCCTCCCTTTGGGAGGAGCCACTGCGTTGCTCCTTATCCCTCCAAATCTTTGCCACAATTTCCTGTAATTTCTTTACATTCTCATGGTCTTCCAACCGTTGCCTTTCACTATCTAGTAGTCTTTGCTCCATTTCCGCCAATTTAGAGCGCAACTCATCATCCACAGCTTGTGGTGCAGGTGAAGAAGAGGAAGAGCAACTAGCATTGACAATACCTACACGAGAAAGCTTCTTGTACCTCGAAGGACCAAGGCCATAGGCTCGATTTTTGCTAGTATAGCCACCACCCACCTGAACGAACATTGCATTTTCTTCTTCCTGGGTGGGTTTAGGAGAGCCTTCAACGACCTGTGACCCTTGGCTCTCAAGCCATTCTTGGTGTAGAGCTTTGTACTTTTTCCTAAAACACAAGACACAATTAGAATAATTAATTAAAGAATAATTTAAAATAAAATAAAATTATTTATGATATCTCACCTCTAGTTGTTGTGCACGTGGCTCGAGCCATCCCACCTCATTTCCTTGTTCGTCATATAAATAATGGAACAAACGAAAAAATTCATAATCGCTAACATTTCCATGTACCGCTTCCTACACAATGCAAATGTGTTAATGCTAAATCAAAATAGTGTTAAGTTTTTAATTTAAATAAAAATTAGATTGACTTACATATCGTGCCCGATGGCTGGCCAAACTAACTGAACCACAAGTGTGCTTCGATCCTTCCTTTGCGGATGCTCTGTTTTTCTTAGCCTGCTCGCTCTGGGCTAAGAATTCAGGTGTTTCCCAATAAATTTTGAGTTTATCCCAATTCTGTTGATAAATCCATTTTGGAACTTTACCCTTTTGCCTGTATTTTAATAAGGAATCACTTAGCCTTTTAGCCGCCTTTTTCTAAAAAACTGCTCGGATTTC
The DNA here is from genome assembly GCA_029990175.1 of Petunia secreta. Lineage (NCBI taxonomy): Eukaryota > Viridiplantae > Streptophyta > Magnoliopsida > Solanales > Solanaceae > Petunia > Petunia secreta. The sequence continues at coordinate 5,460,066 of JARKIP010000068.1, forward strand.
ATCATCATATATAGCATCCCACGAACACTTGTGCTGAAACAATAACAATATAATAAGTGAAAACTAATAAAACACATTGAATAATCAAATGACAAAAGCTTCATAAGTATAGTTAATACCGTAAAAGCTTCAAACATGCGGTTTCTAAAAGGTACTGGCACATTTCCCTACGACGGCCAACCATCAGTAAGGTGTGGTGTCATAGATTCAACAAGTTTCATTGCCTTGTCCGATGGAATAAACCTGCATTAAATTTAACATACAAAATTATGTTGATAAATATATATTGCATTCAATTCAAAAGTTTATAATTTAAGGATTAATGAATAAATCTTACCCTTCTTTGCTGTCAGGCATGATAATCAACCTACCAGACTCATCGAGAGATCCAATACCACCAGGTAACTGAACTGTAGAACTAGTACGTTTTTTCTTACCCTTTCGCGCTGTAGTGGTGACAGATGGAGAGGACTCTGGCTGAGTCTCTGGTACGGATATACTCCAACTGGAGCATGCCGATGATGATGTAGATGGAACAGTACTCGAAATGGAAGGTGTAGCAGATGGCAAACTATGTGGATACATACTAGGAGTAGGTATCATCATCAGCTGTGAAGGGCCCGGTGCGCCGAATGACTGAAATGTAGGGGACCGTATATGCACAGACTGAGGGGATGTGCTTACTATAGGCATGGAATGGAAAGAGGGACCAGCAGGCTGGCCAAACTGATAGTGTGGCCCTGGATGTGGCATGGTCTGTGCAGATATACCATAGGCCTGTGGCTGATGGAATAGTGGGGTACTAGGGAGACCAGCGAAAAATGTACTCGGATAATTACCTAACTGTGAGAGCAAGGTAGAGGTAGGGGTCAATGTCGGAAGTGGAGAAGTAGTATGACCTGTGGAAGTATGGCCACCACGGGTCCTAGTTCCTTTCCTACCTCGAGATGGCATATCTGTAAAGTAATACTCCCTCCGTCCCAATTTATGTGGCACAATTTCCTTTTTTGTTTGTCCCAAAATAAGTGGCACCTTTCCTTATTTGACAACTATTTAATGTATCATCTCTATTTTACCCTTGTTGGGCCCTACATACTTTTAAACCTACCAACAACTTTTTTATTACTCAAATCTTCTCTCTCTTACTTTTTCAAGGGTAAATTGATACTTAACATGGTCAACCTCTATTTTCTTAAACTCCGTGCCCAGTCAAATGGTGCCACATAAATTGGGTCGGAGGGAGTATCAAATTCAATATAATTAGATATCTAATAAAGTGTATCATCGTTAATAAAAAAATATTATGCAAAATATTAGTCACAAATACCACAAACAACCAATATAATGCACAAATATTCAACTACTAACATCAATCATCATCGCTTCCTTCTAGTTCATCAAGCAATTCATCCTCAGTTGATTCATTCTCCCCTTTTTCATTTCCCAAAGACGTTTCCATGGTTTGTTTGAACACCGACATATCAAATTCTTCAAAATAATCCACACCCTGATGCAACTCATCGGGTAATTCTTCATCTACAATTTCTTGTACAGTTGAAATGTCATTTTGGTATGCTTCATCTAATGCATCATCCACCTCAATTCTTCCAACCGGTTTTGGCTTTTAAAACAACCCACCAATTTGCTTTTGCCTTGTTCTTCAGTTTATTTTTGCTCTTTGGATAAGGAACGTAGTACACTTGTTTCACATTTTGAGCAATGATAAATGGATCATAATGTGCATACATTCTTTTGTGATTGACTTCAACTATTTTATATACTGGATGCACCTTTGTACCGCAAAGTGGTGTTGGATTAAACCACTTACACCGAAAGAGCACCAACTTTTTCCTTGGATGACCATTAAACTCTAGCTCTAATATTTCATGTATTACACCATAATAGTCAAAATCTCCATCACCAGTGCCTGCATTCACCCACACTCCACAGTTATATGTTTTCTTCCCCATCGACCATTCTTCAGTATAAAACTTAAAGCCATTGTTCAAGTACTTAGACATTTGTCTGTACTTATAAACAGGGCCCAATGATAAATCACAAAACAGTGGATGATTGACGCCGTTCTCAGGATTGTGCATCTAACATGCATTAAATTTAGGCGGAATAGACACTTCAACTTATCCAAGTTTGCCACCCCGACCATTAAACTTATGAGGTTTCCATTTAAACACTTCTACTTGATAAAAACATAACTAATAAACACTTTCTCAGTGCGTGTTATTCAGTTTCTCTGAGATGTCGCCCACGTGGCATCCATGTCAAAAAAGTCAATACCACATCATCTTTTGATATTTATTTTATCAAATTTTTTATCTTAATTAAAAAATTTCTTTGTATCTTTTCCCACCCCAGAACTTTTCCGCCACCACCATAACATCTCCCCACGGCCAACCAAGGCTCCCCCACCACTACAATCCAACAACACATAGTAGCTCCACCTTTCACTGTTGACACTTCCTTCTTAAATAATAAAAGATCAATATCTTACTATAAAATCTACTCTGGTGATTGTGATGATGACAATGAAATAGTTCAAAGAAATTCCAGTGCAGATCCGATGATGACGCCGATTACAATATTGGCATCCTTGAAGTTCGATTGAAGCAGAAGCGATCACGGATCAAGTGAAATACTTTGTTGGAGTGAATACTTTATATCATTATTATCATATTTTTCCACACCACCACCTCTTTAACACCTTCCTCCGTTTTCAGATCAAGATATACAAACAATATTATTCCACAAAAAAGAAAGTACAACCACCTATAAACTATAAACTGGTGAAAATGACGGTGGAGGAAGATGGATTTAAAGAATATGATGGAAGGGATCAGTGGGGTGAGGGATTTGGAGAAGATGAAGATAAAGGAGAGGTGGGGTTTGATTTTTTCTGGATTTACTGAGAAAGATTAGAGAAGAAGAAGGGGGTGGGGTTGGATTTTCATTTTCTATTTTTTGTTAATTGATACTAAAAAATTCTCTTTCAATATTGTTTTAGTTTTTTTTTTTAATTTCTACGCGTCTTACCTGCGTGTTTTGCGCACATTATTGCCACATAAGCTAAAACTCTTGCATATAGGCACGGCCAACAGTCAAAGGTGTTTATTAATATTCATCTTATCAAGTAGAGGTGTTTAAATGGGAACCTCCTAAGTTTAATGGTCGGGTTGGCAAACTTGGACAAGTTGAAGTGTCGGTTAGGCTATTCCGCCTTCAATTTATAAGTTAAAACATACTTGCGTATAGTTTTCACCAACGGGATATGTGTCACTAAATAAATACTTATGTATTCTCTAAACCACTCTGAAAATTTGTCTGTCACAACATCATTCCCAAAGTTACTGACAAATAAACTGCTATGCACAAAACAATATTCAGGATGTAAAAATTAATATATGTATTAACCTTTTTTGTTATTGGTAGAAAGTGACAAATACCTATAAAAAGGTTTCACTTCTGGGCAATTCAGCAGTACATGTGTCATAGCAACTTGTCTATCGATGTCGCTGAATGGTTTTGTGCAACCTTTTTCTGATCCTCGACCCGGATGATTGAATATGGAAAAATGCGGATACAGTGCATTGCCGCTTCCACCATCATCATGCCAATTAGGCCTGCGACTTAGAGAAGGTACCTCGGCCCCAAAATAATAAGAACAGAAATGCGACATTTCCTTAACAAGATAAGCCTCACATATCGACCCCTCAATTCTATTCCTATTTTTTGCAGTCTGCTTACATTTGCCAATAGTCCTGTATAACATAGATAGCCATATAATTTAATAATGAATTAAAAAATTAAATATAGGAGGAAATCTTTGGTATGCATTACCTTTCAGTAAGATACATCCACCTTCCCTGAACCGGGCCTCCAAGTCTTGCTTCTTCAACAAGGTGCATAGGCAGATGTTCCATAACATTGAAGAAATCAGGGGGAAATATCTTGGTCAATTTAGTAGAGGTCACAGGAATATTACTTTCCATCAATTGTATATTTTCTTCCCTCAATGTACTAGAACACAAGTCTTTGAAAAACACACTCATTTCAGTGAGTGGTTTCCAAATTGTATCAGGCAAGCCATTGAATGCAACTGGCAACAAATTTTCCATGAAAACATGACAATCATGGCTTTTCATTGCCGTAAGCTTACCTTCTGTCATGTCGACACATTTGGATATATTCGATGCGCAACCATCAGGAAACTTAATATTCTGTATCTACTCAGAAATCATTCTTCTCTCCTCCAAGTCAAAAGTGTAGTTCGCTGATGGCTTGTGCACCTTAACCCTGTCTGATTGTAGGTGCAATTCAGGTCGCCGACAGTATGCCTGAACATCTAACCTTGCCTTCAAGTTGTCATTTGTTTTATTAGTGACATCCATCACAGTGTTAAAGACATCATCGAAAAAGTTTTTTTCAATATGCATTGCATCCAGATTATGCCTAAGAAGATTGTCCTTCCAATAAGAAAGTTCCCAAAATATGCTCTGCTTTGTCCAATTATGTGTAACACCAAAACCTGCTATTCTAGACAATGGTTGCTGCTCCGTTGCCTTGGGATACCCCTGAACCCCGGACCAAACTTCATGGCCCGTCAACCTCTGTGGAGGATCGTCAAAATCCTCCTTGTTTTTCATGAATGCACTAGTGTTTCTCCTAAAGGGATGGTCATCTGGCAGAAACTGTGGCTGACAATCGAACCATGTGTGCTTATGCCCATGTTTCAAATAAAATGCTTTTGTATCTTCCATACAAATAGGACAAGATAGCTTACCAGCAGTGGACCAACCAGACAACATGCCATATGGAGGGAAATCATTAATTGTCCACATCAAGCAAGCATGCAATCTAAAGTTTTGTTTCAAGGAACAATCGTATGTTACAACACCATCACGCCACAATATTTGTAACTCATCAATCAAAGGCTGCAAGAATACATCAATAGAGCTTTTTGGGTTACTAGGACCAGGGATAATACAAGTCAGAAAAATATATGAAATTGTCATACACATTTCTGGGGGTAGATTATACGGTGTGACGAATACAGGCCAACAAGAATATGGTGCAGCAGAGACAGCAAACAGAGTAAACCCATCAGAACTTAAACCCAACCTGATGTTACTAGGTTCACTTGCAAATTCAGGATACACTCTGTCGAAATGCTTCCATGCTTCTCCATCAGACGGATGACATAGAATACCAGATTGCCGTGTACGTTCATGATGCCATCTCATATGAGGAGCAGAACTCATTGATGCATACAACCTCTTTAACCTTGGTATAAGAGGTAAGTAATGCATCGCTTTAACTGGGACCTGTTTCTGTTTAGCATTTTTGACTGGCTTGTAGCGAGCCTCACCGCAAAACATACAAAATTCCTTATCTTTGTAGTATAACATGCAACCTTTTTTACAACAGTGAATTCTTTCTGAAGATAGCCCTAAAAACGAAACCAACTTTTTTGCATCATCGTATGAGGAAGACAATCCCAATTTACTTATCTTTAGTTCATTCAAAAGTCCAATGATCTCATCCATGCCTCCTTGAGATATGTTATAATCTGATTTAATACTAAGCAACCTAACTGCCACCGACAACTTTGAATGACTTGCCCCCTCGTAAAATGGCTGACTTGCTTCTTCCAGCTGTTCATAGAAGAGTTTCGCCTCATTATTGGGAATCTCCTCAACATTCGGTTGACAGGGTTCCCCTTGGTAAATTCCAAACGCATCATTCAACATCTCATTCATAGGATAGTTATACCCGATATAGTCATTTTGGAAGTTCTCTCTACGGACACTAGGGTTACACTCTCCATGTGCAGTCCACATAAAATAATTTGCCATAAATTATTTTCTATAAAGATGCAACACGATATTTTCAATTGGTTGCACGTGGCTACATTTGCATTTCACACAAGGACATTTGATTGAATCCCCTGTATATATTTAGGAATTTAGTTTTAGCAATAAACCCGTCAACCCCATCTACATAACTTTTCCTCAAACCCATATTTTCATAGAACATATTGTAAATCCAACTACGATTTTCATCATGTTCCATCTACAAAAGTTACAAACAAATAAATATAAATCAATGCAACAGAATATAGCAATTTTTCTAGCAAACTATAGGTGTATAACATTTTTGTTAAATTATGTTGCATATTAACTTTTTAATTAACTAACTAAATCAAACTTCCTACATTTATTTATTTGCTATAGAGCTGGCAACCACACCTAAACTAAATTCGTCCGAGCAGAATAGAAATGGTCTATAGCTAATTTTGTTTATGAAAAAGGAGAAGTAAAATATGATGTAGCAATAGCAAATACTAATTGCCAAATCCCAATTATAATTGTTTTAAAGTTTAGCCAATAATTTGATTTATTAAAAATCAAAATTCACATGTTCCTACAATAACCCTAACTTACTGTTATTCCCTATGTAATTTTCACAATATTATCAATTATGCAGACTCGCCAAAAGCATTAAAAAAGGGGGATCTCATGGCCAAGCAAGAAAACAAATCCCAAATTCACATAACCATCTGATGAATCTATACTACTGCTACTAGTACTATGAAATTTTGACTTTTTATTTGTTTTATTCTTTGGGTTGAGTTGGAATTATTTTACGTTTTTGTATAATATGTATACGTTTTTCCCTTACTGCTCTGTGCATTTGCCTAAGCTTTACACAACTCTCCATTCGAGTTTTTGCTTTTATTTGTATGGCCTTCTGGGCAAGAGATTGAAGTCCAATACAAAATGACCATGAATAAATTCATTTTCAGGTTACTTGTATCAATAGTTCTAGTACAAAGAATTAGATTATGGGGAGGAAAAAATAATGGGGGATACGAAAGGGGAAAATAATGGGGAAGACGAAAGGGAACTTGCATACGAAAATGGTGGCCGGGGAAAATGGGGGTGCCGTGGCGGGGAGATTTTTGGCCATGGAGGATTTTGGGGGTTTTGAATATTTTGGAGTCTGAATATTTTGGGAGCCCACTGTATAGTAATTGGGAATTGTTTAGGGTTGGAGACGGAATTCCGTCTCCAATCAAAAGTGAAAAAGCTGTCAGCTGATTGGAGACGGAATTTCGTCTCCAACACCTGACAACTTTTTCACTTTTTGATTGGAAACGGAATTCCGTCTCCAACTCTTCCAATTTAATTAATTTTACATGCAATACACTGATTGGAGACAGAATTCCCTCTCTAACTGATTGGAGAGAGAATTTCGTCTCCAACCATTCTGTAGCTTTTTACTCTTTTTCTAGTAGTGATAGAATATTTTGGTATCTTACTGAATTGGTGTGCTTTCTATCTTCTTCTTCCTACAAACCTAACCACCACTATCACATCCCTCCCCCTCCACCGTCCACTGCCGCACCCGGAAAACCACCAAAAAATACATATAGATACAAAGGTATACACTTGTAAATATATAGAAATACAAAATAATACATAGTTATACAATGTTATACAATGTAAAGATATATTAAGAAATACACTTGTAGATACAAAGAAATACGAAAGAATATATACTTATACAACGTTATACTAAATTTTTCAAAGTAAATATATACAAAAAATATACTAGATACATAAAAATACAAAAGTATACATAATTATTCAAAGCTATAAAAACTCTCTAATGCCAAAATCCAACCGCGTATTAGGCATATCGGATTCAATTTCCCTCAACATCAATTATTGTATCACTTGTTTTTCACATGAGCCTTTGGCAAATCCAAAAAATACTCAAAGCACATTCACTTAATCATATTCAATTGCACATCTGTCAATTTATCCTTCAAGTCTTTAGCAATATCCACCTTAGTAGCTGCCCAATGAGAATATTTCCTTAATACTTGATTGCAGAAACATAGAAAGTACAATCCTGCAATGAAAATGAACCAGCAATAAGGTATATACATAAATTATATACATGAATATATTTACAATGAAATAAATGAATATAGGTACTAACTATAAGATTGATATACACAGTTATACATGAATTTAAAATATACAAAGCTATACATGAATATACAAATACAAATTGAGTTGTTAACAAGGAAATAACTAAAGATACAAAATTAAGCATTTTACAATAAAAAAAAAAGATCTTCATATACATAACAGACATCATACAAATACATGATTTTTTGGGTCACTTTTAAGGATTAAAATACTTATACGACTAGACAAAAAAATCGTATACCTTCTTCGAAGACTGATTATTTGTCAAACCAACCACAGATTGAATCTTCAATTTCTTCCTAATATCATCATCAGAGAAATCCTCCACAAAACCATCATCAACTATATTTTTTCCTTTGTCTTTAGTAGTTATGTTACTCATTGTACCCCTTTTTTTTTTTGGGTGAACTATATCTAGTTTTCCTCCTTGTAGATTGAGGTTGTTCTAGTGCTGGACCGAGTTTCGTATTTTGCACTCTAGCATCATGAAGGATTTTTAAACGAATTTCTACTAATGAGGGTAATAATTCTTCTTCTCCAGACATTACTAACACAATAGGGGCAGAAAAGAGAGATTAGGACTGAGAAAGTTTATTAATCAAAGAGAAAAGTGGCCAAGAAAATATAAATTAATTTATTGGGTGAAAGAAATGGAGTGTGAAGAATTACGTTTTAGGATAAAAAAGGTAGAATTTAGGGGCAGTTAATTTAGGAGTGATGTCTTTTGTGCCTATGTTTAAGGATTTCATGTTAGTTACCATAAATAGCTATATTTTGTAAAAAACCTATTAAGATTTGATATGTTCAATAAATTTTTAAAAATATACTTATGTTAGCTAATTAAATATCTTAAGTTGTCTGTTTGTGTAATTTTTCCATGTTAAAATGAATAATATTAATAAATTGGTGGCTCATTTACTCACCCGAATATCGACGATAAATTTTCAAAAATAAGCATATGGTCTCGAGGGAGAGAACACATATAATATTTTTACATATAATGAAGTTGTAATATCGAAAATACTCTCAAGGCCTACACACAGAGCAGGAATTAGGGCAATTCAGCTTGGCTTATTCATATAATGAGCAAACTAATTATATCTATTTTTAAAATAAATGATGCTAGATCATCCCACTACACACATTCATAAAAATTCACATCAAACATAACTTCAATTGCTAATATAGTAATCATGACAATTTGGCTGGACTTGTTCATATTGTGAGCCAAAATACTATGTGTATTTTGCAAATAACTGAGGTCAGATCGTCCCTACTTCGCTCAGCCACAAAAATTCACAGGAAAACACAACATCATGATGATCCCGCCACACTTATTCATATAATGAGCTAAATATATTGTACATTTTGCAACTAATTGAGGCTAGATCATCCTCACTTTGCTCATCCACAAAAATTCACAGGAAAACATAACATCAAGACAGTCTGACCACACTTATTTATATAATAAGCCAAATACGTTGCATATTTTATAAATAATTTGAGTTCAGATCGTCGTCACTTTGCACATCCATAAAAAGTTTTTTCCTTTTGAAGAAAAACACGAAATTGAAGCAGCCAGAGCACGAGCAATCTTTTGGAGACTTGAACAACAACGTCGGCGAGAAGGAAAATAGGAAAAAAATAGGAGTACTTTTGGATTGATGTTATTAAGGGTGGTAGAAGTTGATGAATAATTAAAAGCCACTGGATCAGAAGAATATCGATGAAGAATGGACAAAAAATGAAGAAAAGAAGGTGATTTATAGTAGCGGACTGTGGTGCTGATGAACGGCAGAGTGGATGCTCTGCTGAGGCGTGATTGTACTGAGAGAAAGAAGAGTCGGAAAATGATCACAACATTTTCTAGGAAGAGTAGTTGTGAAAGGAAATCTTTTGGAGACTTGAACAACAACGTCGGCGAGAAGGAAAACAGGAAAAAAATAGGACTACTTTTAGATTGACGTTATTAAGGGTGGTAGAAGTTGATGAATAATTAAAAGCCACTGGATCAGAAGAATATCGGTGAAGATTGGACAAAAAATTAAGAAAAGAAGGTGATTTATAGTAGCGGACTGTGGTGCTGATGAACGACAGAGTGGATGCTCTGCTGAGGCGTGATTGTACTGAGAGAAAGAAGAGTCGGGAAATGATCACAACATTTTCTAGGAAGAGTAGTTGTGAAAGGAAATCTTTTGGAGACTTGAACAACAACGTCGGCGAGAAGGAAAATAGGAAAAAAATAGGAGTACTTTTGGATTGACGCTATTAAGGGTGGTAGAAGTTGATGAATAATTAAAACCCACTGGATCAGAAGAATATCGGTGAAGAATGGAAAAAATGAAGAAAAGAAGGTGATTTATAGTAGCGGACTGTGGTGCTGATGAACGGCAGAGTGGATGCTCTGCTGAGGCGTCATTGTACTGACAGAAAGAAGAGTCAGGAAATGATCACAACATTTTCTAGGAAGAGTAGTTGTGAAAGGAAAAGTTGCCAAGTACTTGTGGAGAAGTTCTCCAAATCTCAATATCATGAAAAATTTCTCAATATTTCAATGCTAGGCATGAAGTGTTCAATTTGCACAACAAAAATAAATATTGACTGATTAAAGGATCATTTTTTTATAGGTTAATATTGTCACCCCTACATAAAATGGTTCAATTTGTTCAAATGTAATAATATACTTCACGCTTGGTTGAACATTACATTCTTAGAGTGGTAAATGAAGCTAAACCGATACATTGACGAGAAACGAAAGCTTACATATAATCAAAATCTAATTTGGATGAAGCCTGGAATCTATTTATAAATCTTAAAGATAAAAACAAATTAGTTTATCTCTTGGAAATGGAGAAAATATTCATTCAAAAGAGATAAAAGTAAAGCAAGAAAAAGATAGAGGATTGGCCCTAAAAGCCATTTCAGAACTTTTCATAATGAATACACTTCCTTTTTTAAAATCTTTTGTTGCTTTATAAGTAATGAGTAGTAGTAAAATATTTGGACCACCCCACACAAACCTGTAGGATAGTTATAATTAAAAATCAGCCGTTATTTCTGACGTTAGGAGGAAAAAGAGAGGCAAATATTATACTATACAAGAAAATAAAAGACAAAAAGAAAATAAACTAAAAGCAAAGTGATAAGTGGGTCAAAGATGATTTTGATATGATTAGACCACGTTAGTTAGAGATGAAGAGTGTGACCACGTTGTCGTTTGTGTTTTCTTTTTGGGTCACGTGAGCCACAGTACTCGACCCCGGGCTTTTTCCATTTTTGGGTAATAGTAGATCTTCAAAACTATTTTAGTATCCTGTTATTCTATCATTATTAAGTATTAGGCACAATAATTGGGTTTCTTCGTTCTTAACTAATATGGTGAAATGGATTAAATCTCATATTTATCGAGAGTTGAGTGTTCTCAAATAATGAGGTAAAGGTTAAGAGTATATTAGATATATATGCATTTTTTAGAATTTTATTTTTCTTGGCTACTCGAGTTAATGGATATTCCTATTTCTCCTTCCTATTATTGATTAATGGTGCGTAAAAAGAGTTTTCTGTAGGAGGGACTATCATAACAAAATTATTATTTACGGTTTCATACGGCTGAACCATTTATGATACAAATATAGACATAAACATAAAGAGACCCACATATATTCTCGGGGTAAATTCATAAATAGCCAATATAAAAGTATATTATACAATCAATTAGCCCTATCAATTTGAAGCCCCGCATCCTAAAAACACAAATGAATGAAAAGCGTTAAAATTCGTTAGCTAAAGAGTAGGAGTCTGTTACTCTAATCTTGAATACCTTGCGTAATCTGTGGGTTGAATCAAGGTTTGTATACAAATAAGATAAATACAACACTGGTCTTAAAGGAAAACAATTCCCTTAAGCTTTTAGAGAAAATCACGGAAACTTAACCATAAAGTATGAATTAATGTGATGCATTAATAATTTATTTCTTGAGATTAACATGGTATACATACACATTTTTGAATTATTAAAACATCCAACATTATCAATAAAAAGATGTTATAATCGAAATATTCAAGTAAAAAAATATTTGTCATATTTTACTTTTTGATTAATTTATTGACAATGTTTTGATACTAATAAGATACAATTATATTGCTTGTACATAGGATATACATATGTAAATAAGCACCCTGGTTCAGTCAAATTTTCATACACATCTAATATACATTTAATATGCATTCATGAGCCATTTTCTTATTTCTTATACAAGAAATATTTGTTATACATCTAATATAAACTTGATATGCATTTGCATACACGATATACATTTGATATGCATGATGCGTCCATGAGCTTTTTTATGTTTAGAACATGTTTTTCAATCATTAGACATTACATTTTTGTTAGTATTCATTAAGTATTAATGAGGTATTCATATAATTTAAATGTTGTTTGCTAAATTATTTAGTCTGAGTTGACACTTGATCATAGATACTAAATTATACATTCAGTAGACAAAAACTATTTAACAATAGTGATTATGCAATACACTGTGTGGCCCCTCCTCTATTACAACTTATGAAGTGTATAATCCAATGCATCCTACGTGTATATTCACTAGGATTGAAAATAAGATTAAGAGATGCAAAAAGATAACGATAGGAAAAGGGGGTGTGGGAAAACGAGAGGAGGGACTCGGAAGAAGGTTGAAATATTAGAGAATGGAGATTCTAGTGTTGGAGAATGAAGTATTAAATGTAATAATGAAAAAGTTGTTGGAATTAAATGCAAAAATAGAGACGTACATTAATAGAATAGTTTGGGTAGCGGCTATCTTTTGTATACTATGATTATGATTACCTTAAAAGTAGGTAAAAAAATATTAAGCAATTAATATAGTAATGTGAATAAGTGGCTATAAAATGATATTAAAATGGCTAATTGTTTATATAGTGAGAGAAAGGAAAAACGAGTTTAAATTAGGAGTATAACTCAACTAAATGAACACTCAATGTCATTTCCCTATATTCACGACCCTTTTGACAACTAATGTATACCTTAACCAATTAGCAATCTTTAATTTCTCCTTTCTTTTCAATGAGTATAAACAGATTAAAGTATAGCAGTATGAAATTGAATATTTTTACAATATTGTAAAAGAGATGCAGCTATTGTAATTGTATATTTACGAAATTAAGGAAAGAGGGGAACATTTTGAGAAATTTTCAAAAAAATGCAGCCTACTACTCAAATTTCCAACTAGCATGCCATATATATATATATATATATATATATATATATATATATATTTTTTTTTTTTACATACAAATCACACTCCGTAAAGTATAAATTTAGTCACTCCTTCAAAATAAAAAACTCTAGCTACCAATCTCCCCACCCCCCTTCGCTACTGAGCTGCCGGCGGACATGCTCTCCTACTGGCGGCGTTACTTTTTTGTATTTCACTAAAGTTATGTTATTTTTTTTATCTATATCATTGATTTGGACAAGTTTATACATACAAAAAATAAATTATACATGAATATGCATAAATAAATGCGTAGGCAAAGAGATAAATACAAAAATATACCCAAAAAGGTGAAAATTTATATAAACATCCATAGTACTGGAGAAATTTGAAAATTTATACAGATTTATTCATCCGCAAATACACTTATACAAATTTATACAATTTTATACACGTTTACAAAAGTGTATAAAATTGTATAAACTTGTAGGGGCTGCTATTTCGAGTAAAGGTGACATTTCAAGTAAGATTTGCAAATAGGGGTAATTTTTGATAATTTTTTATACTGTTTAGCCCATGCTCTGAAGTTAGCATTTTGCAAGGTTGACGTGCATGATTAGCCACTCATTAGTGACAATATTAATTTTAGTCTTTAGCCAATAGTTAGTTGTCCTGAAATTTATACTAAAAAAACACTTAATTCCACGACACATTTTAATGAGGTTCTGAAATGAAAATTGAACTTCAAAATTCAGTGGCTCAAAGCATCAACGCAGCCCTAAGAATGGCTGTCATTTCCACTTTTTTGCAAGACAAGAGCTCATTATTTAGCTGAGGCCCACTATTTACCTATCATAAACATTCAATTCGGGATAATTACACAACTATGACACCTTAGGCAATATTTTGCTTAACTAGCCTCGATTAAAATAGTTTGCAAAAACGGTCTCTGTTAACTTTAAGTAAGTACTATCTCCGTAGTAGTACTTGATCGTTTATCTCTTTCAACATTCTCTCAGATAACTTGAAGTGCTGCCCCGCAGACAAAAATACCCATACGACATCTTATGTTGACGCCCGCATACCGCCATCCCTTCAAGTAAGTGCTGCCTCTGTGGTAGCACTTGACCTTTTATCTCTTTGTACATTCTCCAAGATAACTTGAAGTCCTGCCTCGCCCTCCAAGATAGCTCGAAGTGTTGTCTCGGCAGTACTTGCATCTTTAATCTTTTCACAGGCAGCGCTTGCTCTTTATATTTCCCATAGAGGCAGCACTTGTCAAGTTATCACTTGAAGTGCTGTTCGTGTAGGCAGCAATTGTCAATTTATAACTTGAAATGCTACCTCAATGCCATTTTTTTGAACTATTTTTAAGTAGGGATAAAAAACCATAACCAAGGATAAGGGGTACATGTGCTGAAATTTTTGTCTTCAATTCAGCCCAAAACTTCTTAATCATACCATAGCATCACAGAAAATTTCTTTTCTTTTTCTTATATAATTTAAGCACTGATGAAGACATTTGTGTGTGTACATCAATAGGCATCATTGGCCATACTAGATTAAATAAAAATTCTCCATGATAATCGTACAGGAAACTGAAACAGAATCCAATTTGGATTCCATTTGCCTCTTAAGTGAATCAGTTCACCTTATATAGCTAAGCAGGTATTGCCAACTTGCAGAAAGCACAATTGCTTCAAAAAGATCCAGAGTATTCTGAATCTGAAGTGGAGCATTTGGTAGAGCTACCTCCCAAGTCATCATCTAGTTAATACATTCTTTTAGAATGTCCCGCAGCGGCTTAATTGAGTTAATTTCTTCTTACTATTGTTTGTTCGTAATAATCACTTCATGAGCTCACTATTGATTTTGGGTTAGGCCAGTGTCCATCTCATAATCAGTGTTTGAATACATATATATATATATATATATATATATATATATATAGGCAATTTAAAAGTCATTAGTACAATACATATTAGCTATATATATGATGCACTTGTCTGACAAATTCATATTATGTCATGTAGGACCTATTGAAGGAAATGCACTAAAAAAACTCTAATGAACGGCAGAGAGTTGTTATCCATCTTACCACAATTAGTGGGATAAACTTTTGTGTACTTATTCACTGATAATATGAAGAAAAGCTTCAAAAAGGTCTATTAACTTTGAGAATGAAGGTAAGTGTGGACGCATGCTGGTCCAATAACAATAGGGGTGCCTGTATTATCATATGAACCAGAATATATACAATTCCAAAGGAATTTGTCTGAAAAAGAATTTTAGAGGAACTTTTCGATCATCATACCTAGAACGAAAGTCTCCCCTTAAAGATTTTTTCCACAAGGCACAAGCTATTAAGGCTCACAAAGGAAAAAACAAATGAGATAATGATAACAAATTAAAGGAAAAACATAGATTTCATGGAAGTGAATGCTATAATATTTTAAACAAATTATTTTTTCTTCATTGCTAGCTAATGATGCTTCTTAATGTTCACTAAGTAAAAGAATCTCTTTTTAAAGGGATATTATTTGATATGAGATCACTTCCATATAATCGATGTGCTTACACCAAACTTGTATCTAATGAGAATTTTATTTCTTCCATTTAAATTTTACTTTATTAATTAAGTCGATATATTGCACAAGCAAAACTAAGATTCTTTACATACTGAACTAAGGTTAATTAGAAGAATTCCGATGGCATAGAGAAATGATGTCTTGCTTTGCCAATTAGAAAATCTTCGGGTCCATTTTGATCAGCCCCTCATGAAATACTTTTTTGAAGATCTACATGATAAAATTAAACAAGAACAAATGTGAATATTAATGTTATTTGCAGTAAGAGTTAAAAGACTTCCACTCTAAAAAAGTCTCATGAATAACCAAAAACAAGAATTATTGAATAAGCTCATAGAGTGATGAAATATAAGATGACATACTAAACTTTAGAGTTAGTACTTTATAATGTGGATTACTCTTGAAGATTGGTTTCACTATGAATAGATATAAAATAAGTCATAAGATCGGCCATTCTTCATGAAGCATGATAACTACCTTTTGTATTCTCTTCTCGTCTTGTGATTATTTAGATTTAAATATATATATATACCATCCCTCGTTATAACCGAATTTCAGTATAACGATCTAATTATTTGCAGAATCTATTTCTCATATTAAATTTTACCTCTCTAAAAGAGTATTCTACCTATAAGAATAATGACGTTCATTATAGAGGTATACTCTTTGTAGAATTATCTCTCTAAAACAGCCATACTCAAATATTGTGCAGTAATATTTTGTAAAATTATATTATGTATAAAGATAAAATACATGAATGATAAGTTAAACGGTAAGTTGAACATTCCATGCCACATATTATCTAATGACAACAAGTTCTAACTTACTACAAGCAACCAACGTGTAGAAGTATGGAATGATGTCAAGACCTCTAATATTCTTCATTGTTGGAAATATACTGGCATTTTACCTATATATGACAACCCTTAATGTTAATAATAAAAATTTAGAACTTGTTGAAGATGTTGATAGTGTGTCATCATTTATAGCCTAAGTCATCACATCCCATAACACCAATCAAGCAACTTACACTGATGAAAAGTTTATTGCTCAAGTTAATAGAGTGGAAGATCAAGAGACAACGGAGGTAGAAGGTGACGATGAAAATACTAATGAAGAGCCTCAACCTACTGCTACTTGCGGTGAGTCAGAAGAGTCGCGACTATTAAGCTATTAGACAGCCTTCAAGAGAAAGCTATTGAATAACCTTTTGCTGAAGGTTTGGACAAAAGTATTCGTCAATTCAAGCGTTATATTGTCACTAAGGAGCTGCATTTTACGAAACAACATATAATTGTAGAATTCTTACTTCAAACTTGATTTTCTTAAATTTTCAATTAATTTTAAATGCATATATTTCTTATATTTTAATTTTTTCTCGCTACGATACAACTAGTTATGGATTTTTTAATGGTGTATTTTTTTTAATTAACGAAATATAAAAATAAATACTTTTTCATATTTTTTTGTTATAACAGATAAAAGTGATCTAAACGTCAAATTCCAGTATACATATATGACAACACCTCATTATAGCAGTCATAAAAGTTCCAGACACGCATTGCCACTATAACCAGTGGCAAAGCTACCTTGAGGGAAGGGTGGTCAGGTGGCCATACTTCGCTGAAATATACTATTTAGGTAGGTTAAATTTAAATATTTATGACTACATATTAGTAATGCAAAGTTTGCAATAAAAAACATTATTCTATTTTACATGTCATTATGCATAAAATAATACTAAATAAATGTTCTTTCATGCTAATGAAAAAAATCGAAGGCTCGAGACCATACATTAGTATAATGCTAAGGTGTATGTAGATCGGACTTTAGTTTCCAAACGTCACCAACCAAACATCAGCAAAACTTAAAACTTTTCCTAATTTAATTATTTTAGTCTGTTCATGGCACTGTTTACATGCAATGCACCTAGACACATTTTTAGTCACAAAGAAAGACCATGCAAAGAACAAAAGACTATGTCAATGAAGACCCATAAAGATCTTGGACAATTGACTACAAATCTGGAAACGTCACATTATTCAATATCCTGGAGTTCTATAGACAAATACTGATGTCATTTCAAAAAGAGGGAGAGAAAAAAAATACAGAATGAATTCCTTAAAAACTTGGTCATGTAGGCGTAGACAGATGACCACCTTCCTAAAGTCATTGTTATTATGATTACTTCTATAGGGTCCTAAAGCCAAGCCAATCGTAGGTCAATAGAATGATATTGTCGTATCAGTAACTGGACATAGTCGAAAGACATTCAGCAGCTGCATATGACGAAGTAACTTGAACCTTTCAATAGAACATTTTGACCGTCACAATATATTTGTGATAATATTTGAAATAGGGGGATCAAAATTCATAATTTAATGTAAATTTATACATAAATTCTTTAAATATTTGACATTAAATTGACATTGCAATATAAAATATTATAACTTATAATTTAAAAATATTTAAGAACACGTGGTAAAAAAAAACACCTCCTTTGATTCCCAAACAATAATATCTACGCATGCTTTACCATAACATTTTAAAATTTCGAAATGACTAGTTTCTCTTCTAAATTCAACCAATGTAACGCACCCAAAAGTATGTATGATGAAATACAAACATTTTCATTCTTGTTTTACAACATTGTTCTTTTGTTTCTCAAAATTCGCTGAGTATTCAAAAGTTATATATTAACATTTGTTACATAAATGAGTGCGGTAACATAGACTAAAAAACAAAAACATAAAATCATGATAATAAAAATTTAAAAAAGAGAGGTTTATGTACTTTAGAAGAGAAACTAGTCATTTCGAAATTTTATTGAGATAAAACTACTCATTTAGGTGTCTTGGTCCAATAATATAGCACAGAGAAAGATAGACAAGAGGTCATCATGGAGAGAGGGGATTGAAGCATTTTCTCGCACTTTCCTCTTTTCATAAGCAAAAAATTATTTTGAGATTCTTTTGGTTCATTTTATATGTATATGCTGAACATTACACAGATATTATTATCATAAGTCGCTTTCATGTTTGGCATTTGGAAATATGCAAGCAAACCATTGAAAATCCTTTTCTAAATAGAAGATCACAATCTCTCACGTAGGCCTGGGCATAAAGTTGAGCCTGCTCTGAGCTCGTTTCGGTTCGATTGCCTTTTAGCTCGGCTCGGTCCGACTCGATCTCATTTAAAGTTTGATTCAACTTGGCCCGGCTTGGCTCGGTTAAAGCTCGATTAAGCTCGGCGCAGTCAAAGCTCGGCTCGAGTCGATTAGCTTGATTAATCGTGTAACTTTTTCTTTAAAATATAACTTTCACTCATTAGGCTTAATTACCAAAATAATTAGAAGTCTATGTAATATTTAATATTTTAATACAATAGTTAACAATTGATAAACTAGTACTTCTATCCTTATTTATGATTATGATTAAAAGAAATATTTAAATATTATTTTTTATATTATTAAGTATGAGGACACAGGAAAAAAAGTCGTTTTGGGCTCGGTCAAACTCTAGCAAAGCTCGGTTGAACTCGGCTCGGGCTCAGCTCGGTATGATATAAAGCTCGGGTCGGTTAGGCTCGCTCACTTGCTCGATGCCAAGCTTGCTCTCACGAATACCTCAAAATTTCATTTTCAAAAAAATTAATTGCATGCTCTTTCCTCATAATTAACGTAGGAAAGGAAGGGTTAATATTTTAAACGTAAGAGAAAAATACTCAATATATAACTATATGAACCCAATCAATCGAAAATATCGAATTACTCAAAACGTATTCCTCAAATGAACAAGATGACCTATTCAAAAGATTGACAAAAGGAAAATAAAAAGTTGACTTGCGGCGGAAACTATTTAATTACTTAGCGTTCCAAAACAACCAGCATCTCTTTGTCCAAATTGTTGGAGTTGAATATATTGGTCAAGTTATTGAGTTACAGGAAAAAGTTATTTTGGCAGTAGTAGCTCAAAATTAAGAAAGAAAATCTAACTCGGTAAAATTGATGAGAAATAAATAATTTTGAAAGAACTAGACTTCTGAAGCGACTTGTTCAGCAACTTTTAACAGAACAAAAGGCATTATAAATTTTATCAAGTGCCAGTCTTACTCGTTTTCGCTCGCCACTGCGATGGTTGCGCCTGAATTATGCATGTAACAGGAAGACTTTTTCTCTTTTATTCTATTGTCTAGAGAGAAATGACAGAAATATGCTGATGCATTTTAACGAGAAGCCATGTGAGGGAAAAAAAAAATGCAATGTGTTTGTTTGGTATGGATTAAATGTTCTTGACAATATTTTTCCTTAACAACATATTTTCATAGCTTCTAATAAGGGGTGCATCCAAGATTTAGACAGAGAACTTAGCATTTGAAACTTAAAAAAAAAAGTAATGATCTCAGGGAACTCTCTTTGGGTTTGACTGTATAACATCGACCTCCCTTGTGGTTTAACATATTAGCTACCTCCCTTATATAATATTTTTTTTGTAACAATTCTTTTAAATTAATAATAATAATATTATTATTAAAAATAATTAATATTTGGATTTCTATTTAGGTCTTCGTAGATGTAGAGGTAGGCCAAAGAAGAGCTGGGGCAGGGTGATTAGGGAGGATATGATCCACCTTTAGATCGCCGAGAACATGACGCTAGATAGAAAAGAGTGGAGGTCGAAGCTTATGGTAGAAGGTCAGATAGCAGTAGAACAATATCGGTCTTATTAATTAGCTTTGTCTTATTCTTTTATATGTTGGTCCTATGGTTTACCGCGTCTTTATTGTTATTGACGTTTGTTTACCTTGGTTTTTGTAGTTTCTATGCATGTATCTCTTTTTTCTTGATATTTTTGTTTTATTATGTTTTAAATTTTTGTCCTTTAATAGAGGGTCTATTGGAAACATCCTCTCCATTTTGGTGGGGGCAAGATCTGCGTATATTTCACCCTTCTTCAATTCTAATAGTGGGATTGCACTGGGTATGTTGTTGTTGTTTGTTATTGTATATTTGGATTAATGTACCCTTAGACCAACAACTGCCCATTTTGAGATTATATCTTTAATCAATTAATTAAATCCCTTAAGTCAATTGCCTGCCTTTGTCGCCTCATACTCCTCCTACTTTCTTTTCAAGAGCAATGGCGGACTACTAATATTACAAGAACAAAATTTTTGTAAGTGGACAAAGTACCGATATAATACTTTACCGTGGTTGAAACTATTCTTAGAAGGGGAATATAGAAAAGCAACAGACTTAGAGCCTGTTCTGGTGAGCTTATTATAAGTAGCTTATAAGTCAAAAGTTGTTTATAAACTACTTTTGAAAAGTTAGGATTTCCTAACTTCTCACTTTTAGCTTATTTCAAGCACAAAAGTGCTTATAAGCACACTGCTTTTGAGCTACCAAACACTAAAAAAGCATATATATGCTTATAAGCTACTTTTAAGCTTACTCAAACAAGCTCTTAGACTTTTCTTTAAGCAAATAGTGATCATGATTCCAATTTCCAAGCACGTGGGGAGGAATTTAATATCAACCCTCCCAAATACATCCAAAAACACGGGAAACTTAAATACATCCAAAAACAATCTAAATCCTCCCCAGAAAATAAGTAGCAAATAGAGAATATATATTGATTACGTGTGTGCATTGATGTTGTCACGGGCCGAACCTTTCCAACGACAGTGACACACTATTGGCCCATGCGGCGCTCGTAATCCCATATGATAACAAGCCAGTAAGCTCCTTGTCCAAGTTTCTAGGAAGCTTGCCTCAGTGGCATAGCTTCAACTGTGTCGCCCGAAGGTTCTCCTTTGTGCATATCTCATATATGGGAACTTCAATGTGCGAACGTCTGCGGTTGGCTAAGGACCTGCCCGCCCTTCGCCTTGCACTAAGCGTCGCTCCTGCGCTCGCACTGCAATCCTCAAGCTTGGCCCTCGCCTCGTGCCCTTGCACTTGGTTATGCTTCGCCTGAGTAGGACAACTCTTGAGCCTTTGTCCCTTGTTATGTGCGTCTCCAAAGCCTCCTAATGTCTCCTGACATTGGCAAGCATAGCCCTTGCACCATGCCTCCCTCCTGAGTAGTGCAACGTCGCCCCAAGACTACATGTATAGGCCAACAAGCCCTTGCTTGCATGGCTGAACTATTGCCATGTTCACAAGTTAATACACGAGGCTCTTGATAGCTCCTCGAATACTCAATCAGTACACAGATCTTTATCTTATTCAAAGACAGCCCGCGGGGCTTAGTCTTTCCTCCCGTCAAGCCTCTGCCGCCCCTTGTGTGCCCAGTGTTGGCCCTCTGGACACACGCCGTCCATAGATTCGCATGACTCGTATGGATACCTGGAATACTGCTATGAGATTGACACGACCCAAATTTTTGACTAGGCCGTGCGGGCACCCGACATCCTCCCTTAGACCCGTCGGGCGAACCCTTACCAATTAAATCAGGAAAATTAACATAACAATTCACAAATAAGGACAAGACTTAAAAAAAAAATACAAACATACTGATACCTCTAAGCTGTACAAAAGAAATTAAAGCTCACTACCCAACATACTAGGTTTAGGGCTATCCAGACTAGACATCTAAGAGTACAAAAAAGATAGATACCTCCTGAAGGGAGCAGAATGCAACTGAAATAATAAACAATAAACTGGTGGCCATCCGGAATAAAGCTGGCTCACCCTGACAGCTGAAGTCGTCTTCGCTCCTTCAGTACGTGGCGAACTCGATCCTTGAGCGAACCTTCCGAAACGAAATAGATAGACAAGAAACAAACAACAAACAAGGGTGAGTCAAAAGGACTCAATAAGTGGGGCAGACTAGCCACCTCAAAGAATAGGATAGCTTGTCAGGGAAAAGAAAAACAGATAAACTAAATCCATCTTATTTGAACTATAAACAGGCAAAGCCAAATAATAACTGAAAACACGTATGGAATCATAAACAGCCAGGGACATAAGATAGACAGAACATATAGATATCCTGAACATGTCGACAATCAGAAATACATCCTGTTGCGGCGTGCAATCCGATCCACATATTCATACTGTTGCGGCGTGCAACCCGATCCGTATATTTATACTGTTGCGGCTTGCAACCCGATCCGTATATTTATACTGTTGCGGCGTGCAACCCGATCCGATCCATGTATTTATATTGTCGCGACGTGCAACCCGGGATACGAGCCAGAGATATATAGGCAAACTGAGATACGTTCACAACATGGTATACATACCGCATACATAAAACACAACACAATACACACAATAGTCAGTATGCGGTGCAATGAGATGGGATGAATGCGGTATGATGCAATGCAGTCACATGTGTCTGATACCTATCTCCGGCGCGTGACTCTCATCGTCTACCAGGAGATATATACAATAATGACCCTTCACCGGCTCGGGACTCTCATCGATTACCGGGAAGTATATGTAATGATGACCCTTCACCGGTGCGGGACTCTCATCGCCAACCGGGAAGTATATGCAATAATGACCCTTCGCCGGTGCGGGACTCTCATCGCCAACCGAGAAGTATATGCAATAATGACCCTTCGCCGGTGCGGGACTCTCATCGCTAACCGGGAAGTATATGCAATAATGACATATGCAATAATGACCCTTCGCCGGTGCGGGACTCTCATCGCCAACCGGGAAGTATATGCAATAATGACCCTTCGCCGGTGCGGGACTCTCATCGCCAACCGGGAAGTATATGCAATAATGACATATGCAATAATGACCCTTCGCCGGTGCGGGACTCTCATCGCCAACCGGGAAGTATATGCAATAATGACCCTCCGAGAAGTATATGCAATAATGACCCTTCACCGGTGCGGAACTCTCATCGCCAACCGGGAAGTATATGCAATGCTCAAAACCAGAGTGCAATGCTCATATGTTCAGTACAATACCTACTACAAGGCATAACATATAATATACAATGTAAATTCAAAGCTAAGGCGTAATGAGTACGCCTATCGGCAGCTACACACGTAAGGAAACACGTGGTAGAAAATCCACGAGGCCAAGGGCCTCCAAAAAAATGGATATAAACACTTACCTCTTCCAAAAGTTAGCATTGCTAATCAATAACCGCTTTTATCCTTTGGTTCCATTGCCAAATGATCCCACTGTGTTCAATAAGCAGAAAAATATATCACATTAGGCTAAAGGCTTCATTCCTCACATCTTAGGGTAATCCAGGTAGGAACCTGATACCCTATTCGCATACGCAATACGCAGGCCAGGCCTATATACAGGGTTTAAGGCCACATAACCAAATCCCAAATAAATTATATTTATAAGTTGCCCATAATTTACTGAGTACGAATATATAATCAATTTCGTTATCGGGGTCCATTTGACCCTTTAAACTATTAATGAACTTATTAAAACGATGGCTAATATCCAAATTTTTACCGTAAAGATATATTCAAACACACGTAATAAACTCAAATAATATATTAGGATCATTACCTGAATGTTCCAGGGTGAAAATTCTACTTTTCTCCGGCCCCTTTTCTCATTTTCTAGCATTTTTTTCCACTGTGTCATTTGATTTTTCTCTGTTTCGATATTTCTGTTCTCGTTCCTTTTTTGACCATCTCATCAATCTATACTATATTGGTCCTTAGCTTATAGCTACGGACCCGCCGCCATTCCTTTACTTCTTTTGTCTTTTTTTCCTTTTTTTTTTTGTTTCTTTTTCTTTTTAAAATTCACAGTTACGGTAAAAATTAAAATGGTACCGTACGATATTCGAAATAATTCCATTTTTTGCATACAAGTTATACAAAATATATGTAATATACTCGCGAAGACGGATCTCAACTTGGACTCCCGAAACTCAAAATGCGAATTTAAATGAAAAAGGTCAAATTATTTAACTTTCGGCATTTTAGCGGAAACTTGCCGAACAACATCGAAATTTACTTTCGAAAGTTTACAATGGTCATAAATAATCATACGAACCCAACGGCACTTTCTGATTTCGAATCGGAGCTCATTCGGCAAAACCGAGCTCGAAAATTTCTTTTTAATATTTATCGCCAATAAAAACTGAAACTTTCTTCCGATGCCTACCAAACGAGGTCTGATTTAGCTCAAATTTTACAGACAGGTCCTAATGGACATTACGAATATTTTAAAATTATCGACATGCCAATCGGAGTCCTAACTTCCGAAACGACTGACTGAGGTCGTTTCAAAGATATCCAGTCAGGCTCTTGAGGTCCTTCCTCAAGGCAGCTCACTTGGTGCGACTTCCCGATAAAGTGCACGGGGAAGGTGATAAGTTGGTATTTTACCAACTTAAAGACTACTTTAAACTTTCGTTTTTGAATCCAAAAGCGACATTTGGTGTCATTGACGTCTTGAATTGCTTAGTTTCAGGTCATAATGAATTTGCATGAATGCTAGTTGAAGATTGAAGCTAGAGAGCGAGAATTGGAGTCAAAGCGTGAGGAAAATGACACCAGGAAGAGGCGCCCCGCCTGTCAACAGGGGCGGACCGCCTAAACAAACTTCAGTGAGTTGGGATTTTAGGCCATAGAAAGAGGCGCCCCGCCTGTTTACAGGGGCGGGGCGCCTACTTGAACTTCAGAGAAGTTGTCAAAAAGTAGGCGCACCGCCTACTTCACCAGGCGGACCGCCTGTTTCTCCTGACTGCAATTTTCTTCCTTTGTATAAATAGCTTAAGCTAGATTTTTAGCACACACTTTCCATATTACGTTTTGTATTGAATTTGAGGCAATTTTGGGAGCCAAGTAGAGCTCTTAACATCGTTTTGTAAGCTTCTAAACTTGTATATTTGAATCCTAATCCATATATCAATTCAAAACTCATTTTCAACATGAATCCATCATTTCATTACATCTTGATTGCTTTGATTCAAACCCTAGTTATCAGTAGCTAAATTCATAACTAGGGGTGTAAATATGCTATGGTGATAGAAAATTAATGGTGTTGTTCTATTTCACTTACCATAACACAAGTAACAATTATCCAACTCCCCATTACAATAACATCAAAATTCTAAAATCAATGATATTTGGGATTTCTTGTCTACATTGCTAGTTAAAGACTCGGAAGAGATTAACTAGTGTAGAATAGTGGAGTTGGCGAGGATTTGAGTTGATAGGATATTCATATAGACTAACTCATCTAAAAGGAGTTACGCTCGGAAGAGGTCTCCTTTCCTTGGGTCTTTGAGTAGCGCTTTGAGTATTCAACTAAGGCTTTGACGAGCGGGTTGTGAAAGATCTCTTCTAGGCCGGAAGGATTCTAGAGAACACAATTGAAATACTCGACCATAATTATACTTGTGTTGAGAAAGTTAAGTGAAGACACCCGTTGGTTGGAAATCCCTATTAGTTGTTTGCACCCCTAGTCTCGTAATATCGAATCAACTTACTTGCTTAATTTGTATGCTTTGTAGTTAATCGTAGCATTATTTATATCAAAATCCACTTCTAGGACTCAACATTAAACTTTATTTGAATTTCTACTTGCGACTCTCTTACTTGACAAGTTAGTTCCCTTGGGAAATCGACCCCGACTCATATCGGGTATTATATTTTGACGACCGCCCCTCACCATTAAAGGTGTAGGATTGAGTGTGGATCAGAAGGCTGGTAGGTTGTCACCATGTCTGCCCTATTTATATGTGTGTTAAAAAGATAAACCCATGTCTCAGCACTTGACATCCTTTATCCAAAGAATCATACAAGGGCATAACTTTCAACTCCGACCTCAAAATGGTGCGCCGCTTGTTCTTGGAAATTTCTCTTGACTTCTTTCATGCCTCCATGAAGTTTCATCACATTCACATACTCGTGGAAAGAGATATAGCCCTCAGAAGATCAGCATAATTACGACAATGCCACTGCTTCTTGGCTAAGTCAAGCCTATAGGCTAGCAAGATCCGAACGGCACTAAACTTGGTATGCACACTCTATATCATCTTAAGAACAAGGCTGTCACCCTATGTTCCAAGATTCCCATTATAGCTCCAAAACATGTCGTACTGAAACTCGCGCCCGAACAGAGCTCACACGGCTGACACTCAGCCTGCGCCCTGCTGACACTCATACATCACCTTGTTGGCCCTCATCTAGCACATAACCAAGGCTTCTCCTCAAGTACGCGGCTGACACTCGTCCAGTGCAGGACTGACCTGCATCCAGTGCTCGACTGACACTCATTCCGCACACGGCCGACACTCGACCGAGCGCTGACTGTGGTGCAAAGACATTGCGCGCATCAAGGAATCAAAAGGGCGCCGTGCAATATTCTCCCCCACTCGATCTAAGAATCGCCCTCGATGAATGCCTACGCCAGCCCACGAAAACCAGGAGTTTGCCCCCTCAGAATTCTCCATCATGGTTTTTATTTCCAAGGCTCCGTGGACTCCTCGAGTCCTTTCTTTTAAAATACGAGTTGTGTCTGTCACTGCTCCTCCCTAGTTTCGTCCAATCGTGCCTCTGCTCTCTATATCCGTGAAGATCACTTAGACAGTGCCTCCACACTTGCTCCTCCATGGTGACTAACTGTTGCTCTCATCTGCAGGCTCTCATCTGCAGGCAACTCCTTTGTGTTGGCACACCTGCCAACCACGCCATAGCTCATATGGCCATCGTGCATCCGGCTAGCTCCCCTTGCTTTTGTCAAGTACTTCAGGAATTCTCAGGTGTGGCACACGCAGTCCAACCGCGCCTTGCGGCCCTCTTCGTCACGTCTAGACGATTTGCTCCTTTCAGGATTTCCCTTAAGCTCAATGCCTCATCATAGGAAAATTCTCCCCCACTAAAGTAGGAGACTCTCCTCAATTCTGGTAGGCATCCCTCGATGTGGCTCCTTGCCAACCATACTCTCATAGTCCTTATCCGTCGTTTTCCTCTAGAAAGATCCCACTATGCCATTATGTGAACAATATCAAATCCCAATCCCATAACTCGGAGTAACTTGTTGCTTGATCCCATACTCAAGGCAGATCACGACTTATTCAACAACTGCCCACACAAAGACACTACTAGCTGCTCATGACCAATTCTGTCCTAATTGAACATCCACCTAGCCTTAGAAACCTATGCTCCACACCTGGTAACTTTAGCTCCTCAAACGCCTCGCACCCACTGGTACTTAGCAAGCTCCTGGGATGTACTCCTCTGAGTACTTTATTTTCTCAAAGCAGTAGCTTCGCTGCATTCCCGAAGAAAGCTCTTTGTTCTCAAACTATCACTTCCTTAGCAGATCCTGTATTGTCCCGATTTGTACTTGGCCCAACTGGCAAGAACACACTGTTGAACCCGTATGTGCCTCCCGATTCGGTGTACTTCTGTACCCTTAGCTTTGGAAAGATTCCATTCTCAAACTTGGAAACACTCCAATCGTAGCGTTGCTATCCCCGCTTTGATTCAACACTATATGTTAGCTTGGATAAGCTTGGAGTTTTGACTGATGATTAAGGAACGGATTCAAAGGATCTGTTCCTTTGAATCACTGCAGCTAAATAGATAATTTATGCAAAATCGTTTAAAGTTGAGATATTATTAATTATCCTAAACCTAATGTTTATCTTGATAATTATGCAGGTTTAAACGGATACGAAAAGATTGTATAAATAAAGGATAAAGGATAGAAGATCCGGATTCTAAAGAGAAGAATCCAATCAGGACTCAAACTCATGGCATGTAATGTCATATATGTAATTAGTTAGTTAAGTTTTGAACTATGATGATTTCGCTGTAATTTATTTTATTTTATCTTAATGGCAGGTTGTTCTGTTGTTAATTCTGAAGCATTTTTGAATCAGACGCCTATTATGCAAGGTGCAGTTGCTAATGAGAAGGATGATGTTAGCGATCCAAATGTTATTGGTATGTTTACATATTTTTGGTTTTATGTTTTTCATGCAAATATTGATGTATTTTTCTTGTTTTAGATGTATTCAAACTCTGGAAGATATGGTGGATTGTGATAGTGTGTTGTTTTTTATTAGTGCCTAGAAGACTCGACTTTGGTGAAATGGGGAAGCAAGATGTAAATGGTGATGGTATTGAATCATTGTCTACCCAGGAATTAAATATCATTGATGAGAGTGTGGAGAAAAGACTTCAGGAATCTGCAAGTCGTAAAGTTGTTGTTGGTCAGTTTAATTCATTCTAGTGATAATTTTGTTATTTTCTGAAATCTGTGTAATGGTTATTTGTATTTATTTAGTATTTTAAGTATTTGCTAGTTTTAATTTTTGATATTTCTATTGTTGGTGTAGGCATTACGTCGTGCAACAATGATGTGTCACCTAATCTTGCAACTTTTGGAAAAGGTGAACTAGTTCTTGGGAAAGTTCTAAGTAGTCCTTCTAATGGTAATGGATATGTCTTTATATTTTATGTTCATATTGATGTCTCAATATTTACCTATGTATTTCGTATTTGATTAGTTCCTAGCAGGATTGAGTTGGGTCAAGTTGGTATCCATGATTCTGGTGAGACAGCTATTGACTCAATGACTATTGAGGATTTAAAAATTATTGATGCTAGTGTAGAGAAAAGACTTAAGGAAGCTGGGAAAAGGAAAGCTGCATGTGATGTAGTTCCACAGTCAGGTGGTATGTTAAACTTTGTATGCATTTTTAATAATTTTTTTTTTGGAGTTTGTTAATTAATTTGGTATTTTTTGTTGCAGCCACTGCAGTATGTAATGTTGGTGATCAAATGAACCATGAAGTTTTGGTGTCTGATATGGTGGTATTTTCTGACAAAGAAGCGACTGTTGGTAACAAAGATATTGGTAATATATTATTATTAAGCAGTATTATGTTACTTTCATTGTTTAATTCTCTTTGTTGAATCCTTTATTTTTTATTTATGTAGGAGATAAATCATGCATGCTTAAGACGAGTGTGGATCCAAATATGGAGGCTGTATTACTTGATTCAATAACCACTGATGATTTGATTAATATTGATGAGAATGTTGAGAATAGAATGAGTGATTCTGTTGTTTGTAATCCTGAAAGATTAAATGGTGACAAGTGTGAGTTTTTTTCATATATTTTAACAACATTGATTCATATTTGAATTTATGATTGAATTAATAAAATTTGATTATTTGTTGTATTCTGTTATTTAGTATCTGATTCGGCATTGGAGGATGTTGCTGGTGGGTATCCGAATTTTAGGATATTTGACACACAAGAGGAAGCGGAAATATATGGAAGAAATGATCTCCCTTCTGGCGAGGGTAGCAACAGTGTTATATCAGAGCAATTCAACGTGAGTAGTGTAAAATAGTCTGTGCATTGAATATCCTGTGTTTTTATTAAAATATATGGTTATTTAAAATTTTAGCGTGTTTTTAATTCTAATAGGTTATTCATTTTATATTTTTGTTGCGCAGCTTTGGATGTACCAAATGAATCTTCTCTGGAAGAGGGTTGCATAAAAGTTGGCATTTCTGCTAAGTGCGATAGTGTTGATTCAATGATTTTTGATGGTGGTTGTGCAGGTAGAATAATTTTTTTTGTAAAGGTGTTTTGTTAGTTTCTAGGTTATTTGGTATATTCAGGGATTATAATTATATTGACTAATATGTTTCATTAGTTATAAATCCAAACCTGATATATTCAATTTAGATGCAGCGCATAATAGTGGTCAAGGGACTGCTATGAACGAGGATTTGGAACTGATGCAATGCAAAACAGCGCGGAAGCTATACAACGATATAAACTATGCGGAAGCGATAAATAACAAGATAGGTGATATCAAAGATATCGGGAAACAAGGATTGGGGAGTCAAGAAACGAGAAGAAAGAACGGATTAATGAATTCAAGACATGAATTAATAATCCAAAAGGGAGAAAGTGAAACTCGAACCTTACAATGGACTCAACTAGGTGTCGATCGCCATAGGTTCCAAGTTAACGAGATACATGAAGCCTCGGGCTTCGGACTAGAAAGGCTCGGCCTTCTCTAATTCTCTCTTCTCTCTATTCAATTCAAGCTAAACTTCCAACTAATGAAAATGAAGAGCTAATATGCTATATATTCATTCACATTGAATATTGGACAAAAATGACCCTGAAGCTGATTCTGGTCCGCTGCTCAGGTTCTCTTCATCGCGATCGCGCCAGGAGGCTCGCGATCGCGCAGAACATTTCTCAAGGCATCGCGATCGCGCTTTGTGGGACGCTGTCGCGCAGAGATCGATGAGGCTGGGCTTCAACTTCTCGCGATCGCGCGACAGCGCGCGACTAGCACGCTGTCGCGCAAGGCAATGAAATACCCTTCGCGATCGCGCAGTGATGGTCGCGATCGCGAAGAACACTTGTCCTTCGTCAGGCAGTGAGCTCCCAGTGTGCTCCCCTGTTTTGCCCTGTTTTGGGCTGCCCAGTTTCCTGCCCTGCTTTCCTCCGTCCTTGGCGCTCCAATGCACGATGTTTCCGGAGGCCTTGACTCGTATCCCTTGTGCTCTCGAGCTTGGCTTTTGATGGTTGTTGTTTAGGCCATTTTATATTGCATCATCCTCCCCTTCTTGAAAGGATTTCGTCCTCGAAATCGAACCATCAAAACCTACAATCAAAACAAGCACAACCAAAAACTTCCTACTTCACAAGTAGGTTAGCTTAAGCAAGAATAAGTGCAAGTGGTGTGGAAAACACACTCTTGTGATAGAGCCAAGCATCATTACCTATTAAAAAGCTTATGTCCCCAAAGGAGACAACAAAGTCTTGGCCCGACAAGAACAAGCACTCATTTTTCAAACAAGCAAAGAGATCAAGGATATGCATGTAGCAATTAAATTCCCCACGACCCCTAAGCCCATGACCAACACACCAAGCCTTCAAATCAATTTTATCACAAAGTGACACATCGGCTTTGGCATGCTCAACACTCAAGGTGTGCTCAACATATGGGATGGAGTAAGTAAAGTAGTTCAATTCACAACTAACATCGACTACTCCACTCCCCTTCTTAAGAGCATTCTTACACACACCGAGAGGTACCTCCTCACCTCCCAAGTCAACCCCAAGACAATCCTCCTTATTGGACAAGCTCCAAAGGAAGGTCTCCAAAATAGGTCCTTCATCATTATAGTCCACACAACGAAGGCTAGGACTACTAGAAGATAGGTCAACACGACCAATACCAAGACCACTCTCCTCACTCGGAGTTCCAAACGTTGGATCACCCATAGAGCCTAACTTGACAAACCATGGAGGTTCGACTCTACTACCGACCCTAGTCCGATACAATTCACCACCACAAATGAGATTGCCTTCAAACAATAGAAATGTAAAGGCATGCACCTCAAATTCATGGTTACATAAAAGCATAGAATCAAGACTAGGTCCTTCACTCTCACTCAAGGAGTCATCGAAAATAAATCGATCCATCTCACACTCAAGAGACTCTTCAAGGTCAAATCCACCCTCACTACGACACAAGAGACCACCACTATCGATTAAGCAATCAAAGGGAAGAATAAGATTATCATGCAATTCGTCTTCTCCTTTATCAAATATGAGTGGGGTGTCATAACAAGGTTCACACACAAGGTCAACTTCAACATTTTCACTAAAGAGAGGTTCAATAAAAATCGAGCTCACATCATGATGTGGCTTTTCAACCCTCTCAACTAGTGGTTCATTTTCACACACAAGTTGACCCGAAGGTTCTACACTAGTTGCAAACACATTGTATTCATGCAAATCATCAACTAGCATAGAGTTTTCACATACAAGCCCATAAGACAAGGAAGTTTCATGCTTAAGGGAAGAAGAACTATCACATACCTTTGAGTCGCGCACGGGCTCACTCACTGTACTTGAAGCATCATGGGTAGTTCCTTCACCTCGTAGCTCACATTTGGCTTCTCCTTCACCTTGTCTTTCCATCTCGGAACATGGTTGAGGCTCCATCGGTTTGCCTCTAAGAATACCTACACAAGTATCCAAACAAGTAGAAGAAAAAGATAAAGGGTTAAGGTTAGAATAAGGGGTGTCCTCACTCTCAATTTTTCTTTTTCCCTCTTTCTTTTCCCTAATTTTTCTTTCAAGGTCGGGTGTAGATTCGGGTGGCGACAACTCACTCACATCACTCAACACAACCTCTCCTTTTTCCACTCGAGAGTTGTCACCGGTCGCTCCCTTACTCCTCTCAATTTTTTGTCTCTCAAATTCGGGCGAATTGGGACGAGGCCCAAGAATGCCCATAGCCGGAGTAGGTGGACTTTTCACGTCAACCCGGAATCTAGGACTAGGAGACTCATCACATGATGTCTCCTTTTTATTTGTTGGTGAACCACTCGGCTTTGGAAGTGGCTTCGGGCTCACCTTGTTGACATTTGTCAACTCTTTTGTAGAACTAGTCCCACCATTGCTTGTGATTTTAGGACTTCTTGTTTGCACATTGTTGCCCATAGAGTGAAGTTCTCGCTCCCTTCTCCTTTGTATGATCCTAGCTTGCATTTCAACGGACATCTTTCCCCATCTGCCGTAAGGTGCAAACTCATAAACCCCTTGACCCGTGGCCACTAGATATATATCCCGCTTAGCATCATAGTGAACCTCCTTGTTGTGCAACCATTGATCTCCTAGGCAAACACCCATATTTGGTGCTGGATACACGTCACACCACACATACTCGTTGTAACCCTTATGAGATATGAGTACCCGTGCCTCCTTGCAAACCCAAACTCCTTTGTACTCATTGGGATACTTTAAAGAATGGCATGGGATCTTTAGTCTAGCAACTAAAGAAGGGTTAACGCAATTGGCATCGGATTCACCAATTTGGAGCAAGTTTCCATCAACTCCATTTACCCCAACAACAAACCTACTTCTACCCAAGTTTCGTATAGGCACATCCAAAGAAGAGCTTGAATGCCCAAGACTAGCATTACCATCAACTCGGGTTTTCCTTATCCCTCCACTAGTGGCAACACCACTAGAATATCCTCCACTTCCCGTCACTCTTCCAACATTAGAAGTGTTGTTGAAAGTCGAGGAAGGAGTACCACTATGGAACCCATAATTGCCTCTCGCCTTGGTTCCATAGCCCATAGCTCCACTCCTACCACCACTACTAGAGCAATGCACCCTCGTAACGGTAAGAGCAACACCATTTCTCCGTCCACCCTTCTCATGGGAACTAGAAAATGCAAACCTCCCATTTCCCATGGAACAACCACCACCACCTCTCATACTAGTGGAAGGTCCTCTACTACTCCCTTGTACTCCACAAGCTACACCAAGAGAAGATGCATATGAACAATTTCTATAATCAATATCATCATCAACTCTATCTATGTCACTACCAACATTTTCATAATCGTCACAAGAAGAGTAAGTAGAATCATTGTACCTTGAAGCGTCACCATCTTCGTATTCTTGACTTGAAGCATTAGATTCATCAACTTCATCATCACAAGCTTCATAGTCTTCTTCAACCTCACGATCATCATAGTGAACCGCTTCATCAACATAGGAGCCATGGTTTCCATCATCATAGTAATGGACATCATCACCCTCGTAGGAACCATAGTCTCCATCATCACCATACGAGTCATAGCAACTCGCATCATCCCCGCATGAGCCATAATCCCCACAATCAACATCCGACATTTTTGAAATTACCAAAGAACAAAACCTCCCAAAAGTCGCTCCCTCACGTGTATCACTCAATATATGTACACTCAAGAGCGAGGCCTTATCAACTTGGGAACCAAGGTAATCACAACTAGCATGTCCAAGTTAAAGTTCGGAGTGGAATTAATGAGACTCTATGTACGGACGGCTATTTAAAGTGCGCACTTGAGGCCAAAAGGAGTTCTACGACTCTTCTTTGAATTCTAATCTCCTCTACGCACGAATATCCTATACGCTAAAGGATTAGAGTCTTTCAAGTAGGCCAATTACCTTCAAAACACTAACCAAGAGGTACGGTAGAAAACGGGACACAAAAGATTGGACTCGAATTGGCACCAAACGGATTTGGAATCGGATGAAATTTCGTTTGTGATCTAGAAACTCATCATATTTAATGAACCAATTAGAGTCATGATGTTTGGAAACTGTTCGGAAGCCGTTGCGAACGTTCTGTCCCAAAACTGGAATTCTGAAATTTTTTTTGTTCTTCGCTATCGCGACCAGCCGCGCGCGATCGCGAAGGGTTAATTTTTCAAAAAATAATTTTGCTCTTCGCTATCGTGAATTGCTCTTCGCGATCGCGAAGGGTTAATCCCTGCACTTTCACAGCAGCTCAAAAATGGGGTTTTGGGCGATTTTGGCCAAATTTTTGGCTCGATTTCAACCCGAAACACCAAACCAACGATACCCAAAGGTGTATACAACTAATATCATCAATCCCCAATAGTTTTTCAACCCCAAACAACAACAACAAGCTTCGATTCAAGAAATTTTCAAACTTTTGGATTTTGATTTTGGAAATTTTGATTCGTAACACCAAAACACGAGATATAGGTATCAAAACGACGGGAATACAACAAGGAACAAACCCCACTACTTTTTAACACTCGGGGATTCGTATCCAACCCACTCGACCAAATTTTGTCAAGTTTTCTAGTTTTTCAATTTTTTTTCTTGTTTTTCTTCCTTTTCAAGAACAACAAGAACAACATAACAATGATACTAACATATAGAACAAGGAACGGGGGTTTGTAAGAACATAATCCGAGCCTTGCTCTGATACCAACTGATGCAATGCAAAGCAGCGCGGAAGCTATACAACGATATAAACTATGCGGAAGCGATAAATAACAAGATAGGTGATATCAAAGATATCGGGAAACAAGGATTGGGGAGTCAAGAAACGAGAAGAAAGAACGGATTAATGAATTCAAGACATGAATTAATAATCCAAAAGGGAGAAAGTGAAACTCGAACCTTACGATGGACTCAACTAGGTGTCGATCGCCATAGGTTCCAAGTTAACGAGATACATGAAGCCTCGGACTTCGGACTAGAAAGGCTCGGCCTTCTCTAATTCTCTCTTCTCTCTATTCAATTCCAGCTAAACTTCCAACTAATGAAAATGAAGAGCTAATATGCTATATATACATTCACATTGAATATTGGACAAAAATGACCCTGAAGCTGATTCTGGTCCGCCGCTCAGGTTCTCTTCATCGCGATCGCGCCAGGAGGCTCGCGATCGCGCAGAACATTTCTCAAGGCATCGCGATCGCGCTTTGTGGGACGCTGTCGCGCAGAGATCGATGGGGCTGGGCTTCAACTTCTCGCGATCGCGCGACTAGCACGCTGTCGCGCAAGGCAATGAAATACCCTTCGCGATCGCGCAGTGATGGTCGCGATCGCGAAGAACACTTGTCCTTCGTCAGGCAGTGAGCTTCCAGTGTGCTCCCCTGTTTTGCCCTGTTTTGGGCTGCCCAGTTTCCTGCCCTGCTTTCCTCCGTCCTTGGCGCTCCAATGCACGATCTTCAAGATGTTTCCGGAGGCCTTGACTCGTATCCCTTGTGCTCTCGAACTTGGCTTTTGATGGTTGTTGTTTATACCATTTTATATTGCATCAGGAACTCATTAGTCTCTTTAAGGATATTGATGAGTACAGTGAGAAGGAACTTGTAAGTGAGGGAAAAAGTGTTGCAGTTGTTGAGAAACGCTTTAAGCGGTTGCTCTCAAAGCCTAAATCTGTGCCTATGAGGAACTCTTTAAGGTGCTATAGATCACCTGTGGGTTGTAGTTCTGGAAATTCGGTTAGCAGAGGGAATTTCGCATTGAATTCTGTGTTTGCAAGGCAGCATCCATTCAGTAGCAAACCATGGCGACGACTTGATTCTAAGTTGTACAAAAGCTTTTCATCTTGGATAAAAACTCGGATGATGAAGAATAGGTAATTATTTAAATAGATATTTCATTGTGTATGTAACATATATATTTGTATTGTGTTCAACTAAACATAAATATATTTTCAAATTAACAGGGATCCTCCTTACCACTTTACTGCTAATATTCTTCGGCCAAAATTTGATTTTGGTGTCTGCCTTGTTGCATCCAAAGAATGGTTTCATACTCTGTACTCTGTTGATAATCCATTGCAGGAAACGGTATGTGAATTTTTTTTTTAATATTGTTTTTAGTTGATAGTTTATTTTCAAGTGCTAATTTTTTGTTCATGTTGTGTAGCATATTGATGTTATTCTCTATTACATGCGGAAAATGGCTAAGCATGATCCATCTGTCAACCGTCTTTTCACAACAGCGGACTGTTTATTTGATTCAGCTATCAGGGATATTTACAAGAGTTATTTGAAAAATAACAAAGCTCTTATTGTTGATTCTGATAATCACATTATATCTGACTATATGAAGGGATTGTCGATTCGATGTAATATGCCGTGGCCTTTGGTAGACGATGTTCTGTTGCCTATTAAGGTGGTTGATGATTGGCACTGGATTCTGGGAAGGTTATCTTTTAAGAAAAGGGTTTTATATGTGTATGATTCTAAGTTGGACAACTTTTACTATGATGATGAGCTCATTCGAGCTGTTGAGCCATATGCCATCTTGATCCCTATTTTCTTGTCTGCAATGGGTTTCTATGAAATGAGGGATGATTTGAACCCTGCAGATTATATATTTGGTGATAAACCGAATATTGAAAAGTGGGAGGTGTTACACATATATGACATGACTGGTGTTCGCAAATCGTAAGTTTAATTAATTTTTTTTTTTGTTTTTTGTATTGTTGTATCTGGAAGTGTAATATTTTTTTGTTCTGTCAGAGACTATGGTGTTTTTGCGCTTACATTGGCTGAGCATTTCATGCATGGACGTGACCCTCCTCCTTCTGGTTGCAATATTGGAAGATATCGGAAGCGTTTTGGGGCGTTGTTGTGGGATTATGGTCTTAGGAAGTTGGAGGCAAATCAGCACAGCGATCCGGAAGACTAGTTATGCTGATTCAGTTGTGCTGTGTTTCATAGAACTGATGTTTTTACATATGCGATGAACGCTTTGAACAATTTAGCAATTTTTGTTTTTGTTCTATGCTAATGTTGCCTAATATGGCTTTGATAATTGCTGATATTTTAATGACTCTATATTGTGGATTTTTACTTTAGTTACTAAAGTTTATATAATTTTTATTGTTGGCTTTTTGGTTATAATGTTATATTTCATAGTATTGATTTATTAATTACTTTTAATATTTATAATGTTTTTTAGTTTATTGTAGTGTTTTTGTAGTTAATATTTATGTAAGCGAACTTTGTATGTACATTTTTGTTACTTTGTTATAAGTGTTTTGTATTATATTTCTTATAACATAGGTGCAATTTATGTATTTATATTGGATATATGAATGCTTGTAATATTTACTGGGGGCTTATATGAGTTCTGCTATTTCTAAAGTTTTGACTATACTGTAATGATATTGATTATTTATATTAAGTTGTGTGTTTGTTTAAATATGTTATATGTAATAGATTAGTAGTCTGTTTTATGTTTAATTAATTCAGTGTGTTTGCTTATATGTTTAGTGGTAAGCTGAATGCCTCATTGTCTCTATCAAGTGTGCATTATCCTTGCACTATTCTTTTATATTATAATCGTTCAGTATGGCACTAAAAATTCTCATTCAAACTGTAATACATGAGCTTGGTTGTTATTTGGTGCCATATATTCTTAGTGTTTAGAAGTTCTTTATCTATTAATGTAAATATACATTAGTTCTTGATCAGTTATTATACATTCATTGGTAAATAGATATTATAAAACTTGAATTCTCAGCTAGTATGTGATGGTTTTTACCTTAACCTTATGGGTTAATTCTTGCATCTTTTCTTGGTGTTTGATTTATTAAAAGATTAAGTTCCTAATATTTTATCAATATACTGAGAAATGTATTGTAGGAAACATATATGTGTAAACTTTAACATTGTTTATATGAATATCAGATAGTTAACTCAAATTAATAAAACTTATAAAACTGCATTAATATGTAAATAGAACTGTTGAAGATTGTTATTCTAAGTTATTGACAAGTTCTGAATCTGTTACAGGTTAAAGTCATCTATGTAAGCATTGGAGGATTTCTACATGTTTTTCGATTATGTCCTTGCATCCCACAGCGGCTACATGCAAGCTTGCATTTGACTTCCCAGCCTGCTTTGATTCTGCGCTTTTTTGGTCTCCCAGCTTTTGTTCGTCCTTTGGGTGGTAGGACTTCATCGAACAATATGTCTTCAGGTACTGTCCATGCTTTCTGGTCTTGCATTGGTAAAACAGCAGTGTGGTATGTTTTTACAAGATTCTCCTTTGTGCACAACTGTGAGCAGTATTTATAAGCATCTAAGTTGTTGTACTTCAGCACTGCTTGTGCATGAGGGCAGGGAATTTCATCCAACTGGAACCTTCTGCATGTACATGTCTTATATCGCAGGCATACTACATGTTTGGTTCCATTATCTTGAACCTCGTACAAGTATTCATTTGAAGGTATGACCTGTTTAGGCATATATATAATGAGATTGTAACAGAAATATAGAACAGATTATGAAATAATATGTATTGCTATTTATTGCTTACCTTCATTCTTCGTGAAGCATCCATATTATTCTTGAAAATACTCTGATTTTTGTTACTCAGGATCTTAAATGTGCCCATGGCTTTTTTCTTGTTTTCCCAATTCCACTTTCTAACCATATCTCTCATTGCATCCAGCAATTCTATGATAGGCAGCGATCGTGCATGCTTGTTTCTTCCATTAATAGACTCAGCTATGTTGCTTGTCATCATATCTCCTCTATTAGCTTCAGAGTATGCACGGGACCATTTATGGTAACCAATATCACACAGGTATTTCTTTACTCTTTTATCTATCCTCTCTATTTCATTCATGTAGTGTGCAAACTCTTCTAATGTATAAGCTTTTGCTAAAGTGAAAAATATTTCACCGATTTCTTTCTGACTAATTTTAACATTTGTTTTTATATTATTCCAAAGATGATACACACATATGCAGTGAGGCAGTTCTGGGTAAATGGTTGAACAAGCACGTGATATGCTTGCACAACGGTCAGATACAATACACATACCCAGTCTGCTTCCATATGTTTCTCCGAATGACTTGAAAAACCACTCCCATGACTTGTCATTTTCAGAATCCACCACTGCATATGCTAGTGGAACAATGCTGCCTATTTAAAAAAAAAAGGTTTTCTTAATATTGTCAGTGTTACATAAATTTTAAGTGAATTCATAAATTTGTGTAAGAAGTTAATAACATTATGTTACCTTCACCATCTTGTGTTGATGCTGCAATAAGTGTTCCTCCATGAACGTCTGAAATAAAGCAGCCATCTACCACTACCACTGGTCTGCAGTACTTCCAACTTTGTATAGAAGCATTCAATGATATGTACACATATTTGAAATGATTGTTGGATGTCTTGTGCAACTTTGTTACACTACCTGGATTACTGCTTCTAACCATATAGAGATAACTAGGCAGGATATTATAGGATTTTGATGGGTTACCTCTTAACAGTTCTAGTGCTCTTTCTTTTGATCTCCATGCTTTCATGTAATTTAGTTCCAGCCCATAATCTTTCTTAATGTCTTGTATTATATTATTAGGTGTATACACTCGTTTTGGATCTGTGAACTTGTCCTTAATAATTTCACCTATTGTAGCATAACTAGCATGACTTTCAGAAAGTATTCGCTCTTCTTCCGGGCAAGTATGGTTCCCATTATACTCGCGTATTTTGAATATACCAGACCCTCTTATACTTGAAGAGCGCATGATCCAATCACACTCTTTTCCAGTGCATAACAAAGCGTACCTATATAAATGGTTATAGACATTTCAAATTATTTTATAAGTAAACAGAAATTGGCAACAGGATTTTTTGATTAGTATTGTTTTTTTGCAGCAGATTTATTAAT
Organism: Petunia secreta; assembly: GCA_029990175.1. Taxonomy (NCBI): domain Eukaryota; kingdom Viridiplantae; phylum Streptophyta; class Magnoliopsida; order Solanales; family Solanaceae; genus Petunia; species Petunia secreta. The sequence goes on from JARKIP010000068.1 coordinate 5,500,852, forward strand.
AATTTATACTGTATTGATATATACAGCTTGGCTTTTTGATATACCTTGTAGCAGATGATCTGTCGACTCTGAATCTGAAGTTTTGTTGCAGCGACACATTCTTCATTACACATACCAGTGTTTTCTTGTCTCTGTATAACTGCCCTTCACAAATGTCGTTGTGCATTGCATCGCTTATGATCATTATGTTATCTAAACAGGTTTGCTCATACTCATTCCCTTCATTGCTGTTCAACATATTATTTGTATGGTCCATGGTCATGATGTTCATCTGCAGTTCATTCTGGGACATAGCATATGAATGATTCTCAGTTCCATTATCTGCACAAATGATGGCTCCAGTTTCTTTATGTATTGTTACACATAAAGGAAATTGTGTAATATTACTTGTTCTTCATCTGAAATCAAAGTAGAATTTCAAGCTCATATCATTGTAGACAATCATTGGTTTTAAACTGTCCTTTAACTTGTATTTGATATCGATTGAACCATATAGTCCAAATCCTTGTAGCATCTTCAGAATTGAAGTTACTAACGTAGAGTAATTACAGTTGGAATCAACAACTATTCCATCCATATCGTAGTCTTCGTAGTCGCTATTGGAGTTCCATATTCCATTGAATTGTACTAGTAGATCAATATTTTCCATGTCTGGAATTGTGTTTAGTTTGATGATGATATCTGAGTTTTTTGTTAATGGTGTACGTCTAGAGCTGCAGTTTTATAGTGCATGGGAATGTTGGTAGTTTAGGTTATACCCACTACCCATATTTAGCGTTTCCACTACCCTTAATTTACGATTGGAATGTTTTTCTGCGATTTTTGTTAAATATTTGTATTCTTTTATATAATGATAAATATTTATAAAAATATCACAGATATTAATTTTAAGGTAATTTATTTTGGCTACAAATAGTTGTGGCTATTAGAAAGTAAATATTTATTGTTGGGTGGCTATTTATGTAATCAACCCTAGTTTTTTAATGTTAAAGTTAATCAAATAGACGCAAAACGAAAATTGTAAGAAGCTTTACGGAAGAAACCATAGACCTCCTTCATTGTTTATTTAATTAGTTTTTGGAAAAAGTTTGAACTTCCATCAAGGCAATGTCTAATATCTTTTGTTGTAGATCCTCCCAAATCGGGTGGAAAAAAAAAAAATTCTTTTGTTGTATAGTAAGTATCTCCGAAGGAATTATTTACGTGTTTTCTACTTGTAAGAAAATTAAATGACCCAGTCCAATGAGCAAATAAAATTGTGCTGCATATTGTTTTTAATGTTAAAGTTAATTAGTTAGACGCCAAACGAAAATTGCAAGAAACTTTACGGAAGAAACCATAGACCTCCTTCATCGTTTATTTAATTTGATTAATTTTTGTATTAATAGTTCCCAAAAAGAAAACAAGTGTGAAACCATGCATACATCTATCTGTTAATTATTCCTCTCGAGCTAGTTGAACATTTAGAATGTTTAATTACTTATTGAAGTAACGATAGCAAAACGCGTGGATATATTTCCTCTATGGCGGGAAAACGATGGAATCCTATTTCTGTTTCTATAAATACATGATTTATCTACTTTCTCAAACATAATTAACCAAGAATAGAATTCTCTTGATTCCAAAGATAAGCTAAGAATCCATTATCTCTCTCTCTCTCTCTCATTTTCACACTGTCACAGTGTAATAAATACCAAAGATAAGTTAAGAACCCCACACGAGGATGAAAGTTGAAGGAGAGAAGAGATATGCTTTGTTGTTAGCTTGCAGGGATTCAGAGTATGTGAAGAAAGTGTATGGAGGATACTTCAATGTGTTTGTGGAAGCCTTTGGTGAAGAAGGGGAGAAATGGGATTTGTTTAGAGTGGTTGATGGTGAATTTCCAGATAAGGCTGAGCTTCATAACTACGAAGGTTTTGTAGTTAGTGGAAGCCCTTTTGATGCCTATGGGAATGAGCATTGGATTCTTAAGCTTTGCCTTCTTTTACAAACTTTGTATTTGATGCAAAAGAAAGTTCTTGGTATTTGCTTTGGCCACCAGGTATGTCAAAATACTAGCAACATACCTTTCCAATACATGCATAATGAAATGGGACGATATTGTGATTATTAAAAGTTTAACATCCATGTAAGGATCGTGTATACTAACATTTTATCTAATCAAATCATGTAAAGATTACTACAGTAAATTTATTGCAAACCTGAAAAGTGAGACATGCATGTAACTTGGTACAGTGGTAGTGTAATTAATCAATCCGTTCATATAAGCTAAATAAATCTAATTAAGAATAAAGTGAAATATCATTCAACACTGGACAAAAGGACAAATACCGCAAAGTGCAGTACAACATTACACGTGCATCAATACTTTCACCTTACTAGGAAAGAAAGATTTAGCTTTGACATGTGATTAGTTTATTTATTTTCCTCTAATAAAACAGACTTTTGGATATCTAACATGCATTACACAATCTTCTTATCCATAGGTTCTGTGTAGAGCATTGGGAGGAAAAGTTGGAAAGGCTAACAAGGGTTGGGATATTGGACTAAGGAAATTGAATATCGTGAAGGACTTTTCTGAACATAGCTTCCTCAGTGATTTGGATGAAATCCCACCAGCACTTTCCATCATTGAATGTCACCAAGATGAGGTATATATCTCTATTTTTTTTTGGTGAATTGTTCATGCTCTAAGAGTAATTAGGAAATATGTTACCTCAATAATTGTTTTACAGTATTGTCAGTATATAGAAGTTAAAGTGAATCTCAACATGGCAGTTATGCTAAATGTGACAATGGGCTAAAATTTACATGGACAGGTGTGGGAGGTGCCAAAGGGAGCAGAAGTTGTAGCAGTTTCAGAAAAGACAAATGTAGAGATGTTCATAATGGGAGATCATATATTAGGCATTCAAGGCCACCCTGAATATACCAAAGATATCCTCTCTAATCTCGTCGATCGTCTCCTTTCCAATGGTTGCATTGAGGTAAAGTTCAGAACGACAGTTTAATTATCTCTTAATTCATGGTCATGTTATTAATAATTTTATGTTTTCTCATTGGGTATATTAAGGAGTTCTCATCAGTTTCTTCGTGCTTGTATTACAGAGAGGATTTGCAGAAGATGCAAGATCTAAGCTTTATAAAGCTGAGCCAGATAGGAAATGTTTGGAAAGGATTTGCAAGAAGTTCCTCAAAAGGGAGATAGAGTTAATCACCCCCTAGCATATGATCTTAAGAACTTTGACTGTTCTTGCTTCTCTGTTTTTGTATCGACTTCCTATTATGATCCAAATAATAAGGTGTCAGGCCCTCATGCTAACCTAAACTATGTGAGCCTAACAAATATTTGTAATACGATCTGTTCTCCTTTGGTCCAAATACATGTTGTGAAATGGAATATACAATACATTTTAGAAAATTTGTCTGTATAACCAAATGTATTTCTTTCCCTTTATTCAGTCGTTTTCTCTTTAGATTGGAGATATAAACATATTGGTGATCGATCTTATCAACAGTTAAATGTATATCGATAATAAGCTAAATAGATCATGTGAGAGAGAGGGAGAAAAACTCTGCAACTTCAGTGGCGTCCTTAGTTCCTTATTATCCTCACGACTATATGATAGTATGTTTATTTTATCTGATTCTGTGTATACTAATGAATGCTCATCACAAAAAAGAAAAAGAGAAAAGGAAGAGGCTCTAAACATATAAAATCATAAAAGATGACTTACGACACACTTTAATTTATTACTGGTCTTCTTTAAATTATAGAGTAAGTTCTTAGAGAAAAAAATAAGTATTACTTATATATGAAAGATGTTCTTATTATAAATTTAAAATTCAACCGTTAGATCTTCTTTAAAAAGATTGAATGGTGACTATTTTCGTGCAAAGTGGTAATTGGAAAAGGAAACCAAAAATGATACCAATTATTTTCGTACAAAGTCAAACCAAAAATGATAGTACTGTATTAAGTTCCAACGCTTGCTTGTCGAGAATGTCTATACTTGTAATAGTGCAGAACCATGCATTATACACAAGATAATCTAACTATTCCCGGCCTGCTAAACTTGACAAACTAGGTACTCCACCATTGACTCCACTAGTCCTAATTTCTCGTCCAAATTATCACCACTCGCTTTCGTGTCAAGGAATATGCAAACAAACCACTAAAAAGAATTTCCTTTTCAAGGAATCCAACTAGAATTTTCTAATGAGATGATCATAAAAGAAGATTAGATATTCTTTCTTCATAGTTGGAAAATTAAAGGAAAGGTTTAAGAGATTTGTTAAAGCAGTATTTTTGAGATTTAGAACACCATGCTGTCTCTATAGAAATAGAAGTTCCATCAATTCATGAATTGTCAGTGAATTAGACATTCTGTTAGTGGAACACGAGGTCTATTGATATGCATCATATGATTATGGACAACCTTTTCACTACCAAAGAAGTTTCAGTAATTAATAAAGATTTTTTCTCTCATTAAAGTCTGTCTTGTATAACTGTTGTTTTATGTTTCTTTTAATTATTCCCAATTTGACAATGTCTTTAGTGAAGATCGATCGCCGGCTTTGTCTCCAAACATACAAAAAGAGAAAACTAAAATGCAGCAGTAAACTTTCAAACTTTCAGACACCAATAAATTAGACTGAATGATGTTATCTGAAAAGTCCATTTACAACAAAGGAATGAAGCAAAGTTAGACGGAGTTAAAATTTTATTAATAGTTTTTACATAAAAAAAAGGGGGTGAAGGGCCAAAATTGTCACTAAATTATCGAAAAAGGTCTAATTATGTCACTTGTTATAAATATGGTGCAAATATGCCACTGCCGTTACACTTTTGTTCAAACATGCCATTATGTATAACTTTCGGCTCAAAATTGCCATTATTTCTAACGGAACCATTTATTCTAATTTTTATTTTTTTTAAAAAAAAGAATACTACAAATTCTTAAAAAAGCCACATGGCAATTAAAACCCTCACCCTAAGCTAATTTCCGAGCTCATCCATCCTATCTTATTTTTTGCTTTTACTTTTTAACACAAGAATTATTTTCATCTCCAAATTTAAAAATATATTCGAAATCTATATTCCAAAATCAGCTCATTCCATGTGGCGAAATAAAAAAATAGGTTCATTCTAAAAGTCTATTGAAATAAATTTCTTGAATAATTTGTAAAAATCTAGAAATGCAATACATATAGTAGTAAAAGATAAGAAATAAGTTTTTGATATTTTCATAACCCAAGTCGAGCTATTTTCTCGACAAAATTAGGAAAGTGTGTGTAAAGAAATATTTTAAGTTGAAGAAATAGAAGGCAAAGTAAGCGATATAGGTGTGGTCCGTGTAAATTAGAGAAGAAGGTGAAAAAATGGCCATTGGTTCTGGGTCTATTGTCGGCCTTTTTTTTTTTTTTTTTTTTTTAAATCTTTAATAATTATGTTAATTGCAAGATAATAGAAAAATACATTAACAAATACAACTAGGGGGTGGTGGGGGATAAGGGTCACAAATTAAGTTAGGGCAGGGGTACTTAATGCAAATTTGACATTTAATTTTACAAATTTTTAGTATTTTTTAAAAACTTAAAATTAGAATAAATAGTTTCCGTCAGAAATAATGGCATTTTTTAGCCGAAAGTTTTACGTAATGGTATTTTTTAGCCGAAAGTTTTACGTAATGGCATTTTTGAACCTAAAGTGTAACGGCAATGGCATATTTGAATCATATTTTTAATGGACGATATAATTAGACTTTTTTCGATAGTCTAGTGGCAATTTTGACTCTTCTTCCTAAAAAAAATCAACTGCCAAGGATTATAAATGCGACTCCTCCGCCTTAAACAAAGGTTTCGGTTTCGGGCCATGTGAAGGTGGATAATCTTAGTATTAGGGAGCGGTAACCTCTTTGATCAGGTACACACGATACAAATCTAAATAAGTCCGAGCTAGTAAATTTCTAATATCGAATGATTATAGTTAAAAAAAACAGATTTTTTCTGGTCAATACAACTGGGTTTATTGATTGATACTATACCAATTTGTTGGGGATAAGGGGGGGGGGGGGGGGCGTGATTGGCAAGATTTTAATTAAATGCAAATATAAGAGAAACATATTCCCACTATATATGCCTATGAACCTTACAGATTTTAATTAATCGATGATTAAAAATGTAAGTCTCGCCTGAACATGATCGATATCCATTCAAAGTTCAAATAAAGACGAAAATTTTGACTTGAGAGAGGCATATATTTAGCAATGCAAACCAACCGGCATCTATTTATGGATCAATTTTATAGAGATAAATATAAAAGTCTAGCTAGAATATGTTAGTCTGTATTGGTAAAGGAAGAAAACTAAAATATTAAGTAGCGTATGCTCAAGGAAGAACACCTAATGGGACAATAGTATACGTTGGTTGTACTACTACTAGCGCAGGCTTGAGAATGAAAGTCAAAAATATTTGAAAGACCTAGACATTCTATTTCGATGGAACGTCTGAAAAGGACTTATTCAGCTACAAGAAAAAAACATAGGAATTTTCTGGTGTCAACTGCCACTCTCATTTTCATTTAAGAAATGGCTACTGTGGAATTGTGAATGTATTGTATTCATTCAGTGTCATTTGAACAGACCGTATTATAGGACTGTAAAATAATTTACTTACCTTTTAATGTAAAATTTGGTGATGCTAAAACGAGAGGATTTCGATGTCACACTTATTTCTATAATCTACCACTTTAACTCAAGTATGACAACAGTATCTGAGCTTTAATTTCAATTGGTAGGTATATGTGAACCATTTGCTTTCAGTTATATTTTTGTTTTTAACTCCGTCAAATTATTAAATTTTTAATACTAGTGAATATGGTGGCATGTAATTCCTTTAAGCAATTAGGTCGATCTATTACTATTCTCCCTATACTCCTGGCGCAAGAGAAGGCCGATATATTGTTGAAAGCAAATATTAAGTCATGTTTAGGTCAAGGCCTCTAGTTTCAATCTTTCCATATCCTCTATGGTCACTCAATTTTGGGTAATAGGTCTCCATGGTCTCTATGGTGACTTATTTTTGTTTTGTCTTTCTATGGTCACTTAACTTTGGGTAATAGACCACCATAGTCACTTATCTTTGTTTTGTCTTTCTATGGTCTCTCAACTTTAACCAGTTAACTCTCATGATCAACCAACACAAAACTCTACGAACTTCCATTAAGTATATGCTGACGTGACAATTTTATTTTTTTATGCAAAATTACAGAAAATGAAAAAAACTTGGTGCTTGACATCAACTCTGTCAAGTATGAAAGCATTTGGTGCTTGACATCAAGTAAAAACTTGAAAGTTTTCCGTTTAAGGCAAAAGTCAAATTACTTTGTTAAATCTCTCTAATGAAATATGAGTTCAACATATATAATCGGATGGAGTAATGAATTGTCTCAACTCTCTACTTGTAAAGAAGTCAATCAGACCCAGTCCAATGAGAGAATAGTGCTGTAAATCAGTTTAACTAAAATTAATCAAATAGATGCTCAAACAAAAACTACAAGAATATTAGCTAAGAAACTAATGACGTTCTTCATCGTTTAACTTAGTTTTTGTAAAGTTCCTTGAAAGAAAAACAAGTGATCATGAACGAGTGAAACCACGTCAACAAGTGTGCTTTTTTTGCATGGTCAGCATCTCGAAATCTTACTTCTAATTTGTAATTATTCCTCTCCAGTTGAATATCGTGAAAATCACTAATTCAAACAGTGATAGCAATACGCGTGAATTTATTTCACATGACTAAACTGATGGAATTCACTTTGTTTTTTCCTTCTATAAATACATTGTTTTTCTACTCTTTCCAACATAAACCAAGAACAGAATTCTCTTGAAAGATAAACCAAGATTCCTATTTCACTCTCATTTTCACTGAGTCATACGGAGTGATAAATACCTCTCCTTTTTCCTTACTGAAACCCCACATAATTAGGATGACGATTGAAGAGGAGAAGAAGAGATTTGCTTTGTTGTTAGCTTGCAGGGATTCAGAGTATGTGAAGAAAGTGTATGGAGGATACTTCAATGTGTTTGTGGAGGCCTTTGGTGAAGAAGGAGAGAAATGGGATTTGTTTAGAGTGGTTGATGGTGAATTTCCAGATATGGCTGAGCTTCATAACTACGAAGGTTTTGTAGTGAGTGGAAGCCCTTTTGATGCCTATGGGAATGAGCATTGGATTCTTAAGCTTTGCCTTCTTTTGCAAACTTTGTATTTGATGCAAAAGAAAGTTCTTGGTATTTGCTTTGGCCACCAGGTATGTCAAAATACTAGCAACATTCTTCCCAACACATGCAAAATGAGGAGGGATATTGTAATTATGAAAAGTTCAACTTCCATACAATCATCATATAAACTACGTCAATTATATTACTATGATACTATTATATTAAAAGATTATATAATAAATTATTGGAAAAACCTCGAAAGTGAGACATGCATGTAACTTGCTGCAATAAGTATATGTTAAATTACATTGGTAATGTAAAAATTCTTTAACCAACCCGTTTATATAAGCTAAGCTAAAGGGCAAATACAGCAAAGTTCAGTGTACAACATTACACTTGCTTTAATACTTTCACCTTACTAGAAAAAAGAAGATTTAGCTTTGACATGTGATTAATTAGTTTATCTTTTTCCTCATATAAAACAAAGACCTTTTGATATCTAACATGCATTACACAATCCTCATATCCATAGGTTCTGTGTATAGCATTGGGAGGAAAAGTTGGAAAGGCTAATAAAGGTTGGGATATTGGACTAAGGAAATTGAGTATCGTGAAGGACTTCTCTGCACATAGCTTCCTTAGTGATTTGGAGGAAATCCCACCAGCACTTTCCATCATAGAATGTCACCAAGATGAGGTATATATCTCTATTTTTTTGGTGAAATTCTTTTACGGTATTGCCAGCATATAGAAGTTAAAATGAACATCACAACAGTTTTGCTAAATTTAACAATATAATGGGAAAAAAATTTACATGGACAGGTATGGGAGGTGCCAAAGGGAGCAGAAGTTGTCGCAGTTTCAGAGAAGACAAATGTAGAGATGTTCACAATGGGAGATCACATATTAGGCATTCAAGGCCACCCTGAATATACCAAAGATATCCTCTCTAATCTCGTTGATCGCCTCCTTTCCAATGGTTGCATTGAGGTAAAGTTCACAACAAAAAATTAATTATCTTTTAATTCATGTCTATGTTAGAATATTCATGTCTATGTATGTTTATGTTAGTATTTTATGTTTTCTATTTGAGTATATTAAAGGAATTCTCATCAATTCTCTTGCTTGTATTACAGAGAGGATTTGCAGAAGATGCAAGATCTAAGCTTTATAAAGCTGAGCCAGATAGGAAATGTTTGGAAAGGATTTGCAAGAGGTTCCTCAAAAGGGAGAGAGAATTAATCACCCCTAGCATATGATCTTAAGAACTTTGACTGTTCTTGCTTCTTTGTTTTTGTATAGACTTTCTATTATGATCCAAAAAATAAGGTGTCAAGCGCTCATGCTAACCTAAATTATGTGAGCCTAACAAATGTTTCTAATACTTTTCTGTACACTTTTATCCAAATATATTGTGAAATGGAATATACAATGCATTTTAGTAAATTTGTCTGCAAACCAAATGTATTTCTTTCCTTTAATTCAGTCGTTTTTTTTCCGTTTAAATATGCGATATAAACAAATTGGTGATCGATCTTATAGCAGCGAAGTGCATATCAATAATAAACTAAATGGATCATGTCAAAGGGAGGGAGAAAAATCCTGTAACTTCCAGTGGCGTCCTTATAGTTCCTTATGAATTACACAACTCTATAATAATATATTTCCCAATTTAAAATTGAGTATTCACATTATTTCTTTAATCTGATTCTGTGTAAACTAATGACTGCTCATCACACCAAAAAAAAAAGAAAAAGGAAAGAAAATAAGAAACCTCTAAACATATAAAATCATAAAAGATGACTTAAGACACACGTTAATTTATTACTGGTCTTCTCTAAATTATATTTAAGAGAGAGAAAAAAAAACACTACTCATATATGAATGATGTTCTTATTAAATATTTAAAATTCAACGATTAGATCTTCTTTAAAAAGATTGAACAGTGATTATTTTTCGTGCTAAGTCAAACCAAAAATGATAGTAGTAATTGGAAAAGGAAACATAAAATGATACTCTAATTATTTTCGTGCAAAGCCACACCAAAAAGGAAAATATTTACTCATACCGCGTGTATACACCAAACCAATCAATGCACATCATTTATTTACAAATATACTATTATCACTCAACCATGATTAATTAATTAATATACATTTTCCCTTCATTAAATTATTTTACCATAATTAATTATTATGATTAGGTGTATACATCTGGTGTGTGAGTAGACTTTTTCCTACAAAAAAATGAGTACTGTATTAAGTATTTATGTTCTAAAGTTTGCTTGTCGAGAATGTCTATTCTTGCAATAGTGCAGAACGCTATTGCAGAACCATGCATTATACTAGTACATAAGATAATCTAACTATTCCCGGCCGGTTAAACTTGACAAACTAGGTACTCCAGCATTGACTCCACTAGTCCTAATTTCTCCTCCAAATTATCACCACTCACTTTCGTGTCAGGAAATATGCAAACAAGCCACTAAAAAAATTCCTTTACAAGGAATCCAACTAGAATTTTCTAATGAGAAGAATAAGAAGATCACAGTCTCTCATGGGTATCTCTAGATTTTATTTTTATTAAAGAAAATTAGATGTTCTTTCTTCATATTTGGGAAAGGATATGTTTAAGAGATTTGTTAAAGCAGTCCTTTTGAGATTTTAGAACACCATGCTGTCCCTATATAGAAATAGATCAAGTTCCATCAATTCATGAATTGTCAGCGAATTTAACATTCTGTTAGTAGAACACTGAGATTTATTGAATGCATCATATGATTATGGAGGTCTTCAACTTTTTCACTAGAAAAGAAGTTTCGGTATAACAAAGATTTTTGTTCTCATTAAAAGCTCGTCTTATATAACTGTTTATGTTTCTTTTAATTAATTTCCCAATTTGACAATGTCTTAAGTGATGATTGATTCACCGCTTTGGTTCCAAACAAGAAACTAAAATGCAGTAGTAAACATTCAAACTTTCAGACACCAAAAAAAAGAATGAATAATGTGATCTTAAAAGTCTATTTACAACCAAGGAATGAAACTAAGTTAGATGGAGTTAAAGTTTTATCAATAGTTTTTCTGCTCTACATAAAAAAATCAACAACCAAGGATCACAAATGGGATTCCTCCACTTTAACCGGAGGTTTCGGTTGGAGATAATCTTAGTATTAGGGAGCGGCTCCATCTTTGGTGAGATGCATACGATACAAATCTAAATTAATTGAGCTAGTGAATTCCGGATATTAGTATTAGGGAGCGGCTCCATCTTTGATGAGATGCATACGATACAAATATAAATTAATCGAGCTAGTGAATTCTGGATATCGAACGATTATGGTACCCAAAGCTTTTTTTTAAATTTTTTTTTAGGGGGGTCGGGGGTGGAGACGGAAGATTTTAATTAAATGCAAATGTAAGAGAAATATTTCCACTATGCCTATGAACCTTAACCGATGATTCAAAATGTATGTCTCACCTGAACATGATCGATGACCCATTCAAAGTTTAGAAAAAAGGCAAACGCAAAAATTGACTTGAGAGAGGCATATATTTATCAGCATTCCGAACCAACCGGCATCTATTTATTGATCAATTTGATAGAGTTAAAGATAAAAGTCTAACTAGAATATGTAAGTCTGTATTGGTAAAGGAAGAAAACTAAAATATATATTAAGTAGCGTATGCTCAAGGAAGAATACCTAATGGGACAATAGTATAGTACGTTGGTAGCTCAGGATTGAGAACAAAAGTCAAACATATTTGAAAGACCTAGACATTCTATTTCGATGGAACGTCTGAAAAGGACTTATTCAGCTACAATAAAAAAACAAAGAAAAAACATAGGAATTTTCTGGTGTCAACTGCCACTCTCATTTTCATTTACGAAATGGCTACTGTGGAAGGGCTGCGCCTTAATTAGGTGACAACAAGACTTTCGTTTTATTCTTTACCTTTTGTACATTCTGAGAGAGCCAATAGGAAGATACACATGCATTTTAGTGAGAAGATATGGAAATATAATAGCAAGAAATATATATATATATATATATATATATATATATATATATATATATATATATATAACGACCTTAGGTAGTCGTTGTTATTTGTCTGCACTTTCGATAATGACCAAAACAGAAATAAGATGAAGTAGAAAAATTCCAAGCCAACAGTATACACTGCCTGTCCTTAAGAAATCTAATCCCCTCACAGTTACCCAAGGTTTGTGGATTAATTTCTCCCAGGATAGAATGGAATTATCCTCACTGTGATAGCGGTAATTCAAATCACAGTGAACAGCGAACTCAAATAATGGTAGCAAATCACACTGACTCAGAACTTACTTTTTGTTTTGAAAACAAATGCAAAAATTAATGAGAGAGAGAGTATGAAATTTTTGGATAATTAAAATGAGGCAAAATGCCTCTCTATTTATAGCCACAATATTTGGAGTGAAAAGGCATGAAGGTGTCTTTTGGTGAAATGGCTGTTCATGAAAGGCAGCCTTCAAGGTGGCTGTTCAATGAAAAGGCACCTTTCATTGGTGAAGTAGCTGTTCATGAAAGGCAGCCTTCAAAGTGGCTGTTTAATGAAAGCACCATTTCATTTGGAATAACTTTACAGCAGCCCACCTTTGGAATATTTGCATAAATAGTCTACTTTTTAATTTCGTTACGAAAACGGCTCCATATCAAATATTAATATAAAATATTAATATTTATTTCATTTCCCATTCACACCACTTTACCTTCCTTCCAAACCCAACAATCCCCCACATGAATGGGGAATGGCTATATGAAGAAAACATGCAGAAAACTATGTGATTTGCAAGTAAGAATTAATTGCATCTGGATAAGTGGGTTTCCCTTTGAACTTTCCGTAGTGAACATATATCGGATATACTCGGTCAATCGGTAGATTTGATATCTTTGAACCGTCGAACTTTGGTGTATACCTAGACAACATATGTCACACAATTAATCCTTGACCATTTTTGGTTCTCATTGTTGTGTTCGTTTCAGCCATGAACATCGCCTGGTTTATGAGTGCGTAGAGAATTGGCCTTACAGAATTCTCCTTGAAGCGGCTTCCACTTCACACTCACATAGGTGATTTCTAAACGTGTAATCCCGTAGATCTACACTGTTTGACAAACCCCGTATCAAACTTAGATAATCATTAAAAAACGTCTTTAACGTTTTATCCTTGGTACTAAACATTGTCTTATTAAGAGGATGGGTTGACTTGTTTGACAATGTTGGAGCGGTCGTGCACAACTTTGTTTGAGCTCCTTGAACCTAGATCTTGGGATCTCCAGTCTTCTAGGTAGAGTTACCGCCATGACGACTTGTCCTCGGCCATAGTCCCATTCCTCTTGATGATCTCTCAACATCATCTCTAGTTAAACCTTTAGTAAGTGGATCCGATACATTATCCTTTGACTTAACATAGTCAATTGTGATAATTCCTCTAGAGATAAGTTGTCTAATGGTTTTATGTCTTCGTCGTATATGACGATTTTTACCATTATACATAAGGCTCCCAGCCCTCGATATTGCCGATTGACTATCGCAATGCATACATATAGGTGTCAACGGCCTAGGCCAAAATGGAATATCTTCCAAGAAGTTTCGGAGCCATTCAGCTTCTTCACCGGCTTTATCCAAAGCTATGAACTCAGCCTCCATTGTAGAGCGAGCAAGCAAGGTTTGTTTGGATGATTTCCAAGTTACCGCTCCTCCACCTATTGTGAAAATATATCCACTTGTGGATTTTGATTCTTTTGAGCCGGTGATCCAATTTGCATCACAATATCCTTCTATAACAGCGGGATACTTATCATAGTGCAAAGCATAGTCTTGGGTGTACTCCAAATAACCCAAAACTCGTTTCATAGCCATCCAGTGATTTTGTCCAGGATTACTTGTGTATCGACTCAGTTTACTTATAGCACAAGCTATATCTGGTCGTGTACAATTCATGATGTACATTAGACTTCCCAACACTCTAGCGTAGTCTCGTTGAGACGTGCTTTGTCCTTTATTCTTTGTAAAGGCAAGATTAACATCAATTGGAGTCTTTGAAGTTTTGAAGTCTAAATACTTGAATTTTTCCAGGACATTTTTAATGTAATGAGTTTGAGATAATGCCAAACCTTGAGGAGTTTTGTGAATTTTAATACCCAAGATTAAATCCGCAACTCCCAAGTCTTTCGAATCAAACTTGCTAGTTAGCATACGCTTAGTAGCATTGATGTCAGCAATATCTTTACTCATTATTACCATGTCATCCACATATAGACAAACAATGACTATATGATTTGGAGTGTTCTTAATGTAAACACATTTATCACACTCATTAATTTGGAAGCCATTTGACAACATTGTACTGTAAAATTTTGCATGCCATTGTTTAGGTGCTTGTTTTAGTCCATAAAGAGACTTAACAAGTCGACATACCTTCTTTTCTTTCCCAGGAACCACGAACCCTTCAGGTTGTTCCATGTAGATTTCTTCCTCCAAATCTCCATTTAAGAAGGCTGTCTTTACATCCATTTGATGGATTTGAAGATCATACACGGCGGCCAAAGCTATTAGCATCCGTATGGATGTAATTCTGCTTACCGGAGAGTATGTATCAAAATAATCAAGGCCCTCTTTTTGTCTATAACCTTTAACGACCAGTCTAGCCTTGTATTTGTCAATAGTACCATCAGCTTTCATTTTCCTTTTGAAAATCCATTTGTAACCTAAAGGTTTGTTCCCAGGAGGAAGATCAACCAACTCCCATGTGTGGTTGCTAAAAATGGATTCAATCTCACTATTGACTGCCTCTTTCCAATATGGAGACTCTGAAGAAGCCATTGCTTATTTATAAGTTTGAGGTTCATTTTCCAATAGGAAAGTCATAAAATCTGGTCCAAAAGAAGTAGACGTCCTTTGACGTTTACTACGTCTTGGATTATCATTATTTGGCATACTTCCTTTTGTACCTTCTCTTGGTCGTTTTGTGCTGACACTTGACGATTCATATTCACTTTTATACGGATATATATTTTCAAAGAATTCAACATTATCTGATTCCATAACCGTATTAGTATGAATGTCAGGATTTTCTGATTTATAAACCAGAAAACGATATGCCTTACTATTCTTGGCATATCCTATGAAAACACAATCAACGGTTTTTGGTCCTATCTTTTCCCTTTTAGGTTTAGGAACTTGTACCTTTGCCAAACACCCCCACACTTTGAGGTAATTCAAGTTTGGCTTTCTTCCCTTCCACTTTTCATATGGAATGGATTGTGTTTTGCTGTGGGGTACACGATTAAGTATTCGACTAGCTGTAAGAATAGCTTCCCCCCCATAAGTTTAGGGGTAAACCCGAACTTATCAACAAGGCATTCATCATCTCCTTTAAAGTTCTATTTTTCCTTTCCGCAATCCCATTAGATTGTGGCGTGTAAGGGGCAATAGTTTGGTGAATAATCCCATATTCCAAACATATTTGTTCAAAAGGAGATTCGTATTCACCGCCCCTATCACTTCTTATCATGTTTATTCTTTTGTTAAGTTGTGTTTCAACTTCATTTTTGTATTGCTTGAATGAATCTATAGCCTCGTCTTTACTACTAAGTAAATAAACGTAGCAGTAACGAGTGCTATCGTCAATAAAAGTTATGAAATACTTCTTTCCACCGATACATCTTTTCATGAAAAATCACAACCTTTCAAGTGACATTTTTCCATGAAAGAACATAACCTTTCAAGTGTTCAAGAAAGGTCACAACATCTCTGAAAAGACACGTGATCATCCTTCGAATAGTAGTTACACCGACTATTCGTCACTAAGATGAATACGTTATAAATTCACCAATTACTATGTAACAAAGGATTTTGTGGGAGTTGAATACAAAATTTAATTAAATTATGTATCTCAAGTTCTTCATATAGACACTAAGTCTCACTTCGACTTTTGTCTAAACGCCCCCACATTTTATGTATATTGACGCTCAATCATAAGTTGAACACCTCCACATTTCAAATATTTTATGTGACATATTTATAAATCATAAAATTTAGAATTATATGACCACAGAACATAACAATCGGTTCTCAAAAACCACAAGTCATATCATCATCATAATTTTTTTTTTTTTTGAGAATTGATTAGCATCACAGTATTGCATTACTAGCAATCAATGTACTGTGATTTCAATACCATTCGCTTAATGAAAAGTTAATGCATCAGTAGGCAACCGCCTCATTTGGATCGACCTGCCATCATATCTTATAAGAATACAAATTGTATTCAAACATATGATTCACAATAAAATTTTCATTTCTTGGCTATATATTGTACATAGCAAGAGTTTGACAACTACCACCAGATCCAATAGCATGTCTTTTCACACCGCTGAATTTTATTCGTTTCACTTCGCACTAGACAACGATTAAAATTCCATTTTGAATTTTCATTCTTCTTCCGAGTATGACACAACTAAATTTAATAAAACGGTGAAGTTTTTAATCTTCAAAACCGATTTACTACAATGGTGAAGCTTTTTAATCTTCAAAAACCAAATTTAAAAGTACAGTGAAGATTTTATATCTTCAAACTGATTTAACGTACAGTGAAGTTCTTATATCTTCAAACTGCAAATAACAATATAAATATTTTAATAATCCGGAAGTTTTTAATCTTCTGAACGGATTAAACACACAATAATTTTAATAATCCGTTGAAGTATTTAAATCTTCAAAAACGGAATATTAAATTTGGAGTAGAAAATCTTTTCAGATTTTAGTCTCCACAAACAGCCTATTATCGATTAGCAGACCAAAATACAAATTAGATTTCTTAAGATTGTTATTTGTCTGCACTTTCGATAATGACCAAAACAGAAATAAGATGAAGTAGAAAAATTCCAAGCCAACAGTATACACTGTCTGTCCTTAAGAAATCTAATCCCCTCACAGTTACCCAAGGTTTGTGGATTAATTTCTCCCAGGATAGAATGAAATTATCCTCACTGTGATAGCGGTAATTCAAATCACAGTGAACAGCGAACTCAAATAATGGTAGCAAATCACACTGACTCAGAACTTACCTTTTGTTTTGAAAACAAATGCAAAAATTAATGAGAGAGAGAGTATGAAATTTTTGGATAATTAAAATGAGGCAAAATGCCTCTCTATTTATAGCCACAAGATTTGGAGTGAAAAGGCATGAAGGTGTCTTTTGGTGAAATGGTTGTTCATGAAAGGCAGCCTTCAAGGTGGCTGTTCAATGAAAATGCACCTTTTCATTGGTGAAGTAGCTGTTCATGAAAGGCAGCCTTCAAAGTGGCTGTTCAATGAAAGCACCCTTTCATTTGGAATAACTTTACAGCAGCCCACCTTTGGAATATTTGCATAAATAGTCCACTTTTTAATTTCGTTACGAAAACGGCTCCATATCAAATATTAATATAAAATATTAATATTTGTTTCATTTCCCATTCACACCACTTTACCTTCCTTCCAAACCCAACAGTCGTTTCGGAAATTAGGACCCTGATGGGCGTGCCGATAATTTGAAAATATTCGTAAGGTCTATTAGGACATGTCTGTAAAATTTGAGCTAAATCAGACCTCGTTTGGTACGTATCGAAAAAAGATTTCACTTTTTATTGTTGATAAATATTAAAAAGAGATTTTCGAGCTCGATTTTGGCGAATGAACTCCGATTCAAAATCCGAAAGCACCGTTAGGTTCGTATGATTATTTTTTATTTTTGTGAACTTTCGAAAGTGAATTTCGAGATTGTTCGGCTAGTTTCCGCTAAAATGCCGAAAGTTAAATAATTTGACATTTTTTCATTTAATTTGCATATTGAGTTTCGGGAGTCCGATTTGAGATCCGCCTTAGCAAATGTGTTATATATATTTTGTATAACTTGAGAAATTTGGGATCATTTCGAGTTTCGTAGAGTTCCATTTTAATTTTCGTCGCGAAAAGAAAAGAAAAGAAAAGAAAATAAAATAAAATAAACGAAAAGAGAAAAGACAAGAAAATTAAAACAAAGGCGGTGGCTAAAGGGATTTATCCCTTAGCCTATATATATAAGCAAAGTGAACAGAAACAACAAAATTGAAATGGAAGCAGAAACGATAAAAATTTAGAAACGAAAGAGAAAATACCAGAAAATAAGAAAACAGCCGGAGAAAGATAGAATTTTTACCACGAAACATTCAGGATCGTTTTCCAATGTATCCAAAGGGCAACGCGGTTGTTGAGTAGCTTTGTAATAAGATAAGTGTTTGTATCTATTTCTGTGGAGGCCCTTGACCTTGTTGATATTCTACCACGTGTTCCTTACGTGTGTAGCTGCCGATAGGCGTACTCATTATGCCTTAGCTTTGAATTTACATTGTATATTATATGTTATGCCCTGTTGTTGGTATTGCATTGAGCATATGAGCATTGCACTCTGGTTTTGAGCATTGCATATACTTCCCGGTAATCGATGAGAGTCCCGAGCCGGTGAAGGGTCATTATTGCATATACTTCCCGGTAATCGATGAGAGTCCCGAGCCGGTGAAGGGTCATTATTGCATTTACTTTTCGGTTGGCGATGAGTGTCCCGCACTGGTAAAGGGTCATTATTGCATATACTTCCTGGTAATCGATGAGAGTCCCGAGCCAGTGAAGGGTCATTATTGCATATACTTCCCGGTTGGCGATATGAGAGTTCTGCACCGGTGAAGGGTCATTATTGCATATACTTTCCGGTAGTCGATGAGAGTCCCGAGCCGGTGAAGGGTCATTATTGCATATACTTCCCGGTAATCGATGAGAGTCCCGAGCCGGTGAAGGGTCATTATTGCATATACTTCCTGTTTGGCGATGAGAGTCCTGCACTGGTGAAGGGTCATTATTGTATATACTTCCCGGTAAGCGATGAGAGTCCCGAGCCGGTGAAGGGTCATTATTGTATATACTTCCCGGTAATCGATGAGAGTCCCGAGCCGGTGAAGGTATCAGGCAAATGTGACTGCATTGCATCATACCGCATTCATCACATCTTATTGCACCGCATACTAACTAGTGTGTGACTATTGTGCTGTGTTATGTGTATGTGGCATGTATACCATGTTGTGGACATATTTCAGTTTGCCTATATGTTTCTCGCTATTTAGTCTCCTTAATTGGTTTGTATGCTTTAGTTATATGGATCAGGTTGTACGCCGTGACAGTATGAATATATGGGTCGGGTTGCACACCGCGACAGTATGAACATGTGGATCGGGTTGCACGCCGTGACAGTATTATGTTCAGGATACTTAAAAACCTATATGTTCTGTCTATCTTATGTCCCTGGTTGTTTATGAGTTTATGATCTCATACGTGTTTCCAGTTATTGTCTGGCTCTGCCTTTTTATAATAAGAGGAATTTGGTTTATCCGTTTTTCTACTCCCTGGCTAGCTATCCTATTTTTTGAGGTGGCTAGTCTGCCCCATTTATTGAGTCCTTTTGACTCACCCTTGGTTGTTGTTTGTCCTTGTCTATCTATTTCGTTTCGGCAGGTTCGCTCCAGGATTGAGTTCGCCACGTTGTGAAGGAGCGAAGACGACTTCAGCTGTTAGGGTAAGCCAGCTTTTATTCAGGATGGCCACAGTTTCATATTTATTATTTCAGTATCATTTTGCTCCGTACAGGAGATATCTGTCTTTTTTCGTACTCTTAGATGTCTAGTCTGGATAGCTCGAAACCTAGTATGTTGGGTAGTCAGCTGTAATTTTTTTGTACAGCTTAGAGGTATCAGTACGTCTGTGCTTTTTTTTAAGTCTTGTACTTATTAATGAATTGAATTATATTTAATTTAATTGGTAAGAGTTCGCCCGACGCGACAGGTCAAGGGGAGGATATCGGGTGCCCGCACGGCCTAACCAAAAATCCGGGTCGTGTCAATATATATTATGTGAATGTATTGTACTCATTCAGTGTCATTTGAACACGCCGTATTATAGGACTTTAAAAATAATTTACTTACCTTTTAACGTAAAATTTTGTGATGGTAAAACCAGAGGATTTTAGACGCCACACTTATTTCTATAATCTATTAGAATTTAACTCAAGTATGAAAACATTTCTGAGTTTTAATTTCAATTGGTAGGTATATGTGAACCCTTTGCTTTCAGTTATATTTTTGTTTTTAACTCCGTCAAATTATTAAATTTTTAATACTAGTGAATATGGTGGCATGTAATTCTTTTAAGCAATTTGATCAATCTATGTACTATTCTCTTTGTACTCCTGGCGCAAGAGAAGGTCGATCTATTGTCTAAAGCAAACATTAAGTCATGTTTAGGTCAAGGCCTCTAGTTTCAATCTTTCCATATGAAGTATGAAAGCATTTTGTGCTTGACATCACAAGGCTTCAAGTAAACACATGAAGTTTTCCGTTAAGGCAAAGTAGAATTACTTTGTTATATCTCTCTAATAAATTATGAGTTCAATCAACATATATAAAGGGACGGAGTAATGAATAGTCTTAACTCTGGACTTGTAAATGAAGTCAATATGACCCAGTCCAATGAGCGAATAGTGCTGCAAATCTGTTTAACTAAAATTAATCAAATAGATGCTCAAACAAAAACTACAAGAATATTAGCCAAGAAACTAATGACGTTCTTCATTGTTTAGCTTAGTTTTTGTAAAGTTCCTTGACTGAAACCACGTCAATGAGTTTGCTTTTTTTGCATGGTCAGCCTCCCGAAATCTTACTTCTAATTGTTAATTATTCCTCCCCAATTGAATATTGTGAAAATCACTAATTCAAACAATGATAGGCAATACGCGTGAATTTATTTCACATGACTAAACTGGATGGAATCCACTTTTTTTTTGCTTCTATAAATACACTGTTTTTCTACTCTATCCAACATAAACCAAGAATATAATTCTCTTTATTCCAAAGATAATTAAGCCAATAATCCATTCACTCTCTTTTTCGCTCGGTCATACAGAGTGATAAATTCCTCTACCTATTTCTTACTTAAACCCCACATAATTAGGATGACGATTGAAGAGGAGAAGAAGAGATATGCTTTGTTGTTAGCTTGCAGGGATTCAGAGTATGTGAAGAAAGTGTATGGAGGATACTTCAATGTGTTTGTGGAAGCCTTTGGTGAAGAAGGGGAGAAATGGGATTTGTTTAGAGTGGTTGATGGTGAATTTCCAGATAAGGCTGAGCTTCATAACTACGAAGGTTTTGTAGTTAGTGGAAGCCCTTTTGATGCCTATGGGAATGAGCGTTGGATTCTTAAGCTTTGCATTCTTTTACAAACTTTGTATTTGATGCAAAAGAAAGTTCTTGGTATTTGCTTTGGCCACCAGGTATGTCAAAATACTAGCAACATTTCTTCCCAACACATGCAAAATGAAGAGGGACGATATTGTAATTATTAAAAGTTTAAAATCCATATAATGATCGTGTATATTAACATAATATATAATATCAAATCATCTAAAAGATTACTACAATAAATTATTGCGAGCCTGACAAGTGAGACATGAATATAACTTTGCTACAACATATATACTGGTTAAACTACACTAGTAGTGTATAAAATTTTTAATCAATCCGTATATAAACTAAATCTAATTAAGAACAAATTGAAATATCATCCAACTAGGGCAAATACTGCAAAATGCAGTGTACAACATTACACTTGGTTCAATACTTTCACCTTACTGGATAAAGAAGATTTAGCTTTGACATATGCTTAGTTTATTTTTTTCCTCAAATAAAATAGAGATTTTTCGATACCTAACATGCATTACACAATCTTCATATTCATAGGTTCTGTGTAGAGCATTGGGAGGAAAAGTTGGAAAGGCTAACAAAGGTTGGGATATTGGACTAAGGAAATTGAGCATTGTGAAGGACTTCTCTGCACATAGCTTCCTAAGTGATTTGGAGGAAATCCCACCAGCACTTTCCATCATAGAATGTCACCAAGATGAGGTTTATATTTCTATTTTTTGGTGAATATGTTTTATGGTATTGCCAGCATATTTAAGTTAAAATGAACGTCGTCATGACAGTTATGCTAAATGTGATAATATATTGGGAAAAAAATTATCTGGACAGGTATGGGAGGTGCCAAAGGGAGCAGAAGTTGTCGCAGTTTCGGAAAAGACAAATGTAGAGATGTTCACAATGGGAGATCACATATTAGGCATTCAAGGCCACCCTGAATATACCAAAGATATCCTCTCTAATCTCGTTGATCGTCTCCTTTCCAATGGTTGCATTGAGGTAAAGTTGACAACACAAAATTAATTATCTTTTAATTCATGGTTATGTTATTGTTTTATGTTTATATTTGGGTATATTAAGGAATTCTCATCAATTTCTTGTGCTTGTATTACAGAAAGGATTTGCAGAAGATGCAAGATCTAAGCTTTATAAAGCTGAGCCAGATAGGAAATGTTTGGAAAGGATTTGCAAAAGGTTCCTCAAAAGGGAGAATTAATCACCCCTAGCACATGATAACTTTGACTGTTCTTGCTTCTTTATTTTTGTATCAACTTCCTATTATGATCAAAATAATAAGGTGTCATGCGCTCACGCTAACCTAAATTATGAGCCTAACAAATGTTTGTAAGCAAATGTATTTTTTTCTTCAGTCGTTTTTCCTTTTCAACTGGGGATAAAAACATATTGGCGACCGATCTTACATAGATCATGTTTTGAAGGAAACTCTGCAACTTCCAGTGGCGTCCTTCTAGTTCCTTATTATCCACACAACTCTATTAGTAGAGTATATTTCATCCCCATTCCCCTATTTAAAATTGAGTGTTCACATTGTTTCTTTAATCTAATTCTGCGTAAACTAATGACACTCATCACAAAACAATAAAATATTAAATAATATCTGAATATTAAAATCAGAAAAGATGACTTACGGCACTTTATTACTCGTCTTCTTTAATCAATATTAAGAGAGAAGAAAAACAATATTATGAAATTTTTTCTTATTATGCATTAGAAATTCAACGGTAGATCCTATTAAAAAGAGTTTGAATGGTTATTATTTTTGTGTAAAGTCAAACCAAAATTAACAGCAATTGGAAAAGTAAACAGAAAAGACGATGATTTTAAAGTCAGTCTAGCATTAAGATCTATAGTAGCCAGTTAAGTTCCAAAACTTACTAGTCGAGAATGTTCTTGCAACACTGCAGAATCATGCATTATACGCAAGATAATAAGCATCGATTTTATCACAACTAGGTACTCAGCATTATTGAGGATGGTGTAACTTGATGTTAGTTTTTTGGTGGTTAGCAGTTAGTTATTGTATTAGAATAATGCCACAGTAGCTAGGCTGTAGTTGATAGCTTAATTATTGGCTAGCAGTTAGATAAGTCGGTTAGTGGTAGTTAGGATTAGATATTTTGGTGCAGTTGTAATTGTCTATATACAGCAACTCATGTAGCTTAGAGAAAAAGCAATTCAGTCAATTCATTTCCTCTACCAACTGAGTTCATACTTACTCTCTCTGTTCTCATCTTAGCTCAAGCTAAGGTTTACAAACCCAGCTGAAATACGTCAAAATCCAAATGGTATCAGAGCCAAAATCAGCCAGTTTCCTACTTAAATAGCAACATTTAATTGTGTATTAGTTGAAATTCATCACAGTTATTCAGTATTTCATATCAATTTTCAGAAAATTCAAGTGAAATTGAAGAAAAATGGTAGCAGTTTATAATAACAATGCTCAAGCAACACAATATATGGTAACTCCGGAAACTTTAACACATAATCACCCATTATACTTACATTCAATTGATACATCAGGAACAGTATTGATATCACTGCAATTGATTAGATCTGAGAACTATTCTGTGTAGAGTCGAGCTATGAGAATAGCAATTTTAGGACGAAATAAGCTGGGTTTCATCGATGGAACATGTATAAAGGAGAATTTTGATTCGAATTTGGGAGATCTCTGGGAACGATGCAATGCGATAGTGTTATCATGGATCATGAATTGTGTATCTAAGGAATTGCTAAGTGGAATAGTGTATTCATCTAATGCATATCTGGTGTGAGAAGATTTAAAGGAAAGATTTGATAAGGTCAATTGCTCGAGAATTTATCAATTGCACAAGGAAATTGCGACTATGAGTCAAGGTACCAGTACAATCTCTGCATATTTTTCTAAGCTCAGGTTACTTTGGGATGAGTTTGATTGTCTAGCCCCAATGCCTGGATGTGATTGTGAAAAGTCCAAGGACTTTGTTGAGTTCATGCAGCAGCAGAAATTGCTACAGTTCCTTATGGGAATTAACGAAACTTATGAACAATCTAGGGCTTAAATACTCATGATAGATCCTACACCCGCCGTTAATCGTGCATATTCTATGTTAATGGAAAGGGAGAGCCAGAGTAATGGCTGGAGCACATAATAATGAAATAACAACATTAATGAGTAACAGAAATGGGAGTTCTCAGAATAACAATAACTACCAAAGGGGCAGTAACTATCAAAGGCAAAATAACTCTCAAAGACAGAAAAGGAACTATGGGACTTACTATGACTACTATAAGATCAGAGGTCATACATGGGAAGAATGCTACAAGGCACCATCTGGTGATTCTAAATACAGGAACAAAGCTAGATATAACCCAATGAACAATGGGAACTATGCAAATCATGCTGAAAAGATCCAAAATGATGAGGACCTTAAAGTATATAAAGGGCCTCAACTGACTCAGGAGTTGTATGAGCAGATTGTCAAGATGTTGAACATGGAAAGCAACACTGAATCATCTACTGCAAACATGGCTGGCACTTCAGGTGAATCAGCAGGTATCTTAAATGCTTTTCTAGTTGACACAAGTAGAACTGAGTGGATTGTTGATACTGGAGCTACAAGTCACATGGTCTCATATTTGAGCCTAATGACAGATAGAATTAAGCTTGGTAATCATGAGAGTAAAATGGTACACTTACCAAATGGAGGTGTGACATATGTGACTCATGCAGGTTCATATAAAATAATGGAGAAAGGAACAATAAAAAATGTGTTGTACATACCAGACTTTAAGTACAATCTTTTGTCAGTGCCTAAGCTTGCCAATGATATGAATTGTTCAGTAACTTTCTATCCTAAGTTCTGCATCTTCCAGGACATTTGCACTGGGAATGTGATGCAGATTGGTAAGGAAAAGAATGGATTATATCTGTTGCCTCAAGTCAAGACTACTCAAGGTGTAGATAGAGAGATGGTAGCAAGTGCAGAGAAGTTGGATATCAAGTTGTGGCATGAAAGGCTCGAGCATGCATCAGCATGAGCAATAAGTCAAGTCTTTAAGATAAAACAGAATAAATGTAGGGAAACTCTAGAGAATTGTGTAATATGTCCATTAGCCAGACATACAAGATTACCTTTATCTAAGAGTGACACTAGGAATACATACATTTTTCATTTGCTGCATCTTGATGTATGGGGACCATATAATACAACTATATTTGATGGAAATAAATTTTTCTTGACCACTGTTGATGATCATTCCAGATTGACTTGGCTGCATTTATTGTAACACAAAAGTCATGTAGTAATTTTCTAGAGAAATTTCATTCAAATGGTGAAGACTCAGTTTGACAAAGCAATAAAGATGATTGGGTCTAACAATGGAGGTGAATTCGTTAATTCAGAATGTAGGAACCTATTTCATTCTAATGGAATAATTCATCAGAGAACATGTGTGTACACTCCTCCGCAAAATGGGATAGCTGAGAGAAAACATAGGCATGTCTTTGAATTGGCTAGAGCCATCAGGTTTTAGAGTGGAATTCCATTAAGATTCTGGGGCACTGTGCATTGCCAGCAGTGTATATAATAAATAGGTTGCCTTCAGTGTTGTTAAGGAACAAGAGTCCATTTGAGATGTTCTACAAGAAGAGGCCAAACTTGATGCACCTAAGAGTAATAGGGGTGTTTGTGCAATGAAAAAAGGTTAAACAACCCTGACAAGTTTGAGTCAAGGGTCATTGCTTCAGTCATGATGGGCTACTCAGCAGTTAGCAAGGGCTATGTACTATATGATCTTACTAACCATGTCTTCTTTGTCAACAGAGATGTTATTTTTAAAGAGAAGGTTTTTTCTTTCAAGCTGCAGCACTCAGCTCAGAAACAATTGTTCTTGGATGACAGTGTTTTTATTGAGAGTCCTGTTGAAGAGTCAGAGACACTAGAAATGCAGAGCAGGAACACCAATTTACCACCCCTTGAGTCTGAAACTGAAACACCAGCAGATATATTGGGAGACACCAATCATATAGAAGAAACTAATGTTGAAGCTGCTGAAGAAGTCAATATTGATGATCATGAAGAGGAGGTGGCTGAACCAGTACCTGTTATTGCTGAATCAGCACCTCTTGCTGTAGAAAATCTCATGAAGTCAGTCAGAACAAAGAAGAATCCCAGCTGGATGACTAATTATATTATCACACCATCAGGACAAGGAAGACATTAGTAATATTCTATTTGTAACTCTGTTTTTTATGACAGGCTAAGCCCACACTATCAACAGTACTTAGCTGCTTTCACTTCATTCGTGGAACCAAGAAGTTTTCAGGAGGCTTCACAAGATCCAAGATGGGTAGAAGCCATGAAAGCAGAAATTCAAGCACTTGAGGAGAACAATACATGGAAATTAGTAAAGCTACCTTTTGGGAAAAGACCAATTGGTTGCAAATGGGTCTATAAAGTGAAGTATAAAGCAAGCGGTGAAGTGGAAAGGTTTAAGGCACGACTGGTGGAAAAGGGGTACACTCAAAGAGAGGGGTTAGATTATAGTGAAACCTTCTCTCCAATAGTGAAAAGTGTTACAGTCAGGGTTGTAATATCAGTAGCTGCTTCATCAGGGTGGCACTTTCACCAAATGGATGTCAACAATGTATTCTTGCAGGGTGATCTTCATGATGAAGTATACATGCAATTGCCAGAGGGTTTTGCAAGCCAGGAGGAGAATAAAGGACCGGTTTGTAGGCTTGTCAAGTGATCCACGCTCAATCCTACACCATTAATGGTGAAGGGCGGTCGTCAAAGTATAATACCCGATGTGAGTCGGGGTCGATTTCCCAAGGGAACTAGCACGTTAAGTGAGAGAGTTGTAAATAGATATTCAAATGAGGTTTAGTGTTGAGTCCTAGAAGTATGATTTGTTTTATGAAAACTATGATTAATTCTAAAGTGTAAGCAATTTAACGAGTAAGTTGTTCGATATTACTAGACTAGGGGTGCAACCAACTAATAATGTTTTCCAACTAACGGGTGTCTTTACTTCACTTTCCCAACACAAGCATAATTATGGTCGAGCATTCCAATCGTGATCTCTAGAATCCTTCCGACCTAAGAGAGATCTTTCACAACCCACTCATCAAAGCCTTAGTTGAATGCTTAAAGCACTACTCAATGACCCGAGGAAAGGAGACCTCTTCCGAGCGCAACTCCTTTTAGATGAGTTAGTCTATATCAATAGCCTATCAACTCAAATCCTCGCCAACTCCACTATTCTACACTAGTTAATCTCTTCCGAGTCTTTAACTAGCAATGTAGACAAGAAACCCCAAATATCATGGATTTTGGAATTTTGATGTTATTGTAATGGGGAGTTGGATAATTGTTACTTATGTTATAGTTAGTGAAATAGAACAACACCCATTAATTTTCTATCACAATAGCATAGTTACACCCCTAGTTATGAGTTTAGCTACTCATAACTAGGGTTTGAATCATAGTAATAAAGATGTAATGAAAAGATGAAATCATGTTGGACATAAGTTTGAATTGATATATGGAATCAAGATTCAAAGTTACAAGATTAGAAGCTTACAAAATGATGTTAAACCTCTACTTGGCTCTCAAAATCGCCTCAAACTCAATGCCAAACGTAATAATAGAATCCCCATTCAAAACTTAGATTAAGCTATTTATACAAGCAGGGAGAATTTGCACAGCACAGTGGAGTAGGCGGCCAGCCTACTTTAGTAGGCGGTCAGCCTACTTTAGTAGGCGGCCAGCCCCTTTTTTTGGTCAGTCTCTGGATCTTCACTGTAGGCGCCCCGCCTCTGTAAAGTAGGCGCCCCGCCTCTTTTCTGATCACTCTCTGGATTTCCTGTAGGCGCCCCGCCTCTGTAAAGTAGGCGCCCCGCCTCTTTTTTTCTCATTCTCTGGATTTTCAGTAGGCGCTCCACCTCTGTAAAACAGGCGGGGCGCCTCTTTCTGGTTTCAACTTTTCCAATTCTTTCTTGATGTCCTTTTCTTTCACACTTTGGCTCGAATTCTTGCTCTCTAGCTTCAATCTTCAACGAGTATCCTTGTGAATTCATTATAACCTGAAACTAAGCGATTCATGACGTTAATAACACAAAATGTTGCTTTTGGATTCAAAAACGTAAGTTTAGCGTAGTCTTTAAGTTGGTAAAATACCAACTTATCAACTCCCCCAAACTTAAGTCTTTGCTTGTCCTCAAGCAACTCAAAATCACGAGACCAAAGCTTGCTCCATTTTAAGCTTGACACAAAGGTATGTTCCACATTTCGAATTCCACAAACAATATTATTTTAATTATTTTTGTTTTTGCATTAATGAATTAGTTGGTACTAACTAGTCACATATACCAAAATGAACAATTGACAAGCAACTATGCACTTCATTCGGACTATGGCAAAAAGGAAACTCACGAGCCTTTAAAGTTATCTCAAGGTTATTGGCTTGCTCCGATTGTTCATGAGCCTCAATATGCATTCAAACCCCTTGCTCAAAAGTTACTTGCTTCCTTACGACGAAGAATGGAGTCCGTCACTCACAAAAAGTTTTAAAACCAAATTTGGACTCCAAGAAATTTAACTCTCACTCTCATAGAGAAATGCTCGTGTGTGCTTCTCAAAAATTCAAAGACTTGCTCTTCTTGTACTTCTCCACTAATGTAGGGCCACTTGACTCGGGATCAATTAGGACTTGACATGGTTGCAATGTAGGCTTTTGGTTTTAAGGTGTGGTAGATTTGGCTAATTAGTGACTAACACCTCCATAGTACTACATCATTTTGATCTCTTTTGTGCAACCTTTCTTTCCCTTAGGCTCATTCTACTCTCTTTTTTTTTTTTTTTTTCTTTTTGAAGATGGTGCCAATTAATCCCTTCTTTATTCACACTTTTCTTTTCTTTTCTTTTCTTTTCTTTTCTTTTCTTTTGTATCTACTTCCTTCCATTTTCACTTTCTTTTGTTTCTCTTTTCTTCTTTCTTTTATTTCTTTTTTTTTCTTCTTTTTTTTATGCACTTCAATTCGACATTCACCATGGGATTCCAAGCTTTTACCATCTCCCCCAAACTTAGGTTTTAGCCTAAGTTGCACGTTTTTCAATGCACACATGGAGGTTAGGGGTTAAAAAGAGGGTTGGTGCCTTAGCACACAAGAATTGGCTTGGTTTTCAATTTAGTGACTGCCAAATAAAAGGTTAAGGCTCATAGGGGTTAACTGGGGTAAATGCGTACGGGTAGGCCATTTGGGATAGTAGCGGTCCAAAGAAAGCCTAAAATCATATCTCGAGTCAAGTTTCACCTAGGATTTCGTCTCAAAGCACATTAAGAGCAAGTTCCAAACTTACAAGTCACACACACAAGCTTATTATTCAAGAGCTCACCACACTTGCAAGTAATCTTTCAAGTTCAAGGTCTAAACACACACTAAGGACACTCACTCACCAAGCATAAGATGGTTCAAATTTTAAACCACGCCAACAACACAATTGAGTTAACTAGAGAACCTCGTGGTCTACAACTCATGCCATGCCATTCAAAATACACATTCATTTGTCAAAGTTGCCATAACAGTAATGTAACAATAGGTGGTACCACATAATCCATTAATATATTTTCAAAAGGTTTTATGTACAAACTTGGTTCAAAAAGAACCTCCGGAAAGAACCAAGTGAAGAAAACCGGAGGCTTATTTGAAAATTAAAAAGTCAAACATAACATAACTACTAGCTATACTAAAGATGGTCCGAATTGTATATGGATATCATTAAACACAGGGCACTATCCAAAATACATATACGAATTCGGACCCCTCCCCCAACTAAAAACTCTAGCATCGTCCCCGCATGCTAAGTCAAACAAAGTAAAGTGCGAAGGGGGGTAGAAGGGAACTCCCTGTATGCTCAAGCAACGCCCTTCCCTTTGCCCGCTACAGGGGCAAGTGAGGGCCCAGCTGGTGGTGCCTGTCGTCTCTCTGCTGTTCGGCGGGCTGACTCAATAGATCTCCGTGTAGCAATGTCAACCTGCATCTCCTCGGGCAACAGGGTGAGGTCACCAACAGTCCCTGAGACTGGATCAAGAGCATCATCCTCAATATCGAAGTCCATGGCCTCAGTAGCCTCAATGTCCTCGAGTAAGTCCTCGTCTTCTTGTTGCTGAGCTTTCTTTGACTGTTTGGTTGGAGGCTTAGAGGCCTTTGAACTAGACGCTCGGTGTGCAACTGAAGACGGCTGTGGTGGTAGTGAAGAGGATACCAAAGGAGCCGGAGCAGCTGGAGCAACAGTAGAGCCAAATGCAGCAGCTGGAGCAACAGTAGAGCCAAGTGCAGCAGCTGGAGCAACAGTAGAGCTAAGTGGAGCAGCTGTAGGAGCAACTGGGGCAGTGGCCTTAGCAGAACCCCGTCGAACATAAGTAGCAACTGGGGCAGTGGGGATGACCGGGCCCTTAGGCTGGGGCTGTGGAGGGGCTGAACTCTGTGGACTGATAACCCCTCCGGCAGGTACACCTAACGCCTTGCTAACCTTCTTGTCTAACATAGAGTAATGGGAAGCAAGGTCAGACAGTGAGGCCTTTATGGCACGAACATCCTGTGAGTGAGCCTGAAGGGCCAATGTGTTAGCTTCCACAGCTCTGGTGTGGTTCTCAATAGTCTTGGAATGAGCCGTCAAGACTCGAACCAACTCACTAAGCTGCTCAGTAGAGACCTCAGGGGGTGGAGGTGGTGGTGGGGGCTGCACCTGTGGTAAGTTGGAAATAAGAGCCCGAAGCTCATCCAACTGGGTACCAAGATCATGCACATCCGCGGGGAGAGTGCTAGTGCCAATACCTGAAGTAAAGGGGCTCGCCTCATGCTGAGGGGCTGCCTCAGAAGTGGGTGGTACATCATCATGATCATCAGAAAGAACAGTACCTGAGGAAGCCTTTGGCGGGGAGTCCTTGAAAGCATACCAATAGAAGGCAGATTTAGGAGGCGATTTCAAGTCCCCTGGTTGCTCCGGGCAACCACATTTCAGCAAATAATCAGTCAATGTAGAGGGGAATGCCAGGTTATCCTTCTCAGATTTCACCACTTCTCGCATGTGCTTAAGCATCTCCGCTCCCAAGTTTACTTTGATACCTTTCATCAAACAACCAATCATTACGGCTCTCTTCAAAGTTAACTTGTTATCCTGACTAGTTGGCCGCACTCGTGATATAACAATGTATTGCCAACCCTTTGCTTCAAAATTAAGGTCGGCCCTCACAATTTGAATTCCCACCTTTTTCCATTCCGGATTCGCCTTCCTACCAATGATCGGTACCAGCCACTCTCTTTGCTCTTCCCGGGACAGTTTCAATTTTTTTACATGTTGGGATGGATTTAAATGTGGAAGATCCAAGTGTGCATTTAATGCTCGTGCAGAAATATCAACATATCTACCTCGGCAATACACTCTGTTGCTCCCCTTTGCCGTGGCAGCTAGATTGGCATAGAACTCCGCGACCAATTGCTCATTTGACTCCCTTAATGGTTTCTTCAAAGCTGCCTCCTACCCGGTTGCTACATACCGGTTGTAAATGTCGGGATTCTTGACATCCACATCCTTCATGCTAATAACCCTTTCCGGATTGACGCGCTGATTTTGAAACCGTTTCACATAGAATCTGAGTGCCTTTCTTGAACAGAACTTGAATTTCATCTCCTCGTTCATATCCTCTTCACTTGACACCTCCGCTAGGGCCTCCGGTTGCCCATCTTCCTCCTCCTCTACCTCTTGAGTTTGCTCCTCCTCGATCCCTTGTGCTTGTTCTTCTTCGACTTGTTCCTGTACCAGTTGCATAGGAGGGGCAGTTTCTTGCCTTGTTTTCTTTCTCAATTCACTTCTTGATTGTGTAGCCAAGTTGACCAATGGTACATCGTCCCGTGTGTCATCATCAAGAGGAGGAGGTGGGGCTTCCGGCTTCCTTTTTACTGTTTTCTTGCCCATGGTACCTGTGGAAGCATAGAAGAATGATCATGAGTTACAATTAAAAGCATTGCAAAAGGCAAGAGAATAGACAAACACCACAAGGCACAGTGCAACAGTCAGCTAGCAAACAGGCGCCCCGCCTCTGTAAACAGGTGGTGCGCCTGTTTCAGTTTCAGAACAGCCCAAACAGTGGCATGGCAGCACACAGGAAGTCTACATAGGGTACACAGATGCAGGCCAAACATAGCAGTAGATCATGTAGTTCATAGCAGCGTAGACACTCAGTTACGTCTATGGAAATTGCAATAGATAGCATAACCCAGAACACACAATTGGGGGTAAAACCAGAGCAACAAAGCAGGGGGTTTACACCAACATTTCAGGCAGCCAAGGTTGCTTCCACACTCTCATGGGTTGTGCAGTTCAAGTGGTGTGGCTGTCAAGCATAAATGCAAACTACGTGACTCAATGGGAGAATCACCAAATTCACCAAAATCACCAGAACTAACTCAAGTTTACAACTCAAGGAATTAAACTAGTAGTCCGTTTCATGATGCCCATTTGTGCACAAACTAGAAGGATTTTCAAGCATTTTCAATAACGACCGAGCTATCAGAGTTTTAAAATGCTCACATGATCCAAACTACTACTCCAAATTCTCGACCTCAATTTCCAACAACTATAGCAAGCTCAAGCATAGGTTGTAACATTCAAGTTCATTACTTTAGGCAATTCCAATTTCAAGCGCATATGAACACGTTTCAAAAATGCATGCTTTCCCCAACTAATGGCTCGACAAATGCGAGTTTTCAAAGCATCACAATGGCATTCTCAACACTCTAAATAATTCAAGAGACCAATTATGAGGGAGTTCAAGCCCGGGTTCAAAATTTCACCAAAATTCCCAATTTTCAAACCGAAACCCTAACTTTCTCAATTTACCAACTTCAATATGTATCATTTAAGCTCAAGGAACAATTTTTTATACTAAAGTAGCCTAGATGAACTGCTCCTATAACCACAAATATTGTTTCACAAAGTTAAAGAAATTTAAAGCAAAAATTAAAAGAAATTGCACACATACCCGAATTTAAGCAAGAGTGAAGATAAAGGGTGATGATGGAGTGATTTGTGTGTGTTTGTGATGGATGAAGTTGATTTTTATGGAGTGGGGTGATGATTTTCGGCCAAAGGGTCTTGGGGTTTTGCTCAATTTGTGTTTTAAAATGAGAAAGGAGGTGGTCCGCCTATTTTTAAGCTTAAACCCGACGGGTCGGGTTTCATGGGAAAAAGGGGCGGTCCGCCTATCCTTTATGGGCGGTGCGCCTACTTCTTTTTTTTCTTTTTTCTTTTTTTTTTTTTTTTAAATTTTGCTGCGATTCTAATACCATGTAAGCTTACCTGGGCGGTCCGCCTACTTAGGTGGGCGGTCCGCCTATTATGCACAGCAGGATTTCTTGAAATTCCCCTTGGCGTACTTCCTTCACTTCCTCGTTCCGCACTTCACTCAACTCGGGTACCTGCACATGTAACAACTAATTATGCTAAAAACATGGGTTGCCTCCCAAGAAGCGCCTAATTTAACGTCGCGGCACGACGGTTTTGGCTTTTCCTCCTCAAGGTTCATCAAGGTAAATGCACGCCACTTCACCCACCTCAGCGTCGCATCCCAAATAGTGTTTCACTCTATGCCCATTAACCCGGAAAGTTCTTCCGCCTTCTCTTGATTGCAATTCGACGGAACCATAAGGGGTAACTCCTACCACCTTAAAAGGCCCCTTCCACTTTGACTTGAGCTTGCCCGGGAATAACTTCAACCGGGTGTCGAACAACAACACGACATCTCCTTCTTTGAATGTCCGGTTCCAAATCCTAGAATCATGGAGCATTTTCATTTTCTCCTTGTAGATCATTGCATTCTCATAGGCTAGGAACCGGAATTCATCAAGCTCGTGCAAATTTGAGATTCTTGCATTGGCGGCATCATTCCAATCCATGTTCAATTTCTTCAATGCCCATAGGGCTTTGTGTTCAAGTTCCACCGGTAGATGGCAAGCTTTTCCGAACACCAACTTGAATGGAGACATCCCAATTGGAGTTTTGTATGCGGTTCGGTAAGCCCATAGAGCTTCATCAAGCTTCCTTGCCCAATCGGTTCTATTTGCATTAACCGTCTTGGCAAGAATATTCTTTACTTCTCGGTTTGAAACCTCGACTTGGCCACTTGTTTGGGGGTGATAGGGAGTTGCAACCTTGTGTTTCACTCCATATTTTTGAAGGAGGTTTGAGAAGGCACGGTTGCAAAAGTGACTCCCACCGTCACTAATGATTGCCCTTGGAGTCCCAAATCTTGTAAAGATGTTCTTTTTCAAGAAATTCAATACACTCTTGGCTTCATTGTTGGGGAGCGCAACCGCTTCCACCCACTTGGACACATAATCAACCGCCACCAAGATGTATTTGTTACCATAAGAGCTCACAAAGGGTCCCATGAAGTCAATCCCCCATACATCAAACAACTCAACTTCCACAATGGGATTCATTGGCATTTCATGCTTTCTCGAAATTCCCCCCATCCGTTGGCATTGATCACAATTCTTGACCCAAGCATGGGCATCTTTGTGCAAGGTTGGCCAAAAGAAGCCACATTGTAGCACCTTAGCCGCCGTCCTAACTCCACCATGATGTCCGCCGTAAGGCGAAGAATGACACCCATTCATAATGGCCTCTTGCTCGGACTCGGCAACACACCGTCGGATGATTCCATCAACACACACCCTAAAGAGATAGGGCTCATCCCAATAATAGAACCTTGCATCTTTTGCCAACTTCTTCTTTTGATAAAATGTGAAGTCTTCGGGGTAGACTCCCCCAACTATGAAATTGGCTAAGTCGCCATACCAAGGGATTGGTTCCCAAGACACGGCCAAGATCCTTTCATCCGGAAATGTATCATTGATCTCCACTTCTTCCTTCGGGCGACCTTCTTCCTCTAACCGTGACAAATGATCCGCAACTTGGTTCTCGGTCCCCTTTCTATCTATCACCTCAATGTCAAACTCTTGAAGAAGTAACACCCAACGAATGAGTCTTGCCTTGGAATCCTTCTTTGCCATTAAGTACCGGATAGCGGAGTGGTCGGTATGGACAATTGTTTTCGACCCCACCAAGTATGCCCGGAATTTTTCAAAGGCAAAAACTATTGCTAGAAGCTCTTTTTCCGTCACCGTGTAATTCATTTGAGCTCCATTCATCGTTTTACTTGCGTAGTAGATAGGATGAAACATCTTCTCCACTCTTTGACCTAGCACGGCTCCCAAAGCCACATCACTAGCGTCACACATGAGCTCAAATGGGAGCTCCCAATTAGGACTCACAATTACCGGTGCGGTTGTCAACCTCTTCTTCACTTCTTCAAAAGCCTCTAAGCAAGCTTTGTCAAACACGAACTTGGCATCCTTCTCCAAAAGTTTGCACATAGGATTCACAAATTTGGAGAAGTCCTTGATAAAGCGGCGATAAAATCCCGCATGCCCCAAGAAACTTCGGACACCCTTCACGGTCATTGGAGGTGGGAGTTTGGAAATCACCTCAATCTTCGCTTGATCTACTTCGATGCCTCTTTTAGAGACTTTGTGTCCCAACACTATGCCTTCTTGCACTAAGAAATGACATTTCTCCCAATTGAGCACAAGCCTTGTTTCCTCGCATCTCTCTAGCACCCTTTCCAAGTTTGACAAGCAATCATCGAATGAATCTCCAACTACCGAGAAGTCATCCATGAAAACCTCAAGAAAATTCTCCACCATATCGTGAAAAAGAGCTAGCATGCACCTTTGGAATGTGGCGGGGGCATTACAAAGACCAAATGGCATTTTGCGGAATGCAAAGGTGCCATAGGGGAAAGTGAAAGTGGTCTTGTCTTGATCCTCGGCCTCAATGGATATTTGGTTATAGCCGGAGTACCCATCCAAGAAACAATAGTAAGCACGACCCGCCAACCGATCAAGCATTTGATCAATGAATGGCAAAGGGAAATGGTCATTCCTTGTAGCGGTGTTGATCTTTCGATAATCCATACACACTCTCCACCCGGTTACGGGTCTAGTCGCAATGGACTCACCCTTGTCATTTAGAATCACTGTCATACCCCCCTTCTTGGGCACACATTGCACGGGTGACACCCACTTGCTATCGGACAATGGAACTATCACACCCGCATCTAGCCATTTGATGATTTCTTTCTTCACTACCTCTTGCATAGGAGGATTCAATCTCCTTTGGTGTTCTACACTTGGCCGACACCCTTC
The DNA here is from genome assembly GCA_029990175.1 of Petunia secreta. Taxonomy (NCBI): domain Eukaryota; kingdom Viridiplantae; phylum Streptophyta; class Magnoliopsida; order Solanales; family Solanaceae; genus Petunia; species Petunia secreta. The sequence continues at coordinate 5,537,662 of JARKIP010000068.1, forward strand.
TTCAAGCAAGATTTTATGAGTACATACCCCCGGATCAATACCCCTTATATCCGCCAAGGTCCATCCTATAGCCTTAATCCTCCTCTTCACCACTTCAACAAGTTGGGATTCTTGAATTTTGGTCAAATGAGATGAGATGATTATGGGTAGAGTGGAGTTGGGACCAAGGAAGGTGTATCTCAAATGGGATGGCAAGACTTTCAATTCAAGTTTCGGTGGTTCTTCGATGGATGGTTTTGTTGGTGGTGTTTCTCGGTTCTCAAGGTCTAGGGATAGCTTTTTAGGTACATAGGGTTTTGATCCAAGGCCTTCCAATGCCTTCACTACCTCCGCTACACTCTCTTGATTTTCTACATCCATGTTCCATATCACCGCCGCCAACGTGTCTTCTTGATTAGCTAAGACACTCTCCTTTTCTACTAGGGCATCAACCACAACATCAACATAAGAACAAGTTGCGTCATTATCCATTGGTTGTTTCAAGGCCTTGCAAATATGAAAAACGGCCTTCTCTCCATTGAACCTAAAAGTAAGTTCACCTCTCTCCACGTCGCAAAGAGCTCTCCCGGTTGCCAAGAATGGTCTCCCAAGAATGATGGGTACTTCAAAATCCACGGGGCAATCAAGAATCACAAAATCCACCGGGAAGACGAATTTGTCCACCTTCACCAACACATTGTCAATAATTCCAATCGGACTCTTCATTGAGCGATCGGCCATTTGTAAGTTCACGGTTGTTGGTCTTGGTGCCTTGGTGTCCAATGTTTTATACACCGCATATGGCATTAAGTTGATACTTGCACCTAGGTCACACAAAGCTTTCTCAAAGTGTCTTCCACCAATTGTGCATGGAATGGTAAAAGCCCCGGGATCTTCCATCTTTGGAGCTATATGTTTTGACACAATTGCACTCACTTGATGCGTCACCTTGATTGTCTCGAAATCTCCATACATCTTCTTGGTCACCAAATCTTTCATGAATTTAGCAATGTTGGGCATTTGTCCCAATGCATCGACCAATGGAATATTGATTGAAGTGCTTGCAATTTTCTCCCATATCTTCTTGGCATGTGTGATTTCTCTTTGCTTGTTATTCTTTTGTGGGAATGGAAGGGGAATTTTTGGAAAGGAGCTTGGAATGGAAAGGCTTTCTTTGGGTGGTGGAGTTTTCTTTGGTTTAGCTTTTTGGGTAGTGGTGTTTTGGGGTGTAGGCTTGGGAATTTCTTGAACATCATCATCATTGTCTTGTACAAACACCTCACCTTGCTCTTCTTCTTCTTGCAACACTTCATCCCCAATAGTATCATTAGAATGTTCCTCGGCACCCTCATCATTGCCTTGCGTGTTCCACCTTTCATTATCATCATTCTTGGCCTTTTGATAATCATATTCATTGCCGCTTCGAGTCTTTATTGCCATGACTTGATCTTTTCCGCTCTTCTTGGGATTTACTACCGTGTCACTTGGTAGCGTACCATGCGGCCTTTGGTTGACTTGGTGAGCCAATTGACTCATTCGTGATTCAAGCTCCTTGATTGATGTTGTATGGGATGTTATGGTTTCCTTTATGCCTTGTTGATTTTGAAGCATTTGACTCATCATTTCTTCCAATTTTGTGGTAGTCTTTGCTTCTTGATCATTTTGCTTAAACGGAGGTCTTGGAGCATATTGTTGAGAAGAACCGGCTCCTCTCCCCTCTTGGTTGTTACTCCAACTACCTCTTCCTTGACTTGGCCTCCATTGCCCTTGTTGTTGATAGGCTTGTTGATATGGTTGTTGGTAGGGTTATTGATAAGGTCTTTGATAACCACCTTGATCATACCCTCTTTGCCCTTGGTAATTGCTCACATAATTTACCTCTTCTCCTTCTTGCATTTGATAGCATTGTTCCGGATAGTATCCTTCTTGCCCATGTTGGAGAAGGGTCATAGGAACACCTCCGGGAGTAACATAACCATTGGGGCCACTTGATGCCCGGCATTTGTAGTGTGGATATTTTCCACCTTGTGCACTCTCTTTTCATTGGCCTCCCTATCGGCCTTTGAGTTCTTGTTCATAAGGTCCACCGACGTCAATATCTTTGCCATCTTCTCATCTTGGGCTTCAAGTCTTTCTAGCATCATTGGACTAATCCCAACTTCTCTTCCCGGGTTCTTAGCTCTTGATTGCCATTCTTGAGAGCGCTTGGTCACCTTGTCTAGGATATCTTTTACTTCTTCCTACCTCTTGTCCATGGTGACACCATCACACAAGGTGTCCAAGGCGGATTGGTTCATCTTGTTCAAACCTTGGTAGAAGCTTTGCAACAACATGTTCCCATTGAAACCATGATTGGGACACCGGAGCAACCCATCTTGGAAAGCCTCCCAAGCCTCGGTCAAAGAGTCGGATGTCTCTTGTTCAAACATGTAGATTTTATCTCTCAACGCCGCTTGCTTCCCTTTTGGTGAAAACTTCCCAAGGAATTGTTTTACCAACTCTTGCCAAGTGAAGATGGAATTTCTCGGCAACTTGTTCAACCACTCTTTAGCTTTTCCGGTGAGAGAGTAAGGGAACACTCTCAACCTCAATGATTCTTCCGATACTCTTGCCGACTTGTAGAGGTTACAAGTTTGCATAAAATTCCTCAAGTGATCATTTGCATCTTCATTCTTACTACCACCAAAGCACCCATGTTGTTCAAGACCTTGAAGAATTACATTTGGGATGCTAAAGCTAGCATTGCCATGAATAGGGGGAGGAACTATGGCACTTGCAAAACAATTCATATCAATTTCTTCCTCAACCTCCTCATCATCTTCATAGTCTCTCATCTCTTGTTGATAGTTCCGAGCACCTCTAGCATACTCTTGTTGATAGTCTCGAGCATCTCTACCATACTCTTGGTTCCGGTTGACATTGCGAGCATTAACTCTATTGGCATTGCCCCCTCGGTTGACATTTGCTCTACCTTCATGGTTTACACCTCGACCCCCTTGGTTCACACCTCGGCCGCCTCGGTTTGCATTGTTCCCACCCCGATTAGCATTACCCGCAACACCTTCATTTCCTCCAAGATTTTCTTCTTCATTTGCTTGGACCCCCGCATTTGCTTGGCAAAAAGGGTTGTCATCATGAGGGTTCACATTCTCCACTTGAGGGTCATTAGCTTCCTCTTGTATCTCGTCTTCATCCACTTGTTCAACATGGAATGGATAGCCCTCTTGGTTGAGTTCTACGTGGAACTCTTCATCATATTGCTCTTCATAACCTTGCGGATCCCCATGTTGTTGATTGTAATAATGGTTGTAATTGGGGTTCCGCAAGTTCCGATTAGGATTTCTCCGATAAGCCATGTTTCACCTACACAAGGTAAAACCAAAACCAAAAGTAAAATGCTAGGACTAGCGAACTAAACAACTTTGATTAACTAATGCAACTCAATATTAAAACCGTAGTTCCCCGGCAACGGCGCCAAAATTTGATCCACGCTCAATCCTACACCATTAATGGTGAAGGGCGGTCGTCAAAGTATAATACCCGATGTGAGTCGGGGTCGATTTCCCAAGGGAACTAGCACGTTAAGTGAGAGAGTTGTAAATAGATATTCAAATGAGGTTTAGTGTTGAGTCCTAGAAGTATGATTTGTTTTATGAAAACTATGATTAATTCTAAAGTGTAAGCAATTTAACGAGTAAGTTGTTCGATATTACTAGACTAGGGGTGCAACCAACTAATAATGTTTTCCAACTAACGGGTGTCTTTACTTCACTTTCCCAACACAAGCATAATTATGGTCGAGCATTCCAATCGTGATCTCTAGAATCCTTCCGGCCTAAGAGAGATCTTTCACAACCCACTCGTCAAAGCCTTAGTTGAATGCTTAAAGCACTACTCAATGACCCGAGGAAAGGAGACCTCTTCCGAGCGCAACTCCTTTTAGATGAGTTAGTCTATATCAATAGCCTATCAACTCAAATCCTCGCCAACTCCACTATTCTACACTAGTTAATCTCTTCCGAGTCTTTAACTAGCAATGTAGACAAGAAACCCCAAATATCATGGATTTTGGAATTTTGATGTTATTGTAATGGGGAGTTGGATAATTGTTACTTATGTTATAGTTAGTGAAATAGAACAACACCCATTAATTTTCTATCACAATAGCATAGTTACACCCCTAGTTATGAGTTTAGCTACTCATAACTAGGGTTTGAATCATAGTAATAAAGATGTAATGAAAAGATGAAATCATGTTGGACATAAGTTTGAATTGATATATGGAATCAAGATTCAAAGTTACAAGATTAGAAGCTTACAAAATGATGTTAAACCTCTACTTGGCTCTCAAAATCGCCTCAAACTCAATGCCAAACGTAATAATAGAATCCCCATTCAAAACTTAGATTAAGCTATTTATACAAGCAGGGAGAATTTGCACAGCACAGTGGAGTAGGCGGCCAGCCTACTTTAGTAGGCGGTCAGCCTACTTTAGTAGGCGGCCAGCCCCTTTTTTTGGTCAGTCTCTGGATCTTCACTGTAGGCGCCCCGCCTCTGTAAAGTAGGCGCCCCGCCTCTTTTCTGATCACTCTCTGGATTTTCTGTAGGCGCCCCGCCTCTGTAAAGTAGGCGCCCCGCCTCTTTTTTTCTCATTCTCTGGATTTTCAGTAGGCGCTCCACCTCTGTAAAACAGGCGGGGCGCCTCTTTCTGGTTTCAACTTTTCCAATTCTTTCTTGATGTCCTTTTCTTTCACACTTTGGCTCGAATTCTTGCTCTCTAGCTTCAATCTTCAACGAGTATCCTTGTGAATTCATTATAACCTGAAACTAAGCGATTCATGACGTTAATAACACAAAATGTCGCTTTTGGATTCAAAAACGTAAGTTTAGCGTAGTCTTTAAGTTGGTAAAATACCAACTTATCATCAAGTCATTATATGGGTTAAAACAAGCAAGCAGGCAGTGGAAAGTTATACTTACACAAGCTCTACTCAATCAAGGTTTTACTCAAAGTGCCTTGGATCATTCATTGTTCACAAGGAAGCTGGGTAATCACATAGTCATTATCCTAGTATATGTTGATGACATGCTTGCACAGGGAGTAGTTTGGAATTGATAGAAGAGACAAAGAAGAGGATGCATCAAACCTTCAAGATTAAAGACCTAGGTGAATTCAAATATTTTTTGGGGATTGAGTTTAGTCGATCACACAGAGGAATCCTCATGAGTCAAAGAAAATACGTGTTAGAGTTAATAGCAGATCTAGGCTTGAGTGCTTGTAAACCTGCCTGGACACCAATGAAAAGTATTCAGAAGCTCACTATAAAAGAACTTGATGATCTGATTGGTAATAGTGGTGATAAGTTGATGGCATATAAGGGACAACATCAAAGGCTCATTGGGAAGCTACTACATTAACCAGACTGGGCATTGCATTTGTTGTACAAACTCTAAGTCAGTTTATGCAACATCCAAAACAGTCTCATTGGGAAGCATCACTAGGACTGGTCAAGAATATTAAAAAGGATCTAGGAATGGGAGTTTTGATGAGCAGTGACAAGAGTAATTCCTTGACTGCATTTTGTGATGTTGATTTGGCATCTTGCCCAAACACTAGGAGGTTGGTTACTGGGTGTGTGATCAAGTATGGTGAGTCATTAATATCTTGGAAGTCTAAGAAGCAACACACAGTATCTAGAAGCTCAGCAGAGGCTGAGTACAGAAACATGACAAGTACAATATCATAGTTGGTCTGACTTTTTGAAGTATATAGAGAACTTGGAGCAGAGATAAGGTTACCAATAGATTTGTATTGTGACAGCAAAGCTGCTCTACAAATTGCAGCCAATTCAGTATACCATGAAAGAACCAAGCATATAGAAATAGACCCCCACTTCATAAGGGAAAAGGTGCAGAGAGGATTGGTAAGGACTCAACATGTGAACACAAGGGAGCGGCAAGCAGACATTCTAACCAAGGCATTGTTCAGGGCACAACATGATAATTTGATGTCCAAGCTGGAAGTGCTTAATGTTTTTGCATCTACCAGCTTGAGGGGGAGTATTGAGGATAGTGTAACTTGATGTTAGCTTTTTTGTGGTAAGCAGTTAGTTATTGTATCAAAATAATGCCACAGTAGCTAGGCTATAGTTGATAGCTTAATTATTGGCTAACAGTTAGATAAGTCGGTTAGTGGTAGTTAGGATTAGATATTTTTGGTCCAACTGTAATTGTCTATATAAGGCAACTCATGTAGCTTAGAGAAGAAGCAATTCAGTCAATTCATTTCCTCTACCAACTGAGTTCATACTTACTCTCTCTGTTCTCATCTTAGCTCAAGCTACGGTTTACAAACCCAACTGAAATACGTCAAAATCCAAAAGCATCGACTCCACTAGTCCCCTGTTAAACTTAGAAAACTAGGTACTCAGCATCGACTCCACTAGTCCTACTTTCTTGTCCAAATTATCACAACTCGCATTCGTGTCCAGAAATATGCAAACAAACCACTAAAAATGTCATTTTTCAAGGATTCCAACTATAGATTTCTAATGAGAAGATACAACTTGTCACTGGTATTCTCTACATTATATTTTTGTAAAAGAAATTTAGATGTTCTTACTTCATGAAAGGAAAGGTTAATATTCCTTTCGACTGCTATGATTTCTAAATTATCATCTATTGTTGGCAACTTCATTCTTTTTTATTGTAACGCTTAAGAAAGCCTTTGAGCGGCTTCCTGTACGATTCCTTGACTTCGATCACATCCTCCTTTCGCTTGAGAATCTTTTGGGCTCTAGTATGTGCTTTGATGAATAAGTCAGCCAATTCATCGAAGCTTGAAATCAACTCGGATGGTAGATGCATATACCAACGTAAAGCTCCCTTCTCAAGGGTGTCTCCAAACTTCTTCAAAAACATGGATTCTTTCTTTACTGGGGTGAGATAATTACTTTTCACCATGGCCATGTATTCAGCTACGTGATCAGTTGGGTCAATCGTGCTGTCATATTTCTTCAAGATCTGCGGTTTGAAGTATTTCAGGATAAGGGTTGGGGCCGCCTTCAGTTTCTAGGCTTGCCTCCTATACTTTTCTACGTCCAAGACCCTTTGAGTCTTTCTGACCCCGAGAACATTTTCGAGCCGCTTTTTAAATTGGGCCTCAAAATCTCTCTTCCATTTCTCGAAGTCCGTCGAGACGCTTTTTTTGCCACTGTGGGGGCTGCTCCAAAAGGTGGAAATCCATGTGGAGCAGTCCCCGAACCTCCAGACGCAGCACCGTTTGGAGGTCCCCCTGTTGTTGCACCTGTAGGAACAAAGGTTGGGATGCCTTCATTAGAAGCAACGGTGGAGTGTTGGTGGGCGTGGTATTAGCTCTCGTATTACCTGACATGGCTTGTAACGAACTACACAACTCAGTGTTAATCCTGCTTTATTCGGCGCAGTGATTGTAAAGGCATTTTCGGGGCGAGGCGTACCAAAAATGCACTAGAGCGTTTATACGGGACGTAGATCCTAAAGGCGTAAGCCCCATAATTTGGGGCGTATTTAGGGCGCACGCTTAGGCGTTGGGCGAGTCTCAGGGCGTAAGTCCCAAAAAAATTTCAAAATTTAAAAGAAAATTCCTCAATAAATTTTCTATCTAACGCCTACACTCAAATGTCAACTTGCTAATTAAATTCTCAAAATTCTTTATTATTTTTTAGTTCTACATAATTTTTTACTCTTAGCCTAACATAATGTTTGAATTTTCTAGAGTTTCTGTATAATTTTACCTTTTTATGTGATTTATATTTTAAAAAAAATATGTATATCAATTATTTTATAATATAATAAATACTAAAGATCCATAGGACTTACGCCCAGTGCCTCGGGGCTTACGCCTCATCCAGTGTTCGGTAAAACGCCTCACTTCGCGCCTACGCATTTTAAAATATTGGTTCGGCGAGTTGCCCCTGAACTTGCTGCATGAAGTTCATAACATATGCATTCCAGGCATCATTTGACCCAGATGAGGAGGGGTCAGCTGGAGATAAAGGTACAAATAATCCATCGTCGGTATCATTCAGCCTAACAGGACGTGGCTGATTCCCATCTACACTGTCATTATTTGTCAGTCATCGTTGAAAATTAGAAACGAAAAAATGAACAAGTGTGTGGTACAACTTTGGAACAAAGCGGAATTGCCTGATCCCCACCGACGGCGCCCAATTATATTAACCTAAATCGGATTAGGATAACAATTCAATTTGTACGGGGTTTACAAAGCAATTTGATATATCAAAAGTTGGTAAAGGACAAATGAATTAACGAAAATAGATGAATAATAAGAACACAAAGTAAATGATTTCAATATAAAGCCTTGAGATTACAATTTGACAGAGTTTTGACTCTCTATTTATGAATGCCTTTACAAGGTAAAATGAATGTTATTTATAGACAATGAATTAGAGACAATTAAAGGCACTAACTAGTCCAGTCTTCTTATACGGGATCATGGGGTGACCCACGATATTTCTCATTAAATATTGAGATCGTGAGTGGAGATCATGGGCATTAATGCGTTGAGAGCCGAACCGCCTATCCTGAGGCTGAGATCATCCCGCCTCGAGGAGATGAGCTTTCTGTTAGCTCGCAAAGGATCTTGATCTCGGGATTACGCCTCGGGAGCCATGTTGCTTGCCTCGGGCAAACTTATGAACCTTGTAAGAAATATCCCGAGCCCTGTGGTCGAGTTGCCACGTGTGCGATTTATATTTCACCCAATACAAAGGTTTAAGAGATTTGTTAAAGCATTCTCTTTTAAATTTAGAATTTTATTAGTAAAAATGACATTGTCAAGTGTCCGATGATGTGGCATGGTTGGAGTGAAATTCGGAGACAGGTCATTTTCAACTTATCCCAGAGATAGATAGGCTGACCACTATCAGATACAACTCATTGGTTCAATATTCGGACACTCAGATTATGGAGGAAACCAAGTGGGTACTCAATCAGATAACAACCCTGATCTAACTGCTTCTGCTATCTTCGAGGGGGCCATCATTATCATATCGCAACTGCTCCAACAGATCGTGGAGAGGTGGGGAATGGGCTTTTCACTATGTTTTCTTAACCTATTAATACTCCCTCTCCCCCTCACTTGTACCCCCCTTAGCTTCTATGGACGCACAAAAGCAATGTTATTATTTACTTTTGGCTCTCAACAACTATGATTTCATTGTCTCTTATTTGTCTTGGATTGCTCTCACCATTGAAGCATACTCGGCCTACTCAATAAGATTTCCTTTACTTTATCTCTATCTTTATTTCGTTACTATTGTTTAATTGTTGTACTGTGATTATTTAGAAATCGTTATCGCCTAGCTTATATTTCATACATTTAGAGCCTGTTTGACCAAGCTTCTAGGGAGCCAAAAGTGCTTATTTTGAAAAATCGAGGTGTTTGGCCAAGCTTCTAGGAAAAAATAAGTGCTTTTGAGTGGCAACATAAGCTGTTTTTCTGTTGTTGGGAAGAAACTGAAAAAAGTAGTTTTTCCCTAAAAGTGCTTTTGAGTAGAAGCAGAAGTTGTTTTTAATTTCTATGATTCCAAAAATATCCTTACCAAAAATACTTATATGCTTAATTACCCCTATATATTTTAACCTAATGATTATAATATATAAATAGTACATTACTTTTTTTATCACTATTTTTTCTATGTACACCTACATCACTATTGTTACAAACTTTTAATCAAATAATATCTTTTTTTAAGGTATAGATCAAGAATATTCAATTATGAATGCTGTATTTTGAAAAAAATTTACTAATAAAAAAATTAAATATAGTGTTTGAGAATAAATGTTTAAAATCATTCATCTAGTTAAATAACTGTAAAGGGAGTATTTGAATGTCCTTACTCGTAATTTAACACTCAAAAGTACTTTTTCAAAAGCTTGGCCAAACACAAACTACTACTCAGCTGTTGACAGAACTGATTCTCAGATGAGTTGGCCAAACACAAACTGCTTTTCTCCAAAAGTACTTTTACAAAAAGCACTTTTGAAAATAAGCACTTCTTAAATAAGCAGTTTTTAGAAGTTTGGCCAAAACAGGCTCTTAATTACGTTTAAGCATATAATTATCACTCCTAGAATCTTGATATAAAGGATTGTTTGTACCCAGTAATTACAAATTCAATTGTGTGACCTAAAATTGGAGTTTAGGGAAATCAAAGAATGCATGCCTGCCTCTATAGAAATAGAAGTTCCATCAGTTCATGAATTAGACATCTTGTTAGTAGAGCACAAGGTTTATTGATATAATGATGGGCGACTTCAACCGTTTCACTACAAAAGAAGTTTCAGTACGTAATAAAGATTTTGTTCTCATTAAACTCGTATTATATAACTGATTAACTGTTCTTTTATGTTTAATTTCCCAATTTGACAATGTCTTAACTGAAGATTGATCCGCCGGCTTTGGCTCCAAGCAAACGAAAAAAGAAAACTAAAATGCACCAGTAAACTTTCAAACTTTTAGACATCAATAAAATAGACTGAATAATGTGATCTGAAAAGTGTATTTACAACCAAGGAATGAAGCTAAGCTAGATGGAGTTAAAGTTTTATCAATAGGCTTTCTGCTCTACATAAAAAAAGTCAATCACAGGGAACATAAATGGATACCTCCATCTCGATACAAGCCAGGTAAATAGAGATACCTTAGTATTGGGAGCAATTCCCACTTTAATGGGATACACATGATATAAATCTAAATTAGTTGAGCTAGTAAATTTCGGATATCGAATGATTATAGTAAAAACTGATTGAGACTAAACCTATTTGTGTGTTGGGGTTGGTGGGTGGGGGGGGGGGGTGAATTCGCAAGATTTTAATAAATGCAAATGTAAGAGAAAAATATTTCCACTATACCTATGCACCTTAATCGATGATTCAAAATTTATGCCACCCCTGAACATGATCGATGACCTATTCAACGTTTAAAAAAAGACAAACCAAAAAGTTGGCTTCAGATATATTTAGTATTCCAAACCAGCCGGCATCTATTTATTGATCAATTTGATAGAGTTAAAGATAAAAGATTAGCTAGAATATGTAAGTTCTGTATTGGTAAAGGAAGAAAACTAAAATATTAAGTAGCGTACGCTCAAGAAAGAATGGGACAATAGTATACGCTGGGAGTACTGGTAGCTCAGAATTGAGAACGAAAGTCCAAATGTTTTGAAAGACCTAGACATTCTGTTTCGATGGAACATCTGAAAAGGACTTATTCAGCTACAAGAAGAAAACAATTACAAAACACAGGAATTTTTTTAGTGTCAACTGCCACTCTCATTTTCATTTACGAAATGGCAACTGTGGAAGGGCTGCGCCTTAATTAATTAGGTGACAACAAGACTAAGCTTTAATTTCAATTGGTAGGCATATGTGAACCCTTTGCTTTCAATCATATTTTTGTTTTTAACTCGGTCAAATTATTAAATTTTTACCACTAGTCATGAATATGGTGGCATGTAATTTCTTTAAGCAATTAGGTCGATCTATTGTACTAATCTGCCTATACCCTGGCACAAGAAAAGGTCGATCTATTGTTAGAAGCAAACATAAGTCATGTTTAGACCTAGGTCAAGGCCTCTAGTTTCAATCTTTCCATATGAAGTATGAAAGCATTTTGTGCTTGACATCACAAGGCTTCAAGTAAAAACATGGAGTTTTCCGTTTAAGGCAAAGTCAAATAACTTTGTTATATCTCTCTAATGAATTATGACTTCAACATATAAAAACCGACGGAGTAAAGAATAGTCTTAAATCTCTACTTGTAAAAGAAGTCAATATGACCCAGTCCAATGAGCGAATAGTGCTGCAAATATGTTTACTATAATTAATCAAATAGATGCCCAAACAAAAACTACGTACAAGAATAATAGCCAAGAAACTAATGACATTCTTCATTCTTTAGCTTATAGTTTTTGTAAAGTTCCTTCAAAGAAAAACAAGTGATCATGAACAAGTGAAACCACGTCAATGAGTTTGCCTTTTTTGCACGGTCAGTCTTCCGTAATCTTCCTTCTATTTGTTAATTATTCCTCTCCAGTTGAATATTGAAAAACACTAGTTCAAACAACGATAGCAAACATTGTTTTCCTACTCTTCCAAACATAAACAGAAAATAGAATTCTCTTGATTCCAAAGATAAACCAATAATCCATTCACTCTTTTCTCTAAGTGATAAAGAGTGATAAATTCCTCTCCTTTTTTCTCACTGAAACCCCACATAATTAGGATGACGATTGAAGAGGAGAAGAAGAGATATGCTTTGCTGTTAGCTTGCAGGGATTCAGAGTATGTGAACAAAGTGTATGGAGGATACTTCAATGTGTTTGTGGAGGCCTTTGGTGAAGAAGGAGAGAAATGGGATTTGTTTAGAGTGGTTGATGGTGAATTTCCAGATATGGCTGAGCTTCATACTATCAAGGTTTTGTAGTTAGTGGAAGCCCTTTTGATGCTTATGGGAATGAGCATTGGATTCTTGAGCTTTGCCTCTCTTAATTAAAGACTTTGTATTTGATGCAAAAGAAAGTTCTTGGCATCTGCTTTGGCCACCAGGTATGCTAAAATACTAGCTAACGTGCAAATGAAGAGGGTTGATATATTGTAATTAAGAAGAATTTAACTCCAATACATTGATAGTACTGTATGCAAATTTTAGCTTAAAAATAATTATCAGTAACTGTCCATTAACAAGTGAGATCATGTATCTGGAAAAATGAGACTGGTAACTTACTATAACATGTATGTTAATGTATCACAGAGGTAATGTAGAAATTCTTATACTTTCAATGTATATAAGTTAACTTCAATTAAGAATAACAAAACCATCCAACAAGAGATTTGGAGCGTTTAGCTTTAATATGTGGTCAGTATTTTTTTCTTCCAAATAAAAAGTGTTTATGGATAACGTACATAGCTCCATGATCTCCATGATCTCCATATCCATAGGTTCTGTGTAGAGCTTTGGGAGGAAAAGTTGGAAAGACTAACAAAGGTTGGGATATTGGACTAAGGAAATTGAATATTTTGAAGGATAGGACTTCTCTGCACATAGCTTCCTTAGTGATTTGGATGAAATCTCACCAGCACTTTCCATCATAGAATGTCGCCAAGATGAGGTATATCTGTTTTTCTGTTGTGAAAACATATTTTTCCAGGAATTGTTGCCTACTGCTGGAGCACGCACTATATAGTCGGTCAATGTCTATATAACTATACTATATGCTATGTCTCTTGGGTTTTTGGAATGTGAAGAATGTGAATGGGAAATGAGTGGAAAGATGAAAAGGTTCATTTTATAAGGAATCCGGCGCCAAAATGGGTCAAAAATTTGATAATGCAACAGAAATGGGGTGCTCAAATACATTGCAACAAAAATGGGTATATCGGCACAATTTTCGCCGACTTACAACAAGAAATAGACGGTCAAATTCGACGGAGTAACGGTGTATATTTTAGTAAGTCGGCAGAAATAATAACGATTTGTTACATTATTTGATACCAATAAATCGGCACAAATTGTGCCGACTTATGCATTATTTGATAGCTATAAATCGGCACAATTTGTGCCGACTTATGCATTATTTCACAGCTATAAATCGGCACAATTTGTGCCGACTTATTCATTATTTGGTAGCATCAAAACGGCACAATTTGTGCCGACTTATACATTATATTTACACATCCAGATTTAATTCACCCGTCCCAACTCACCACTGCAAACTCCCAACTTCACCCACCACCCTCGTCCACCCCACCATTGTCGGGTTCAACTCCACCACTGCCGATCAACTCCACCAGGTAAATGTTGCGCCTCTCTCATTTATTTTTCATTGTATTAAATCGTTAAACCCTAGAATTTAGTTTAGGAGAAATTTAGTTCGTGTGAATCCTTTACTTTTCCCTTTTAATCACAACTATTTATCTTTTGAATCTATTGGAGAATGATTGTTTGTTGGTTATAATTTAAAAAGTTGAGTTTAAAAGGTGGGGTTTGATTTTTGTGAGTGAGAGTGAAATAAATAAAGGGATAGGGATGGTGATAATGTTTTTGACATCCATCTGATTCACCTCTGATTCACTGGACACTCCTAGTAGTTGATTAACCATCAAATTAATGGCTAGTTGAAAGTTCAAAGTTTGTTTCCATTAAATAAGAAACTGAGCCATGTTTTTGTTTCCTCTGTTGTTCTCCTTGTGCTGTGATCATGAAATGAATATTCTATTTTAGATATTTAGCCTCAAACTAGCTAGAAATATTTTCACCATTAGCATTGATTTGGTGGATATCACCAAGTTATGATGATAGATTTACTAGGCCTTTCATAATATCTTATGTTTAGACTACTATGATATAATAAACTCATGTGGTTGCTGTACTTTGATATTAAAATTACTGAGTTATCCAGTAGTTTTGAGCAATATGGATCCTTTCTCGCTTTATAACAATGTATTTCTCTTGAAAACGTATCCTAGGTAACTTTTGGTTAGTCCTCTTATAAGCACGATTGCTTGGGAATCCACTTGTTGTTAAAGATAAGGAAGAGATGAATGGAAGTTGACATTCATAATTATTAGCTTAAATCTAACACAATTCTTTTCTTGATTACATTATTACTACTATTATTATGTATCTACTACAACATGTTAAATAAACTAGTAATGCAAAATTACTATCGTTTCATTTTGTTTAGCCTCGATCTTTTCATTTTGTTTATGTCTAAGTTTAGTTTTATTTTTTCATAATTTTTTTTCTTTACATCCAAATATGTTTGTAGTTTTCTTTAACTTGCTAGCAATGTAAGCGTTTAAACTTGATTAAAAGTATAAAATTTTAGTTAGAATAGTTTATTCTCTCAATTTTAACTTGTAGTCGAAATCATTCTTATTTTAATAAAAGCGGTATATTATCTTATTTTGTGATTTTCTTTCTAATTCATATTTCTTTCCTTTTAATATTTTTTATAGGTGCGTATTTATAATGTCTAATGTTATTCATCCTGGACCCGGGGACTTTAGTGTGTTGTCTCTACAGTCTACGCATCGATCTACAGATATATGGGAGGGACGGGGATTAAAGGATTGTATTCGTCCACGGCGGTTAGACTTGAACTTTTGGCATCTAATCGCTGAAAGGCCTCTTCATGATCGTATAATGAATTATTTCAATACATCAGGATTTATTGGAATAATGAAGGCTGGACGCATACAATATGATTGGGCACTGATTACTGCTTTGTTGGATAGATGGCGGCCAGAGACACACACATTTCACCTTCGATGTGGTGAGGTTACTATCTCACTGCAGGATGTGGAGGTGATGTACGGTTTGCCTGTGGATGGGCTTCCGGTATTTACTTTAAGTAGAGACCGTACGCTTGGACAATGGCAGGATGAGATGTATCGTTTGACTGGCTTTCGACCGGAGGCCTCACACTTCAACGGCAAGAGCAGGCTGAGCATTACGGCTTTTCAGGAATACATTAGGCAAATACCGGAGATTACCCAAGATGATCCAGATGAGGTTGTACAACAATATTTTAGGGCTTACTTGTTATGGATTGTTGGTGGTCTACTCTGCCCCGATAATTCGGGGCGTTATATTAGGCTTAATCTGCTACCACTTCTGGATGATGTAGATGCTATCGGTTCTTATAGTTGGGGCTCAGCCGTCTTAGCCTACATTTATTGGGCGATGTGTCGGTCGGCGGTAAGTGGAGCGAGCGATTTTTGTGGATATGCAGCACTTCTACAGGTAATGTACTTACGCTTTTATATAAGATAACAATGAAATGTATGTGTAGCATTAATCTGTACGATATGCAGGTATGGGCTTGGGAGCGATTGATACCATTTCAACCAACTCCGCATGATCCGCCAAAACCAAATCCACTTGATCCATCGATTGAACCTTTCTTTGAGTTTTATGCGGAGAGATGGAAGGCTAGAGTTGATCGTGATGTTGCGCATGGAGATGTTCAAGTATATAGGGACGTCCTGGATGGCATGGCGTCTGACATGGTATGTCTATATTATTTTTATTTTTCTTTTTTATATAATTGGTTCAGGTTCATAGTAACTTCTATTTAATGGTATTGTTTATGACCCTATTATTATAGTTCATTTGGCAGCCATATGACGAGCATACTATTCAGCGACTATCTCCTTGGTGTTCTCGTGGGAGACACTTGTGGATGGCAGAAGTACCTATGCTTTGCGATGAAATAGTCGAGCATCACCTGCCTGGCCGTGTGTTGAGACAATTTGGTTGCCGACAGGGTATCCCATCTGCTGTTTGCTATGACATGAAACACTTTAATAGGGATATGCGCAGTAAGTTGGATGAGGTGTTCAGGCGCTATTTAGAAGACAATGTTGCTTTATGGGAGAGACGCGCGGAGCAGGTTGTGGTTGCAGAGCCGGCCGCTGGTATTATTGCTGATAATGATCCGTACATGATATGGTATCGGAGAATTACTCGGACATTGATAGGAAATCCGGTTCATCAAACCAAACGTGGCTACCAGACGTTTGCAGGAAGGCACGAGGCACTGGTAATTAGCTACAACCCATTGATATACAATTTTAATGTTAATTTTCGTAGGCATTTAGTTGTTCAATTTAACTAACTTATGCGATTTTTTAATATCTATAGGGCAGGGGGTTGCATCGTCTCTACCACATGGGAATTGAGATGCAGGTGCCTGACAATAACTTAACCTCACAGCAATGGGGTCAGCGGGTAGTTGCAATTGCAGTTGAAGCACTACTTGCTGCTAGTCAGGGTACACGACTGTCGTTTGACCCATCTTACGATCCAGCGGCCTCATATGATGGTGGTCCACCTGTGAACTTACAAACAGTTGCTCGTGCTCCTAATCAATTACGAGGTCGTGGCCGTGGTCGTGGTCGTGCTCGTGGTGGTAGACGTCGACGTGGTGATGGGGCTGACCAAGAAGCTCCTGTTGGTCTTAGACTAGTTGATGAGGCTATTGATGATCCACCTCCAGCTACCATGTCAACTTCAGTGTCGCAACCTGCTTCATGCCCACCAGTGTCAGAACAAGAAATTCCAGAGTCGTCACAGTGGTCAGCTGGCCATTTTAGCACTTTGATTGGCGGGGATAGTTCATTTTTGAATTTATTGCAGCAGTATGATGAGATTCCTAGTACGACACAGGTATTTATTTTTGGACTCTAAAGACTTTAACTGGTGCCTTGCTTGCCTATTTAGTTGTTATCTTTTTATTAATTTAGTCTAATCTCTTGTGTATGTTCTGGCTACACTACATTTACTCATTTGCCCGTTTAGCCTGCAACTGCGACTACAGTTGCTACACAAATGAGGCGTGTTGAGACATCTAGTACAACACAGGTACTTTAGACATCTAGTACAACACATCTAGTACATCTATACAAATTAGTTTCTACCAGCTTATGGAAAGAGGAACTAAAACAATGAGTATTGAAGTTGTCAAATGGAACTAAAACAATGAGTAGATTGGCATATCATTTTGCACTTAGATTTGAAGACAAAACATTGGATAGAAGTGATTATAAAGCTATAATTTATACTGCTGGTCCCTTGGCTTTTCGACCAGCTTACTGCCCTCCTAAATAATTTTTTGTTTTTGTAATTTCTTAAGGTCCAATTAACAAGAGTCTGCACTGTGATTTTTGTCCTGTATACTAATTGCAAGTTAAAATGTTATGTTATCCTTTTTGTCCTGTGTACCAACAACCTAAGTTGTAAGTATTGACTTATTTCTTTTTGTTCTATTTTCTTTGAGGCATTTACTAGTCCGAAAAAGACATCCTCAAGTTTACCAAACTGGTGTAGTACTGCTACACGTTTCTACATTGCACCACAACTAAAACTATAGTAAGTCTCTTTTTATTAAAAGGTTGAAGTACAAAGTGGGGAAGACAAAGTGGAAAGTGGTATTTCTTAGTCACATGTGCCTGCTGTCTTTGAATTGTTGAAATGATGTGGATGCACAGTTGGTAATGGAATCTTTGTAAGAAGAAGCCATGTGCCTGCCATGGTAATTATGGAAAGTAATATTCCTTCGTAATTTGGTCTTTTCCTCCCATAGCCATGTGCCTGCTGTCTCTTTTTTTCTTTTCAGAATATTATCTGTGTGTATGTATTGATATGTCCACTTTTCATAATGGAGTTTTTTGTTCTTATATCAACTTTAGACTATTTTGTCTGACCTTCATCTTTTTTGCAGGGTCATATGGTTGTTGGTCAAGATTCGCAAGTTCAACCGGCTACACCTCCCGTGACATCTTTCGTACATGTAATTAATTTATTTTTTATTTCTGATGGTGATATGCCTTTTCCAATGGTCATTGTATATTTTCTTGATTAATAATTAATATTAGTGTTCATCAATCCTTTGAATTAAAGGATGACTCGATGGATATCGTGGAAAACTTACCGGGTCAAAAAGAGCGTGCGCACAAGAAGAATAGGCTTGTTAGGAAGGCGTTCAGTAAAGAACGTGTTGATGGCAGTGCGGATGCTGGAGTGCTTAGGCCGAAGTCTAAGATTAGGCGTAAAGCTTTTGATTGAAGAATAGCTTTGACTCCTTGCTCTCTACTTTTTTGTTGGCATTATTAGCATGTATAGGCCATGTGCAAAGAATATTGTAGCCATTTTTTGCACATATATAGTTGTACAAATTATTATTTTTTGGCTTCATCTCTGCCAAATGCTTTACCCAAGGAAATGCAAAGGTATGAATAAGACTTGGTTTACTTGACAAATGAATGCAGTGGATATTTTACTAGGCAATGTCGCCATACCTATATAGCTGTGCATCAACTACTATATTTTACTACGTGAGATCATGAGCCATGGCTCACAAATACGTTAGGATCTATATTCGTAATAACAACACACTTATTTCTTAAACATAGATTCATATTTAATTGAACCTGGATAGTTCTAGAAAAAGAGTTAATACAACAATAAGAAATACAGAAATTTTGCTAAAACAATAATAATAAATTTAGTGCCTAGCACTACTACTTCCGCTTGCACGAGTTGGACAATTGCGCTTATCGTGGCCTGTTTCCTTGCATGATCTGCACTTCCTAACATATCGAGAAGACCCTACATCCATTTGGTTAGGAATTCTGGACCTTCTGTTGACACCTGTCCTACGCAAATAACTTTTGTTCAACACCATCTTGAATGGCTCCTGTGGCCAGTATGCCTCGTGCCCGAGCGGTTGGAACAACCCACTATATGTTTGTAAATAGTTCGCCACGGTGTAGTGACTATTTACTAGAGAATTTGCATTTTTGCCAAAATGTTCACATACCTTCATTGCATGAGAACATGGTAGATGGTATGACATAAGCTTATTGCAATCACATTTTTTTTCTTGCATGCAAACCTTGTGCAAGTTATTACCTTTGTCACCGTGAATACCCGTGATCACCTCATAAACTCCAGTTTCCTTATCAAAACGATCACAGACAGTGTGCCATTTCGAACGTTTCTCATACTTCCTTATCAAATCTTTTGGCCGCTTAGGATATCTCTGACCTTTACGAACTAAAGCCTCTGCCAATTGTTTTCTGTCATAAAAGCGCTTAACAACCTGGCTAAAACACAACCTAACCATTGCAGTGACAGGTAATCCTCGAGCCATTTTTAACACCCCGTTGAATGACTCGGACACGTTAGTGGTCAAAATACCCCACCTTTTACCACCATCCATGCATAATGTCCATTTCTCTACTGAAAATTTTGACAACCAATTATACGCCTCGATATTGCATTGTTGAATGTCCGTCATCCTCTTACGATACTTTCTTACTTGATGCTCCGTAGCAGCCAACCACATTAGGTTCTCAAGGTGTTTGTTTTGAAACTTCGACATAAAATTGCTCTTCAAATGCCTAATACAATACCGATGGCTTGCTACAGGCTCATTCCATTCAGGCAAGGCATCCACACTAGAAAGAATGCCTTTATGACGGTCTGATATCAAACAAATACCTGATCTATCCTTGACAACATGCTTCTTCAAAAGTTTCAAAAACCATGTCCATGTCTCAGTGCTCTCGTTTGCAACAATTGCAAAAGCAAGTGGAAACACATTAGTGTTCGCATCAACTGCAACAGCAATCAACAACTTTATATCGTATTTTCCGTACACGTGTGTGCCGTCAATTGAAATCACTGGCCTACAATTTTTAAATCCATCAATGCATGGTTTAAATGCCCAAAACACATATTTGAATACTTTAAATGAAATAGAAGCCGGAGTGTTCTCGTGCCACCATTCAACAACGGTCCCAGGATTAAAATGTTGTAGTGCAGCCATGTATCTCGGAAGTAGTGCAAATGACTTGTCAAAATTACCATACACATTCTCGAAGGCACGCCTACGACCAAGCCACGCCTTCCTTATTGATGGCTCACTACCATATCTTGTTTTAATAGCAACGATGCAGTCCTTTACCTTGTATTGCGGGTTATTTACGATAAAACCATTTAAAGCTTTTGCAATTATTTTAGTATCCAAGTTAAAATGATCTCCACGTATTTCTCCCATATCACAAGTGTGCTTGCCCTTATATTTCCCAATCTTCCACATCCCTCCTTCAACCTTCCTTGCACGCAACATCCAACTACAACCTTCTTGGGACCGTCGACAAACAACTTTCCAATAATCACCCTTTGCTTCGTCAACAATGAATTCTCTATTCTTACGAATGCTCCAAATCTTCACCGCCATTTTCATTTTTTCCTTGGTAGAGAATGACATACCTGACTGAAGATCTGGCTTGTCTGCTGACCACATTGATGTGCGGATATGATCATCCTCTCGTGTTAAAGCAAACACATCATCCCCTTCCGGTAGGTCATCTAGATATGCAATATGGTCGGCGTGATAATTCATATTTCCCTCATCATGCACATGTAGGGGGTGCTCCTCTTCACTTTCTTCTCCCGAAAATGATATTTCATCATCTGAATTATCGGCATCATTTGGGATGTCACTCTCTGAATCCTCACTACCTCCATCAGCAACATCATTATTTGTCACCCGATTATTGAGATTTGTAAAAAATGAATCATCTTCTTGTTGATGCAGCCTAACAAATATTAAAGTAATAAAAGATAATTAAAAATAATGAAAATAGAAAATATTTGAATATATCAAGAAAGGTGCATATATTACCAGTCATGATGGGTAGCCAACTCATCAATATGAGCAACTTCGTTTCCTCTCATTGTTTCACTAGGAGTCATTTCAGGTTGATAACACCTGCAAGATTAAGGATACATAACTTTTAATTCTACTACAACAGATATACACTCATATTTTAGCCAATTGATAATAATTTTAAAATAAAAAAAAATCAATCAATTACCCATCAAAGTAACCGGACTGTTGTGATATGCCATCATAACGTGTTTGTTCATAACCTCTTGACGCATCATACGAGTACGTAGTCTCTAGTGGAGAAAAACTGCATAAATAATTTAATGTATAGGTTATCGTAACATCGAAAATAAAATAACTAAAACATAATTTACCATTAAAAAATTATATGAACAATTTATTTTTGTTCATAACAATATTTTAAACACGTACCTAGAATGCTGTCCGAACTGATTAGAAGGCCTATCTGACAGCATATTTACTTGCAATTGAGTAAATTCACTTGGAACATTAAGATCAACACAATGTTGCTTAGAAGGAACTTCATTCATCACGTGTGGTTCAGTACGGACATAAATTTCAAGCACTCGTATGGACATTTCTTCTGGTAACTTTAAAAATTCCATCAATGTGTCATCGTCATATATATTCCACTCACAATATATTGGCACACCTTGACTAGTAGATGAGTGTGGATACCTACCAAAAATTAAAATATTTTCCCGTGTTGGATCAATATTCATTTTCTTAAATAAAATACCAACAAACCTATCATAAGAAATAGTAGTAGGCACTTTAGAATTACTTTTAGGAGGTAAGCTATATCTGATTGAATTGTTTTCATGTAACACTTCGCCACCCCAATAAATTGATACATTTACTTTGGCCATGACGAAAAAAAAAATATTTCTTAATGTTGATATCTCTATAAGAAATGAGAGATATGTTGTGGAGAATGAAAGATCTGATATCAAATCTATAATGTAATGTAGAATGAAAGATGTTATATATAGAGCGGAAAAAACATATATCACAAGTCGGCAGAAGTTCTGCCGACTTAGTAAGTCGGCAAAACAAATGCCGATTTGTTAATAATAATATATCACAAGTCGGCATTTGTTCTGCCGATTTACTAAGTCGGCAGAACTTCTGCCGACTTGTGATATATGTTTGTTCCGTCATTTTCACAACCTGTGCCGTCTATTTCTTAATGTAAGTCGGCACAATTTGTGCCGATATACCCATTTATGTTACACTATATTTGAGCACTCTATTTCTGTTGCATTGTTAAAGAAAGACTCCACTTTGGCGCCGGATTCTTTTATAAGGTAAATGCACTTTCTCCCACATTGGTAGAGGAAAAGTCTTTTGTTGGGTTTAAATAGAAAAGTGTCTCTTCTAATTCTTAAAAGGGTTCGAGAAAAAAGGAAGCCTCGCACCGTCGTCGTCGTTTGACTCGACTTCGGCCAATTGATATGATTGGCTTAATTTTTTGGACCAACAAAAACTAAAAATTAGTTAATATTAATATTTAATATTAATCCGTTTTTGTAAACTTCAGATAGATTCATTCCTCCACTTTAATGTATTTTCCTGTTATATATTAAAACTAGCCATTAGTGTGGTCGTTTCTGTAACAGCCACATTTGAAAGGTGGTGTCTCTTCATATTCTGTCTTCCCTTGGCTATAAATACATGTCTTTCATCAATCTTTTTACACACACAAAAAACATATGCCTATCCCCTCTCTTTTCTGCATACAAACAGTGAGTGTCGTGTGATTTGCTCCGCTACTTTGAGTTCGTCGAGTTCTACGGTTTGAAGTGCCGCTACCATAGAACTGTTATCCCGTTCCATCCTCGGAGGAATTAACCCATGTTTTTTCCTGTTATATATTAAAACTAGCCATTAGTGTGGTCGTTTCTGTAACAGCCACATTTGAAAGGTGGTGTCTCTTCATATTCTGTCTTCCCTTGGCTATAAATACATGTCTTTCATCAATCTTTTTCCACACACAAAAAACATATGCCTATCCCCTCTCTTTTCTGCATACAAACAGTGAGTGTCGTGTGATTTGCTCCGCTACTTTGAGTTCGTCGAGTTCTACGGTTTGAAGTGCCTCTACCATAGAACTGTTATCCCGTTCCATCCTCGGAGGAATTAACCCATGTTTTTTCCTGTTATATATTAAAACTAGCCATTAGTGTGGTCGTTTCTGTAACAGCCACATTTGAAAGGTGGTGTCTCTTCATATTCTGTCTTCCCTTGGCTATAAATACATGTCTTTCATCAATCTTTTTACACACACAAAAAACATATGCCTATCCCCTCTCTTTTCTGCATACAAACAGTGAGTGTCGTGTGATTTGCTCCGCTACTTTGAGTTCGTCGAGCTCTACGGTTTGAAGTGCCGCTACCATAGAACTGTTATCCCGTTCCATCCTCGGAGGAATTAACCCGTGAACCTTGGGCAACTGTGAGGGGGTTGGATTCCTTAAGGAGACACAAGCAACTTGTGGGCTCGGGATTGTCCCATACACACTGATTACACATTTCTGATTTTGCATTTTCTGATATTTTTGAACGCAGGAACAACGTCTACATGCAGCTTTCATGCATTAACATGCTAGTATTGAGTAATAAGAGCTGAAGTATTTCTCTAACGTTTACTAATGTATTTTACCTAACTTGTACTATTTCAAAAAGATTGAAGTTATATACTGATAGGACGAATATATATATTTTTTATTTTGCACTAGATTGATGAAATCTCACCGGCATTTAACCTAAACTCTTTTACAAAAGAGTCAGTAAATAATTGCAATTAGACCAAGTGCGAGAATGGAATTAAAACTGAGATGGACAGGTGTGGGAGGTGCCAAAGGGAGCAGAAGTTATAGCAGTTTCCGAAAAGAGAAATGTAGAGATGTTCACAACGGGAGATCACAATGGTTCCTTAAAAGAGAGTTGGAATTAATCACCCCTGACATATGATTTTCCGCACTTTACTTTTCTGTTTTCCTATCGGCTTTGTATTGTGATCGAAATAATTAGGTTCCATCCTGGCCTAAATGGAATATAGTTCACCTCAAATTAATTGTCGGACATATACGAAATTTCATCTCCGTAATTTTATTTATTTTCCTTTTAATTTCAGGATTTAATTTTATTGAGAATCGTTCTCATCAAAGCAAAAGTTATATATCGAAAAACTAAATGCCCGCGCCACAGAGAAAGCTATATCGATTTAACCTAAAAAAAAAAAAAAAGATCATGTCAAGGGGGCGGGAGACTCAGCAACTTCCAATGGCTTCCATTTTTCTGTTTCCCAGTTGGTATCCTCTACTCACTGGAGTCCCAACTGATCCGATAACAAATTCTCCACATATGGCTTTCTGGTCAATGGCATAAAGAGAAAATTACTCAATAAGAACATGGGTAGTACTTATTTACTGATCCTAGCCCCACTTTTCACTCCCTTTCTTCCTCTAGCCATTAGTTAATTTATAAATTATTCACCTATTTTATAAATAATAAAAATAATTATCCCTTAATTTAAGAATTTAGTTAATGCTGATCTCATATTTGTTAATGTTGTTTTAAGAATTAAAGACATGATTTATTATAGGAGTCTATTATTATTATTTTTTAAAATCTCTTTATTATTTTTTTCTAGTGTTAGTTAATAAAATATTTTCTTTCCATTAGTTAGTATGCGTAAGAACATATAATATTTCCATAACTATCAAATTCAACTCTTTTATATTTCCTTTCTCATTGCATATTTATTTATGTTTATATTTTAAAAGTACAAAATAAATATTTCAAGAATTATTTTTAATAGTTATAATATAATAATGATTCAGTATATTACACACACACATATAGAGCATATTTTACTTATTTTTCTAATATTTATAATCTTATTCATATTATTGTGTTATTATATTTAAAAATAATTGTGTATTTATGTAGAGATCATAATGAATTTGTTAATTGTGTTTTGACGCCTAAAATCGCCTATATACTATATTTAGCGCAAAATCAACTTTTTAACGATTTAAATCCTCCCCATGTGTGTACATATAAACAAATATTAGTAATATATAAAAATACATACATAATATTTTAAAAAATTAAGAGAATAATTATTTAAATACACGATATGTATGATATTAGATATTGTACATTTAATTAATAAATATTAAATACATGATATTGTTATGTACTATTTGTGTAGGGTTCTTTACTATTTGTTTATGTACAATAATAAACAGGACATAGACAATAATATGTTAAAATGTTAAAATATTAGATATGCAAGTATTTTAGGATTACTTAAGAATATTTATTTATATATTATTAATTATATTTCATAAAAAAAATTATCCATTATATTTAGGGATTAACCACAATTTGAAATATTAAATAATATCTAAATTTTTGATACATTTAGTACCTAAATAAATATTACATACACAATATGTTAATATATAAATATTAATTAGATATTAATATTAATATATAAATTCTAATTAAATAAATATCACACACACAATATATTAAAATATTAAGTGATTAAATATTAAATACAAAATATGTAATAAAAAAATATAGATATCATGCATATATCATATATCAAATAAATAATATTAAAATTATATTGATATCTAATAAATATTAATATATAAAATATTAATATTTTTAGGAATATCTAATAAAATATATAAAATATAAATATCATACATATATTGTATATCAAATAAATATTAAAATATCATACATATATCGTGTATCTAATAAATATTAATATATAAAATAATAACATTTTATAAATATCTAATAAAATATATAAAATATTAATATCATAAATATATTGTGTATCTTTTAAATAAAAATATAACAATTTTATAATTATATGGTGTATCTAATATATATTAATAGATATAAAATAAATATTAAAGATCATACATATATTTTGTATCTAATAAATATTAATATGTAAAATAATAATTCAATAAATATTAAATACATATGTTAAATATTAAGTGATTAAATATTAAATATACGATATGTAATATATATTAAATATCTAATAAATAAATATTAATATTAATATCAGTATTTACTATTTTAATACAATATATCACTATTTGAATATGGTGTATATTTAATATTTATTTATTTTAGTATTTTTTGTTATTAATTTTAGATGATATGTGTTTTGATTATGCAAATATTAAATATGACTACTAAAATATAAAAAATAAAAAATAGTATTATGCAAATTCTTCTTTTTAGGTGATATATATTTTATTTTTTTCGCATTGATATATATCTTTTATTTAAGAAAAATAGCATTAGTATATAATTATTAACACTAGGTTTTTTTTAAAATTATTTTAGTGTAATGTGGTGGCTACCAAAAATAAGGGCTAAAGAATAGTAAATATTTTCATATAGGCTGCTATTTATGTAAAGAACCCATGGATAAATCCCTCACACTTTTGGCCCCCATAAAGTCTTACATTTTAACCCCACCACGAAAAACTCCTGCGACCGCTAAATCTTACTGCTAGAAAAATATGGGGAAGTGCAGAAATAGCCGCTTTTTTGCTCGCCTTTACAGTTAGAGCCACTTTTAAAAACTATTTAATTGTTAGTCACTTTTTGAAACTTTAATCCTTATCGACGGAACTTCATAACCACAAGAATTGATGTTCCCTATAAGTGGCCAAAAACTAAATCATTTTTTAAAAGTAGCTAAAAACTAAATGACGGGTTCCAGTGGTCCCTGGCGAAATTTTTAAGTAAAATGTGGACGTAATGAGTGTCCTATTTCAATAAATCTCCCTTGCATTCCCAGATAGAGGAAACTCACAATGTTTACGACCAAAATGTTTTTTACACTATATATTCAGGAAATTCAAATTCAAAGTATTTACAAATCATACTAATTAAAAATTACAATATCCATGAAATTAAAAGTATTTACCAACCTACCCATTTATTACTGTATACTTTTGTTATACCTTATGGATGTATACCTTTAAGTTATACTGCATAAGTAAGATTATACACAAGTCTAGATATGAGTATATATTTTTAAGGTATACTGCATAAGTAATAGTATACAAGTCTAGATGGGTAGAACATGTAAATAATTTATGGGTAAGACTTATAAATATGAAACTTATGGGTAGAGGTGAGTAACTATTTTGATTTTAATGAATATTTTCGTAAACCTCCCAATCGTTAATATACAACCGGTCCATATGTTGTCTCAAAATGCTACTACAATCAAAGGAAATGCATACTTTGGCATATTATCAGTAAGTAATCTTACGGGTCCTAGAATCAAACAATGCTCCCTTGGATTTCAAGGAAATTCGCACCATATACAGCATATAGAAATTGGAAAAACAAGAGAAGACTGTACAGAAAGAAAAACTTTAACAAAACAATGTAGGACCAAAAGAAAGTGAAAATGGGATTTTTCTTCCTCATTCACCAACAATACCCTTTAACCTATCTCATTTGTGGTTTTAGTTTTTATTTACCAGTTACAATTACATTTGCTTGTTAATTCAATTAAAAAATGATGAATAAGGACCAAGAACTATGGAAAGTAAGAAATCGAGGGTCAAATCTCTTCAGATATTTCACCAAAAATATGTGGACATGATTCCCATTTACCAGTTTCTCTAGCTTCCCAGTAACCTCCTTTATATTGATATGTATCACTACCTTTTGGTTTCGCAAACCACCTTGGTTGCCAGCCTCTTTCTTGCATCTTTGATGCCTGCATATACAAATTTTTGTTTACCATCTCAATATTTAAAAAAAAAAAAAAAAAAAAAAAAAAAAAAAAAAAAAAAACCAACAACAACAACAATTGGCTAAAGATTTGGAGATACAAACATGGATTATTGCCCAGCATAAGTAAACTTGTACCTTACTCCATTATTGATTGACAATCTACTCTTTTTAGTTCATAGGCCTCATTTCATGTTAAATCAAATGATGGTGTTGCTTATTTTTATTGCGCAAGCGAAATCTAATCTCACTTAGGTATGAAGCAAACATAAAAAGGAACTATCTGAGTTCAAGAGTTATAAGTTCCTTCAAGTTTCAAGTTCCTAACCAGTTTTAAGCTTTAAGTACCTTATTACCTTAAATCAAGAGAATTCACACATTCAACAATCTAATTATCTGGGATTGATTCATTTGACAAACCCTGAAAGCCTAACAGTAGATAATTATAACGTGAATGATGATCAAATAGACATGTGTATCACCTCGCGTTGCCTCTTTTCTAAGCGCAACTTCTCTGAATCAGCCATTTCATATTCTCCATTTTCAAGAAATCGTTGATCAGGTCTAAGCCTTGAATCTGTCGGTGGCAATATTTGCTGTTTACAGAGATAGTGGTAGCATTGTTAGACCCATGCAAGACAAAAGTATAGATGATAGAATACATTTGAAAGATACCGATGTCCAGGAGACAAAAACACGATCAATTAGAACTTCTCCTTACCTTAAGCTCAGGAGAGAGCTCATTCAGGGTGATTGCAAACTGTGTAAAGTTGTACTTTGTTTGAAAATCTGATGGTTTGCTTCGCTTCCAAAGCAAATGCGACTTCGATCCAGAATCTTGTCCTACATCTACTGAAAAACTTTCACCCATGCAATAATGCAAACTCTCATCCCATTTTCCAGATACTGTTGCCACTCTTTTCCCACTTTTATCATGTACGACTCCATGTACCTGCAAAGACAAGTAGATATGAGATGATACATGGGGGGTCCCAAAAATAATTACCATAACAAATTCCATTTAAGGCTACCAGTGAGCTCAGTTGCCCTTTGGACTATCCACCGATTTCAAAGCATGGCAAATTGGCAATAATGTCCTCTAAGAGCCAGAGGTAAAACTTATTCATGCTTGACTTGGCATGAAAATGAAGAAAAAATATAGTGCTTAATAAGTAAAAATGTGATGTCTATGTAAGTTTTTGGTTAAGGTCCCATGTGACTTCTTGTGTTACACAAAATGTACAGTGAAACTTCCCCTTTTTAAAAACCAAACAAACTTTTTGAGACGGTCTAAAAAGGAAAGGAGGGCTCTCAGTTTGAGAGCATGTCCTGCTATGGTATTAGAAACAATAAACAAAATAAAAGAAAGAAAAATGAAGTGAAAATGTATGCGGGATGATTTTGACCAACCATGATTTTGAACTATCTTTAATACTCTTGGTTGGAGATATTTCTGGGAAGAAAAAGAGATTGTTGGGTACCTTGGTGAGGCTTCGGTGGAGGTGGGATATGCCACAAACGACACAAGAAGAATTATAGTTATAGTTCTGTCACATCTTAGTCATGTAATTCTATCCAAATTTCATAGAAAATACATGTAAAGTTCAATACAGGAGAAATATTAGAGGTAAAAGTTTGAAGAGCGCATCTCTAAATTTATGTCCACCATGTGAGAAGAGTGGTTGAACAAACACAAAAAGCGCACAGAACAGATATAGCATACAATAAAAAGGGAACTGCTGTTTGCCTGCTATAACATTAATCTGATATTGGCCTGGTAAGTGCTAAAATGAGCCAGCAATCAGTAAGAAAGTACTGCAGCTTTTTTAAACCAAAATCTCTACAAAAATCGGATACCACCCTACAGCAGAAGATCACCGAACACAATTATTGAATTCAATGCAATAGCGTAGGAAGAACACAAGCAGTGATATAGTGGAGATGCTGAACCTGGTGAGGATTTCTTTCCATAATAGACTGCTCCTTAAATTTTAGCTTGCAGGAGTAATCTCGATTCCCTCGGATGTACATTGTACCATAGTGGTCGCAATAGAGTTTTCCTAAAATGATATTGTAGATGGAAGTTGCAACCTGGTATAATTCAGTTCAACAGTTCAGCAGGCATGACACAGAAAGAGTTGCAGCGCTTTTCAGTATCTTAAATATACCTTGCTCCACTGGAAAACTTCTCCATCATCAAACTCCAAGGTAAGGACACCGGCAGGGTCAAGTTGGATAGATCGTCCCCAGAATTTACTTTTTAAGTTCACGTCTCCCCAAAATTTCCAACCACGACCCTCACAGTGGCATGCCAGAATCATGGGATGATGACTAACCTATGTCAACAGGAAATACTTTATTAAAAGTTCAGAAAAAAAGCATGCCAATATATTGTGCCATAAATGACAAACCTTATAATATTAATTCAAGGAATAATGCGCAATGAGATCAGAGGATGGTATACAGCTGATAGTTCTAAACTCCAAAACAACCCCTCATACAAAAATTACCAAGTTGAGTTGTGCCAGAAAGTAGAAGACAGAGATTGCAACGAAATTCCTAACGCAATTCCTATAAACAAGCTTAAAAGCTCCCTTAACCAAAATATGAACAAGATATGGACCTATAAGAGAAAAGTTTCCAGTTGATTCCACTTTTCTTCATCCAATCCTTCGGTCCTCTAATTATTCTTACTCTTTGCTTCAACTCTAGTCCTAAATCAACTCTAGTCCTAATTCTTATCTTACATGCACCTCAATTTTGTTTCTCTTTGACACTAGCTTGAAATGAAATAAACAGCAAAATTCTTATGCACCAGTGGAGGCACGAAAGAGGAAGGAGAAAAGTTAATGAGACAAAGTTGAGAAGAAATTTTGCCTAATCATTGGAAAACTATCAGGAATAGGATGCAGCAAATCTGATACTAAATGAAATTTAGTACTTCAGAAAAACCATTCATTTCCATAAATTCCATTCACAATTATAAATCTATGGAAGTTAAAAATGGTCCAAAGATGTACAAGTCTTGGAAACTCTTTCCAAGTTCTCTTACGAGGGGGTAATCTGCTCTGCTTGCTAACATGAAATATTATAGGCAACCGTAAGTAAATGTCAAATGCACATGCAGATAGATCAAGTATGCCATCTCGATCTTAAGTATTTCTCTTAGAAGCGTTTCATTTTGGTAGTAATGATGGTTATTTGTGATAGAAATGGTATTAATGTAGTCACTCATAATCTAACAAGTAGGTTTAAGAGGTATGGAAGATTCCGCTAACCCGGTAAAGTTGCAAAATAGTTTCTAATTGATCCTTTGTTAGTTACATGGTAGATTTTAGTCCTTTAGCTCATTGAATATGAAAATAAGTGATGTTAATCGTCTTAATTGTGGAATTCAGTTTCTGGCTTTTCCTCCATTGAGTTGCAGATAAAATCTTGTGTTAACTGCAACTATTATGTCATCTGATGTTAACAAGATTAAATCTAGTTTTGCTATGACCAAACCCGGGAAGGATAAAATTGAATCCTTGTTCCTGACATGCATGACTTTACAAGTAAAATAAAGAGCAAGCATATAACCGACACTTCAGCTAAACAAACATTGTGGCTCTTAAAGCAACTCACTAAAGCTTTAATGAAATGCAGCAATTCAAAAGACGATGTTTGCCTCAGGAGAAATCATCCTTTTAGTCATTTGCATATTTCTACGTCCGCATGGTAAGTTCAGTATAGGAGAACAAAATCAAAAACAATGATCTACAACAAGGAAAAGGGGCCATTTAATACCGGCTTTTGTTAAGAGTACCTTCTCTGAGACGAAACGCAGTCCCTTGTCTGGGTAATCAGCTTCATAGGTCTCGCCTAGTAATGGATTAAACGGCTTGTAAATTCTTCCGTCAGTCGAAGCATATCCAGATACAGCAAATGCTGCGACACTAAGAATCCTCATAATACTATTTCCCTACAAAGTTTTGCCCGAGAAAATAAAGATTAGAATTTCAGAGGAAAGATGGAAAACTATGACATGCATCGGGGATCACAGAAACCAAAAAAGAAAAACTATTTACAGAGCATTGGTCAATATAATAAAATCAGTATACAACTTGATAAGTCCCTGATTTCCAATTTAATAACAACATTAGAAAGAACAGTTTAAGAAAAAGGTGTCAAACACCTATAATAATTTTACATGATGGTAGGTATCAACAAGTAGACTTTTTCACATGTTCAATTGTTGAAATTCCACATAACATGAACAAATTTTCAATTTGCCATCTATTGTAAGATTTGTCAAAGAACTATGCATCCTAAAAAATAAACAGATATAGAAAGGCTACATTAAAGGAATAGACATGATCATTGCATGTTGTACCGAAACGAAGATGCTGTATCTTCAAATCAAAGGCAAACGAAAACAACCCAATTAAAATTAAAAAAGGCTCAAAATTTCATCAATCTTTGAGCTGCATGGATTCCATTTGTAGATATTCTGAACAGGCATACTGCCAGATACGGCAAGGAACTGCATTTGGCTTATGTGATGCATAATCAACGCAGGACGACAAATGAAAATCAACATGGAGATAAAGCCCACAAATGATTACCGTTTTTCCCCATTCATATGCTTGGTCAAGAAGGTAAGAGTATTCAAACTCTTCAAAACATCTCTGCAAGGAAGAGAGTGGCTCATTGAAGAACACTGGCAGACAAACTTTAGTTAGATCCTTCCCAATGTTATCTTTGATCATTGACCAAAGGCTTACTCCCTTTTCCTTTTCAAGTGGTTCTGGCAATTTCTTTCTTCGTTTCACATAAGGATAGCTGGACGTAACAGATCCCGAACCAGAAATAAGACCATCTTCAGAAGGATGGAACTCTACATTCTCAGAATCAAATGATGATCTTCCATCATCAGAACCGGTGCTTCTTGTGGAACTCGAAGAAAGATAATCTTGAGCATCAACAAACAAATTTTCATCATCTGCATCATCATCAGTTTCGTCCTCTTCGCTGTCAGATCCACTTGCACTTCCTCCTAGAAATACTACAAGAAGAAAGAAAATCACTTAATCCCCAAATGCTACATTTATAATAAGCTAGCATTTGGACATAAATATGAGTTGAAAAGTAGTTTTTGGAACTTGAAGTTGTGTTTGGACATATATTTTACTTGAAAAAAAGTTGTTTGTGTGTAGAAAACTTGAAAAACTCATCTCCAAAAACTGCCCAAAAAACTGGCAAATTTTATAAACAATCACTGATTTCAAAATAAATTTTGAAAAAGTCTCTCCAAAATCTATGTCCAAACCGGCTTAAGTGTAGTTCCATCAGCACAAATGGTACAGAGAATGTGAGAATGAAAGAATGAACACAACTTTTACAAAATAAATCAGGGAACCTTTAACCCGGCTAACTTTGCAACACCAGAGAAAGCAACAAAACAATCTACAGTTGTATATTATCTAAGTGATGGGTTAGTTATTAGATCTGTGTACAACAAAGTTTTTAGACCTTTGTTGACAGCTAGTAAAGCTAAGAAAAGAAGCCCCTTATAAAGTAGGAGGCACCACCTTTTAACCTTGGATCCCTTAGATTTCCGGAATATAGAAATGGGTCTAATTTGAATTCTAAGGGATGATATGATAAGGCAAAGATAAGAAATGATGAAGCTTTCTAATTTGGAAAAGTTCATTATTTTAAGAGATATGAACTGAAAAAACAGCGACTAAAGCTGAAACAGTTCCAGTAGATCAGTGGAAAAAAATTTCTAAATGTGCATACCTCCGAATTTATCTACCGAAACTTCAGAAGAAGTTTGATGATCTTTTGCCTGTCTGTGTCCCTCATCAACAAGAGTGTTCTCCAGGTCAACTTTTTCTGCCTGTGTGTTAGCACAATAAGAGTTTTAGTATTTTATATAGGACATGAGTCTCATACGTCACTCAGAGGTTCCAAATCAGCAAATAAGTTTGTAGGTCCCTCTACTACAACACAATGCTCTACAATCCCCAATATCATGAAAAGTCATATTGGCTTTCACATTGACATATAAATTGGGATTTAGTAAGGAAATCAAATAAAAACAAGTTCCCAGGAGAAAAAGAAAGATTGAGAATGTAAAGACCACTGATATATATATAAATCGAGCCTGGAATAGGGTTCCAGCCTTCCATGATTGCATTATTACTCCTGCCTTTGCAAATTATAAGCCATACACTTCCCACGTCCTCTTCTCTCCTTCAGCAGTTCAGCTAGTCTTTCATCATCTTTATCTTTGCTGTCCAATCTCTTGCAGTCACTATAGACTCTCTCGGTTTAAAGCCAAGGGTCACACTCCTCTCTAGAATCATCATCCATAACCACAATTTACAATGCTTGTAACATCGAAGTGCTCTACCTAATTTTGCTCTAAAAGAAATGCTCATTAGTAATCGGTATTAAACAGGCAGGACATGCAATCAATCCTGTTACATGGCAAGCTAATGGTTGCTCAAAAGTTTATTTAGTTCTTCCATCTATCATGTTTAGGCAATTCCAGCTTTATTATTTAGGCAGAACTTAGCATGAACCACATTTTATTGTTAAGTGACTAAACCAGCTAGAATGGAGATTCCACAGAAGTGAGGTGGAAAATTTTCTTGCTATATGCTGCAGAGTCAACAAAGAACTAGTTCAACTAACTGAATATTATTGTGAGGTTCTCTTTTATCGACTGGACTCTTCAAATGAAACTGAAGCTTTCTTTTTAGGTGTTAACAAAAATGGAACTCGATGTATCTTTAGAGTTCTCTGTCATAGATGAAACACTACAAATGAATTATTTATACTCTATTTGCAAGTACATAGAGTTATTTTTCCTACAGAGCATTTACTGTAAGCTATTTATATTATGAAAGGACTAGTGCGAATAAGAGCCGCCTCGTATTTTACATCTTCCTAGGCCTTTTGAGAACTGCAGAGCATTATTAAATAACCATTTGAATCAATCAGTGTTATTTCCTAATGGAAAAACATATGAGAATGTTAACAAGTAGAAGTTCCAACAGGACTACATCTTGTGGCAGGTCATACCTCCAACTGGCCCAACTTATCAAGCAGACGCATCTGCTTCTGCTTTAGCTGCAGGAACCGACTATGCAGTGCTGCAAATTCATTCCTCATAATCTGCTCACTGTCCCGAATCACAACCTCACTTACACCTTCCTCCAAGAGCCGCTGCCTCAACTTTTCAGTTGGCACGGACACATTTTCATTTATTGGAGACTCAAGAACAGGATCACTTATCGGAAACATATTTTTTGCCGCAATCAATGCCTCCATCCAAGTTTGTCGGTCCTCCCTCGTTTCTGCCCTCAAATGCAACCTCTTAATCCCAGTATTTATAGAAAACCTCCGGTCATCTGATCGACTTTCCCTTACTGATGAGACCTACAAAAACACTAAATTGTTATCAGATTATCCAACTCCAAAAACCAGTCAGATAAACAAAACAAAGTTGATGTTTTATATGGCACACTAACATACAGAAACTACTAGCCCTGAGAACATAGTAAAAAATGATGTTCAACACAATTCAAAATATTTCACAGTGGTCTACAAATAGGCATTCCACTATTAGCCACTAGGGGCACCCTTAATACATGCGTGAATAAAGTATTCCCTTTATCCCAGTTTAAAATGACACTTCCTAATTTGGTGTCCCCAAAATAGTTCAGTTTCTTTTAAATTTTTCAATCTATTATAAAGTAGAAATTCCTGCTTGCATCTAGGCTTCCTACATAACACCCTAGCTTCCCCGAACCTTTTGTGAACACAGTGATGTGACGATTCTACCAACACATAACCTAATCAATCATTCCTGCGTTCAATTTGTTTGATCTCGACACAAACTGATAAGGGAGTTGAAATTCACTAATGTTTCTATAAAACTCAAAATGTTCCTTGCTATATCATTTGAACAATATCACACAACATGACACAGCATAGTAACAAACATGTAATATAAATATACCTTGAGATGAATTTCGCCAAAAGGTTTACGGCGAAGGGATTTAGACGTGGAGGTGGTGATATGCGAAGTATTAATCCGGCGAAATGATTTTTTACCAACGATCAAAGAGCCTTTCTCAGTTTCTAAATTGGTAACAATTTTATGAGGCCCATGAATTTTGTAATAGGAAAGTACACCATCATGTAAAACGAACCATCGAGGTCTCCATCCTCGTCCATAATTCACCCATTTATATAATATTCCTGATATTCCATTATTATTCGATAATCCATTATTATTAATTTCATTCATCCTCGCTGAATGAAATTCAGAAGGTGTTGACGACGCCGTACTGGAAGCGCGTACATGATCGGCGCCGGAGAACTCGATTTCGCCGCCGTTGCTATGGTGGCGTGATTTGGGAGATGGCGGTGGAGGCATGTCGAGGAATTTGGCTAATGGTATGTTGTTGTTGTTAGAGGTAGTTGCTGCCATGTTCCGATCAGCAGCCACGTAGGTGTTGTTATAAAAAAGAGAGTGCATTTTTTAGAGATCATTGTTGAATTTTCATTTAAGGAAGAAAATTTTGGTTGACGAAATTTTATCTGAATTTTCGTGCGTGGCGGTTTTTGTTATGGACTCGGTTATAGGCCCAACGGAAAGTAGGCCCAATACTAGGCTTGAGAATTTTGACTGAAAACGTGGCTAAAGAAGTTACTTGAAGAAAACGGAAAAGGGGAATGAAAAGGATAGGAAATATTAGTTACTCGTATTAAACACGCGTATGTGCCATTGTAGGAAGCATTGTTTAGAAGTGTTTGTGCCCTCTCACCCCTACTTTTCTCTAATTCTGTCTACCACTCCTTCTAAATATTTTATTTTCAATGTGTATTCACTATTCCAATTAATCTTTGTAATTGTTAGTGAATATTATATCAAAACCTTTGTTTTCCTATTATTCCATCTTTGTTACGGTTCCATTTGCTAAGCATAATAGGCTATCCTACATTTGTGCTTCATCCCTTTGACTCTTTGAGCTCCATGATGGATGGGAAACCAAAATCCCCCAAAACTTCAATGGTATCAAATGTTAATTTTCAGAAGTTGGCTTTGAAGGTGGATAGCAACTTATGATTTAGCATCTTATTTTCAGTGTCGCAGCACAACCGTCTTTTTCAAGCTAAACCCTTAGGCTTGGGTTTTCCAAGCTGAACCATATGCTTTACTCAATCGTTCCACAGCACTAGCTCTCGCTAGCTTCATTTTATCTCGACGACAAAGCTTTGGATTGGTACCACTAGCTTTACTTAAACAAGCAGTTGGTGGACTTGTCTCATTTTACAATCAAACTTTGGATCCAGATTAAGCGTCATTCCTCGGTGTCAAGGGAAGGTCATCTCTCCAAATTATGTAAGACCTCTACGGTTGCAAAATTTCCTGGTTGGAAGCTACTTTTATGAGTCCATGGCCCTTCGCCCCTTACTAATGCTTATTTGGTGCAAAGGCGGATTTAGAGGTTAATTACGGTTCGATAGAACCTAATAGCTTTGGCCTAGAATTTATACTTTGTATCAAAAGTTACATGTAATATGCATAAATAATATATCTAGAACCCAACAAGCAAGGAGGACAAATTAAAATTTAATTTAGGACCCATAAACTTAAAATCCTGAATCCGCCTCTTATCTGGTGGAGTATTTTATTTCTATGGTGAAGCATGATATCCAGAAAGATGTTGCCATAGCCTAGGTCACTTCCTTGAAAGAAGCCTATGTCGTGGTCCATTCACCATTTACATGGGGAGAAACTTTGATTACTCCCCGCCCTGACTCTGCTGTTGCTAGAACCCAACCTTTATTACCAAACCTATCGTATATTCTACACACAACCCCAATTTTTCTAATCAATCGCCCTCCTTAGTCGTGTAATTATCTCGCGTAGCTTAGCTTGCTTTCTAACTTATCCATCACACTCACCCCTACTTTTTCTGTAGTTGTTGATAGTGGACAACTGCTGCATTACGATAAAGTGGTCATGAAGGGAGTCCTATAGTCAATTCAAGGGCATAATGGTGTCTTGGTATGTCTTGGCTATCCACCTTAGGCCCAATTTTGACTAATTATGCGGGCGAGTCTTTGAATATTCTGAGGGAGCTTTAAAGTTCGTTGGGTCGGAGATCCTCGCCCAACCACTGCAATTGCAATCTCTTCGCAAGTTTTTCTAACACCTTCGTCTCCTCATTTCTCCGTCTTTTCTTGAAAAAATTGAAACATTGTGCAGCAGGTAGGTGCCAAAAATATCATTTGAAAGAAGAAAAGTAACAGAACATGGATAAATGCAATGAAAAAGTCTAGTTGTAGGATTGTTAACACATCGGATAGCCTACAATAGAAAGTTGAACAACTATTCTTTTCTCTTTATTCGTAAAGTACAAGTCAAATTTTCCTTGCTATCATTTGAACTATAATCACATAAAATGAGACACAGATAGAGATTCAAACATGTACTCCTAATATTTCATTATGAAACAGTTTTTTTCTCATATTAAGGAAATGTAATACAACAAATACGTACCTTGAGGTGAATTTCTCCAAAAGGTTTTCGTCTGTGGGATTTAGAAGAAGAGGTGATGGACGAAGAATTAATCCTGCGAAATGATTTTCTTCCAATGATCAATGAGCCTTTCTCAGTTTCCAAATTTGTAACAATCTTGTGACGTCCATGAATTTTGTAATAGGAAAGTATACCATCATGTAAAACAAACCATCGTGGTCTCCATCCTCTTCCATAATTCACCCATTTATGTAATATTCCCGATATTCCATTATTTCCTACATTTATTTCATTCAT
Organism: Petunia secreta; assembly: GCA_029990175.1. Classification (NCBI taxonomy): domain Eukaryota; kingdom Viridiplantae; phylum Streptophyta; class Magnoliopsida; order Solanales; family Solanaceae; genus Petunia; species Petunia secreta. The sequence continues at coordinate 5,576,542 of JARKIP010000068.1, forward strand.
TCTTGCCGAATGAAACTCCGAGGTCGTCGACGACGTCGTACTGGAAGCTTCGCCACCGTTGTAATCGGTGGGGCGACGTGATTTGGAATGCGAAGGCGGAGATGGCGGCGGAGGCATTTCAAGAAATTTTGCTAATGGTATGTTATTAGATGTAGTTGCTGCAACCGGCTTTGGTGCCGCCGCCATGTTCCGATCAGCCACGTTGGTATCACAACAAAAAGAATGCATTTTTTAAGAGCTAATTGAATTTTCTAAGGAGAATGATTGATGGCTTTTATCTGAAATTCGTGGCAGTTTTCCCGCGAAAATAGGGATTAATTTTAAATAAGTATCATTTTGAGAAACAGTTACTGGAGCGTCATTTTTATCTTTAATTCTCATAAACATACTAAAACATACAGTTGGGAAAAATGAATTACTATATGAGTATGGGTGGCGACAAAAGGAAGAAACCGGTGGCAACGGCAATGGCAGGGGAAGAGGATACGATGGCTGGATTAAGGGAAAAAGCATATTGAGTGGGAATTTCAAAACACGGTTATTTGTTGATTGAGGGAAAATTTATTGTGGGGTCAAATGGATGTACGTGCCATCCTCTAACTTCTACTACTGTAAAAAATAAAAAATAAAAAATTACAGTTCTAGTTTCTAGTTTCTAGTGTAAAATCACTCTTTCGTCAGTTTTTAAAAAGTACATTGTAATAATACTCAGTCGAAATGCTATAAGTTGGATTTTCTTTCTTCCATATAAACTCGTTATGGATCTATGATTTAGCTCTTCTGCACTTCAATTTTTAAGTAGCGTCCAAATGATCTAATTTCCCTTTTCCTTGAACGTTAATCCATCCAAACCAGGTATTGATACAGTGGTAAAAGTTTCACCACGTTCAAATCAAATTAAAGAATGCAAGATGTGTATCTTTCATACACATATTTATCACATAATCATAATCAAATGATGTATGCATTTTACTTTAACTTTTAACCCTTAAAATTAATTCTTTTAGAATAAACATAGAACAAAAACTGATTCCATGTACGTAAGTATATAATTTGTTGCAGAAGACTTTGTTTGCCATATGTTGGCTATTTCAATTACATTAACATTTGATTACCTTGGAATAGCCAAACCACAAATACTAATGTTGGTCTACCAAAACGGGGAATAGTGCATGAAGAGCCTATTGAGGTAACTCATTTAGATTTTAGTCAGTTTCAAAAAATTACTTAATTTTTAGTAAATTTTCGTGTCTTTACTTCAAATTTTTGGGTCTTAATCTTTGAAGTTAGTAACAAATAGCTTTGTAAATGAAAAATCGTCGTGGTCTCGAGCAAGACCCCGATGCATAACACGAAGTCCACTCCACAAGGCAAATATTGACACCCAATTTTGTCCCAAAACCTTTTTAATTAACATCTAATTATTTTATAAAGGTCAATTTTAAATGTTAAAACAAAATAACTTGAAATTAGAAGAAAATAGGTTAATTACGCAATGCAGCCTCCAAATTAGCCTACCCATATAATTCCTTTCCTTTCCTTTCCTTTGCTCCCGTTTGGACATAGTTTTTGGAGGGATTTTTTGGGAGTTTTTGGGCCAAAAAGTATTTGTTTATGCTTTTTGAGCAAAACTTGTCCCAAAAACTTTCAGAAACTGGTCTTGAGCTGTTTTTGGGCTAAAAACTAATATTTACACATCAAATTTCATTTTCATAAGAGCTCTAAGGCTCAAAAAAAATTGTTCCCAAAAAGTATGTCCAAACACTTTTTCATTTTCATATCAAACTTCACCCAAAAATGTTTTCCAAAAAATATTTAGGAATCTATGTCCAAACGCTAGCTTAATTAATCCTAGAGGTGAGGCTAAATTTGCTCCTCACCTGTAAACTTAGCCTACTTTTGCAAACCTTATATATACCCCAATACACACATTCCTAATCAGTTTTCCCTCCCCCGTAATCCCCAATTCAATTACCCAAACCCTAGTCCCAATTACCCAAACCCGATCCCCCTTTTTCAATTTTCCTCCTAAAATCAGCAACGTCCAAATCCAACTCAGCTGGTCCCCCCCCCCCCCCCCCACGTTATCTTTCACATTTTCAGTACGAAAGTCAATCGCAGTCATCCATTTCGAAAGCAAGTTCAATCCAGTGGTAGATTTGGTTCCAACTGACAGATTCTTGTGGATGAGGTTGAAAAATTGTACAATCTTGAGTGGTTGAACATTTTCCACCCTCATCTTAGCAAGAAAAGGTCCATGTTGGGTCGAATTTTTTGGGAAATTTCAAAAATAACCTAAAACCCTAGCCACAGGTATTTATATTCTCATTTTTAGGGGGGAGTTCAAAAAAAATTTAGGAGAGTTCTAGAAGAGAGCAGCAGCAGCAGCTAGTAGAAAGAAAAAACTTAGCACGTTATGGAATTTCCAATTTTATAAAATATCTCAGCTTACTATTAGATTTCTTTTTTTTTTTCTTCTTTTTATTGGGTTCTTGTGAAAGTTTTGGTGTTGTCACGTCGTCATTTGAGTCGTTAACCTCGCTTTCCTTATTTGCATCATAGCTTGTTCGAGTCGCTTTTTCTCGGATCCCTCGCCCTTCTTCACTGCACCCCAACAGATTTTTGCTAGTGTCAGGTTGAAGGTCTGTATTAAGGCTGTCCACCGGCCCGGTCCGGTCCGGTTCCGACGCGTCTTCGCCGGTCCGGTCCGGTCCGGTGCTAAAGGAAAAAAAACTTGAAAACGGCCCGGTCTCGGTCCGGTCTAACGGTGCATTTGCACCAATGCCGGATCGGAACTGGTGCTGGCAAGGTGTGACCATTCCGGTTCCGGTTCGACCCGGTCCGGTTCGCGCTAATTTTTTTTTTAACTTAATTTTTTGATTCTTTAAAATAGATTAAAAAAAAAATGGTAGACTAAATAAACAACACAAAACACACATTTTATTCAATAATACGACAATACATTAAGTTGGAAATGCATAATTAAAGACTTAAAGATTCAAAATGACATACTAGAAAATAGACTAGAAATTAGAAAAATACATAAATCATCAACTTCAACGACTCAATTATCGCGCTCGCGCAGATATATGCCAATACCACGAGCTGCCCATACGGGGCCATGTTGGTATTCCAAGTGAATCTTAAACTTCCCCCGTCCCTCCATGAAGTGATCCAGTTTCAAAATTCCAAACTTTCTTACAAAGAGTACACTGAACTTTGCCGGTATCATTATTTTTTGTGATAAATTTCCAAACTTGGGATCTTCCAGTTCTTGGGCTGGAGGGACCTTCAGTAGTAGCACCTTGAGCTTGAGTAGGAGTATTTGCATTTGCAGCCATTTTGATAGAAAATTTATAAAAATAGCCTTTGTTAGAAATTTTTTAAGAGAAATGAATAGGAAATATTGAATTGTGATTAATTTAATGGAATATGAGAGTATTTATAGGAAAAATAGGTAGGGGAGGACTATTGGGGCGTTTATGGGGGTGGGGTGGGAAAAATAGCCGTCTATCGCCGTTGCCAACAGCTATTTTTTAAAAGGGAGCTGATTTTGAATTTTTGATGTGTTGGGCCAGTCCGGCCCGGTCTGGACGTTTAGTATTTTTTTTTTTTTTTTGGGTTATTTTTTTGTTTTTAATAGCCTTTGTAGTTTTTGAATTTTAAATTAAATATATGACTAAATAAAAAATAATAACAAATATAAATTGATAGCAAGGCATCTATTTTTTATGTAATAACTTATATAATACTAGTATTAAGTATTAAGTATTTAGTATTTTAGTATTTAATATTTAAGTATTAAATTGCAAAAATATATTTGCGAATATATAAAAAACAATGGTAACTTAATAGCAAGACATAACACTTGTTATTTTTTCAAACTTAATACTAAGTATTAAGTTAGTAGTATTTAGTATTTAGAATTAAGTTAGTCGTATTTAGTATTTAGTATTTAATATTTTAGTATTTAGTATTTAGTAATTAGTATTTACTATTTAGTATTTAGTATTTACTAGTAGTATTTAAGTATTGAATTGCAAAGAGGTAACTTAATAGCAAAGGATAATTGAGAATATAACAAAGGATTATAACATAATAGCAAGGCGTAACGCATTTTATTGAATAATGTTTGAATTTTTTTTTACAAAGTACATAGTACATACTACATAGATATTAATTTGCAAAACTACATATTAAAAAAAAACTTCTCATTTTCTGAATAATTTCTTCTATCACCTCTGGAGGAACCGGTGGCAAAGATTCATCTTCTTCATAATCTTTTTCATTGTCCACACTTCCATCGCCTGATAAAATTTCGGCTGCTGCTTCTGCATCTGCTACTTCATCTTCTGCAAATCCAAAATTTCTTCGCTCCGATCTAATCCAATCTCTGAATAATACGGCCGTCTCCATTGCTTCTTCCTTCAATGAATGTCTATGATCTCCAATTTGTAATCTTCCTTGGCTAAATACACTTTCTGAAGCAACTGATGATGTTTGAATGGTTAGAATATCCCGCGCCATTTTTGCTAAAACTGGAAACTGTGCTTGTTGGTCCTTCCAAAATGGTAGTAGTTGATTGCTTCCAAAATACTCAATTTCCTTGCAACCATGAAGTAAATAAACATCAAGCTCGTTGAATCCTCCGCTACTCGAATGCCTGCTAGAAAGCCTTTGATTAAGGCTGGAAAAACTTCCCAATCCGGCTGCAGCTCTTTTACTCGCCTGCGTTGAACTTGATCCAGCTCCACTTGGAACACTTGGAACAACATTATCAGCTGCACTCCTATATCTTTCATAAATCCCTTGGCAATCTACAATTATCTGCGCACAAGCTGTTTCTACACTTGGTGTTTCTTCATCAGTAATTCTCAAACTCCGATAAATTTCTCTAATAAGCATTTCGGTATTAAACCATTTAAAACAGGGATGTAATACAGAAGCAATGCAATAAAGTGGTGGAATAGGAAAAAAATATTTTTTAAATTTTTCAATCATTTCTTCTATGGCTTGTTCATAACCAGGCACTACTCTATAATCGTTAAGTAATTATGCTATTCCAACTATAAAATACAACATGGTAGTAATTGTAGGATAATATTGACCGAAAAATTCTTTAGTAGCATAAAAAAAAATTTCTAAAAGAAGAAGAAGACGCTCAACAAGTTTCCAATCAGATTTTTCTAGGTGATACTCTACAGCCACTTTGCCATTAAAATAACTAGTTATAGGCGCTCGTAAAGTGTAAGCAACAGACAAAGAGTCATGAACAGTGTTCCACCTAGTTGAAACTTCCTTAGGAACTCTTCTAGGCTGCAAACCTTTATTCACACTCTCTACCTGAAAGTCCCTCCATCTATCCGATTTTTTAGATTTAAAAATATAACTAATTGCGAGTCTAACCTTCACAATAGTATGATCAAATAACTGAAGGCCATCTTTTACAACTAAATTATATATATATGACATGCACATCTAACATGAAACAATTCTTCAAAAGGGGGATGCAATGCGGGTCTTAACTTACCAATAGCAAAATCAGTTTGCAACATTATCAAGAGTTATACTTAAAATTTTGTCACTAATAAAATACGCCTTACAAATATTAGAAACTTCTCTCTAAAAAAATGTTCCCGTGTGTGGTTCATCGACAGCGCAATATGCTAAAAAAAATTTTGTGTTACCCAGTTAGGATCTATCCAATGACAAGTAATTGTTAAATAGTCATACCCATTAACACCACGACCCAAATCAATAGTAAGACAAATTCTACAATCAAAGTGATAAAATATATATCGTAAATATTGTCTATATTTATTTTTAAATTTTATAATATCACTTCTAACCGTAGTTTTTGGAAAACCTTGAAAAGATGGATTATATACGGTTTGAATATAATGAATAAAACCTTGACAAGAAGCAAATGTAAAAGGTAAACACTCTACCACAATCATTTTTGCCATTTGTTCCCTATCTTTCTTCTTATCATAATGCATAAGTCCCCCCCCCCCCTCCCCCGTCACTGGGTTAATTTCCTGTTGAATTCCACTACCTTGCGATGGAGCCATCCTGTTCCCTGAACAAGTTCCACCCGGCCTCTTTTCCCATTCATCCTTATGATGGTTTTCTAAGTGTGTTCTCAACTTTCCTGTCCCACCATTATGCCTGCCGGTTTTAAAATCCCAAACTTTTTTACAAAGATTATATTTAGCGGTCTGAGCCGGAACATTTTTAGTCATAAATTTCCACACATTCGATCTTTCCGGTCGTGTAGCTGGTTCTCTACTAGGAAGCATAGATGGTAATTCAGATTCAGTTTCTTCAGGTTCTCCATGAAATTGACTAGTGGGTGTTTCATCTTCTAAATTAACCCCTTCGGTATTTTCTTGATATCGTGCCTCTAACATATCATTATCTAGTGGTTGATAAAAATCAAAATCATGATAAAATTGCGTGTCATCTTCCTGAGTAAAATCATCTAGATGAGAAGGAGCGCTAGAAGTACCAATTGGTCTTTTACCTAAAGCACGACTACGTCTATCATCCCCCCTCGGTTAGAAACACGTGATCTATGACCGCCACCCGTACGCCCAGTAATTGATCTCCACAGTCCCGACATTTTTATAATTTATAAGCAAATCAAAGAAATAAATTATTAAAATATGCTAGAAACAATATTGCACAAAAATTAAAATAGATAATCTGTTCATGGGTTGTAAGAGTTTGGAAGTTGGAGAAAAGGGTAATTGTCTCTTATCTGTTAGGAGAAGGCAGGGAGTACAGGAGTCGTAGGATTTCTATCTAGTTGCTGCATATCCAGGAGTGCAGTGGGTTTGATGTGTTAGTTGTTTAGATGAATGGTAGCAGGTTATTCAAAGGGGGGCAGTGAAGGGGTCTGCTAAGCTGAGGGAGTTTAGGGGTTTAAGGCATAAATCAGTTAGTTTTCTTCATGTCTTGGGTGTTGATTGCCATACTTTAATCTGTTCATTTTGAAGTTGTTTGCTAGACTTAGTAGAAGTTAACTCTCATGTCTAATAAATTTAGTTTTTTTTAACTTGAACTTTCATGTAGTGGGAGGTTTATGATAAGTGTCAAGTGTGAATCAATTTTAGTGCTTCTCCTGCATAATGTTAGTTTACTATCTCTTCATCCCATGTTGATTAAGTATTTTTAAACCTTTCCTGTCTTAGTTCTCTTAATTAAAAAATGTATATGTGCTCTCTTGCGCTAACAAAGATTACTTCCCTTGCATTATGGCTCAGTTTTAAATGGAGTGGTGATTGAAATTTCTTGCTCTCTTAGTATATCAGATTGAAGTTAAAGTCATACTCTTTGGTGGTATATATTTATAGAGATTTCTCTTTTGAGTAAATGCGTGATTAGAGATTTAATAATTTGGTTGCGAGGTGGTGCCTCTCTTAGTCTGCTCACTTCTATTTGCTAAAATCACTGCATGTCTAATCTTTTATTTGCTTATGGCCTAAATGACACGTGATACAAAATTTGTCTAAATGCATGAGAGTTTTATTTTGAGGGTACAATGTCAGCCTCCGTTAGTTTCTATGGCTATGTCTCAAAGGAATGTTTCTGTTTCGTTTCTTTGTTTTAAAGGTTACTGAATATATTTTGTCTTACCATTTTTTTTTTATCCTCTAAAGTTATTTTTTAAAACACGTGCTAATCCTTATCATCTTGTTTTCTTTGTATGAATAATCTTGGGACGAGTTGGCTAAAACTCGTAAATTGGGACGACTTATATTGCATTGGAGCCGCTTGGGATAGAGTCCGGGCTCAAGCATTGAAGAAGTGAAGATCATAGAAAGTGCTTTGTTGAGCCGACTATTTTAACTTAGGCTCATAGGCATATTGTAAAAAAAAAAATTAAATTAAAATTCCATTCATTCCAAATTTTCGAGTTCTACCTTCTAACCCTCCTATTCCCCAATCCCTTAGAATATGCATGTCATTAGGCTTTTCCCCTTTATTAGTGGTAGAATAATTTAATTGTTTACTTGTTAATGAATATTTATTTTGAGTTATTTATTGTGAATAAATTATATTCTTTAGAATTGCCATCTTATTTATGAATTGTGAATCTGTTAGTTAAGTAGTGCGTGCAATAAAATTTGAAAATAATATAAATCGTAACTTTGTTTCAAATCCTTTAAATTGCAACTTCAATTCAAGATTTTTCCATATTAATTAGTTTTCCTATTTTTTGCCAAAATTTTATTTTATTACTATTACATTTAATTTCATATTTCTTAAAGCATAATTTGTTATAATTTGTAATTCTATCATTAATTTAAAAATTCCTTAAAATTAATATTGAAAGTTTACATTTATTTAACTATTTTGTGAAAACAGAAGGATTAACCACATTTTGTGGATTTTCGAAAGTGCTTTCAAATTGAAACCCTTTTTCGAAAATAATTGAACCTCTTATTTAGAATCTCTGAAAAAGACTATTTTCCTTAAAACGGAGGAATTGCACGCATTATTTATTAATTGGTTCCTAATTCTCCTAAATTAGGTGGCGACTCCAAAAGAAAACCCTTTGGAGTTCCATTTTGTTGAAATATACTCGAAACTTATCTTTTCCTTAAGAACGGGTAATTTTTTGGGGTTCAACAGCAAACTCACGAGGAGAGGTTGCATGGTCCTCCGCCTCGTGAAATCGTCTCAGGAAATGTGGAGAAGTGAGCTCGCAGTGTCGAGCTCGGAGAAAACTCTGTAATAACATGATCCCGAGCGGAAGCGAGGCCTCGTCAGAAGAGGCCTGACCTTTGTAACCGTCGACCGTTGCTCCAGCATTTAAGGGGAATATCGCGAGTCTACCACGATCAAACACGGAGTAATGGCCATAAAGGCACAATCATGACATTTATAACGTCATTCTTTCCCTTGACTATAAATAGGGTTCATTTAACAAAAACAGGAGGATTAATACAATATTCAACTCTATTTTTATTCACTGTCTCATTTGTTATTTAGCTATTCCTTGCCTCGTTTACTTTTTCAAGCCTTTCATCTAGCTCAAATTTAACTTTAGCTCGAGCATCACTTTGATACAAGAAAATTACCAGTTAAATCCAATACAAATTCGATTTGTTGTCCTATCTCGATTTAGGCCAACACAAATTGGTGCCATCTGTGGGGAGCTGGTACTAACATTTGTTCCAAAGGATCTGTTGTTTCAACTTTCTACCGAAAAATAAAATGTCAGATACTGTCAATGATAACATGACTATCCAAGTGCCGGATCAGACAGTGGGTGCTACCAAGACCAATGGTGGAATCCCATTACATCCAGCTGGCTAAACACCGTCTATTAGCTCCATCCCAACGAACACTTCAGTTCCGTTGATTGGGTTAACACCTCGAAAGGATCCACCCCGCTGATCGGTCTAACACCTCCCGTAGGAGCATTATCAGCCGATCCTACCTCCGCTAATTCTGGCGATCCTTTCCAACAATTCATGGTGAACTCGCTACAACAAATGCGAGAACAGGCCGCCGCTCAAGTAGCCGCACAGGCTCAGTTTAATGAGCAATTTCAAAGCTCTTTGCAAGCTCTCGCTGGAAATGGAAGAGTTCATTCCACCCTAAGTGATATTCCCTTCATGATGTTTAATGGAGGAAACACCACCACTACACCTGTCGGAACCAATACATGAGGTCTCCCAAATGGGATCGCGTCTGGGGTCTCAGGGACTGTAGCCCCCGCAATGTCTCAAGGGAGCGTCATGTCCGACTTTGAAAAGTGGAAGAAGGAGTTCGAGGCTAGTATGGAAAAACATCTCGAAAACGTGTCAAGGGTCCGCAAACCTCAACGAGCGCTAGCATCGAAAAATATCGCCAAATGCCCTTCAAGCCTGAAGTTGCTCCAGCACCCGTCCCAAAACATTTCAAATTACAAATTCTGAAGAAGTATGACGGGACGACGCTTCCAATTGACCATATTACAGAATATATGGCTATGGTTAAAAGCATCTATCTAACCCCAATTGAAAAAGAATCCATGGTCTTGAAAAAATTCGTCGACACCTTGGAAAAAGGGGCGTTACGTTGGTACATGCTCATCCCTTCTGAGTCCATTTCCAGCTTCGACAAATTGGCAGACATGTTCATTAAAGCTCATATTGGGGCCCAAAAGATCCTCAAAAGAAAAAAAGATATCTTTGACGTAAAACAAGGATACCTCGAGCCCATCAAGGACTTCCTCTAGCGCTTTCAGGCCGAGATGATGGACCTACCAAAGATGGATGACAGTTTGCCAGTCATGACCTTTGAAAAGAACCTTAACGTTGGCAATTTAGAGGCTGCGGTTGAAATAAAGAAAGAGCTCCAGAAGTGGCAAGCTCGAACTTGGGATGAATTGCACGACCGAGCCACAACAAAGATCAGGCTCGAGGAAGCAGAATGGAGAAGAACAGGACAAGGCCATTCCTACCGAGGTCGATCTGAGTCCTCTCGGTGCACTGATGCACCGCGAGGGAGTTCAAAAAATTGATACGAACCGTACCACGGAGCTCAAAAGCAGCACGTAAGTCAACGCCTTGGGGGGCATCAACACGTGAGCAAAAGACTTGGAGGAAAATTTGGATCATCCTCCAACCAAAAATCCTCGGGACCGTCTCTGGTATCCAAGGAGAAAGATTTGCCTGGAATTTCCGAGTACAATTTCAACATATCAACCTCCGAGCTGGTGAACGCGATCAAAGGGATGACTGACCAAGGTGTAAGATTTCCCAAAGACATGAGAACACCCCCGAGCAAGAGGGACCAAACTCAAATTGTGAATTTCACATGGACTACGGGCACACAACTGAAGATTGTAAAGCATTACGTCTTGAGGTGGCTCATTTGCTCAAGAAGGGGGTGCTAGCAGAGTATCTGACTAATAAGGAAAACACAATTACTCGAAGAATAGAAGAGAAGAGCAACCACCCCGAGCACAGTCACCGAAGAGGGTGGTAAATGTTATCACTGGGGGCTCGGAGTTGAATGGAATAAACTTTGTCGCTGCAAAGAAAATTGCGAAATCATCCAGTACAACAGAGAAGAGAACAAGAGCTGGTGAGTCAAGCAAAGAGATGGTGTTCAACAAAGAAGATTGCGATGGGATGATGTTCCCTCATCATGACGCGCTAGTGATCACGCTCAGGATCAATGACTGTGACGTCAAACGAGCTCTTGCTGATCCTGGTAACTCGGTGAACATCATACACTACGGAGCAATCAAAAAGACATGGTTGAAGGACTTAGTCGTCCCAAAGGCAACCATATTGATAGGATTCAACAATTCTACTAAAAAGACTTTGGCGGGAAATAACCCTCACAACTACTGCAGAAGGGGTAAACAAGCAAACCACCTTCCAAGTGATGGCCGAGGACATGGCCTACAACGTCATTCTTAGAAGGCCTTGGATCCACGAAATGGAGGCTGTGCCATCAACCCTGCATCAAGTGATCAAGTTTCCAACTCCATAGGGAATAAGAACTATCCGAGGAGAACAACGAATAGCACGAGAATGTTATTCGATTGCAATGAAGAGTACAGTCGCCCCCATCGGGCCAATAAAATAACGACAAGTGAAGACTTTACAACCGGGGACTGCACCAGGCAAAGCCTTTGAGGAGCGAGCAACTACCTCATCAAGGATCATCCTTGGGGACTAGCTCGAATAAGTTTATTCTGATCTCGTAGCTTTTTCATCTAAGTCCTGTTATAACCAGGCATTTACTGTAATAAAGGCATCCCGATGCATCCAATCAATGAAATAAACTTTGATTCAACATCTCTTTATTGTCATTTGATGTGCATAGCTAGTCAAAAGTTAAGCCTACGGCTCGAGGGCGAGACGTCGTCCTAAGCTAGCTCGAAACAACGAAAACTACAAAAAAGTCTTGCAAGCAACTTCAGTACTTCCCCAAAGGGAAATTCCATTAATAAAAAGGCTCAGAGGCCCAAATATTTACAAAATAAGCGACGCGAAGGCCTTAACCGAACGTAAACAAAAAAAAAACAAAAGCACTACTCTAAGCCTCTGCTTCGGAGTCATCACCTCCCTCGTCTGAGCTCTCATTACTCGAAGGGAGATTTTCCATCAGCTTCTGGGCCACGACAGCATCGCTCTCAGTCTTGGCGATCTCGGCATTAAGGTCAACCCCGCCACGATACTCCTTCAAAATAACGGTCCAGTTTTTATCAACTTTGGCCCGAGTCCTCCTCATTCTCCGCCTCGAGGGGAAAGAATCAGCCTTACCTCTTAAAAACTTAACCTCACTTTCGAGCTGAATTTTCTCTTTGGCCGACTGCTCTTTCTCCGCAGCCATTTCATTCATCTTAAGCAGCTTTTGCTTTAAGTCATCACGAAATTTCTTGGCCCTCTCATTAATAGCTAACTGAGCCTCCTTTCTTACCCTCTTCAGCGCGGCGTCACAAAGTTCCTTTAAACGGGTCATCTTCTCCTCAATGACAAATTTAGCCTCGAGGGCTTTGATCATCTCGAGGTCAGACTTGTCGGCAACTTTTTTAGCTTGTTCTAAATCGAATTTCGGATTCATTAACTTCTTCTCAAGACCACTCACTTGGGCCTCAAGACCCACGTGTTGAACCCTCCCAAAAAAATGCACACAAGTATGCATCGGGATGTAATTTCAACAAAAGTGGGACTCCAAAGGATTTTCTTTGGAGTCGCCACCTAATTTAAGGATTATTAGGAACCTAAGGTTAACTAATGAGTGCAATTTATTCTTTATTTAAAAGAAATCAAATTAAAATCAGAGATTCTTAGGTAAGTGGTTTTATTAAATTCGAAAGAAGGTCCTTAATGGGAGCACTTTCGAAAATCCGCTAAGAGCGGTTAATCCGGCGATTTTCACGAATTTTACTTAAAATTTGATTAATTTAGGATAAATTCAAAACCTAATTTAGGGAGGCATACAACATAAAAGTAAACATGCAGGATTTAAAAGAGTTATTTGAAAGACATAGACATAAATATAAACAAAGTGCAAAACACAGTTCAGGGCCTCAAGCTGACTTTGATGCCAAAACAAAAATAACGAGTTCATTCATCAAGTCTCTTTTGGACCACAAGTCCAATTAGCCATCACATCACTTGGTTCAGCATTCTGCACATGTGGCTCTTTCTCAAAATCTTCAATAGTTGCACTGCATTTCAATACGTCATTCAAGAATAGGCTGCCAACACCTTCAATCAAATTCTGCATGGCCATTTCTGGTGCTTGGACAAATGACTGGTTCAATGGTAAAAGAGACTGTGGTATGACACTAGTCGGCTTTTTCTCAGACTGAGTCTTTTCCATCTTTCCTTCAGCGGGGTTGCCACCTAGGCCAAAAGTTCCCTCATTCTTTGGAAACAGAGTTAGTGCTTGCTTAGGTACCTTAGAAGCTATATTATCAACCTTTACATCATAAATAGAGACTATGGTGCCCTTCAGATTTGGCTCTTCCTCAAGAGAAATCATATTAACTGCATTGTTACCATGATTGGGAAGAGGATTATCATGCACATTTGGCTGAGTGCCGGTGAGTTGAATGGTGCTTGCTTTGATTAGACCCTCGACCTTGTCTTTGAAAGTATAACATCTCTCAATATCATGGCCGGCTGCTCCTAAGTGATAAGCACAGTGCTTATTTGCATCGTACCAATTTGGACGAGGGTTTGGGGTGTTATCAGGGATAGGCTGCACAACTCCTGCATTCCTTAATCTCTCAAAAAGCTGGCCATATGACTCGCTAGAGGAGTATAGGTTTTGGTTGCTCTTCTTTCGTAATTCTTATTAAACCCTTGCACATTGGGACGAACAGGAAGACGAGGCTGGTAATTCTGGGGTGCTTGAAAATTTGGCTGACGAGGGTATTGATTAGGTGCATGTGCTCTAGGTTGGTAGTTATTTGCTTGTGCATTGTAAACCGGATAAGGAACATGTGGCATCTGGTAGTGAGTGGGGGTAATTTAGGTAGTATGGGCTTTGGTAGGTGGGAAAAGAAGACGAATTGTCAAAATTCAACTTTCCAGCCGGTCGATGCACGATGTCCCCCACAACAGCTCCCACTTCCTCTTTCTTCTTTTTGTTAAAGCCATTACCAGACCCAGACTGGATTGCCTTACTTGTAGCTTGCAAAGCGGCCAAATTTGTGATCCTACCAGATTTCAAACCAGCTTCATACATCTCCCCCGTTTTCACTAGATTGGCAAAAGTTGAGTTAGTCATGGATGCCATTCGATCATAGTAGAATTCATCTAATGTCTCGATGAAATGTCCCACAAACTCTTCCTCACTCATGGGAGGCTTAACTTTGGCAGCCTCACTCCTCCAACGTACCGCGTATTCCCTAAAAGTCTCGGTCGTCTTCTTCTTAAACCTTGCAATAGCCAACCGATCTAATGGTATTTCAGCATAGAAACCAAAACGTTCCATGAAGTCGTGAGCCATACTCCTCCAGTTAATCCATTTTGAGGGATCCTGCTCGGAGTACCAGTCTAAAGCTTCGCCTTCAAGACTATGAATGAATAATTTCATACGGAGCTCTTCATTCTTCCCTACTCCCAAGGTTTCACAGTATCTTCTCAAATGGGCTCGGGGGTTGCCTTTGCCATCAAACTTAACAAACTTTGGTACTTTTTACCCTTCTGGGTATTCAATTCCAAGACGAACACACAAGTCTTCATATTCTAGACTTTCCTTGCCTTTTGATGCTTTGCTAAGAGCACTCATCACCCAACCTTGTACCTTTTTCTCCAAATCTTCACCCCCATCGCCTGCTTTTTCGGCTCTTCTAACACCATTTTGAAACTTCACATAAGGAGGATTGGTGTAATCATCAATTTGCACAATAGGAACAACTTGCCCGCCAGATACCGCCACTTGGACTAATGGTGCGGATGGATTTTCAGTATAAGCTTGCGGGATGGGTTCATTTTGGTAAGTGGAGGTTTGGTATGGATATGGAGTGTTTGTCTGATAATAAGTATTGGCAGGGTGCGGGGTGTATGATGGGTGTTGTTGATGTGATGGGTAGATGGATGGTCGGTTGATTGTTTGGCTAGATTGAGCGTTATTTGGAGGTGGAGCTTGGACAAGTGGCAAGTTGCTTTGGTGGACTGGTGCTTTTAGAGAATTTTGGGTGTTCAAAGGTGTGTTCATATTGGCGACCCCATCAATTGAGTTCAAAGATTGCCCCAGAGATTGTCCCATTTGACCTAGAGAGTGGGATGCCCAGTGTTTTTAGGAGTTTGCCCTTTTACCGCAGCCAGCTCATCTTTTAGCATCTGTAGTTCCTTAGCCATTTCAAGAATCAATTCGTCTTGAGCAATAATGACATTTCCTCTTGATGATTCAGGAGTTGCAAGATTTTTCTCGGTATTGCGAGGTTCATCATCTATTCCAGTCATGGTCAGTTGTGGAAATGTGTACCAGTATGCAGATTGATCCTTTGTCCTTGTGTAATAGGAGTGATCAGCCAGCTTAAATCAGCACAAATCAAACCTCTGAATGGGGGATAAACAAAACAAAAGAAAAGTTCAAAAGTAGCCATGTTAGTTTGCATGTCATTGGCAAAATTGCACACAAATCACGTAGCGCGCATCACGTAGCGCTTTGCATTTTAAACAAGTTGACATGTGGCAAACACAAGTAGTTGAGCGTAAATGAAAATGGGAACGTTTCCTACCCTGTAAGGTGCCCCTTTGTGCCAGAGGTGGGCCTAAGACGCGCAAACAAATGGTAACGAAAAATAGTTCATGCCAGTTTTGAGCAATTCAGATTTAGAGTAAGTGATAAATAATAGCAATAATCGATAACAATCAGCTCTCCGCCTCGACATTGCAATTCCATTATCCCAACTAACTTCCAAAGCTGGGGTCAACTCAAAATTCTAACATAGCTCATGCTCTCCACAATATCTGCACCAAATTTCTAAAACCAAATGCCTAAAACCTGAAACAAACCTCTATACCTTTTGCAAACTTCAACGCTCCTCCAAGCACAACTCCCAATTATTTCACAACATCCAGGGGTGAGATTTCCAACTGCCTTCACAATACCAGACTGCAAATCATGAAAGGCGTCAATCGGCCTTTCAAAATAAAACCTCACTGGTCCTCGGCTTTAGTCAAGCCTCTCAGCTTCCTAGGTTTTTGCAAGGCTCACAGACCTTGTTCATAGGGCTCCTCACTGGTCCTCGGCTTTAATCAAGCCTCTCAGTTTCCTAGGTAGCCAAGACCGCACTGGTCTTTAAGGAGGGACCCTATTGGTCATTCAAAGACATAGGGGCTTCGCTCTCCTAGTATTCGACAAGCATACTTCATTCCATAAGAATTTGCAGCTGGTTAGTCAACATGAGCCTGCACACACGCAAAGCCACTCACGAGAGGGACCCCACTGATCTTTTAAAGACACAAGGGGCTTCGCCTCATAGATCTCACTACACCATACCATCTCCAAAACACAAACCAATCAAATCTGCCTAACTTTCCCCGGACTGCAATTCTGTCTATGATCTCAAATTCTATGTGGACTGCTATGACCACATAGATTCTGCTAAATTCTTCCATTTTCTGACCTAAAAGACAACATAGCAGACAAAATTCTAAATCTGATTTTGCTCAAAACATGGTTAGGACTGAGGATTCGTCATCACATAGCACATCATATGCATTGTCGTTGGGTTTTTAAAAAAACCCGTTGACGTAAGGGTGGTTTCCTAACTATGGAGGCAGTACCAAGGACCGGGTCCAGACTAATGTGTAAATGCATGCATGCTCCTAATCTCCTTCTAAGAGTGGGTTAACGGTTAAGGCTAACAGGTGAGTGGCAAGCGGTCTCGCAGTCGAATTACTCCTACGATGGCCGCCGGTGTACCAACTCGTCACAAGGGTTCTTTAGTGGAAGAAAGTGCAGGTGCACATGGGCGCACCTCGCGGATATTTGGGGTGAAAATGCAAGAGGTTCCCTGGAATGGGGGAAGCATGAATGGAATGCCAATTTATATGTGACACACAGCAATCAACTAAATTAACTAAGCATGCTCGCAAATAAACAATGGATATAATCATGCTAGTTTCAACAATTATTAAATAAGCTACGCATACTAATATCGGCATACAACTCAAACAATACAAACAAACAAATTCGTGAAAGCCTTTTGGTTAGAATCATTTGCGTATTCCCAGCGGAGTCGCCACGCTGTTGAACCCTCCCAAAAAATGCACACAAGTATGCATCGGGATGTAATTTCAACAAAAGTGGGACTCCTAAGGATTTTCTTTGGAGTCGCCACCTAATTTAAGGATTATTAGGAACCTAAGGTTAACTAATGAGTGCAGTTTATTCTTTATTTAAAAGAAATTAAATTAAAATCAGAGATTCTTAGGTAAGTGGTTCTATTAAATTCGAAAGAAGGTCCTTAATGGGAGCACTTTCGAAAATCCGCTAAGAGCGGTTAATCCGGCGATTTTCACGAATTTTACTTAAAATTTGATTAATTTAGGATAAATTTTAGATAAAGATAAATAGATAATGAATAATATAATATAAATAAGATAATGCTTGATTATACCAATACTTAGATAAATAAACAATAAAATTTAAGATTAATTAAATGGATAATGAGATAATGGTCAATTGATTAATTAATAGAATAAGTAAGGTTAAATGAAGTTAGATAATAAAACAAACTAGATAAATAATGGATAATATAAAGGAGTAATTAATTGATAGAATAAATGGATAAATAAATAAGCAAATAAATAACTTAATTAAATAAATGAATACTTGTCGATTTTAATTAAATAAAGGTTTAAATGAATAATAATTGATTAATTAAGTAAATAAATATTTAATTGATTAAATAAATGATTAATTGAAATTAAATAAATTAGATTAAGTAAATAAATAAATAAAGGATTGAAATTTAATTGATTAACTAAATAAATAAATTAGATTAGATAAATGAATAATTGAATATTTAATATAATTAATAAAGAAGCAATTCAAATGTGAATTATGACGAGGGTACGATTTTAAATCGAATTTGATTTTGCACTCATTAATTGACAAACGATTCTAAACATCCATAAATTAATTGGCGATTCGAAAAGAAATTATACAAAGCATTCATATAAAACAATTTAAGTAATTTACAATAGTTATTCACAATTCAAATATCATTTCTATCCTACAGGGCTCCTAATCCGGTCCATGGGGAAATCCTATACAACATGCATTTTCTAAGGGAGCGGGGAAGGATGGAGTTTAGAAGATAAAAACCCGGAAACGGGAACTCAATCATTGAGCCTTGGACTTTGTGATTTTCATTTTTTCGTTTCTTACTTTTCCGGGGATATCAAGTCCCGAAAATACGGAGAGGATCAAATAACTCCCGAATGCACGTCATCCCAATTCAAGAGTTTTAGCCGAACTCGTCCCAAAGTTCATGTCAAAAAATATAAAAAAAGACAAAGAATTAGCAAAAGAACACTTAAAGGATAATTTTCTAGATTAATTAACATAAAACCAAGATAATTAGCTAAATTAGCAAAGTCAGTATCTAAACAGATCAAGACAGTAACATGCTATTTGCCTTGCAGCCCACAAACATAACATAACTAATACTTTAACCACCTAAGACTTTCACACGACAAACAAGAAAATGATATTACGAAACATGGAGGGGTTCTAGCAGCTGAACATGATCTTTTATAGCCTAGGCGACGTAATCTGATAGGTCAAATATAAGACTTTATGCGGGCCCTCATTCCATATTAATAAAGGGAGAGAAGGATTAGGAAAACAAAACGATTAACAAAAATAAGTAAACATTGGCAAACAATCTTGAACTTGGACAGATTATTAACTAAGTGTTGACAGCTATGCAGATCACAAACAAGAATCCATAACCAGAGATTGAGAAATAGGTATCAAATTTAGGTAAGTTTTTAGCCTAATTGTCCAGAAACTAACTACAATTTACCTGGATGCTTCCTTTCACTATTTTAACCTTAAAACTGCATTAATTATGCCATAGAAGACAAGCAATGGGGTACATAAATCAGGACAGTGGATTGATATTCTCGACTGAAACTCAATTTCCATATTTTAAACCAAACTGATTGCTTCTGATCCTTTAACACAAGAATTCTTTCAGGTTTCATAGCACTTTCAATCTATCATCTATCACTTTCTAAGGCAGAATCAAAGCAGGTTTCAAAAGAGCATTTCAAAAGCTTAACACTTAACAGCATGATGAAGCACTACAGACCTGACACTAAATTTAATGACCAGATTAAACTTAAGCTAATGCAAACTCCCCTCTGCTTTTCTAATCTTAACAGCATGATGTACCTCATTCAAAAACAAAAGAAGCACTTTGACACATAAGCAAAGCAGGCTGCTTCAAAAAAAATATGATTGACATATATGAGAAAACAGAAAGAGACATGGAAGAACCAGAGAAAATAAAGTTGTAATGCAGCCTAGAATCACAACAGAACAAGCGGATGCATTGCAGCTCAATCCACCATCTAAAATTTTGGCAGAAATGCCCTCAACCCCTGCTACACTCACTCCAAAACTCCCTCAACTCACACAACAACTACCAGAAATATACTCTAACCACCTGCATATAAGAAACAACATCCTACACTAACTACCCCCACAATACCCTTCCCTGAATACCTGCAAACAAACAGAACAGAACATGCCTACACCCTCACACTTCTTTCATCCACCAGAACAAAAACTAACCACTTGCAACCACAAGAACTCCCTCTTAACCAAATTTTTAACTTCTAGGAACACCACCCTGAAACAGAAACAGAAACAAACTGGACAAACTCCCTTCCAGCTTGACCAAAATCTCACAGACTCCCTCTCAAACTGAACTCCTTCTTTTCCAACACCAGGAACTGCTACTCTCTTTCACATACCCCTCTCTTAAACTGAAACACTTCCTTGAACCTTTCTACAAACAAGCTACGACCACCAGAGACAACCTCTAACAGCCTGCAAACCAGAACTCAATCTAAAACCCCCTACAAAACAAAACTGCACTTCCAAACACCAAGGCAACCCTGAACTAAGCTACACCCGAACATTACCTAATATTTAACATCAATCATCCCTCCCTTACACTAACACACCTTCACATAATCTCCTCACCTATCTGCAGACTACCCAAAACAGCTTCCACACTATGCACCAAACCTCATACACACCTACACTTGAGCCCCTCACTGCCTAAACAAATCTCCACACATCTAACAGGCCCTAAGCCAACCCTCACAGCTTCCAACTCCCTGAACTACTACAACCCTGAAACAACTTACACCAACTACATGAACAACTTATCAAACCTGCAGACACCAAGAGAATAAACAAACGGCTACACACCATTAAAACTACTTCCAAAGAACAAACCTACATACTGCTAGCATCTACACACACGCACAAGACCTCTCTCACTATATGCAAACCACCTGAACAAAAACAAACCAACAGAGCCAACTCCTATAGCATTTCATAAATAAGACAAGAACTGAAAGGAACAACTTTTAATTTAAATCAAACAGGAAAACATAACTGAAAGTCAAGCAGATATCAAGATCCAAACATTAACACCTTTTTTTTAAAATATTCCAGTGTTTCTATAGACTGAGTTCTCCATTTTTATACATGCTGACATATCAAGATTTGAGTTAAAATCAAACTGAGCAAATTCACATTACATAAAAAATGAAAATATAAAAAAATGAGAAGTCACTGACCTTGTGCAAGGCAGTGAACTAAAGCGATGAGCCAAAGAGAACGACTCGAACAAGAGCGACGCGACAAACAACACCAGGAATACCCAGAATCCGGAACAAAAACAAACCAAAACACAGTAACCTTATACGTATATTTTTTGAATCAAAGCTAAGAAAGTTTTGTATATATATTTTTTTTACCTAAAACTGAAAAGAGTTTTATCTATGTCTGCGGCCCCTCTGAAATGAACAAGAAAATCCTCATATATACCTGCCAATGCTAGGGTTTCAGACTGAGATCTTCTTTTTGATTTTTAACCCTAAATCGGACATTCACCTGAAAAATAGGGGTGAAAATCGTAAAATCCCCTAAAGGATCATATGTTTTCCATCCTTATCTTTCAAAAAATGTCCGTTATCTTCAATGAACGAATCAGATCGATTTAACTTGAAATGGGCGCTTGAGATACTATCCAGCAAGGCTTTGGTATGGCGGAGATAAGGTGGAGGGGTGAGGGACCACTGGTGGTGACGAGATTTTGGCTGCTAGCGTGATGAGGATTGAGAAGAGAAGGGGAAATTGGGGTTTAGGGCTTCAAGCGGGTAAGATTTTAGGGAAAATGGGTTTTTGAATTTGGGTCGGGCCGTTGGGTTTCAAGGAATACTGAAAAGGAGAAATGGCTTATATGTATATGTATTGTTTATGCAGATGGTCTAATTTTAAGATGCAAGAACGAAATTAGCCCTTTCTTAGAATTATTTTTAGGAAATTTAGAGGTTTGCACAGGGTAGGCCGAGATTGGGTTATGCTTTGCGAAACTTAGCATATTCTTCTAAACTTCATTAATTCACTTTTAAAATTATGAAATTGACTTTTATTTAGATAATTAACATTAATTAAAATTTTCGGGACAAAATTAGGTGTCAACACCACGCACTCTCGCCTCCATCTTGCCTTTAACTGCCGAAGCTTTTTATCTCGGCTGCATTCAATCTCGGCAGCCCTGATAGAATTGAGGTAACACTATAAAAGAAAACTCCAAAAGGTCAAAGAAGGAAACAAATACAAAACCGAAAAAGAAAAATTGAGGAAAGCGTACATGAATGGCATGCTGAGCAGTATCAGCCATTAAATCAAAAATGTGGGACTCCTTAAGGCGATCGCGTTCCTTGGGCTCAAGAGTCCACGGAGGCTGATTGGGACCTAGATATCGCCATCTACAAGGTAGAGCTCTAAAGGAATCTCAATATAATGGAAATGTCTCCAAGTAGATGCATCAGGAGCAGGCTCGGAAGCAGCTCGAGGAGTCTTGGATCCCACTCGAGATGGCCGAGCATCATCCGCTTCCACTGTCACTGTAGACGGAGGTTGGATGCCCCTCATATCTTTATCAGCAACTTGAACCAATTCAGGCTCATGAGTAGAGGGAACCACAACTTCTTCCCGATTTTTCTCTGCCTCGTCGGCAGGAGTAAGCTCAGGGAGATGGACTGGCTCTAGTTTAGCCCGTTTTGCCTTCGGAGTTTTTCCCGAGGATAAATCCTTCTTTTTCAAAATTGAAAAGAGAGAGAAAGAAAGTGATTAACGAAGAAACGAGACAAAAGATAAAATCGAGAGGAAAGATACTCAACTTGTTTTGGCCCCAAGGTCTGGCGACCCCTCGGGAGCTGTCCTTTTTTTCACTTCTTCTTTTCCTTTTTCACAATTTCCTTTCGAAAGATTTCGAATCAAATCTTGAAGGGCATTCAAGGCATCTCCGACCTCGGGAAGTTCCTCTTTCTTATCCTTTCTTTCCTTCTTTCATTTCCTCTCCTTCGGCGCGGTGATCGCCCTCTTGGGGAGCTCTACAACAAAGAAGAGACAATGAGACACTGAAGCACAGGGCATCGAAAAACTAGACCAGATTTAAAATTGGATGAAAGAATAGCTCACCATGCCCTTTGCATGCCCATTGATTCTCATCCAAAGCGGCCAAAATCATCCACGGCCTCTCTGACCTAGATTTGGCATCGATAATAGCCTAAACCCATTGAGTCAAATTCTTTGGACGAATAATTGGGACCGCCTCAGCTAAAAAGACAGGAATGAAGAGTCAAAACGTAGAAAGTGAAGCAAAAATAAACAAAGAGAGAAACACTCGCGTGCTCGATTCCACCGCTCGGGAAAATCGAGCTTCGAAGATAGAAGGTCAGTTTAGGTAGGAGGATGAAGCACTCGTTCCACCCACGGTCCTCGAGATCCTCAATCTTTGTGACCAGCGAGTACGAGCCCCGCTTGTTAAGCTGAACAACTCTGTTCTTATGAAGGGTGGGTGAAAATAGGAACAGAAGATGATCAAGTGTGAAAGGGACCCCGGCTAATTTGCTAAAAAATTCGAGGCATTGAAAGTGCCTCCACATCCCAGGACCTATTTGGGCTATACATAGACGGTAGGTACGACAAAAAGCGTCCATCACCCCAGGGATAGGAAGAGAAAAACCAATTGTGAAAGAGCAGGTGAAAACAAAGGAACGCCCCTCAACTCGATCGCACACTCGGCTCTCGGGGGCGGGGATACCAACCCTCACCTTGGGGTACCAACTGCAATCAGAACGAACCAGATGAATATTCGCCTGAGTAATCAAACTCGGCATATCCCCTACATGAATATTCCTTTTCCTCCTAATCTCTTATTCGGTTTGAAGCTGCGTAACAAAATTCTTCGAAAGATCAATTTTGGAGGGGATGACGTGATAAGGCTTAAGTTTTAAATCGTCTGAGAGAGGTCCATCATCACCGACATCCTTCATGGTGGCCTCCTTATCCTCCACCATAACTTCTTCGTCGGTCTCAGCCATAGCTGGGCGTCGTTCTTGATCCGCACCACTGGAACAAGAAAGGTCCTCTATGTTAAAGTCATGAGGAACGACTGCATTCAATGGTTCAAGAACATTAATTAGTTCCCCACCAACGATCATGGTGTTAACGAAGGAAGGAGAAGAACTTGGCGAATTCTGTTGAGACATTTTTCTTAAATATTTTCTGAGTTGTAAAGGGAGGAGAAGATTCGAGATTTTTACTGTTAAAGGCAAGAATAAGTGACAAAAACAAGAAGAAAAGGCTCGGCTATATATAAGTTAAAACGACATGATTGTAGTCGCATGGGGAAGACAAAACAGGAAAATGCGCCCAATCAGTGATCGCCACGCATGATTGATGGGAATATTGAGTGACAACCGCCCTTTTCAAAATTCACGGTGCAAAAACAGCCACGGCAATCTCTCGCCTAAAAATCTATTCCACTCCTCGACAGATTTGAAAACCACTCGAGGAGTGGGGTGAACTATCTGTATTGGATGAAAATTCGCCATGGTCTCGAGCAAGACCCCGAGGCATAACACAAAGTTCACTCCACAAGGCAAACTCACGAGGAGAGGTTGCATGGTCCTCCGCCTCGGGAAATCGTCTCAGGAAATGCGGAGAAGCGAGCTCGCAGTGTCCAGCTCGGAGAAAACTCTGTAACAACATGATCCCGAGTGGAAGCCAGGCCTCGTCAGACGAGGCCTCACCTTTGTAACCGTCGACCGTTGCTCCATCATTCAAGGGGAATATCGCGAGTCTACCATGATCAAACATGTAGTAATGGCCATAAAGGCATAATTATGACATTTATAACGCTATTCTTTCCCCTGACTATAAATAGGATTCATTTGTAAATTAAACAAACAGGAGGACAATACAATATTCAACTCTATTTTTATTCATTGTGTCGTTTGCCATTTAGCTTATTCCTTGCCTCGTTTACTTTTTCAAGCCTTTCATCTAGCTCAAATTTAACTTTAGCTCGAGCATCACTTTGATACAAGAAAATTACTAGTAATACAAATTCGATTTGTTGTTCTATCCCGATTTAGGCCAACACAAACTTCCAATATAGTGGCTAAAATTAAATAATTTTTAAAACTGACTAAAATCTGAATAAGCGTCTAAAATAGGCTCCCACACAAAATTTTTACACGTATTATTGGGCTTGATGTTTTATTTGCAGTCATTCAGTTCATGTAGAACTTAATTAGCTCCATATTTTTGTTGTTTTGCCTGCTAATACTTACGACTTGAGAACCATTTATTTTTCTATTCACCAAGATTTTCCAAGATTAGCAAATTTGGATGAAAAATACAAAATTTTTGAAATGTCAATTAGTTTGCTCTTGCTTTCCTGAGGTTTAATTGATATACATGGACAATCTAAATACTTTAAAACTAGGGATTTTTACACTCTATACCCATAAAATTTAAAGTATTTACAAACCATACCCATTACAAATTGTACTACCTATAAAACTAAAAGTATTTACCCAACCTACCCATTTATTATTGTATACCTTTGTTATGTCTTATAGGTGTATACCTTTAAAGTATACTGCATAAATTAGGTGTATACCTTTAAAGTATACTGCATAAATTATGGTATACAAGTCTGGAGGGACATTTGTTACTGTATATCTTTCGTTATGTCTTATAGGTATATACCTTTATGGTATACTGCATAAACTATGGTATACAAGTCTGGGTGGATAGAGTGGGTAAATAATTTAGTGGGTAGGTCGGGTAATATTTGAAAGTAGTGGGTAGTGGCTGTAATTATTTTAGGTTTTGTGGGTATTTTTGTAAGTGTCCCTTAAAACTATGAGTAGTTTAACACAATGGCGAATGTAGAGTACTACTTATGGGTTCAACAGGACTTAGTAGATTTGGCGCAAACAGTGTATTTGTGTTAAAAAACTCATTAAATATGTAGAAAAATTAAGTTGAGAACCCAGTTACTTCCACTTGAGATTTTTATCTAAAAATTTAAAACTCATGAGGTCCAAATCCTGGATCCGACCTCTGGTTTAACATATAGTATTTTCAGGTTACTTAAATTATCTCACTTGTTATAAAAAGTTACCTAAGTGAGATTAGGTTATAGGCAACATTGTTTCCCCTTTCTAAAGAACAACATTGTCTTCAAGTATTTATTTAGTATTTTTAATTAAACTGTTAATTGACTTTATTTCTTCAAGTTTTTTTTTTTTTTTTTTTTGAATGGGATGATATAACTAGAAAGAAAAATTATATTGCATGCATGCTTGGTCTCGGATGGACGTGATGATAATTTAAATTTTGCAGATCGAAGATCGTAGTGGAAAAGCAAATCAAAGGTGATGAAAACATACCTCTTAATTAGGCTTGTATGAGCAAAGAAACATGCTTAAGATCTTTAATGGACAAAATCAAGAGTTACGGCTGGTGAAATTTTGATAACTAGTCAATCTTGGACACCTTAAATGAGTTTTATCCACTATTTCAAAATTAACTGATAAATAGTTAAAAGTCCGCACTCACACTTACACTCCATTAGCATTAGCAAACATCCCTGACTTTGAACTAACATGTTCAAAGTTAATTTATTATTTTATACTGTGATTCATGTTCAAAGTACCTGGAACTTTATATATAAAGTCACAGTATTTTATAATGGAATTAGTGTTTAAGTGATTCCATTATAAATATGGGACTTTGAACATGTTAGTTCAAAGTCCCAATATAAAATATTGGAACTTGTCCGGAGCTGACTAGTTTTCAAACAGTTTTGTACCGCTGGCTGGTATTCAATTAGCGCGGTGCAAACAGGCTACGGAGCCAAATTTTTACATAGTCTAGATCTTCGTTGAACAATCTGGTCCACTTCATAATGGAATTCGACGGCATCAACTAAAAGTAAATATTTGTTTATGGGCGGATATTTATGTAAACTTTCCTTCACCAAACGCCAAACGGGCCCTAACTGAATGTTTCGGCCTTTTTGCAGAAATATGACACAATAAGCAATAATTTGTCTTTTTGCCCGCGCTTTACAGGATTTTGTAAAAATACCTCCATTAAGTTTAATGAAAAAATTCTTGACGGAAATACTCATGTCAATCTCTTGGCACGGGGCCAAAACTTGCCCTTTGACACCTCTCTATTTGCCAACACTTGCCCCTGAAGTGTTGGCAAAAGGCAACACTTATTCCTTACAATCTCTTCCTGCATTCTTCCTATATAACTTGAAGTTTTGACAAGACAACACTTGTCCTTGACCTGTTGTCTGACAGTCAATACTTGCAAATTTCTGCTTCGATGTTTTGGCCCCGTGCCAACATAAGGGTATTTTACTAAAACATTATCAAACAAGTGCACACTTTCAAAACCACTCCTTATAGGGCACCCGGTGAAAATTTTTGGAATGTTTTGCCCTATTGAAATGCTCATCATTACCCGGAGGCCGGATTGATGTTGTACTAACGAGGCATAAAATATTAGGAGTAACTTTTTGAAACACTAAGGGATCACGTGGTACGAGTACAAGTTATATGTGGATTAGTAATGCATGGATTATAATATGAGGATTATCTTTTATTGGGTGTTAGATACATTGTACTAAGTTAGGTATACAAGATATCATTTAAAATATATATTTATTTTTAAACAAAAAATTAATGATTTGACCTTTATATCCATGAATGTTTTACTTTTATAGAAAAAGATAAAGGATATTTTTGTCTTTCATACTTAATCCATATATAAGTAACACATGGATTAGTTATTCCATATTACTAGTGGCATAAAATAATACACTAACGGATCGTTTGGTTGAAATAGACTTTATGCGGGTATTAGCAATGCATGTATTAGTTATGCATGTATTAGTAATGCAGGTATTAGTTATGTAGGTATTAGTTATGCATGTATTATATCGTAGTTAATAAATGATTTGTTGTATTAAAAAATAATTATATATTTCATAATTTAAACTGGAGAATGTCTCCAGAACTTGAACAACCAGATACTACTATAGAAGTAACTCACAGACCAGTATCGCCATAACTTGATCAAGCATAGCTTCACCACAAAACCAATTATAATCATTGTTGTCAACAAAACCAATTCTAAGTCTTTGATTTAGCTTGAATAATACAAGGGTATAATGTAAAGAGATGTGAGAGTATATTTATTCTTTTAATATTTAATACCCGCATAATCGATACACGTATTATTATTCCACCTCCTATCCCGCACAAAATAATACATATATTCACCCATTAATTTATACAGGTATTATTAGTGCAGGTTTCTAAATCCAAACCAAACGCTGCATTATTAGTGCAGATTTTTATACATTCTTACAAAACAAATCAAACACTGCATAAATTTTGTGAGGAATTTAGTACGGGTATTAAGTTTTATGCACCCCTACCAGACGACTCCTAATTGGTGTATTAAATTATACATGGATTAGCTATACATAATTCAAAAATGCTACCAAATAATGGATAAAACACCAACTCTTATACCATGACTAATTTACCCAATACATCATACCAAACATGCTCTAAAGCTTTTAAAAACACAAGGACTCTACGACTACGAAAATCGGGATTCATGAAATTGGATTGCAACTGTATAAATGAAACTTAAAACGAATACTCCATCAATCCCAATTTATGTAGAGGTTTTCGAATTTGAGAGTAAACAATTTTTTTTACTCTAATTTTGTATACACCTTTTAAATATGTTGAATTATTGTGATTAAGAGTATTTTTTATGTAGAATTCAAAAATATAACTTTTATTTCAAAAAATTTTAAGATCATGTATTCAAATTTTACAATCAAAATTAAAAAGTTTAACTTTTGAAATCCAAAAACCTTCACATAAATTGGGATGAAGGGAGTAGTATAATATGTCGCGAATATAATACTTAACAAGTAGTAAGAAAAGACATAATCAAATTACTAACCTTTGAACCTTACATAATCTTAGATTCTCATTATTAATGCAATTCTGATGAAGTGGGAATTTATTCTTTTTCTTATTTATTCAATTAATCATGATGATAATTAGAAACAACTCATCAGAGTCTTTTGAAGATTCAAAACTCAAAAGTAGTGGTACTTCTGCCGTCGGCATGCTGAAATGAGTATATCTTAAAATAAAAACTTCAAATAATGGAATCTATGCCAAAACCTTGGAATATTACACGTTTAACAATGTGAAGCATGCATTATTTGTATTCTTCACCTTTGTTTCAACATTGCTACAATACACCACATGATTTTGAGAAAATTGATACTTTACGACCATATCTTTCCCCTGATCTAATGGGAGAAATATGAAAATTCCAAGTGCATGCAATTACGTACCGTGTCCACTGGACATCCTTTTTGTCTTCTAATCTTCAATGTGCATTACATTAATCTGTATTATAAACTTTCGGCTGCCATGAGTTTTTCTCAGTATTTGCAAACAATAATTTAAAGTAAAAATCATCCTGTGTTCCATCTTTTTCCTCCCACTTTGTTGAGAAGAGGTTTTGAAGAATGACAAACGAGAAGGACCAAGTGGTTCTGGAGGAGAATCTGGTCCTTGGATAGAAGAGCACGACTGATCAAAAAGATTGAGGGTTGAAAATCCCTGCGGAACTAGGAGTAGTGGCGCGTGAACGAGTATGCATCCTAGTCAGACTAAAAGAGGCGGCGCCCAGGCTGTGTCTTCGAAGTACGAATACGAGTTGGACTTGAACAAGGAAAGAGCCACAAGGAATCTTGTCTTACCATAATTACAAGGTTTCCTTGTAGAACTCAACTAGGATTTTGATGCCCATATAAATACAAGTAGTTGATGCAGCCGAAATCAGTTATTCACAAATAGAGAGTTCAGAGCTTACAAAGGCGATCCAGCAACTTTCAACGTGAGATAACTGAGGAAGACAACTGGTGGAGTTAAGTAGCTTGAGTCTAGATATTTTGTCTAGGTTCACGGTTTGTAAGTTGTCTTGCTTTATGCTATCATTGTTATTACCTATCAGCTTATCGTAGAAGCAATTGTGTTAGATGAACTTTTGAGTGATTACTTTGTAAAGCTAGAGTTTAGCTTTGTTGAGTGATTAGGGTCTAGAGTGTAGCCCCTTGGTTACAGAGTCGTGTAATCAGAAACTTGCTCTTTGTGTTAGTGGATTGAGTTCTAAAATCCCAGAGTGTGGGTCGTGGTTTTTCTCCCTTGAGCAAGGAGTTTTCTACGTAAAAACACCGCGTTCTTTGTGTCTTTTGTTTGTGTGTGTTGTGGTGTTTAAGTGCAAACTGCTAAGTCAAGGTTCTTGACTCAGAAGAATCGAGTCCTTGTAAAGAAAAATCGGTAGACACTATTCAGCCCTACCCCTTCTAGTATCCTTAGGAGGTGCTTAGATTATAACAAGTGGTATCAGAGCAGGTCTTCTCGTGCTAGGTTAACAGCTTGCGAATGATAAGAATTATGAGTGCACCACCTACCATCACTGAAGGACGGTCAGTTCTAAGGCCCCCACAGTTCAATGGAGAGTACTATGCTTGGTGGAAGAACATGATGGAAAATTACATATGTTCTGAAGACTACCAACTATGGCCGATAGTGTCTGAAGGGAATTTGACCCCTACCAAAATAGTTGGTGAAGGAGCTACTGCCAAAAAAGAACCTAAGTCGAAAAAGAAGTTCAATGAAGCGGACTATAAGATGATTGAAAAGAATCACAAAGCCAAACGTCTAGTAATTTGTGGCCTTGGCCCTGAGGAGTTTAACAAAGTATCATTTTATAAGACTGCTAAGGAAATCTGGGATGCCCTGCAAGTTGCACATGAAGGAACCACTGAAGTGAAGGACTCCAAGAGAAGAATGTTGAAGATACAATTTGAGTTGTTCTCTATGGGAGAGAAGGAATCAGTCCAGGATATGATGACCAGGCTGAAAATTATCACTAATGAGATGAGATCCCTGGATATGGAGTTGCCTGCAGTAGAGATGGTGGATAAGGTTCTGAATGTGTTACCTGAGGTTTGGGAACCCAAGATGACTGCTATCATTGAATCTAAACCACTAAGATCCATCAAACTTGAAGAACTGGTTGGAAGTTTGAAAACACATGAGATGATGAAAGATTCAAAAACTAAACCAACTCCCAAGAAGGACAAGACCCTTGCACTCGAAGCAACTAATGAAACTGAGGACTATGTTGATTTGCAATCAGTTGAAGCAACAATGGTTAGTGCCTTGAGATAGAAGTTTAACTTGGGAAAGTTCAAAGGGTTCAAAAGAAATTAGAAGGAGAACTCTGGAAGGAAGAACATAGTTGACAGCCCTGATTATTCAGGATGCTTCAAGTGCTTTAAAAAGGATCATGCTGTCATGGATTGTCCTATGTGGGAAGCAGAATGGATGAAAAATAGAGCAACAAAGGAAAAATAAAAGGAGGCTTCAAAGGAGAATGACAAAGATAAGAAGAAGGTGAGACGACCTCCAAACTTCAGAGCAGAAAGAAGGAAGAGAAAAGAAGCTTTCTATGCTACATGGGGACCTACTGACAGTGAATCTGATCATGGAAAGGAATCTGGAGATGAATCTCCACTAGCACTGATAGGGTTGATGGATGTCAGTTCAGATGAGGAAGATCCTCGTGAGTTCAGAGGAGGAAGAGATCTCTCAAAGCCACATGTGTTTAACGGGACTAACTACAAGTGCCAGAAGATATAGATGAAAAACTTTCTTCAAGCAACAGATTACATTATTTGGTTGATTGTGAATAGAGGGCCTCATGTTCCTGTAAAGAGAGCAGCAAACAGGGTTCTGGTTCCAAAGATGGTAGAAGAACTAGATCCTCAAGACTGGTTATAGGAAAATTCCAAAGCTGGATTGTACCTGAGGAGATGGCTGACTACTGATGTGTTAGCAAGGATACTTGAATATAAGTCATCTAAAGGAGTGTGGAAAAAGCTAAAGGAAATATACAAAGAAGGTGACCAAAAAAAGGACTCAGCTCTTATGGCAACTGATGGAGGGGAAGCTGCTCATTCAGCAGAGGTATGTCTATCTGATCTCAAAGAAAATTTACATATATACTCTACTGAAAATGTGATCTTAATCACTGCCACGTTGATTGAGGGTTATGAAAAGGAAAAAATTGAGAAAGACAACTTAACTGAAGAGATAAGTGATCTCAGAACTAAGCACAAGAGTCTTCAAGAACAAAACATTGAACTGGAAGAAATCAATGCCATTTTAAAAGGACAGACTCTTGTGTCAAACTCTAAGATCACATAACTGGAATTGGAACTCAATCAGTTAAAAGAGAGTGTCAACAGTAAGCAGGTAATGAATGAAGTTCAAACCTTTCTTGAAAATGAACTTAAAAGAACAAATGAGATTATGTATCAGGAAACTGAAAAGAACATGATTTTAAATCAAAAGGTTGAAAAATCTGAATTTGAGCTTACCAGATTAACAAAATGGAATAAGTCTTCTGAGGCAATGAACTGGGTTCTTGAAAATCAGAACAAGGAAAAACAAAGGCTAGGATTCAAGAAACCATTGCCTCCATATAATCTTAAAAAAAAGTATGTGGGTTTGCCTTGTAACATGTTGTGTACCTTCTGTGGTGAAACTGGACATTACAGAGAAAGGTGCATGAATGCAAGCAAGGCAAAGACCAAGAATAAAAGAAGTGTTCTACCTAAATGTGCTAAAAAGGATTTGATTTATCCATTTTCTCATAAGAAGGGAACCAAGCTTGTCTGGGTTCCTAAAGCTAACCCTTAATCTGTTTTGCAGGCTGGAGTGAGGGAGAACAACCCAAGCTAGATTCTAGATAGCGGTTGTTCAAGGCACATGACAGGAGATAGAAGAAACGTTCTCTCACTCGCAGCATTTCAAGTCGGCAGTGTTGCCTTCGGATGAGGAAAAAGTGGTCAGAACGTAGGAATCAGAAAAGTTGGGAGAACTCTGGATCATGCAATTAAAAACGTATATTGTGTCGATTGTCTCAGACACAATCTGCTAAGTATCTCTCAACTGTGTGATAGAGGAAATGAAGTGAGCTTTTCTTCTTCAGGGTGCATTGTGAAGAACCTACAGAGTGGAGAAATTGTTATGGAAGGGAAAAGGGTAAAAAATGTATACAAAGCATCACTGAAATCACTGCCTGAAAACAACTTGACATGCTTAGACGTGCAAGAAAGTGATTCTCAGTTACGACACAAAAGAATGGGACATGCAAGTCTCTCACAATTGAACAAGCTAGTATCAAAGGAGCTGGTTCGTGGACTTCCTAGTAAGAGATTTGAAAACATAAAAGTGTGTGATGCTTGTGTGAGAGGGAAGCATGTGAGATCATCCTTTAAATCAAAGAAGGTGGTGAGTACATCAAAACCACTGGAATTGATACATATGGATCTGTGTGGACCCATGAGAGTCGGGAGCAGAGGAGGAAAGAGATTTGTGTTTGTAATTGTTGATGACTACTCTATGTATACATGGACTCTGTTCTTGGCGTCCAAAGATGAAGCCTTTGATAGCTTCAAAGATTGGGCTGGTGTTGGGCAGAAAAGGTTGAGCATGGAACTTGTCAGCATTAGATCTGATCATGGAACAGAGTTTGAAAACTCAAAATTTTCTAATTATTGTGCAAAGTACAACATTGATCATAACTTCTCTGCACCAAGAACTCCACAGCAAAATGGAGTAGTTGAAAGGAAGAACAGGTCTCTAGAGGATATGGCAAGGACTATGTTGCTGTCAAGTAGTCTTGCAAGAAACTTCTGGGCTGATGCAATAAACACTGCATGCTATTTACTGAACAGATGCTCCATAAGAGCTATTCTTGACAAGACCCCATATGAGCTGCTCAGAGGAAGGAAACCAAATATTGCACACCTAAGACCCTTTGGTTGTAAATATTTTGTCCACAATAACAGAAAGGAACCATTGGGGAAATTTGATACTAGAAGTGATAAGGCAATATTCCTTGGTTATTCTACTCAAAGCAAAGCATACAAAGTGTTTAATAAAAGAACACAAACAGTGGAGGAAAGTATGCATATGGTATTTGATGAATCCGATAAGGCAGTAGATGAAACTGAAGTAGATGATCAAGCGATTGGCCTTACTCGAGAAGATGGTGCAGCTGACTCTGAAGATCCAGAAGACAAAGAAGATCCATGTAAGGACTCAACTTCATGAGAACAAGGAGTCAATATGACAGGTGGAACATCAGATGAAGTCCATGATTCAACAAGTCAGGAAGAACCTATCCAAAGTGATGCTGAAGTTTCTTTTCGTCATATTCAACCAAGGCCATGGAAGCACCAAAGTTCTCATCCCTTGGAAAATGTGTTATCTGAATTGGACACTGGAATTATGACCAGATCGGCCTTGAAGAACTTTTGTGCATTCTTTGCTTTCCTGTCATCTTTGGAACCAAAGAATGTAAAAGAAGCCCTAGAAGATCCCGATTGGATTCTAGCCATGCAGAATGGACTTCATCAGTTTGAAAGAAGCAAAGTGTGGCACCTGGTTCCTAAGCCAAAGGACAGATCAATAATTGGAACAAAGTGGGTGTTCAGAAATAAACTGGATGAGCATGGTATAGTAACAAGAAATAAGGCTAGACTGGTAGTCCAAGGATACAGTCAAGAAGAAGGAATTGACTATGATGAAACTTTTGCACCAGTGGCAAGAATGGAAGCTATTAGAATGTTGATTGTCTTTGCTACATACATGGAATTCACACTGTATCAGATGGATGTGAAGAGTGCTTTCTTGAATGGATATTTGAATGAAGAAGTCTATGTAATTCAGCCACCAGGTTTTATGAACAGTGAATTTCCTGATCATGTTTACAAACTGGATAAGGAACTTTATGAACTGAAGCAAGCTCCAAGAGCCTGGTATGAGAGACTATCAGGATTCTTATTGAAGAATGATTTTACAAGAGGAAAGATTGACAACACATTATTCATGAAGAAGAAAGGAAAAGATCTATTGGTAGTTCAGGTATATGTTGATGATATCATTTTTGGAGCCACTGATGAGGAGCTATGCAAGGGATTTGCTG
Source organism: Petunia secreta (assembly GCA_029990175.1). NCBI lineage: Eukaryota > Viridiplantae > Streptophyta > Magnoliopsida > Solanales > Solanaceae > Petunia > Petunia secreta. The sequence continues at coordinate 5,611,243 of JARKIP010000068.1, forward strand.
AATTAATGGGCCGTGAATTTGAAATGAGCATGATGGGAGAACTCAATTTCTTCCTATGATTGCGGATAAAACAAACGCCTGAAGGAACCATGATTCATCAACAAAAATATGTCAAGGAACTTCTGAAAAAATTTGATATGGAAGGACCTAAAGAAATGACTACTCCTATTGCTCCTGGAACCAAGCTGGATATAGATGAACTAGGTCCTTCTACAAATGAGACAAAATATAGATAAATTATAGGTTCACTCCTCTATCTCATAGCCAGTCGACCTAATATTGTATATAGTGTGGGACTGTGTGCTAGATTTCAGTCCAAACCTAAGGAATCACATTTGACAGCTGTGAAGAGGATCTTGAGATACTTGAAAGGAACTCAGGATCCGTGTCTATGGTACTCAAGGGGAGGTGCTTTTGAACTAATTGGTTTTGCTGATGCAGATTATGCAGGTCACTTGGTGGACAGGAAGAGCACTTCATGAAATGGCACACTTTCTTGGTCCCTGCTTAGTTTCTTGGGCAACAAAGAAGCAGAATTCAGTACCCTTGTCTACTGCAGAAGCTGAGTATGTAGCAGCTGCATCATGGTGCTCACAATTGCTATGGAACAAACAACAGTTGGAGGACTTTGGAATTAAATGTGGAGTCTTGCCCATTTTTCTGTGATAATACAAGTGCAGTGAACATTGCCAAGAACCCAGTCCAACATTAAAAACCAAAGCACATTGATATTAGATACCATTTTCTTAGAGATAATATAGAAAAGGGTCTGATCATTATGAATTCGTGCAGGACTGAGATCAAATTGCTGACATATTTACCAAAGCACTGAACAAAGTTTAGTTTGAGAGGAACAGGTTGGAGTTAGGGTGACCAAAATACACGAATGACTCAGCGTTTGTTCCCCAATGATTGGTTAGTTAAAGTGTTCAGCATCTTTTTTGTAACTATTGTTATTATTGTCCAATCTATATTTTGTACGTTATTAATTACACTTGTTCAGCTGATTAGCACCAGGTTGGGCTAATGTGTTCCCATGAAAGAACCTACAAGGTACGTAGAAGGAACCAAGGCAAGCATGAGGAACCATGTCCAGGTACAGCTACACAAGCTATTTATGTTAAGTGTCATAACTAAAATTGATTGTCAAATTATATGTGTGTCAAGGAAGTCTCCCCATGTTCTTGTAACCACCCTAAATTATAGGAACAAATTCTTTTTTGGTTAGGTTCTACTAGACTTCACCGGACCCCATTTCATTAAAAAGACCTTATTTGGGTAAGTCTTGTAACCGTCAAATCAATATCCTTTTCCCGATTTTCAAAACTTCAAAAAGCTGCTTTTCACCTTTTAGCCATCTTTAGCATCAGTTCCCTAGTAAAACCCCTCACCACCATTACTCCCTCTCACTTCTAGTTTGATAGAAACTAAATACATACACTTGCAAAACAATACCAGTTGAGGTAACACATGACTCTACTCTATCTGATTCTACTGCTTTAAAAGATGTAAAAAGTCCTGGAAAATTGAGTACTGAAACATTGATGAAATGACTAGATGAAATTATAGAAAAAGTAGAGCCCTGTGGAATATCTGATAGGGGGAAGGTAGTTGAGAAGAACCAACAGGTTGTTCAGGAGGAACCTAAGTCTAGTCTGCATGTGCCCTTAGTAACTGAGAATGTGCTGGAGGCTGATGTAGTTGAAAAACTGATAGAAAGACTAAGAGAAGAGGATTCTGCTGAATCCCAAAAGGAACATGTCAGTGAACCTGGTTTGGGGGCTGTTCCTATTGAGGAAGTTCATGATATGTCTGTACTTGAAGGTCCAGTTGTTGGAGGACCTAGTTCTGCTGAGGCTGCAAAGGATTTGAGAGAAGAACCAGGTTCTCGCTCATTTTTTTCTTTTGGGCTAGTGGCATATGCAGGATTTTAGTTAGCGGTGTCAACTATTGCATTGAGTTGGTTTTTAAGTTCTTTGAGTCGAAGAGGTAAGACTACTGTTTTAAAGCTTTACTTCTCGTTTCAAATTAATTGATTTAATTTATTCTCGAGTGGTGTAGCTAAGGTGTGTCTACGCATATATATCTATATTTATGAATACTAACTTGGTTGAGTTTATTCTTCTCATTCTTTATTTACTCGTTAAAGAAAAATTCTGGATGAAGATAATCGAAGAAAACAAAGTGCGAATAAATTTTACTGCAATTATTTATGGTTGCTATTAAGACTGAACCGAATAGAGGATGGGCACATGTTGCATTGGAATCAAATTTCAGACCTGTAAAAAGTTGTTGATCGGTAAAGATCTGGTGTACCTTTCTGTGAGAATCTGAAAGATCCTTGCTGAAGTACTAGTATATATGATATACTGCCAATTCAGTTGCAATTGCCAATTAGTTGGATCCGTGATTTGGACTATTCTTACTCCAATCAATACTTATTTTAATGAAGGAGAATTTCGACACTGACATGGTTAATAATCTTTACCAATTCCACAAGTCATTCCCTTTTCGATTTTACCCAAATAACTGAATGGTACATCTAAGTCATTAGAACAAGAAATGCATGATCCACAACGTAAATAAATAATCAGGCAATATGTAATAGCTGTCTCTGTAATTCTCTCAACAATGAATTACACAACAAATGACTTTCTTTAAAGAAAAACTTAGTTACTTACACCTCCTCTTCACTCTTCAGTGTTCTTAGGTCAATTATAAACATTGGAAGGGGAGTAACATTTAAATCTTGATGTCATCATTCTTTCTGTCATTAGTAACAATAAGAAAAGTCTGTTTTGAAGCATAATTTTGGATACCTTTGAAGTCAAGTCCATTCTACCAATTTAACCTTTTAAAGAAAACAAGAGCTAATGAACAAAGAATAGCAGAGTCCTAAATTATTGGAGTGCATATTACTACTAATTAACTAAAAGCTAAGGTATCTACTTAGAAGGCAGTCAATGGAAGATAGCACATTTTGGATTTTGGGCGCAAAATCACGTGAAATGTCGCATTATGGGTTCCACGGACGAAAGTAGGAAGAGCGACGGCACATCGGCATTGCACAAAAAGGGCAAGAGGCCTTTGTGTTGTGTTGTGTTTGGGAGTCAACCGTATAGAGACGTGATGGGATGGTTCAAATTCCTCTACTTTTTAATATTTGGTCAGATCCTATTGTGGCTAATGATGCAGAACTCAAGTGGACAGATTCTGAAGAGGAGAAGGATGAGGAAATCTTATAAGGCAATGGGGAAGGTGAGAAAGTTGAGGAAACAAAAAGAAAGAGTGTAAAAAGAAGGTTTGGAGAGGAAGATGAAAAACTGATAAATGAAGGTGAAGAAGAAGAAGTGGTGTTTGTAAGTGAAACTAGAGTGGAGACTGACAAGAGAAGAAGGTTTTTGAAAGGGGGAAAGTCTGTGTCCAAGAGCAGACTGGTGGATGAATCTAGTGAGGACTCTTAGGAGGAGAGGACCGAGAGTGATGACAAAACTGCTGCACATCCAGCTCCTTCCTCAAGAAGGGTGGAAACAAGGTCAGCCTTGAAGCAGTTGTTAGCAAAGGTTGATAAACTGGAAAAAACAGTCAAGAATGTGAAGGCTGGAAAACTGGAGGAAGAGCAGAAGCATGATAAAAAAAAGGATGAAGCCAAGGAAGAAAGTGATGAAGCTGGTAGCTATGTGGAACCCAGTGACTCAGAAATAGACAGTGAACTGGAGAGCAAGAAAAGAAGAACAGACTCTCAAGAGGTTGACAGAACAACCTTCTTTGCAAAACACTAGGTATTGGCTGGGAGCATCCTGGGTGATGTGAAGGAGCACCACATGAAGCCCTTACTCAGGATGGTAGGGATCAAGGGTAGTTAGGTCTATTTTCCAACAAAGACAGGTTGATGTATTCTGATGAAGTCAGAGAGTTCTATACGAATTGCAGGGTTGCTACCAGGAGAGTGTATTCTGTTGTGGAGGGAATTGAGATTGAGTTTGGGAGAACTGAGTTGGGAGTGATACTTGATGTACCTGCTGAGGGTTATTGCAAGTATATTAAGTTGAAATGGTCAAAAAGAACCGATGGAGTGACTCCCCTAAGTGTTGTGAAGAAATTTTCAGGGAAACCAAAGCTCAGGAAAGAGAGGAAGGTTGACAAGAAGGAGATGGAGCCAGCTCATCAGCTGCTTTTTGAGTTTATTCATCGGTTCCTACTGCCAAGGAGAGAGAGGAACGGTGAGGCTAGTGCTCTTGACTTAACCTACATGGACCTGCTGGACAGAGGAGTGAAAATTAATCTACCTGGTCTTATAATCAGACACATCAAAAGAATTGCAGACACTGATAAGAAGCCACATTAGTGCATTCCTACATCCTACAGCAGGTTCTTGAGCACTTTGGGGTTCTTTTGGATGCAGGGGAAAAGCCTATCGTTCATCAAATGTTTGGGTATAATGTGCTGAAAAGTTGTGAAGTCTTCAAAGAGAAGAGAGGTTCCAAGAAACCAGTGCAGGTTAAGCAGGAGCAGTCTGAAGAAAGTGAGGACTATGGACCAGATGAAGCAATTGCAGCAGTAAAAGAACTAGAGAGTCATGTTCTTGACGTGAACACAGAGAATGCTGAACTGCATAGGAAGCTGGAGTTAAAGGATCAAGAAATTGATCGCTTGAAAATTGAGTGTCATAAGTATGAGGCCGAGTTGGTGATGGAAAGGGCCAAGAATACGAAGAATCTTGAGGCACTTCTCAAGTACTTCAACCTACAGCTCTGAGTCCTATCTGTCTTCCTTTCTGTCCTTGTTGAGCACCATCCCTTATCTCTCCGTGTCCTCCCTTGATATGTGACTTTAAGACAATCTTATTTTTCAGTTGTGTACTTAAATAGGGCTGTGTGGCTTGTCACGCCCTGGATGAATGGTTTTAAATTTCTCTTGCTAATTTTGGATCTATTCTATTATATCTGGTTCTGTTTGGGTCCTTAGCCTTAATTCTGTGTATTTATATCTTAGCTGACTTGTTGCCTTGTGCTCTAAACTGGATAGTACTAACTGGTTCATGCAGGTGTTTGACTCTTTTCGATGATGCCAAAAGGGGGAAGAAGGAAATGTTGGGGTGTTTGTGACCTAACTCATCTGTTTTAAATTTTTCAGACTGTTATTCTTGTTTTTCTGTTTTTTGAAATTTTGTCTGTTCAGGTTCTTTGGTAACATTTGTTTGTCATCATCAAAAAGGGGAAATTTGTTGAGAAGAGGTTTTGAAGAATGATAAACGAGAAAGACTCAGTGGTTCCGGAGGAGAACCTGGTTCTTGGATAGAAGGGCACGACTGATCGAAAAGATTGAGCGTTGCAAATCTCTACGGAACTAGGAGTAGTGGCGCATGAACGAGTATGCATCCTAGTAAGACTAAAAGAGGGAGTGCCCAGGCTGTGTCTTCGAAGTACGAATACGAGTTGGACTTGAATAAGGAAAGAGCCACAAGGAATCTTGTCTTACCATAATTACAAGGTTTCCTTGTAGAACTCAACTAGAGTTTTGATGTCCATATAAATACAAGTAGTTGATGCAGTCGAAATCAGTTATTCACAAATAGAGAGTTCAGAGCTTACAAAGGCGATCCAGCAACTTTAAACGTGAGATAACTGAGGAAGACAACTGGTGGAGTTAAGTAGCTTGAGTCTAGATATTTTTTCTAGGTTCACGTTTTGTAAGTTGTCTTTCTTTATGCTATCATTGTTATTACCTATCAGCTTATCGTAGAAGCAATTGTGTCAGGTGAACTTTTGAGAGATTACTTTGTAAAGCTAGAGTTTAGCTTTGTTGAATGATTAGGGCCTAGAGTGTAGCCCCTTGGTTACAAAGTCGTGTAATCAGAAACTTGCTCTTTGTGTTAGTGGATTGAGTTCTAAAATCTCAGAGTGTGGGTCGTGGTTTTTCTCCCTTGAGCAAGGAGTTTTCTACGTAAAAACACCGTGTTCTTTGTGTCTTTTGTTTGTTTGTGTTGTGGTGTTTAAGTGCAAACTGCTAAGTCCAAAATTTGAAGAATAAGAACCAATGCTTAGTTGAATAATTAATCGCTAGCTAGATCTTTCTAAATAAGAATGCGCATTTTGTCAAAAGGAAACAGCTAAAAGAGCTATCAATATATAAATAGACTTCATTTCCACTTAATTAATTATTTGCTAAAGTGTGTTTGTATCTTTCTTGAGCACTTATGGGGTAGATAAATTAGATCAGAGATTCTTTTCTTGTTGATGAATACAAGAGGGGGGGTGAATTGTAAAAACTATTAATTTTAGTCGACTAATCAATTCGTGAGTTGACTGTAAGGTATAGATAATAAGTAATGCAGAAAGCAAAGCTGTAAGCAGGGAACGACACAGAGTATTTATACTGGTTCAGAACCAATTGGTTCCTAATCCAGTCCCCTTGGGTCACAAGGGAGTGATCTCTCTTTAAGCTCTTTAGTAAACAGAAATACAATTGTGGTTTATCGTTAACCACGAACGTCTTCACACAGATGGTTTTTCACCACTCGATAACCACCAACGTACTGTTTGGTTTATAGCTCACCAAACCAACTTCTGTTCGACACAACTATTACCTCTACAAGAACCTCTCCTTCTTTTCTTTTCTAACACTGATCACTAGCTTGTTACAGTATTTTTGCAAAGTAAAAGTGTGGAGAAAAGTAGACAGTAGAATAGAAGCGTAAGGAGATTCTTCAGAAACTCTCGACTAAATAGTAACAAAGCAAGGAGACTGTTGCGGGAGATCAGGGCAGAATATCGAAAGAGATGCGATAGGAGAGATTGACGGGATCCGATGAGAGAGATTTGACCCAAGAGATTTGATTCTCTTAGAGATATAAATATCTCCAGAGAATAAGGCAAGGGCAAACCCAACTTGCGAAAGAGGCGTTGTCAATCAATCTTTCCATAGCTGACTTCAAAGGAGAATCAATTTATGATTCACAGAGTCCGAAACCTGCGAGAAGCACATAGACAGTTTTAGGTATCACATTCTTTTTGTCATAATCAAAATGCATTCTCAAATAACTTTAACAATCTCCCCCTTTTTGGTGATGACAAAAAGTGAGAGAGAGAATGTGCTAGTATACTTCCCTTTGTTTCTGAAGTCGACTGTTTGAAGCTGATAGTTGACTCCCCCTGAGGGTGATAGCTCCCCCTGAGTGAGTTATCTTTAAAGCGGGTAGGGAGGTTAGTTGACTCCCCCTGAGTGAGTTACCCTTAAGACAGAAGACATAGAGCATAACACAGATAATTCAATATTCACATAAGTAAGCATAATTAAGCTAGTCTGTTCTCCCCCTTGGCATCAACCAAAAAGGAGCAAGCAAAAATAAGCACAGCAGTTGCTAGGTTATCCTGAATATTACAGACCCAAGTAGTCAAATTTAGCGAGGAGCAAGAAAATAAGTAAGAGTGTTCACAACATTGTCAGTCATACGATCCAGCTTAGTTTGAACATCAGTGGACATGGCAGTGATTCTGGCTTGAACGTCTGTGGAGACAGCATCAATACGTTCATGAACCCGCCTTAGGGCAGCAGCAGAGTCTGTAACAGCAGTATCAAGCTTAAGAGAGAATCTGCCGACATCCAACTTAAGCTCAGCAATATCCTCAAAGGCCTTGTCACATTTGTAGTGCAAGCTTAGCACCAGGTCATTGACATCAGCCAGAGCAGTTTTGAACTTACCTGCAGGCTCAGTTTCAACTTGAGCAGAGACCTTAGAGGGACCAGCAACATCATCAACAGGCTTGGGGGATTTTGGTTCTTTACGAACCCAGGAGTCATTAATATGAACATATCCCATAGAGGCAAACGTACGGGAATTGTAACAGGCAGTTAAAGAGAAGGTTTTCCACTCAGAGACATTTACTTTATAAAAATGCAGGATACGAGTTATAAGTATGCCATATGGAAGGGATGCACATTCAGCAGTACTTTCAAGCATGTATTCAATGATCCAGGTAGCTAAATCAAATTTCTTTTTAGTGACCAGACAGTAGACAATCAGGGTGTCACGCTGAGACAGAGAGCTAAGAGACCCAGTTCGAGGGAGCAAAGTAGTACCAACAATATGAGCAAGAACACGCATTTCAAAAGATAAGTCAAGGGGGCCAAGTTGCCCTTCAGGAACATCAGTCTTATCAGAGAGAAAGGTTTTGGCTTGGTCAAACGAGACCTCAAAATCAGCAGGCCAGGAGATTTTAAAAAAGTCAGAGTAACCAGAAGACTTACAGCCCAGAATGCGACAAAGAATAGCTTTAGTGATGACGATGCGAGTGTTCAACACCATTGTTTCAAACCCACCAGAAGAACAGGGACGGAGATTGGCATAAAAGAGCCTTACCAGATCTTCAGGAATTTCAACAGGTTCGGTAGAGAAGAAACTGGACCAGTCCTGAGCAGCAAACCATGGAGTCAGAGAGCAATTGAGAGAGTCCATGGTCTCCAGGTCCACAAGTCTACCATGAGCCAAGGGTTTGTCCTTAAGAGAGATAAGCTTTTCACAGGCAGAGGCATCCCAGAAATCTAGGGTTTCATCCAGGTCGGCAAGGGAGAATTCCTTCTTGGGCCTTTTAACACATTCATCATCAGGACTTTGCATGGGTCTTTTACCGGCCTTTTTAGAAGACATAGGGTTTCGGTTTGGGCTTTGATAGGTAGATATGGTGTTTTCAGAGTGGTCTGATTTTATCAGAACTGGAGTGGTAGAGGTGGTGGGTGGTTTTGATTTAGTGCGCTGGCTTCGGCGTGCAGAGAAAGATGTTTTGCGAACCATTTTAATGGAGGTACTTTGGGAAGAGGAAAAGAGATGGAGTGAATTTTTGGGAGAAGAAGGGTTAAAAGGAATGGGAAAGGGAAAGGAAGTGTCGTGTGAGGGTAGATGAACTGAAGAGACGGATCACTGATGGAGATGAAGGGACAAGGTGCAGACCCTTAGGAACTGCTTTCCACGCCGCCTGACAGCTTTTCAACTGAAGATAGTAATAATGACAAGTAAAAGAGCAAAAGGTAATAATTACATAGTAAAATAAGCATTAATAATTAAGAAGGTCTGGTAAAAAAAAACTTAAGGTAATAAACTGAGGAGCATTAAGAGGGATCAGGCAATATTCCAAGTAAGTCACGTAGAGCACAAAATCGTTCCTCTAAAAGAGGTTTTGTGAAAATATCAGCTAATTGAAAATCAGTGCTAACAAAGGCAATATCAACGTCACCATCCTGAACATGATCTCTAATAAAATGATAACGAACATCAATATGCTTAGTTCTAGGATGATCAACTGGATTGTAGGAAAGTTCAATTGCACTAGTATTGTCACATAGCATGGGAATAGGTTTAAAAAATAGGTTATAATCAGAGAGCTGTTTCCCCATCCAAAGTAGTTGAGTGCAACAATGTCCTAAAGCAATATATTCAGATTCAGCTGTAGAAAGAGCAATACAGTCCTGTTTCTTGCTGTGCCAAGAAACAAGAGATTTTCCAAGGAAAAAGCTTGCACCACTGGTGCTTTTTCTGTCAACCCTGTCACCTGCATAGTCAGCATCTGAGAAGCCAATAAGATCAAAGAATTGTGTTCGAGGATACCATAAGCCATAGTTAACTGTGCCAACAAGATAACGAAGGATTCTTTTAACTCGATAAAGTGAAGCATTGATACTAGTACCTTTTGAGTCATTTACCAGATGTGTAGCTGGGCTCATGGGAGTTTTAGCAGGATTTGCATCATTCATTCCGAACTTAACAATAAGTTCTTTGGTATATTTAGATTGACAAATAAAGATGCCGGTTTCATATTGCTTGATCTGGAGTCCAAGGAAGAACGTGAGTTCTCCCATCAAACTCATTTCAAACTCCCCCTGCATAAGTACTTCAAACTCCTTGCATAATTTGGGATTAGTGCTTCCAAAAATGATATCATCAACGTAAATTTGAATAATAAGAATGTCAGAGGAAGTCTTTTGTATAAAGAGGGTTTTATCACTTTTTCCTCTGAAAAATCCGTGTGCTAGTAGAAATGAGCTAAGTCTTTCATACCAAGCACGAGGTGCTTGTTTAAGACCATAAAGGGCTTTGGAAAGTTTGAACACATGATGAGGAAATTTAGGATTCTCAAAACCTGGAGGTTGTTTAACGAAAACTTCTTCTTTAATAAACCCATTTAGAAAAGCACTTTTCACATCCATTTGAAAAAGTTTAAATTGTTTGGACGAGGCAAAAGCTAGAAGCATGCGAATAGATTCAAGTCTAGCAACAGGAGCGAATGTCTCGTCATAGTCGACTCCCTCTGTCTGAGAGTAGCCTTGAGCCACTAGACGAGCCTTGTTTCTTACCACCTTACCTTCTTCATTGAGTTTGTTTCTGAACACCCATTTTGTACCGATAACAGACTTGCCTTTGGGTCTCGGAACGAGCTCCCATACCTGGTTTTTCTCAAATTGATCGAGCTCTTCTCTCATGGCAAGAACCCAAGAGTCATCTTGAAGAGCTTCATCTATCTTTTTTGGTTCTATCTGTGAGATGAAAGCCAGGTTAGATTTAAGTGAGTTTCTCGTTTTCATACCTTCTCGTGGATCCCCAATGATATACTTCTGTGGATAGTCAGGATCACTTCTCCATTCATTTGGCACGACTACTTCCAGTTCTTTGAGCTGTGAGGTTGACATAGTCTGTTCAGGAGCAGAGTCTGAATCCTTAGCCTCCTGGACTTGAGGATTATGAGACTCAAGGTTTGATACATTAGTTTCTGATGGACTGAAAGGAGCTGGTTCAACTTCATCATCATCTGCGTTATTACCTTTCTCGACATGGATCAAGGAGTCATCAAAAACAACATGCATGGATTCTTCAACTGTTAGGGTTCTCTTATTAAATACTCTGTATGATCTGCTAGTGTTAGAGTACCCTAAGAAGATTCCTTCATCACTACGTGGATCAAACTTACCGAGATTATCTTTACCATTATTATGAATAAAACATTTACAGCCAAAAGGATGAAAGTAACTAATATTTGGTCTCTTGCCTTTCCAAAGTTCATAGGGAGTTTTATGAAGGATAGGACGAATGAGGCATCTATTCAAAATGTGACATGCAGTACTTACAGCTTCAGCCCAAAAATGATTTGGAAGAGAGTGTTCAACTAACATAGTTCTGGCCATGTCTTGAAGAGTGCGATTCTTTCTTTCTACTACGTCATTCTGTTGAGGAGTTCGAGGAGAGGAGAAGTTGTGAGTAAATCCATGAGAATTGCAGAATTCTTCAAAGACTTTGCTTTCGAATTCCCCTCCATGATCACTTCTGATAGTGGAAATGTAGTAGCCTTTCTCTCTTTATACTTTCTTGCAGTAAACTTCAAAACTTTTAAATGCATCATCTTTATTAGATAAGAACATAACCCAAGTAAAACGAGAGTAATCATCAACAATTACAAGAGCATATCTTTTACCTCCGATACTGGCAGTTCTAGTTGGGCCAAACAGGTCCATATGCAATAGTTCTAAAGGATTAGAGGTAGAGACAATATCTGTTTCTTTAAAAGAGGTTCTAGTTTGCTTACCAAGTTGACATGCATCACAAATATGATCTTTTGAAAAGTTAAGCTTTGGTAGCCCAATTACTAATTCCTATTTAGACAGTTTTTCAATTAAGGACATACTGGCATGACCTAATTTCCTATGCCATGTCCAGGGGTCGTTGGTGATGGAAGCAAGACATAAGTGTTTACCTGTAGAAGGCTTACCATTGTTGAGAACATAGATGTTGTTTTCTCTGGATCCAGAGAGAACTACCTTACCTTTTGTGTCATGAATAATGCATCTGCTGGATTCAAACTTTACCTTGTACCCTCCATCACAAAGTTGGCTGATACTAAGGAGATTGTGTTTAAGTCCATCAACGAGAAAAGCTTCCTTGATGTCACAGGTTGGACTTAAAGAGATAATCCCAATGCCAATAATCTTTCCTTTGGCATCCCCTCCAAACTTAACAGAACCTCCATCGATCTTGGTTATAGATTTGAACAATTGTTTGTCTCCAGTCATGTGTCGGGAGCAACCACTATCAAGAAACCATTTTCTCATCATTGTTGGTCTGTTGTGGTGTCCCTGCAAAACAAAGTTTTTAAGTATGCTTAGGTACCCAAGCTTGCTTGGGTCCTTGGGGGTTAGTCTTAGAGGTGCTAGCTTCAGTTTTGACTTTTGGTCTCCAAATCCACTTTCTAGGATTTCTTTTCTGACATCTTCTAAATACATGACCAACTTCACCACAGTGATAACATGTGGGCATAGTTTTAATTTCTTTTGAAAACATGGAGGATCTAGCAGACCTATAGAAACTGTTTGATCCTACCGAGCTTTGACTGGCGGATTTCCTATAACTGTTAAGCTTAATTTTGAGCTGATTTATTTCTTCTTTCAGAAATTCGTTTTCTGTCTCGACTACTTCTAGTTTCATCTCCCATTCTTCCTTTTCTTTACTTAGTTTCTTTATTTTCCTAAGTGAATTTTCTAGCTCATCTAGAACTTCATCAAGGTTTCTGGAATTTTCAATACAGAATTCACAACGTACCTCACTCGAGTCGTTTGACTTGATCCCACTGCTGGTAGAATTGTCTGAGGCCATGAAGCAAAGGTTGGCTGCTTCATCTTGCTCAGCATCGGCTGTATCTTCATCACTCCATGCAGCATAGGATCTATTCTTTCCCTTTCTTTTGGCATCAGGACAGTTTGTTGCAATGTGTCCTTGTTTGCCGCATTCAAAGCATCGACCTTCATTCCTGTAGTTGGTTTGATCTTTCTTGAAAGGAACCTTTCCTTTCCTGAACTGACGTCTGCGATTTATTAAACCATTCAGATTCCTGGACATCATAGCAAGTTGTTCTTGGATATCGTCTTCTTCAACATCCTGATCATAGTCGACTTCTTCCACAGTAGTGTTGAATGCAACAGTTTTCTTTTTCTCTTCCATCACATTTCGTTTCAAGTGTGTTTTCTCGAACGCAATCAGATCTCCTCTGAGTTCGTCATAAGATATTTTGTTGAGATCTCCGCTTTCGATGTTAATTACTTTGGGTTGCCAGGTAGTAGGCAGACTTCTCAGAATCTTCCTTATCTGCTCACCACTGGAGTAGATTTTTCCAAGTGCTTTGAGTTCCCCAATGATTTTGCTGAATCTAGCGAACATGTCTTCAGCAGATTCTCCATCTTTCATTTGAAATAGTTCATACTCATATACTAGAAGATTGATTCTGGTTTCTTTCACTTTACTGGTACCTTCATATGTTACTTCCAACTTGTCCCAAATTTCTTTTGCAGTATCACAGCTGGAGATCTTTTCCCATTCTTCACCGCTTATGGCATTGTAGAGAATATTCACTGCTTTGTAATTCAATTGAATTACTTCCCTTTGCTCATCAGTATAGTCATCCAAATCAAGGGAATCGGAAGTTTTGTCAGTGTCATCTTCCTTCTTGGTAGTGACACCAGTTGGAATGGTATAGGGACCTTCCTTGATTACCCGCCAGACCTTCAAGTCGACTGACTTGACATAGGTTTCCATGCGGATTTTCCAGTGGCTGTAATGTTTCCCGTTGAAGTAGGGAGGCCGGGTGGAGGAAGTTCCCTCTTGTAATAGAGCACCGTTGACAATGTGTGTAGACATGATCTTTACTCACTTGCTGTAAGGCAAAACAAACAAAGTGTGAGTCCAAGCTCTGATACCAATTGATGAATACAAGAGGGGGGGTGAATTGTAAAAACTATTAATTTTAGTCGACTAATCAATTCGTGAGTTGACTGTAAGGTATAGATAATAAGTAATGCAGAAAGCAAAGCTGTAAGCAGGGAACGACACAGAGTATTTATACTGGTTCAGAACCAATTGGTTCCTAATCCAGTCCCCTTGGGTCACAAGGGAGTGATCTCTCTTTAAGCTCTTTAGTAAACAGAAATACAATTGTGGTTTATCGTTAACCACGAACGTCTTCACACAGATGGTTTTTCACCACTCGATAACCACCAACGTACTGTTTGGTTTATAGCTCACCAAACCAACTTCTGTTCGACACAACTATTACCTCTACAAGAACCTCTCCTTCTTTTCTTTTCTAACACTGATCACTAGCTTGTTACAGTATTTTTGCAAAGTAAAAGTGTGGAGAAAAGTAGACAGTAGAATAGAAGCGTAAGGAGATTCTTCAGAAACTCTCGACTAAATAGTAACAAAGCAAGGAGACCGTTGCGGGAGATCAGGGCAGAATATCGAAAGAGATGCGATAGGAGAGATTGACGGGATCCGATGAGAGAGATTTGACCCAAGAGATTTGATTCTCTTAGAGATATAAATATCTCCAGAGAATAAGGCAAGGGCAAACCCAACTTGCGAAAGAGGCGCTGTCAATCAATCTTTCCATAGCTGACTTCAAAGGAGAATCAATTTATGATTCACAGAGTCCGAAACCTGCGAGAAGCACATAGACAGTTTTAGGTATCACATTCTTTTTGTCATAATCAAAATGCATTCTCAAATAACTTTAACACTTGTGTCTTTAGGTTTTTCAGATTCCTCATTGCAGTGCCATTGTCATTATCAACATGTTGCTAACTTAATAGGTTTGGTTCACATTGGAAAGGAGGAGGTGACGCAACAGATAGAGAGAGAGGAAACGTCTATTATATTGTTTCTTTAATTGGTGTGGAGTAAAAGAAGTGGAGTAAAGTACCCTTCTATATCAACAATCCAAATTCTTCAAAGTTGGATAAGACTAAATTGCATGCAGGAATTTGACAGGAAAATATTTTCTTATTATTTAAACTTTACTTTTCCTATCAAGCAGATGCATATAGGCCAACAATTTCTCATAAAGCTTCTGATTAATTTGTTATATAGGAGCTATGCTTCCAATAGCAACCTAGTATACAGTAATTTGTTCTTCTTCTTCTTATGGTAATTAGAATCCTACTAGAATTCTATATTAGTAAATCAAACGAGTAAACAAGGGTGATCGATGCAAGGCATCCATCTCACTAAGCTTAATTTATATAAAAAAAGAAAAGAAAGTTAATTTAAAAGGAAAAAAACCATAAATCTTGCAGTTTTTCTTGTTTTAAAGTCGGGCTTAAAAAGAAATTGTAGCATCCCCAAAGACCCAAGTTAATTAAGCTAGTTCCGACCTATCATCATGAACTTAGCTTGTTCCTCTGGTGAATCAATCGCGTAGTTATAAGTTCGGGATTGGAACCCTTGTAACATATAGTCCTCGTAATATATAGTAGTAAGTAATATTTTAGTATACTATAGGAGTACGACTTTTAAATCTTATACTATCCTATCTTGAAGATTCAATTGAATGCAAAATAATTATAGTAATTAGTTCTTTATAATCATCTAAAAGTACACATTACTCCATCTCGTTTTGATCGAGAACTTCCAAAATCCTTCCTCATGAAGGTATATCTGTAAATGTAACCAGAAGGGTTTAATGTTGCAGGATTGTTTGGCTATCGGTTCCATTATATTGGGGAGGGAATTATTCAGATTGTCCAATCATGCATATATAAATTGCACTTGGTTCACTTCTATTTGGTCGTTGTTTAAGTATTACAGCATAAATGACCCATTTAGAATTGCTCCACTTTTTACTGTTAGCAGGAATATAATGAACTCGTAAAGTAAGCAATAGTTTTCTCGCCCATTTATTAACTTATTAGTACTAGTACACACAGAAGAGACAAAGAAAGTTGCTGATATAATTTCTTAAGCTTGCAATATACATGTATCTTTTGCAATCAAGACTTATGAATTAGTGAGGCGGCGTTTGCTCCTTAATTATTTCCAGGTTCAAACAGTCTTTGCATAAACAAGAAACATAAAGCAAGCAATAAAATATGACAGATATTAACCGAATGAACAGAAATGAAGCTGCATTGCATTAGCCAACAATACCATAGTTCTGGCAAGAAGACAATAGGCCTCGATCAAGGCACATACAAACAACTGGATTTTCACTGAGACTCAGACTTGGCTGGACCAAACTGAAACATAGATCTACTTGGGTAGAACTCCAAGTCCATTTATTCCAAGATACAAGACCTGATTAATTAAACTAAAATGAATATATATTTACATACTGCTGCTAACACATGGCTGTCATTTGAACCTAATCATAACTGACGAATCTGATTAGGTTGTGTCATGACCTAAGCCTATGCTAAACAGGACCAACACAACAGAAAGCTGCCCCTGCTCCGCCACCGACACCCACCATCTCCCCCTCTTCCTCCGCCACTTCTTTCCAGCAATGCGCCACCTTCTTGGTGTCGGAGTTGGCAGTGTGGACCACACGCTCTTTCTCCGCCGTGAAACACCGGTGAACTATGAACCCACCACTGGGCAAATACTGCTTAACCCAGCCGTCACATGTATACCCTTCCACGTCAGCATGCATGTCAACGTGGGACCCATCTTGGCATGTGACGACCACACTGAATTCAGCTGGTTTGAAACACGTCAGCACCCTCTTGACCAACGGCTCGAGCCCAATGGACCCAAGGTCTAAACCCATGGCTTCATAGCTCGCATAGCTGAACCCATCCTCTGGCGTCACGTGCACTGTAGAGTAAGCAGTTCCATCAATTCCATTCGCGGAATATCCACAAGGCTCGAATTCGAAATCACAAATCTCATGACTTGGAATTATGTCACATATTCCTGACATTTTGGTCATTCCACAACCCTCCGCAGAATCATTATTACAATCATCACCCGATTTTTTGAAAAACACAGCAGCTTTTTCTCTATCCAACCCAGTCATGCACATTTCCAGAGTGGTAACCCCAGCCGTAGGATTGGTCAACTTACGTTGACCAACGGATGCCACGTAGACATGCCAGCGATTAGGCGAATTCAAATCGCCGAGTATATAAGCATGGCCATTTTTAAAAAACGAGTTAAGAAACGCAACCTCTTCAGTAAAGCTACGATGAGGGGCAGGTTGGAGATTTTGAAAAATGAAAGTGCCATGTGAATACTTGACAGAGTCAACGCAAAGTGATATTGACTCAGCGAGGTTCAAGATTTGAGGAATGGATAAAAGCAGCTTTGTAGTTCCACAAGTTTTGAGAATGATCTTAAAAGTGTAGATGAATAAACTTGACTCAGAGAGAACGTACGAGTCAAAGTCAGTGTTGGAAAGTTGTGAAACAATAGTGCATGCAGCTGGTTCGAGGATTGAGTCGATTTGTAAACGAGTCAAGGCACGTAAACCTAGCCCGTTTGGGTCGGTGAACATAGGTGGTTCGGTGAATGTTATTTCTAAGCGTTTTTCAAAGCCTTCAAAACCAATAGCAGAAAGAGCCATTGTAGTAAAAGATTTTTTTTTTTTTTTTAAAAAAACTAGGACTTTGTAATAGGAGATTAATTTGTTCAAGAAAAGTTATGGAAGCTGAAAAAAGATTATGGATTTTGAAGGGTATCAGGATGGTTTCCTCATGCACTGCATTAAAACAAAAGAAAGAGAAAAATTAGAAAAGCAAAACAGATAAATGGTGTTATAGTATATAGCTTGTTGTGTATAAATGAAATTATAGAGAGGAGACTTACGTTGGAATAAGCAGCAGATCGGAATTTCACAATGCCACCGTTGGGACGAACGTCTTCAATGATATAATCTAAAGGAGCTTCGTATTGGATATGATTACTACTGGAAGATTTCTTCTTACCACCTTTGGTTTCCATGACAACATCAATCTTAATTTCTGCAAATTCAATAATATCATTAATGTCAAATTTTGTTTATCTCATAAAGTAAAAAAGCAACATGCAAAGAGCGCCAAGAAAACTAAAGAGAAATGATGGAAAAGTTACGTTTCTGATTGAAGCTGGAGAGGAGAGCTTTTCTTGTTTTTTCTCTTTTTTCTATTTCTTTGTATACTAATGCAAGAAGGGGAGAAAGTTGCGAAATAAGCAAATAATTAAAGAGAACAATGGTTTGTTTGTGTGATGAAGAGAGTTGAACGGCGTGAGAGCATTTATAGATAGGGGAGACGGAAAAAAGTTAGGGCTACAATAACTCTGTTTTTCCTTTTCATTTTCTTGGGTAAGAATCTAACTTTTCACCTTTACAATCTAAAACGACTAGATTATGGATTACCACACACTTTTTTCAGATCAATCAAATACTGTATATGACTAAATTATCACACAGCTTTCTATCAACCTTTTAAGTTTTAAGCATTTAGGCTTTAGCATGACCTTTGCTAAAAAACAAAAAACCAAAAAAAGAAACGTTTTAAGCATGTAGGTTTTAGCTGGCTGCCTGGCTCTGTCGTTTTTCTTTGAGATGTTGCTATTTGACCATAACTGTGTGGACATACAATGACCGTACTTGATGAAAAGTCCATAAAGTTTATGTTCATTTTTTGCTCCAATCACTATAATTTTCCCCCCAATAAGTATCCTCCACTATTCTTCTCACTCCAATAAGTTTCTCTCTAAAAATATAATAATTTTAAATTACCATGTCCAGTTTTTTATGGTCCCAATACATTAAACAATTAAACTAAATGTATGAGTATATTATTCATAATATTGATATATAAGTACATTATTCTTAATACTGAATATATGAGTTTAATTTAAATGAGTATTGAATTTAATTGATTTATTTATTTATTTTGCTTGTAGGAGTTTTTTTGTTAAATATTTAAATTTTAGATGGCAACGTAAGTGACCAATTTTTGTTGTAATTAATTTATTAATGTATTGAAATTGAACTCATTCAAATTATGGTAATTTAATTGACTACGTAATGAAAATACACGCCCTATATATTTCAAACTTAATCCTCTGCATTTTAACCTACACACTATTTATTAATTTACCAGTAAAAAATTATAATTCATATATTAGCATACATACCCCTAAATAATACAACAAGAACTATGTAAAAACTAAAAAAACTAGAAAATAAATTTGTTATGGAAATACTATTATATATAAGACAATATATTATCAAGAATAAATACATATATGACATCATTAATCAAACCACTAACTGACCATGCATTGTGTAAAATCATCAGAAGTAGGAGTATGAGTAGTTGTTTGTGTGTCTCTACACTCTTTAAATTGAACCTTTGGATAATCTCACTTGTAGTGTCAACTAAAGTCATTTTAGTCTCATGTTCATATTTTTTTCCTTTTGATGGGTCAACAAATAGTAGACTAAAAAAGAGGACGAATGTTGTTGCCTGATGGGTCAACTAACGCCTTAGAAATTGAAGACAATAATTTGTGTGTTTAAGTATAGTCAGAGTGAACCCTTTGTCAGATGAATCTACTCCAGCATAATGACAACTACTACGACATTGTAATGGAAGATCAAAAAATTCGAACCTGGCAAAAGTGTGCCATCTAACATATTTTTTCAATTACTTCATATTTAATTAATGTTGCTATGTAGCCAATTTTTTTTATATCTTTTATATGTTATTACTGATACTAATGAATTTTGATTTGCTCTATTTGATCCTTCAATTACTCTTGCTATGTAGCAAAATTTCTTATATCTTCTATATGTTATCACTGATAGTAATGAGTTTTGATTTGCCTTATCTGATCCTTCACTGATAATAATGAACAATTGAAAGCACCTTGGAGGACATACAATTATATACAATAACATAGACATACAAAATTTTCAATAAAGTTATGTATATTTTCCTCTATAAGGACATATATTTTTTGATCAAACAATACAAATATTTATTCAACCAAATTAATAAGATAAATAAGGACATTATCTTGGTTCTAGTTTAGATATGTCACGACTAAGAATATTATTTCAAGCTTGAAATAAGATATTATTTCGTTGTTTTAAGTTAGTGACAATTCATGTTAAATCTTAACTTTAGTTATTTTTTTCAATTATTTAATTTTAGTTTAAATGAATATAAAAGTTTATAAAAATTTATACTTTGTGCTTTGCACGAACTAGTGTATGGGTATTACAAGTATTTATGTATATATTGATTAAATAAATATTTTCCTCCATAGGTTATGGTGGGATTCGATTAAAAAAGTTTTATAACTTTTCTAACAAAAAATAATTTATTTTTCCAAAAGAAGGGTTTCAAAAAAATGCAAAAAATGAACAAATGGGAAAACTTTTTAAAAATAGCTTTTATCCTTTTTTTTTAAAGAATACTTTTTTTTAGACATCAAGTTGAAAAATAATTTTTTGTTAAACACTTTACTAAACTATCTTTTTAATTTTTTGTACTAAAAAATGATGTATCAGAAAGAAGAAAGTACAAAAATAATTATCATGAAATTAAATATTTGTATATAGTAAGAAGAATTATGAAATATGCACTAAGTATAAAATTTATTTTTATATTATGAAAAAATCATAAAGTCACAAGTTGGTATTCAAATTTTTTTAAAAGATATAATAAAAGAAAATGGGTGCAAAGAATGAAGTTTTTATACATTCTATGCATTGGGAATGTAAAACATAATAACGAGAGAGAGAGAGAGAGAGAGAGAGAGAGAGAGAGAGAGAGAGAGAGAGAGAGAGAGAGAGAGAGAGAGAGAGAGAGAGAGAGAGAGAGAGAGAGATGGTGTGTGAGTGAAATTCAAAATTTGAATATTTTTTTCATGAAGGGTATAATGAGCACAAAAAATATAGAAAATATCCAAAATGCCCCCAATTTCCTAGTGAAATGACTTAATTACCTCTAGTATGGTCATTAGTGCCAAGAAAAGTATGGTCACATATCATTTTTCTTTTCATTTTCTTATCATTTTTGTGTCCTTACCAACGAAAAACGACGTAAAAGTAGGGATGGCAATGGGGCGGGGCGGGACCGGGGGGGGGGGGGGGGGCAAGCCTTGCCCCGCTAAGAATTTGACCCGCCCCGCCCCGTTAGTTTTTTTATAAAATTTTGCTCTGCCCCGCCCCATTTTTGTTATATTTTTCTTTTTTCCATTTCTTTTTTCATTTTCGACTCAACTTTATTGTTAAGAATAATTATTTTACTGTTGAGATGTTATTAAAGTAAAATTATTTTTTGTTAGAGATATTTAACTTTCTAAAAATAATTTATATTTACCATCTTTTATTTCAAAAAAATTATTTAATTAATTACTAGACGATGCATATATACTAGTTTTGATAAAACTAAATGAATTAGTCATGAGTTGAATTAAGTGACACTATAAGGCTATTAATTGGATCTTCAAAATAACATATAAGCAAAGCGGAAACAAAGACAAAGAAAAAAGTTACAAAAAGAAGGTGACTTTCCCTCGCCCCGCCCCGCCCCGCCACATTAAAAGTTTTTCCTTTCCCCCGCCCCATTTTGTCCTTCCCCTACCCTGCCCCGTTTACCTATTTGCCCTACCCCATCCCGCCCCTCCCTGCCCTGCCACATTGCCATCCTTACGTAAAAGATTAAAAGATGACTTGTTTTTCCTCCTTTTTATTAAAATAAAAAATAAAAAGAACTAGGAGTACTTATTTCACTATTTACTCATCTTCATGATAATTGTCCTTATAAAATACACATTGAAATTCATAATGCTATAATCCCCAACCTATACCTAATGCTATGCCTAAAATTAAAACTAAAATGGGGAGGAGGAATGGCAAACTATGAATTTCTCAAGAAAAAAAGAAGGTGAACATTAAGAGAAAAACAGACGACTTTGGCTCCATCCACAAGCAAGGTCATTCATTATACTTCTTCAACCACCTTTGGTTAGATTTCACCAGGTAAGTCTTTTAAACCTTTTAAATTAAAGCCTACTTATATGATCATTAATGAAAAGGTGAATCAATCTACTAATAATTTAGTTACTAATACTACTAATAAATTTGATGCTTTATTTTTTTGGTAACTAACTTTTTATTATTAATCACCAAGTGTTTAATTACATTCCAAGTTGCTAGACACTAGCAACATCTCAGACTAACGGATTCTATGATCCTCACTAACTATAGAACTATACTAAATACAAATATAAAACTGAAAAACTGTGCTAATCACTCGATCATCTTTCATACAGATAACTTCCAACTCTTTTAGGCTAGCAATTAGTATCAGAAGACAAATCCAGCCAGGTACTCTTTTAGTTCTCTTGAAGCTCTCAGACATGTTGTATATGCAATGTCATTTGCCACAGCTTGCCAGGTTGTCACTTTGTTCTCAAAGATTCTAGCATTTCTCTCCTTCCAGATTGCATGAGTATAGTGGGCATAGATAATTCTGAGAACAGCTGCCTTCTTAGTTTTCCCTTTTGTCACAGTAAGCAACCATTCTTGAAATTCTTGCCATGTTTGAGTAACTTGAGCCTGCCTTTGAATCCACTGCATGAGCTTAAGCCATATATGCCTTGCATAGCTACAGTCATGAAATAAGTGAGCTCTATCCTCTGTTGAATTGTTACAGAGGACACAACCAGTGTTCACATTCATTCTCTAGGCTAACAACATGTCTTTAGTCAATAGTCTGTTATGCTGGGTTAGCCACATATTGAACATTGCTCTTGGGCTTGCCTGATTCTGAAACATAAGGGTTTTCTATTGGACTTTAGGTTGATTACCTATCATCTGGAAGTAGCAATGTTTAATGAGACCTCCTGAGGTTGCCTTGTAATTCTCTGTGTAATGCAGATGCTCTCTAGCAGCCATCAGTTTCCTCACCATCCATGCAGCTTGAGCTGGTATTTGATGCTTTAAATATGGTTACAAATGATAAGTTAGGAAAACAATTAAAGGATAAAAATGTTCTTACTAATGAAGCCGTTACATTCGATATGGACGACAAAAAAATGAATTTTGCACGCAATTTTTTTTTTTACTAAAGCTATTAAAAAGGACAAATTGGATAAATGAGTGTCTGCCTACGTGGAAAATTCATCCATTAATCTAGATCCTACAAATACTTGTCCAAACACTACTCCTACTCTATTGAACAATACCATGCAAATTGATCTCGTGGCAAGTACTAAAACCAATGTGGTACCACAAGACAAAATTGTTTCTTCTGAAAATCCATATGCTCAACCTTTTTCTAAACAAAACACGTGTATTACCAAAGCATAGATTATCCAGATCCAGAAATATCCTCTAGTATCCTAGCACTGCCCAAGCTCTTCACTCAAAATTCGAATATTTATTCTTCAAGTGCTACTGACTCACGCATTCATTCTTCTTCTAATTCTCTTTGCAAATCAGACACGCAACCCTCCATGCAAATACTTAACTACACCCTCCATTACTACATATCCTAGTTATATAAACCTATAGAGAAACTACAACTTCCATCCTCAAGAAAAAAATCAAGGCATCTCGTGAAACTACTACTCAAAGCACAACACTTGAAAAAGAAAATGAACAACAACAACATGAATCAAAACAACTTCTAATTTCCACAAATGCCACCTTTGAACCAACCACTGATATTTGCACTACCACCAGTCCAACATCAAGTTCCTCAATCTTTGCTCGAATCCACACTATGGGGTCAAGCAATAGTAGTTCCAATGGAGATCAATGGGCAACAAGCTCTTGTTGTCATAAAAAACCCACAATATCTTGTACAAATTGTAAATAAATGCATGCATCTAACAATGCAAAACTACATCATCAACATGTGGCCTCAAGTTCTCCAAGACATGCCACATCCGGATCATCTATTAAGGGATCTTCCCTTCTTTCTCCCATGTGTATTACCACCATTGAACCTTATTTTCATTCCATGAGACTTGAACATGAACCAACAATGCACGCACCAATGGACATGAACGAGATGTATCCAAATCTAAACCCAATGCATGTGCACCCACACCCCCACCCCTAATGGAAATGGACATACGGACACATCCATCAGCTCCACCACCATCACCAAGAAAACATCCCATTCCACAAGAATAAGAGGAAAATAGGAGAGGGGAACAAGAAGTCGTGTTAAAGGGGAGGGAGAGTCACATGGAATTTGCAAATTTAAAGGAAATAATAATACTTCTTTTCAAAGAAAGACTAGACAGAAAAACTATCATAACTTGTCACCAAAGTCTCTACAAATATTCCTAAGATGTGAGAGCCCCAGCCAACAATTCGGTGGGGAAATATATTGTGGTTCTGAACCCCACATTGAGAACTGATCCTAATTTGGATATTGCTAATGATAACAATAATTCAAATCATAACATGAATAGGCAAAATAATATAATAGTTTGGAATACTAGAGGTGCACATAACCCTGACTTTCGTAAGAATTTTGGGGCTATTTTTGAGGTTTACAAACCTGTTGTTGTAGCACTTTTTGGGACAAAAATGGATGATCATCACAATTTTAGGGTTCGATATGATTTTACTGACTTTGCTGAAATTCCTGTTGAGGGACGTTCTGGAGGTATTGTTCTTCTTTGAAAAAATGACATGTGAGTGTCACTGATCATATTAAAGGAAATGAAATTCATGCCATGATCAAGGTACTTCATCCATCTCTAACTTTACTTGGCTTTTTTCTATAATTTATTCTAGTACTTCGTATTTGAATAGAGAAATATTATGGCATGACCTTATGAATGTTTATGATAATTACAAAGGACCTTGGCTAGTTAGTGGAGATTTTAACTAAGTTTTAAATCAAGATGACAAGTGGGGTGGCAGACCTATAAATTATAGGAATGTTTCTAATTTTTGTAATTGTTTAAACTATTGTAATTTCACTAATTTAGGCTTCAAGGGTCCAAAATTTACATGGTCTAATTATAGAAATAAAAAAAGTTTAATTTTTGATCGTTTGGATAGATGTTTAGCAAATCATGAATGGATCACATTATTTAAAGATGCAAATATTATTCATTTACCAAAAACCTACTCTGACCATAACCCTATGCTCAGCTAGATAAGCAGCCTATTCATGATTATTCAAAGTCCTTTCGACTTGAGACAATGTGGTTGTTTCACCCTACATGTAAGGACATAGTTTATGATGCATGGCATAATAAGTCACTGGATGAGGCTACAAAATTTATTCAAGAAAATGTTATGATTTGGAATAAGCAAACATTTGGTAATATTTTTAAAAGAAAATCTAATACGCTTGCTAGACTTAACGGGGTACAGTTTTCTCCTAATTACACCACTAGTCTTTTTCTTCAAAATCTAGAAAAAGAGCTTATTACTGAATATAAATACAATTCTAAAACAAGAGGAAGAATTTTAGAAACTCAAATCTAGAATTGACTGGCTAAATTTTGGGGATGATAACACTAAATTTTTTCATGTGACAACCTTAAATCGTAGAAGAAAAAAATCGCATTACTCATTTTCAAGACGACTGTGGGAAATTAATTTTTGAGCCTAAGAACATCCTAGTGCATGTTGCTTCATACTTTGAAGGCCTATATGAAACAAATCATGACATAAGTCAGCTTAAACCTCTACATGACAATGCTTTATGGTATAATGGAGTTGATTTTGATATATTAGACAGATCACTTCTTGATTGTGAAATCACAAATACTTTATTTTCTTTTAAGCCTCATAAGACACCTGGACCAGATGTTCTTCATATAGGAACAAATGGGAAATGTAATAATAATTTACAATGAAAATATTGCGGATACAAAATAACAAGGACAATAATAATATTATATAAAGCTTGAGTCGTGCTGGGCACCGTCCTAAAAAACTATGTCTACAATTAGAAATATTTCTCCAGGATTAAACAAGTCCTCCTCTATATTAATAGAGGGACCAGGAATCAGCAAAATTAGTAATACCAGCAAGACTATATTAATTATAGAATAAGGAATATAGAAAAACGAGTGGATGAAATAGTCATTAGCAAAAGAAAGTGAATTGCATGGATTTAGAATGAGGAACTTGAAAGAAAACTAATGATTGCTACTAATGATGGCAATGATTACTTTAAGGAAGACTTGGTTTTTATGTTTTTTACGATTTTTGGATGATTAGAGAAGACTAGTATTTATATGGGAATTTGGTGGCATTTTGGTATGCCAAGTGTACATAATTTTGCCACATGTTAGTAGGGTTTTGCCACATAAGTATAAGAAACAATAGGCTCCAATGGTTTTTACAAAACTATGTCCTAATGATGATACTTCCATTACAAAATCAGCCATGTCATGCACGTTGTCACACTTTCAAAAGTGTAGAGACACTTGTTCCCTTCCATGACAAGTGTCAAAATATTTTGTAATACAACATTATTCAAAGCAGTCCACATGTATTACAAAATATTTTGAAGAATGAAGAGGTATCTAATAACGAGGTAAGTATGGAGGATAAAACTTGCTGGATTTACATGGTCCAAATGCAATAGATTTGGTATCTTCTGGACTACGAACCAAACTTAGACCGATAAAACTTGACTCATAGAATTACTGGTGAAATATCATATCTCTATGAACCAATAATTCCTTTTGCAAGCTAGAGGCTTTACCAGTCATATTTAGACCCATAATTTTTCAGTTCAACGCGGTTTTGTGCGAATAGGCCATGCACGTGCCTGGTTATTCATGAAAGTTTTAGAGACTTGGCTAGAATCTCATAGGAGCGTCCCCACCCCACTCTCATATAAGAGAATTCATCGCGTGTACGCTGCTTTAAATACACTAGCCATAAGGACTATGAATTCATTAAGAGTTAAAACTCAGCCCTCCAAATAGTAGCAGCTAAGTACATACATTATAGTGCTTCAGTGCTAATATCGACTTGTTATTACTCATATGAACCTACTTCATGGGATCTCCAATCACATAGGTTGAGTTACCATCTTTATTGACAACCATGTTAGCCTTAACCCCATCTCTTTTGAGGTTTGAAGAATTAATTTTCTTCCCACAGGTTTAATCAGAGGATCTACCAAATTTAGTTCTGACTTCACATAATTAATGGAAATTATTCTATTTCTCAACAGCTGTTAGTTTGTGTCTCAAAAAAATGTGTATGCATTTTCCATTATAGGATTTATTCTTGGCAACATCAATTGCCGCTTTACAATCACAATGGATAGATACATGAGGCAGCGAATCCTTTGTTAAAGGAATATCAGCTAAGAAGTTTCTTAGCCACTCAGTCTTAGAACCAGCCAACTCTAGAGCTATAAACTCTGATTCCATAGTAGATTTAGCAATTATGATTTGCTTGGCTGATCTCCATATTATTGCACCCCCACCAAGGGTGAATACATAGTCATTAGTGGATTTTATCACATATAAATCAGAAATCCAGTTAGCATCACTGTATCCTTCTAATACAACGAGAAATACACTATACAAGATACCATAATTTATGGTTCCTTTCAAATATTTCATTAGTCTTACTAACGCAGACCAATGCTCTTGATTGGGATTATGAGTATATCTACTCAGCCGACACACAACATAGGCTATATCAGGCCTTGCAAAATTTATTAAATGCATCAGACTCCCAATAATATGAGCATATTTACACTGAGCAACTGGGTCACCATTATTCTTTTTCAGTTGAGAGCTGGTATCATAAGGAGCGGCCAAAGGTGTCACATCAAAGCAATCAAAATTCTTAAGAAGTCTTTTAACATAGTGTTCTTGTGACAACACAATACCATCATAATTTCTTATGACTTTAACTCCCAATATCATGTTTAATTCACCCAGATCTTTCATATCAAAGTTAGAAGACAAAAATAATTTGGTACTCTGCACAACATTTAAACTAGTACCGAATATAAGCATGTCATCAACATATAAACAAATTATCACAAATTCACCATTTAAATCTTTGATATAAATACAGTTATCAACTTTTAACGAAGTAAAACCATCTTTCATTAAGACTTGATCAAATTTTTTATGCCACTGTTTAGGAGCTTGCTTGAGGCCATAAAGAAATTTCATTAATTTACAAACATTATCTTCTTTCCCTGGAACAACACATCATTCCGGCTGAACCATATAAATTTCTTCTTCCAAATCACCATTTAAAAATATTATTTTTAACATCCACTTGGTGAATAAAAAGCTTATAGATTAAGGCAAGAGCAATTAAAAGCCGTATTGAAGAAATTCTAGTTACTGGTACAAATGAATCGAAATAATCAATATTTTATTTTTGAGAAAATTCTTTTGCTACTAAACGAGCTTTATATTTATCTATGGAACTATTGAAATTGTATTTCTTTTTGAAAATCCATTTGTAACCAATAGGTTTGGTACCAGGAGGTGAATCAGTCAAAACCCAAGTATTATTTTTCATAATAAAATCAAGTTCAACTTTTATTGCCGTTTTCCAATATTCAGAATCGAAAGAATAAATAGCTTCAAAATAATTTAGTGGTTCATTATCAATGATTAAATTTTAAAAATCATTTCCATAAGAAAAATATTATTTTCTAGGCCTTTTGCTCCTTCTTAGTTCCTCAGTAGATGTACTCTCTTTATTTCTTTGAACAGGTGCATGTGAAATTTTATCGGACAATGAAAAAATATGTTCAAAGAATTAAACATTCTTTGTCTCAATAATAGTATTGCAATCAAGCAAGTCACTTTTTTGAACAAGAAATCTATATGCATCACTGTGTTCTGCATATCCAATAACCATGCAATCAGCAGTTTTAGAAATTATTTTTCTCTTTTTAGGTTCAGGTAAAAGAACTTTAGTTAAACACCCCCATACTTTTAAATATTTCAGGTTAGGTTTATATCCTTTCCAAAATTCATAGGGAGTTTTGTCAGTTCTTCTATGTGGTATTCTATTTTGTAGGTGACATATAGATAAATTGCTTCACCGACAAATTATCAGGAGCATTCGCACTAACTAACATGGAGTTCATCATTTCCTTCAATGTTTCATTTTTCCTTTCAGCTACTCCATTTGACTCAGGTGAATATGGAGGGGTTACTTCATGAATAATTTCTTCTTTTTCACAATAATCATTTAATGCCAAATATTCTCCTCCTCTATCAGATCTAATTCTTTTTTATTTTTCTACTAAGTTGATTTTCAACCTCAGTTTTATAAGAAATAAAAGCATCATCTTTATTTCTAAGCAAATGTGATTTAGTATATCTAGAAAAATCATCAATAAAACTCACATAATATCTTTTACCACCTCTAGTCATGGTTTGTTTCAAATCACTCAAATCAGTGTGAATTAGAGATAGTAGTTCAGTTTCTCGGTTTACATAAAAATAAGGTTTTCTAGTAATTTTAGATTCAACACAAATTTCACATTTGTCAAAGTTATTTGAGTCTAAACCATATATTAATCCTAGTAATTACATTTTCTTTTTATATGAGACATTCATGTGTCTTAGTCTAGCATGCCATAAAGAAATTGATTCAACAATATAAGCAGAACCAGATACATTCTCATTAACAACACCAGAAATATTGAGTACAAAGAGTCCTTGGTTACAATAGTCTTTTCCAACAAACACATCATTTTTATTCATTATGATCTTATCAGATTCAAATGACACTTTTACCCCCACTTTTACTAACAAGGCTATGGAAATCAGGTTTGCCTCAATGGTAGGAACATGTAGCACATCCATGAGGGCTAAAGTTTTCCTGAAGTAAGTTTCAAGAGTGCTTTACCATTACCAAGAACTTGGGCAGTCCTTGAATCTGCAAGGTAGACTACTTCATTGTCATCTCCTATAGAAGTATAGAGGTAAATGCTTCTCGATTTCTACAAATATGCCGAGTAGCCCCAGAGTCTACCACTCATTCTTTCACATTTGCAACAATGTTCGCTTGAGAAACGACAACTGCAATAATATCATCTCCTTTGACTATGTTAGCCATAGGAGGATTATTCTTTACATTGTCGTCTCTCACTCTTTTCCTGCACTGCGTAGCATGATGACCTGATTTTCCACAAACAAAACAAGAGTCTTTTTTTTTTCTTAAAGTTAGATTTATTGGGCTTGTAACTTTTGGACTTATATGTGTACCTTTTATTACAGCTTTGGACTAGGTTTGCTTTCAGTGCTGTCATTTTAGCTTTTACCGACTCTTTTCTGTTGCCATCTTCTATTAAAATATGAGTTACTATCTGTCACGACCTAAAATCTTGGATAGTTGTGAGGACACCCGAACTAACCCTATCGGGCAAACCCACTCACTAAATTAATATTACCGGTAAAAAGAAACTATAATAAATTTTAATTATGTGGATTTAACAACAAAATGCGCGGAATATCCCTAAATATAAGAAGAAGGTCTAGTCCTCGACAATAAATCATGAACATCTATAAGATAAATTTATGAATGAAATATCCCAAATATTAGAAAGAGGTGACGACATGAATGAAATAATTGAAATGTGCGCCACCACGGAGCAATGATGGTTGGCTCACCGCTTATATGTAGAAAAATCTTCAAACTCCACTCACGGGGATCACTGGTACTTAGAATCGTATCTACCCGAACAAATAATAAGAAAACAACCAGAAAACAACATAAGTCGGAAGGACTTAGTAGGTGGGTAGACTAGTTCCTCTGAAAGAAAGTAAACCAGTCTAGAAAAATTAATAAATAGAATAGAGAAGGGAGAAAAGAAATATATTATAACTTATTATTCCAATAATTCATCAAATCACATAATAAATATCAACTAATCTCATTCAAGGAAACAAACAATTAACCTCAACTCATAGATTAACATAATGTGTGGGTCAACTCCGAAATAGAATATAGATTTGATAGTGGACCAACCCCAAGACTATCAATCATGGACAAACTCTGACATAAATAGTGGACCAACTCCGAAATAAATAGTGGACCAACTCCAAAATAAAATAGTAGCTTTGATAATGGACCAACTCTGAGACTATCAATATGGACTAACTATGAAATAAATAGTGGACCAACTCCGAAAAGATTTGATAGTGGACCAGCTCCGAGGCTATCAAATGGACCAACTCCGAAATAGATAGTAATGATAAATTTCCAAGCTACATGTCCGAAAGCCAATATAAAAATCCGAGACATAATAACATATGCTCATACTAAACAATTAAGTCATAAATAACTTGCCCAAAATCTCTAGCCCGACACGTATGTCCATACTTCCGACCATATCATCAAACATGCATATAACTTAACAATACTTCAAACAACAAGGTAAAAACAACCAGAAGTAGACACGATCCAGGAAAACAATACATATTCAAAATATAAACTTAAACACAACGAAAAATGTGTAAATAATTACACCTAGGGCAGTGCACATACAAGGAACATATACATAAAATCCCGTGTGGACAAATTCCACCAAAGAAAGGGATAGAACCACCTACCTCGATCCGCCAATAGCTAACTAGCCCACAATCACCTTTTCAATGCTCAAATCCCTCCAAATGAGTCCACTCATGCATGAAAGAAACTTGAAGAACATCCTTGAATTCTTCCAATCCCAAACTTTCAAGATGAGAAAAACTTCAACAATATTAATAGTAAAAAAAGCCCAGCTGTTCTGCCTCGTTTCTTGTGCTAAACAATATTGAAACTCACTTTTGATGTCTCTAACGGATTTCTTGTAAAATTCCAGTCAAGTTAGGCTTTTGAATCACTCCATTTGACCTTATAATGAAGGAGATATGTTGGTTTCAATATTTGGAATAGTGCAGATTTTTACGAATTCAGTGACAATTTTGTAATTAATCTGAAAAAAAATCTGGCAACCCAGTTTTTAGTAAAATGACCATAAATCCCTCAAATAATGTTGAAACTTGATGATTTCACTTGCTATGGTTCTAAAATTATGATACGGATATAACGATTTAGTGAAACACGAATCAAAGACCGTTTTCTCAATATGGTAACTTTTATGCTCAAATTAACGTCGAAATCGAAAATAATCACCATACAACCCAAACTTATCCAAAACTCATTGAAATTTAACCAAACTTTTTGGACATGTCCAAAATCATCATACAAAATTATTAGAACCTAAAAATATATATCGACACGCATATCGGAGCATCATTTACCAAAATGACTGGCCGGATAGTTACAATCTCCCTCACTTGGACTCGTTTGTCCACGAACGAACCAAGCACAAAACCAATGGCACAACCTTAGTCCGATGACCATCGATCGACCTCAAAATTTTTCTAAGTCTTGAAATTCTCAAAAATTTCAGCAGCAGTTTCCCTAAAACTGAAGGATCTCTGAAATACCAAACAACCACGCGGTACAACCGCTACACCGAGAATAACTCAATAATAACTTAAATGTCCCACACTGCAACAACATCAAAAGGTCGAACGTAGAGATACCAAGATAAGAAGGAACACGAGAAAACCTTAAATCTCAACGGCAACACCAACCTTCCAATATCACCGAACTAAGGCTCATAATTTACAAAAAATTTGGCGGCACATCCCTAATAACTGAGCAACCACCGAACTATCAACAGCTACAACAACCAAAAAGGCATAACAATCCAACCAAAAGCAAACTAGTGACATCATATAAATATGTATAATCAAATCAATACCATAGGACCCCACACGGTCACAACCAAAATCAGAATAATACATAAGCAACAAGAATAGAAAAGAAAGAGCAAACATGAATCGATAAGAAACAAGAATAGCAAGGAAAGAGAAAACAAGAATCGACGAACACTGGGATAAACCATCCATGAATTTAAGCCTAACCATTTAAGAAATCACATTAGCGAACGGTCTCACATAGAGCAATTTGAAGCTCACATGCCTCAACACCAAACCAGATGACACAAAACCAATCATTACACTGAGGAATTATAACCAATTTTAACCCACATACTCGATGCAACCCTCGACCGACCGAATGATACCAACTGAGTGCACCAATTCTAGAAGCAACAACGCCGACTTATCATCTATCACTAACCACAAAAAGAAACCTCAAATCAACAGTCAAAGTACAACAAGAACTGCCGATTAACGAAATTCACATGACTGACGCCAAGCCAACTCGAGCTTCACTTACACAAGTCTCTAACCTTCTAAGACATATGGTATACCAATCGTCAGAATCCAACAGAAACAACCTGAGTACAACCAATCGAAATATCTAATCCCGCGATCAAACTCAATCAAACATATCTAAACGGGTCAACAATGGTACGACTCCATGCCATCACATGATCAAACACTATCATCAAAACTACACTCACTGCCCAACACAGGAGAAACAACCCGAATGGAAAAGTGGACACACCTCGCTACCTAGAAGCTCGACACATAAAATAAATAACCAACCAGTGCAAAATCAGACAACTACCACAGCTGAGAATATCACAACACGCCCCGATCCAACACAGATCGAGACTCTCCTCAAAGCAGAGATAACAAGAAGAACACAATAGTAACCCACCGAAACCAACATTATAAAGCCTAACGTACTCTCTAACCGACAACTATCAAAATCATCTCCGAACATTTATCAGCTACTAAGATGAACCAATCCTAGCTGAAAACACCACAAAATACTGAACAAGATGCATCAACCCAATATAGGGTACAACTGTAATTTTTAAATAAAAATCACTACTCGCAAACACACCAATCCTAACAAACCAACACACACCCCGAGAAAGTCGAAATCAATTTTAGCCTACAACCGACATACAACAACACCATCACTCCAACTCAGGATACAGTCCGAGACACAACCATGTTGCATAACATAATATCAACATAGATAACGACCCACCGACAACTAAATAGTACATTAAGAGCTCGAGCAATCAAAGCTCTCAAGAAAAGTCAGCATATTAGCAATAGCCACAGCCAGCTCAATCTACCCAGACGGCTACAAATCGCACCCTAACTCACATATGGTTCTACACATGAAGTCACAGCTCCAACATCGTTCGACATTACATGGCCTCCAAAACACCACGACAAAACTCATGCACCTAAGTGTTGGCCCGGTGCAAAGTTAAAGATACACCAACCATTAAGAAGCAACAAGCTGAAAACATTGCCTCGCCAAGTCACACCTGCTAGATGAAATCCGCTACTCATTCCAAACAAGCAAGCCAAAAGATCAACGACTTAACACAGACATCCCCGCACAGACTTAGCTTCCTCGCAACCTGATCATAAGATCGCAGCCGCAAGTCGCACAAGCCTTACAGGCCGACCAATGTAACCACCCGAAGGGTCCCGCAACCGCACTCTTAGTCATACAAAGCGATGCACCCACTATAACTCCCTTGTGACTGCACAGGTCAGTCTGCACCCTATATAAAAACCCAACCACATATGTACGACTTAGCCTAGGAGTCATACACAACTCCTCGAGTTCACACAACAACACACTCAGGACAGCTTCCCGACAACTTGTAAAATCAACCATCACGGTCATGATGAACCTTACAAAAGTACCAATTGCTAGGAATTTTACAACACATTCCTCCAAGTCAAAGCTATGAACATCGGTTTGACTTCCAAAGTCTGACACTCTACAAAGACGAGACACTAGAACTCATAACACCCACTACAAGCAATCCATAACCCGCCGACTTCCAGCTTCTAGTCCTACTAGAGCCAACCACAATGGTAAAAAGGAAAAAGGTCAAACCTTTACTGAGAAGAAGTCTTCACAGGACAGTCTCGACAATCGCAAGGGTCTCACAAGCCAGCACCGACTCCCCCACTTGGGTCTCGCCCAAGAATGAGTCATCAAAGGAATTCTAGGGTCCACGACCTGTAGGAAATACCACAAACCAGATCTTACCACTTTCAGTTTACAAAAGCCAAGGTGCTATCACCTCGCACAAATTAGGGAAAAATGGTGAAAACCAATAATGCCTCAGGTCACGAAAATTTCTAATCACTCGGCCCAGCTGAAAGAAATCCCATCCAACGACAGGGAACAATAATAAAAAGAGCCAACTAGATTCCAGGTTACACATAATATGCTAGGCATGATTAAAATAATGCTCTCAAGAAGCAAGCACGCTAGGGATGATAGCTCGTTACAAGTACCTAGCCGGACCTTATATCCGACTGCGCCGGTCCTCGGCCGATATCTTTCAAAACCTCACAAGTGAATGCACAAGTGAATGCGTTAACCTGAAGCTGGTCGTCTTACATACAGATAAGATGCGTCAAGATCGATCCCAGTCGTCTCACACCAACAATGCATAAAGGAAGCGACCATCAATTATAATGCAATGACATGCAACGCTGCGTCGGACTCTGCTCCAAACGCCTTATGCCACCAAAAGACCCGCAAATGAGTATCAATTTACCTAATCAAGCCCATTCTTGGCCAAATATTTCACATAATCATAAGAGCAGAAATAGAGATTTCATATATCATCACAAGAAAAGGTTACCAAGCAGCAAAAATGTACGGAAGATCGGGTGATTCAACTCAAAAGCCAAATTAAAACGTACGTCCACGCCTATGTATCTGATGCAAGGAGACATCGTTCAGTCGAAATACAAAGCACAAACTTCAATTAGAAGAAGGGAAACTACACTTTCCTAAATGCATCCTTAGCCTCCCGTTTATAAGTATGGTGCACAACAAGCCCATAAACAAGACTCTATTAAGACACTGCTCCATGACTTATTAAGACACTAGACCTTAGCTCCGATACCAATTGTTCACGACTCAAAATCTTGGATAGTCGTGAGGGCACCCGAACTAACCCTATCGAGTGAACCCACTCAGTAAATTAATATTACCAATAAAAAGAAACTATAATAAATTCTAATGATGTGGATTTAACAACAAAATGCGCGAAATATCCCTAAATATAAGAAGAAGGTCTAGTCCTCTACCATAAGTCATGAACATCTATAAGATGAATTTATGAATGAAATATCTCGAATATTCGAAAGAAGTGAGGACATGAATGAAATAATTAAAAGGTACGCCACCACGGAGCAATGATGGCTGGCTCACCACTGATATGTAGGAAAATCTTCAAACTCTAGTCACGGGGCTCACTGATACTCAGAATCGTATCTGCCCGAACAAATAATAAGAAAACAACTAGAAAACAACATACGTCAGAAGGACTTAGTAGGTGGGTAGACTAGTTCCTCTGAAAGAAAGTAAACCAGTATAAACAATTAATTAATAGAATAGAGGAGGAAGAAAAGAAACATATTATAACTCATTAGACCAATAATTCATCAAATCACATAATAAATATCAACTAATCTCAATCAAGGAAACCAACAATTAACCTCAACTCATAGCATAACATAATGTGTGGGCAACTCCGAAATAGATACTACCTCTGTTCCAAATTATGTGTCACACTTTCCCTTTTGGTCTGTCCCAAAAAGAACGTCACACTTCCTTATTTGTCAACTATTTAATGCACGATCTCTATTTTACCCCTATTGGGCCCTGTTTACTTCAAAAGCCACCAACATCTTTTTTATTACTCCAATCTTCTCTCTTTTATTTTTTAAGGGTAAATTTGAACATTTATAAAGTCAACTTCTATTTCTTAAACTCCGTGCCAAGTCAAATACCGCCACATAAATCGGGACTGATGGAGTAATAGATTTGACAGTGGACCAACCCTGAGGCTATCAATTATGGACCAACTCCGACATAAATAGTGGACCAACTCCGAAATAAAATAGTAGCTTTGATAGTCGACCAACTCCAAGACTATCAATATGGATCAACTCCGAACTAAATAGAAGCTTTGATAGCGGACCAACTTCGAGACTATCAATATGGACTAACTCCGAAATAAATAGTGGACCAATTCCGAAAATATTATTGAAACGACCTTGGTTAGTCGTTTCGGAAGTTAGGACTCTGATTGGCGTGCCGCTAATTTTAAAATGTTCGTAATATCCATTAGGACCTGTCTGTAAAATTTGAGCTAAATCAGACCTCGTTTGGTAGGCATCGGAAGAAGGTTTCAGTTTTTATTGGCGATAAATATTAAAACGAGATTTTCGAGCTCGGTTTTGCCGAATGAGCTCCGATTCGAAATCCGAAAGCGTCGTTGGGTTCATATGATTATTTATTACTTTTGTGAACCTTCGAAAGTGAATTTCGATGTTGTTCGGCTAGTTTCCGCTAAAATGCCGAAAGTTAAATAATTTAACTTCTTTTCATTTAAATTCGCATCTTGAGTTTCGGGAGTCCAATGTGAGATCCGCC
The DNA here is from genome assembly GCA_029990175.1 of Petunia secreta. NCBI lineage: Eukaryota > Viridiplantae > Streptophyta > Magnoliopsida > Solanales > Solanaceae > Petunia > Petunia secreta. The sequence continues at coordinate 5,648,427 of JARKIP010000068.1, forward strand.
TTCGCGATTATGTTACATATATTTTATATAACTTGTATGCAAAAGTTGAAATTATTTCGAATATCGTAGGGTACTATTTTAATTTTTATCGCGAAAAGAAAAGTAAAAAGAATAAAAGAAAAAGAAAATGAAAAGAAAGAAGAAGAATACAAAAGTGGGCGGTGGCCCTCATTTTTGATGAGGAACGAACAGTGATGGGGAAACAGAGCAAAGCAGGGTAAATGAAACGCAGTCAGGAAAAATGCCAGAAAATAGGAAAAGAGGTCGGAGAAAAGTAGAATTTTCCCCCTGAAACATTCAGGTAATGATCCTAATATAGTATTTGAGTTTATTACGTGTGTTTAAATATATTTTTGCGGTAAAAATAGGAATATTAGACATCGCCCTAATGACGTAAATTGATAGTTTAAAGGATCAAATGGACACCGATAATGAAATTGATTATGTATTCGTGCTCAGTGAGTTATGGGCAACTTATAAATATAATTTATTTAGAATTTGGTTATGTGGCCTTAAACCCTGTATATAGGCCTAGCCTGCGTATTGCGTATGCGAATAGGGTATCAGGTTCCTACCTGGATTGCCCTAAGATGTGAGGAATGAAGCCTTTAGCCTAATGTGATATGTTTTTCTGCTTATTGATCACAGTGGGATCGTTTGGCAATGAATTCAAAAAATAACGCGATTGTTGGTCGCAATGCTAACTTTTGAGAGAGGTAAGTGTTTATATCCATTTCTTTGGAGGCACCTAGCCTCGTGGATTTTCTACCACGTATTCCTTACGTGTGTAGCTGCCGATAGGCGTACTCATTACGCCTTAGCTTTGGATTTATATTGTATATTATATGTTATGTCCTATTGTTGGTATTGCATTGAGGATTTGAGCATTGTAACTTGGCTGCGAGTTGGCATCTACTTCCCGGTTGTCGATGAGAGTCCCGCGCCGGTGAAGGGTTATTGCATCACATTGCATTCATATGCATTACATTGCATATCATATTGAGGGCAGGAGTATTCCGCCCCAGGAGCAGGAGTATTCCGCTCCATTGTATCATATTGAAGGCAGGAGTATTCCGCCCCAGGAGCAGGAGTATTCCGCTCCATTGTATCACATTGAGGGTAGGAGGATTCCGCCCCAAGAGCAGGAGTATTCCGCTCTTATGTCAGATATTGAGTGCAGGAGTATTCCGCTTCAGCTTTACATTATATCGGGTGCAGGAGTATTCCGCCCCAGGAGAGTGCAGCAATATTCCGCCTCTGGTTTATATTATATCGGGTGCAGGAGTATTCCGCCCCAGGAGCAGGAGTATTCCGCTCCAGTTGGTTATCAGATTGGATTCCCCTCGAATGCAGGAGTATTCCGCTTCGGGGTGGGATTACGGGCACATGTGACCCTTCGCATCATATTTCATCTCATTTCATCTCACTTCATTTTATTTCATTTTATTTCATACCATTGTGTAAACTTGTGGTACATAACTATTGTCCTGCTTATATGTGCATTTCTTATTTGTTGTTATGTTTCTGGCACGCATCCTTGGTTGAGTTTATAAGTTTCTTACGTGTTTTCGGTTGTTATCTGGCTCTACCTTTTTATAATTTAAATAAAAGAAATTTGGTTTATCTGTTTCTTCTCCCTGGCTAGCTATCCTATTCTTTGAGGTGGCTAGTCTGCCCCACTTATTGAGTCCTTTTGACTCACCCTTGTTTGTTGTTTGTTTCTTTTTCTATCTATTTCGTTTCGGCAGGTTCGATCCAGGATTGAGTTCGCCACGCTGTGAAGGAGCGAAGACGACTTCAGCTGTCAGGGTGAGCCAGCTTTTATTCCGGATGGCCACCAGTTTATTGGTTATTATTTCAGTTGCATTTTGCTCCCTTCAGGAGGTATTTGTCTTCTTTTGTACTCTTAGATGTCTGGTCTGGATAACCCTAAACCTAGTATGTTGGGTAGTCAGCTGTAATTTCTTTTGTACAGCTTAGAGGTATCAGTATGTCAATGTTTTTTTTTAAGCCTTGTTCTTATTAATGAATTGAATTATATTTATTTGCCTAATTTAATTGGTAAGGGTTCGCCCGACGGGTCTAGGGAAGGATGTCGGGTGCCCGCACGGCCTAACCGGATTTCGGGTCGTGTCAATTATATAGTAGACCAGCTCCGAAACTATCAAATGGACCAACTCAAAAATAGATAGTAATGATAAATTTTCAAGCTACATGTCCGAAAGCCAATATAAAAACCCGAGTCATAATAACATATGCTCGTAGTAAACAATTAAGTCATAAAGAACTTGCCCAAAATCTCTAACCCGGCACGTATGTCCACACTTCCGACCATATCATCAAACATGCATATAACTTACAATACTTCAAACAACAATGTAACAACAACCAGAAGTAGAAACGATACATGAAAACAACACATATTCCAAATATAAACTTAAACACAACGAAAAAGGTGTAAACGATTACACCTAGGGCAGTGCACATACAAGGAACGTATGCACAAAATCTCGCATGGACAAATTCCACCAAAGAAAGGGATAGAACCACCTACCTCGATCCGCCAATAGCTAACTAGCCCACGATCGCCTTTTCAATGCTCAAATCCCTCCAAATGAGTCCACCCATGTAAGAAAGAAACTTGAAGAACATCCTTGAATTCTTCCAATACCAAACTTTCAAGATGAGAAAACTCCAACAACAGTAAAAGTAAAAATAAAAAATAAAAAAAAAACCCAGTTGTTCTACCTCGTTTCTTGTGCCAAACGATCTCAAAACTCACTTTTGATGCCTCCAATGGATTCTTGTGAAATTTCAGTCAAGTTAGGCTTTTGAATCACTCCATTTAACCTTATAATGAAGGATATATGTTGGTTTCAATATTTGGAATAGTGGATATTTTTTAATACGAATTCAGTAGCAATTTCATAATTAATCTGAAAAATCTGGCAACCCAATTTTTAGTAAAATGGCCATAAATACCTCATATGATGTCAAAACTTGATGATTTCAGTTGCTATGGTTCTAAAATTACGATACGGATATAATGGTTTAGTCTAAACACAAATCAAAAACCATTTTCTTAAAATGGTAACCTTTATGCTCAAATCAATCGAAAATAATCACCATACAACCCAAACTTATCCAAAACTCATTGAAACTTAATCAAACTTTGTGGACATGTCCAAAATCATCATACAATCTTATTGGAACTAAAAAAAAATTAATACGCATATCGGAGCATCGGTTTACCAAAATGACTAGGCGGGTCGTTACACTATCTCTGCAATAGTAAAGTTTGACTGCTTATGTTTCAAATAATTCTTGTAATCATTCCATGATTCAGGAAGCTTCTCGATCAATACTCCAGCAAAAAACTTTTCCGATAGTGAGATACCCTAAACCTTGAGGTATTCAACCAATTTTTGGTACTCATTAATTTGAATTTTCATCTCCTTTTCATTAGTCATTTTCCAGTGATAAAACTTTCCTACTACAAATTTTTATTTTGTAGCATCTTCCCCAATGAAAGTTTTAGTTAAAGCTTCCCAAATAATTTTTGCTTCCATGCAACTACAGTACACATCAAGCAATTCGTTAGAAAGAGTTTGTAAAATAGTGTGACGGCATACCTTATTAGCGTATTGCCATGACTCCTCCATTTTTCGATCAACGTCCGGACTGAGTTATGGCTCGGACAGTACATGTGCAACACCTTGAACATCGAGCAATGAGAAAATACGTTCTTGCCAACGTTTAAAATTTTCATTGGCAAAAATTTCAATGTTTGACACATTAGGAAATTGTTTGGCATACAGTAATACAACTGGTACTGGAGCAGCGGGTGTAGTACCGACATTGGTAGTATTGGTAGCGAAACGGATAGTAGTAACATTGGTAGTATCACCAATATTTTCAGGAGTAGGGTTACTTGCCATAATTTCTTAGATTGTAGGAACAAAGGAGAAATGTAATAATAATTTACAATGAAAATATTGTGGATACAAAATAACAAGGATAATAATAATATTATATAAAGTTTGAGTCGTGCAGGGCACCGTCCTAAGAAACTATTTATGCAATTAGAAATGCTTCTCCAGGATTAAACAAGCCCGCCTCTAATATAGAGGGATCAAGAATCCGCAAAATTAGTAATACCAGTAAGACAATATTAATTATAGAATAAGGAATATAGAAAAACAAGTGGACAAAATAGTTATTAGCAAAATAAAGTGAACTGCATGGTTTTGGAAAGAGGAACTTGAAAGAAAACTAATGATTGCTACTAATGATGGCAATGATTACTAAAAGGAAGACTTGGTTTTTATGTTTTGGATGGTTTTTGGATGACTGGAGAAGTCTTGTATTTAGAGGGGAATTTGGTGTTATTTTGGTATGCCAAGTGTACATAATTTTGCCACATATTAGTATGGTTTTGCCACATAAGTATAACAAATAATGGGCTCCAATAGTATTTACAAAACCATATTTTAATGGTGATACTAGTTCATTACAAAATCAGTCATGCCATGCACGTTGCCACACTTTCAGAAGTGTAGAAACATTTGTTCCCTTCCATGACAAGTGTCAAAATATTTTATAATACAATATTATTCACAACACTTCATCCTATTTTTTTTTCTCAAAATCATTGGGACATTGTTGGCAATTCCGTGAGAAATATTTGTCATTATATTTTTTATAGTGGAGTAATGCCTAAAGACTTAAACTCCACTTATATCTGCCTTATGACAAAAATTAAAAAAGTTTTAAATCTTAAAAATTTTAGGCCTATTGGACTATGTAACACTCTCTACAAAATTTTAACTAAAATTATAGCTAATCGAATTAAACCTCATTTAGATTTCCTTATTAGTCCTTGTTAGGCTAGTTTTATTAAAAATAGGAGAGTCTCCGTCAATGCTATTGTATACAGGAAATTTTGAATAAATTTATAACATGAAAGAAAGTAAAAGTGAAATGATTATTAAGATTGATTTAGAAAAAACCTTTGATAGAATTGAATGGTCCTTTATTCATACTATGTTGTTTTTTTTTTTTAAATTCCCACCTAATATTACAAAACTAATTCTTTCATGTATTACTACCTCTACTATTTATGTTCTTATTAATGGAAGTAGAATAAATTATTTTCTACCCTTGCGAGGAATAAGGCAGGGGACCCTATGTCCCCATATATTTTTATCTTATGTTTAGAACTCCTATCAATTTATATAAATCAACAAGTTGATGAAAATTTATGGGATCCTATCAAACTATCCCCTAGAGGACCTGAAATTTCTCGTCTTTTATTTGCCGATGATCTTATATTTATTGTTAGATCAAATGAGAAATCAATCCTTAATATTAAGACTGCAATCGACCTATTTTCTAAAATATCGGGGGGGGGGGGGGGGGGGGAAGTTAACAATGTTAAGTCTAGGATCATCTTTTCTAGGAACATTGATTCCTCCTTAGCTACTCATATATGTAATATTCTTACATTTCAAAGGAGTAGCAATTTTTGAAAATATTTAGGATTCCCAATCCTAACTCATAAGCCTAGACATTGTGACTATCAATTCATCCAAGACAATATTTACAACAAACTCTCTAGTTGGAATATAAATTTTCTCAACCTAGTTGGTAGAGTCACTGTCGTTAAATCTACCATTAATGCTCTTCCTACCATATAATGCAATTTCATTCCTTACCTATTAAGACCCTAAATTGTATAAATAAGGTCCAAATAAATTTTTTATGGGGTACAATGGATGCTAAGAAAAAAATACATCTATTGTCATGGAAAGTAGTCACCAAGCCTAAGCATTTGGAGAGACTCTTTATTACAAAGGCTAAAACCAAGAATACTGCAATGCTCACCTCTCTATCTTGGCGTTTTTTTACAAAACCTAGTGCCCTATGATCTAAGATCATTAGCAACAAATATATTTATATGCCCAATACCAAAATTGCCTCCTTTATCTGGAAAGATATTAAAAATACTTCGCCCATTTGCTATAATAACACATAATGGGTATTAGGCAATGGAAATACTATCTCTTTGTAGGAGCACAAATGGTTGCCCAATAGGAAAACCTTTAGAAGTCTTCTTTATGGTCCCTTAACGCATGATGATTCTGTTAAAAGGGTACATAATATTGCAAATGGTAACCAATGGGATCTTTCTAATATTGTTTTGAGTTTCCTGATTGCATTAAAGATTTACTTAATCAAGCTTCAACTTCTATGGATGACCTAGACTGGAGTTCCTGCGTTCAAATAAAATCAGATAATACAAAACAGAAGTATATAATCAGTGTGTAAGGGACGATCCCGAGCCCACAAGTTACTTGTGCCCCCTTAAGAAATCTAACCCCCTCACAGTTGCCCAAGGTTCACGGGTTAATTTATCCCAGGATGGAACGGGATAACAGTTCTACGGTAGTGGCACTTAAAACCGTAGAACACTGCGAACTCAAAAGAACGGTGCAAATCACACGACTTACTTTAGTATGCAGAAAAGATAGGGGTTAAGTTCTGTATGCTATGTGTATATTCTGTGTTGCAGTGTATTGAAAGACTGATGTGAGACATCTATTTATAGCCTAAGGGAATGCAGAATATGAAGAGTCACCACCATTCAGATGTGGCTGTTACAGAAGACCACACTAATGGCTGGTGTTAATACATAACGGGAAAATCATTAAGGAGGAGGAACGAATCAATCTGATTTATTTAATCATTCAGATTCCCGTTACACAAACGGATTAATATTAAATATTAATAATAAATTATTAATTAATTAATATTTTTAGTTTTTGTTGGTCCAAAAAATTAAGTCAATCAATCATATCAATTGACCGAATCCGAATCCGAAGCCGAGATGAGCGAGCAACGACGACGGCGCGAGGCTTCCCTTATTCTCAACCCTTTTAAGAGCTAAGAGAAGTAAATCTCTATTTAAACCCAACAAAAGCCTTTTCCTCTACCAATGTGGGAGAAAGTGAATTTCCCTAGTAAAAGGAACATTTTCACCTTTCCACCCATTTCCCATTCACACTCTTCACATTCCAAAAACCCAACAATCCCCCACATGAATGGGGAATGGCTATATTATGGAAATATGCATGACAGACTTGTGTGATTTGCAAGAAAGAATTAGTTGCATCGGGATAAGTAGGTTTCCCTTTGAACTTTCCGTAGTGAACATACATCGGATATACTCGATCAATCGGTAGATTTGATATCTTTGAACCGTTGAGCGCGTATACCTAGACAACGTGAGTCACACAACTAACCCTTAACCGTCTTTGGTTCTCACTGTTGTGTTCGTTTCAGCCATGAACACCGCCTGGTTTCATAAGTGCGTAGAGAATTGGCCATACCGAATTCTCCTTGAAGCGGCTTCCACTTCACACTTGCATAGGTGATTTCTAAATGTGTAATCCCCATAGTTGTACACTATTTGATAATTACAATATCAAATTTAGATAATCATTAAAAAAATGTCTCTAGCATTTTATCCTTGGTACTTGAACATTGTCTTATCACGAGAATGGACCAAAAATTTAATTTGACAATGTTGGACCGTCACACACAATCGGCTTCAAAGGGAATTGGCAATTGAACCACCAACCATGGCTGAGCTACCTTTTTTTATCATTTACAATACAATCGGCATGTTACCAACTACTACTAAGGTACCTAATCAACTTTTACGTCTGTCAAGATAGTAAAATCATTGTAGAGTTCCTCCAATTCTAAAGAGTTGTGCATTTATAGCATATATAATACAGAACGAGAAAATGGTACATAGTAGGTCATTACCTAATTCTGAAGCAGCGACTCTGACAAACAGGTCTTGCTCATTTTGGCTAAACTCTCTAATATCAATGAGTTCTCCAAACCATAGTAAGCATCCACTTCCGCCATTTCTAACATCAAGATTTGAGTAGGCTGTACAATTGCAATTAGCCAAGCACATTTTCTCGCATTCTTCAAGGTTTATGCTCTCATTATACCAGGACTGTCTAGAATCCGGCATCTTGATACCTGTGAATTTAAGAAAACCATCTTGGGTACAACCCAAAGAAGTTCTCCTTTCACAACCACTAGACCAATCTGCTGTGTCCCATTGTTGAGTATACCTGTGAAGAAATAATTAAGTAATTAAAAGTATGTTTTTGCAAATAGCTTGACCAGAAAAAAAAAAATCAAGCCCGCACATGAAAAGGCATGTGAATACAGTAGTATTAAGTAGATAAAGTGTGGTCTTTCAAATAGCTTAAATTTATCGATGTGATGGTCCCACAATTCAACAATACCTAGGCTTAAACCCTTTGAGGCAGTCACATGGAGGAGAGTTATTGATGTTGCAGCTTGCATAAGGACCGCATAAAGCAAAACGATCACAATTATCGATTGTATTACAATGTTCAATTGCCAAAAAGTTTTGAAGCCATTCAGCTTCTTCATCGGCTTTATCTAAAGCTATAAATTCAGCTTCCATTGTAGAGCGGGCAATACACGTTTGTTTGGACGATTTCCAATATACCGCTCCTCCACCAAGTTCGAAAATATATCCACTTGTGGACTTAGAATCAGTCGTGCCGGTGATCCAATTGGCATCACAATATCCTTCAATGACCGTAGGATACTTGTTATAATGCATTGCAAAGTCTTGGGTGTATTTTAAATATCCCAAAACACGTTTCATTTCCATCCAATGAGTTTGATTGGGATTACTCGTGTATCGACTTAGTTTACTTATAGCACAAGCTATATCTGGACGAGTACAATTCATGATGTACATCAAACTTCCCAAAACACGAGCATAATCCCGTTGCGACGTGCTTTGACCTTTGTTCTTTTTAAGAGCAAGGTTTGCATCAATAGGAGTCTTTGAAACTTTAAAATCAAAATATTTAAAATTTTCAAGCACACTATTGATGTAATAAGATTGAGACAAAGCCGGACCTTGAGGAGTCCTATGGATCTTAACACCCAGAATTAAGTCGGCAACTCCTAAGTCTTTCATATCAAATTTGCTAGTTAGCATGTGTTTCGTAGCATTAATATTGGCAATGTCATTACTCATTATCAACATGTCGTCCACATATAAGCAAACAATGACTACATAATTAGGAGTGTTTTTAATGTAAACACATTTATTACACTCGTTAATTTTAAAGCCATTTGACAACATTGTATGATCGAATTTCGCATGCCATTGTTTAGGTGCTTGTTTTAGTCCATAAGCGACTTAACAAGTTTACACACCATCCTTTCTTTTCCCGGAACCACGAACCCCCATTTAAGAACGCTGTTTTAACGTCCATTTGATGGATTTCAAGACCATACACGGCGGCTAACGCTATTGACATACATATGGATGTAATTCTGGTTACCGGCGAGTATGTGTCAAAGTATTCAAGACCTTCTTGTTGTCTATACCCTTTGACAACAAGCCTTGCCTTGTACTTGTCAATAGTGCCATCAGTTTTGATTTTCCTTTTGAAAATCCACTTAGAACCTAATGGTTTGTTTCCAGGAGGAAGATCAACCAATTCCCGAGTATGGTTGCTTAAAACAGATTCTATTTCACTATTGGCTGCCTCTTTCCAAAAAGGAGAGTCTGAAGAAGACATAGCTTCTTTAAACGTCTGAGGCTCATTTTCCAAAAGAAAAGTGACAAAGTCATATCCAAATGAAGTAGAAGTTCTTTGACACTTGCTCCGTCATGGTTCTTCCTCATTTGGTGAATTTCCTTTGGTTCCTTCCCGAGGTCGTTTGGATCTTTCACCAACTGACTCACATTCCTTCTTATACGGATATATATTATCAAAGAATTCAGTACTATCCGATTCCATCACCGTATTAACATGAATGTCGGGATTTTCTGATTTATGAACCAGAAACCGATATGCTTTACTATTTATAGCATATCCAATGAAAACACAATCAACTGTTTTCGGTCAAATCTTAACCCTTTTGGATTTTGGGACTTGCACTTTTGTAAAACACCCCCACACTTTGAAGTAATTCAAGTTGGGCTTCCTTCCTTTCCACTTTTCATATGGAATGGAAAGTGTTTTGCTATGGGGAACTCGATTGAGTATTTGATTAGCCGTGAATATAGTTCCCCCCCCCCCCCCCCCATAAGTTCTAGGGTAGACCCGAACTTATTAACAAGGCATTCATCATTTCCTTTAATGTTCGATTTTTTCTTTCCGCAATCCCATTAGATTGAGGCGTGTAAGGGGCAGTTGTTTGATGAATAATGCCATATTCCTAACACATTTGTTCAAAAGGAGATTCATATTCGCCGCCCCTATCACTTCTTATCATTTTTATCTTTTTGTTAAGTTGCGTCTCAACTTCATTTTTGTATTGCTTGAATGCGTCTATTGCCTCATCTTTACTACTAAGTAAATAAACATAGCAGTAACGAGTGCTATCATCAATAAAAGTTATGAAATACTTCTTTCCACCGCGAGATGGTATTGACTTCATGTCACAAATGTCCGTATGAATTAAGTCTAACGGTTCAGAATCCCTTTCAATTGATTTGTAATAGTGTTTAGTATATTTACACTCAACACATATTTGACATTTTGACTTTTCGCAATCAAATTTAGGCAATACTTCCAAATTGATCATTTTCCGCAAGGTTTTATAATTGACATATCCCAAACGAGAATGCCATAAATTATTTGACTCAAGTAAATAAGAAGAAGCTGCAGTTTTATTCATAGTGTCAACGACCATTACATTGAGTTTGAAAAGGCCCTCAGTCAGGTAACCTTTTCCTACATACAGCTCATTCTTAGTTATTACAACTTTGTCAGAAACAAAAACACACTTAAACCCGTTTTTAACGAGAAGTGCTATAGACACCAAGTTTTCCTTATTTCAGAAACGTGAAGAACATTGTTCAGAGTCACAACCTTGCCAGATGTCATCTTGAGGAATATCTTTCCATATCCTTCAATTTTGGCCGTTGTAGAGTTGCCCATAGAGAGGGCCTCTTCAGGTCCAGCGGGAGCATATGAAGCAAAAGCTTCCTTCACAGCACAAACATGGCAGGTGGCTCCTGAATCAATCCACCATTCTTTAGGATTTCCAACCAAGTTGCATTCAGAGATCATAGCACACAGATCAATGTCTTGCACTCCTTGGGCCAATTTATTCTCTTCAACCATGTTTGCTTGACCTTTTTCCTTTTTCCTGTCCTTGTCCTTCTTTGCAACACGACAGTCTGCGCACTTATGTCCACTCTTCCCACCGTTGTAGCAATTTCCCTTGAATTTTTTCTTGCTAGGGTTGGTCTTCCCTCCAGAAGGCTTCTTTCTCTTATTTTGATTTGGATTATGCTCAACAATATTTGCTCCCGCTATTGTAGCATTTCCACGAGCCTTCTTTTCAGCAGATTTATTGTCTTCTTCAATTCTTAAGCGTACAATCAAATCTTCAAGGGTCATCTCCTTGCGCTTATGTTTCAAGTAATTTTTAAAGTCCTTCCATAATGGAGGTAACTTTTCAATCATGGCTGCAACTTGAAACGCCTCATTAATCATTACACCTTCAAAGAAAAGTTTGTTAGCAACAATATAATTAATACTTTTAACATAAGTATTACCCAGGATCAAACCTTCAGCAAGGAGATCATGGATAATGACTTCAAGTTCTTGGACTTGGGATACAACAGATTTGTTATCCACCATTTTATAATCCAGAAATTTGGCAGCCACAAATTTCTTCAGTCCAGCATCTTCAGTCTTATATTTCTTTTCCAATGCATTCCACAGTTTCTTTGACATTTCAACATTACTATAAACGTTGTACAAGTCATCTTCCAAGCCACTTAGAATATAATTCTTGCATAGGAAGTCAGAATGCATCCAAGCCTCAATCACAAGGAAGCGTTCGTTTTCAGGTGTTTCATCAGTCAGGACCGAAGCATCCTCCTTAATAAACCTTTGCGGGCTTAAAGTGGTCAGATAAAAGAACAGCTTTTGCTGCCACCTTTTAAAGTCCACACCAGAAAACTTTCCCGGCTTTTCTGCAGGTGGCATAACCGCTGCAGTAGCAGCACGGCTAGGCCCTGCAGCACCAGAAACTGTGGTAGCAGTAGCACTCACAACTGGGACAGTTGGATCCACTCCGTTTGTCATCTCTGTCAAAATGACACAAGCAGAAACAATATCAACAAACTGTTTAAACAGTTGGAGTAGAAAAACCACGAAGGCTTTTAGTCTCCACAAACAGATTAGTTAACAGTAAATAGGAGTAGAAAACCACGAAGGTTTTAGTCTCCTTAATCAGTCTCCTTAAACAATATTTATTTTAAACGCAGAAAATAAATAACATAGATTTCTTATGCTTGTTGTTCCTATGTTCAAATAAAATCAGATAATACAAAACATAAGTATATAATCAGTGTGTAAGGGATGATCCTGAGCCCACAAGTTACTTGTGTCTCCTTAAGAAATCTAACCCCCTCACAGTTGCCCAAGGTTCACGGGTTAATTTCTCCAAGGATGGAACGGGATAACAATTCTACATTAGCGGCATTTCAAACTGTAGAACACTGCGAACTCAAAAGAACGGTGCAAATCACACGACTTACTTTAGTATGCAAAAAAGAGAGGGGTTAAGTTCTGTATGCTATGTGTATATTCTGTGTTGCAGTGTATTGAAAGACTGATGTGAGACATCTATTTATAGCCTAAGGGAATGCAGAATATGAAGAGTCACCACAATTCAGATGTGGCTGTTACAAAAGACCACACTAATGGCGGGTGTTAATACATAACGGGAAAATCATTAAGGAGGAGGAACGAATCAATCTGATTTATTTAATCATTCAGATTCCCGTTACACAAACAGATTAATATTAAATATTAATAATAAATTATCCGAAGCCGAAGCCGAGACGAGCGACGACGACGACGACGGCGTGAGGCTTCCCTTCTTCTCAACTCTTTCAAGAGCTAAGAGAAGTAAATCTTTATTTAAACCCAACAAAAGCCTCTACCAATGTGGGAGAAAGTGCATTTCCCTAGTAAAAGGAACCTTTTCACCTTTCCACCCATTTTTCATTCACACTCTTCACATTCCAAAAACCCAACATAGACTACCCTATTGGCCACTCTCTAATAATGGCACCTTTATTATGAACTCTATCTATGATCAAATAAAAACCCTACCCCCTCCCCCCCCCCCCCCCCATTAGCAATTATGAGGATTTCACATGGTTATGGAAAGTTGATGTACCCAACAAAATTAAGTTTTTATTTGGCAATGCCAACATCATAGATTACCTACTAGATTTTATTTAAATAAAATTGGCATCAACATTAACCCTATGTGCTATATTTGCAAGAATACAACTGAAACATCATATCAGATTTTCCTAGGTTGTCCAATAGCTAGGACTTTTTGGGGTAACATGATTAATTGTCATATTAATGAATGTGAATATTGGCTACAAGTTCTTAAAAATATGTCTAATGTTCCATATAATAAATTTTACACCAGCTTTGAGTTTCTATTTTATGCACTGTGGAACATATGGCTCAATAGAAACAATAATAATATAAATAATTTAAACTTGACTATTGCTTATGGTTATGTTCATGATAGAGTACTTGAATACAAACTCCTAACTGCTTCAAATTCTAGAAAATCTATTAATAAGAATATTAAACTATATTGGACACCTCCTAGGTACAATGTCATAAAGCTAAATCGCGACGGATCTTACAGGCCTAGTAACAATTCAGCTAGTATATCTGGTGTATTTAGAAACTCTAGGAGTGAGTGGTTACTAGGATATCATAAGAAAGTTCATGCTCACAGCCAAACTCATGCAGAATTCTTGGGTCTTCTTCAAGGTTTAATCTTAGCAAATGATCAAAATTATATTCCATTAGATATTGAGACAGACTCCACTGGAATTATAAAATTATTAGAAAACCCAACCCCTACTTACTTATCGCTTATTAATGACTGTACAATATTGATGACCAAGCTGAAAATGCTGCTAATCAGGCATAACTTTCGACAAGGAAATAGAGTTGCTAACAAGTTAGCACAAGGAGCTCCCTCACAGTCCAAGTCTCTATCATCTATCCACTGAATAATGGATTTAGGAGTTCGTTCACCAAGTCTTGGAGGATGATCGGATTGACACTAATTTTGTGACCACCATATCGGCTAGTACATATTCTATGTTATCTAAATTAGGAAATTGGTGTGCTTTAAATGCACTTCCTTTATTTTGTATGAACTCTATTACTCATGTGATGGATCCTTGGGGAAATCATGTGATGGATCCTTAGGGAACTCGTGTGAGTATTTTATGTAACCCTCTGTAACTCTATTATTAATTTATTAGCTTCGTGTTTCAACAAAAAAAAAAAAATTACCATTTGCCTTTGGTCTGGACTTGAGTCGGAATCTCATCAATGACTTGAGTAGGGACAGAGGTTAACGTGTCCGGTCATGCCTTTTGGAATCCATACACGTACCTAACTATTTTTTCCCTTCTACTATTTGTGGAAAGATGAATTTAGAGCCCGTTTAGATAAGCTTAAAAGTGGCTTAAAAGTACATATGTGCATATAAGCCCATTAATAGGTGTTTGATAACTCAAACACTTATGGCTTATAAACACTTATGTGCTTCAAATAAGTCAAAAGTGAGAAGTGTGGGATTTCCTAACTTTTCAAAAGTGACTTATAAGCAACTTTTGGCTTATAAGCTACTTAAAATAAGCTCACCCAAATGGGCTCTTAATATGCTTTTCCTCTTGTTTGTTTCAACAATTATTTACTGATAATGCCCAATATACTTTTATCAATTACAGTACTAGAGTTAAGAGTATATAAATCAGAAAAAGGCCAACTTTGTCCCTCTACTATTTAATATTATGTACACTTGCCCTTCGTTATACTTTCAACCCAAAAATATCCTTACCGTCAACAAAGTAGGCAAAATTGCTCTTTCTTTTAACAATCCTCCACCATGGCAATAAAAAATCCTATGTGCCCTTACGTTTGGTTGAGGTGGATGCCATGTAGCATGCCATCTCACCACTATGTCCCTACTTTACTTTATAGTGATATTTTTTTGTGGGTCCCACTACTCTTTTATCTTTATTTTTCTTTGCTTTCTCTTTTATTTTTTTCCCGCCATACCACTGTATTGACTTCCTCCATTTCCAATCATTTCTCCTGTCGTTTATCTTCTTTCCAATATGTTGTTTCTTTAATTTTTTTTTCATCTTCTTTTTCTATCTAGATCCCTAACTAGAAATAGAGATTTAGAGTTACTTCAGGAATTCGTTTCAAACCAGTTGTTCTTTAAAATTAAGCTTTACGAAACAAAACTTCATTTCAATGTACTCCAAAAATTTGAAATTCAATCCCAAATCATTAGCATAAATCAAGTTAAAATGACTATAGTTCAACACCCATCAGGCTAAATCAATAAACTTCAACGACTAATCAAATTTTTTAGCTTCAAAAAGGAGAAGCAACATCCAACATGTTTTCTTTTTGAAGAGTTTAATGTTCTTCAATTTCAGTGAAACCTTGATGCAGAATGTTTTTCTAAAGGGAAAAGAAAAAAGAAAAATTATGAAATATGGTTCCATTTTGCTAGATTCTTAAATACAGCAATGGTTGTGTTAGCAACGAGGAGAAGATTTGATTTTAGTGACTGTTTAGATGTGTAGGTGAATGAACTATTAGTGAGGGAATACTAAGAGAATTAATTAGGCTTGTGTGGGGTGAAGAAGACGAAGTGAGACGAGAGATGTACAAAAGAAATATGGGACCCGCAACTTAACATGTGTCTAGAAATAATGAGTTTAGATATTTATTTTATAATTATAAAACTATTAATACACACATGGAGTCCAACTTGTCATTTTAAATGGTGGGCCCGAGCATTCTGTTAGAGATAGGGGCAATTTTGCTTACTTTATTGACGACAAGGATATTATTGGCCTGAAAGTATAATGGAGGCAAATGTAGACAATATTCAATAGTAGATGGGCAAAATTGGCTCTTTTCCGTATATAAATTGTAGCGTAAGTATAATTTCCATGAAAAATTATTTTTTGCTTAACAAGTTATACTACTTAATATCTGATTTAATTCTTCTTGTACTGTAGTAAATACAACTTTCTGGAAAAGTGAAACTAATTGTAGTATCTTCCATTTCTTATTTCACATTTATTAATGCCAGTCTTAGCTGTAAATATAAGAGAATGCAGTTGGGACCAAAGATCTTTTCGTTTCTAAACTACTCCTAATGAATAGTGAGGTATCAGTACTAATTAAACAGAATAACATAAAAGCAGGCAGTAATACCTTCAAGGTTCTTGTTCCTCGAGGTCCTCGTCATATATAGAACAACATTTTGTTATGTAGCTGCTGAAAGAATTTCTTCCTCAATTGAAGTACATCACCAAAAGCATATATTGCTACGTTTTCAATTGAATCGACTTGTACTGGAGTGTGCTTCTTTTAAAAATTAACCTAAAGCTGTTACAAATACATGTATGTAATATAAATGTGGATGACCACTACTCTCCATTACTCTCCATTTATTCACTTGTAACATATGATTTACTACCCCACTTTCTCCTACTTAATTCCTCCCCACTTTCTCCTACTTAATTCTTCATTTAGGGATGACTTGTAACTTCCTATGTATTGGAGTCCTATAAATAGAGGACACTTTTTTATGGAAGACACACTTGAAACACTACTAAAAAAACAGGCTTTTTCGACCGCCCAATCGGTCGAAATATGGTCGAAGTGTCGACCGGATTTCGACCGATTGTGGTGGTCGACACAATTATGGTCGAAAATCAACCTTCGACCGAAATTCGGTTGAACATCGACCGACTTCAACCGAATTTCGATCGAAGAACATGGACTAAAGTGACATGTTCTTCGACCGAAATTCGGTCGAAGGTCGGTCGACGTTCGACCGAAATTCGGTCGAACAAAATTTCGACCGAAATTCGGTCGAAAGTCTGGTAATTTTTTTTGACCAACTATCGACTGAAAGTCGGTCGAAAACCTGTAAAAACCTGCAACATAAAAGCTGAAATTAGCCCTACACCACCTGTAAATTCAGCAACACGCAGAAAATCCAGACAAAACACATTCATAAACGATATTCAATCAAGGCTAACAAAGCCAAACAATAGAAAGGAGTCTTTCAACATTAGTTCAAGTGTTACAATAATCAAACAAACTTAACAAACAGTTTAAAGTTTATAAGTACATTAAACTAGCCTATTAAAAAAACAAAACATCAAAGTACATATAAGGTCAATCCTCATCATAAGCCAATTCTTCTTCCTCATCCTCATCGTTAACTTCTTCTTCATCTGTATATTCATCATCATCATTTGCCCTTGAAGCTCCTTCTCCAAAATTAACTGGGTTTTTCCTCGACTAGCTACAGATGCATCTAACTACTCATATATGCCATCAATATGTTGCAACTGGTTAGCTAGTTCATTGTCCGCTATCAATGGAACGGTTGAGACCTCGTTCTGGTATGCAACATCTAAAAGATCAGGGACTTCAACTAATCCCACCGGTTTTCCTTTTATAACTGCCCACCAATGGGCTTTGGCCTTTGATCTTGCTGGGTTCTTTGTCCGAGGGTAAGGAACAAACCACACTTGCTTTACTTTCTGGGCAATGATGAAAGGATCATAGTGTCCATATGACCTTTTGTGATTAACCTCGACTAACTTAGAAGACGGGTCTACCCTCGTACCTCTGTTACTGGGATCAAACCACTTGCACCGGAAAAGAACCAATTTCTTATGAGGCCAACCGACACTATACTCTACCTATAACATCTCTTCAATCACACCGTAGTACTCAAAGTCGCCCCCTTGATCACCGGTTCCTACTTTCACGGACACACCAGAGTTGTATGTTTTCTTACCCTCCGACCGCTACTTTGTATGAAACTTGTACCCATTTACAAAGTACGTATTCATCCTTTTGTATTTGTAATATGGGCCATGGCATATATCTCGCAGAAAATCAAAGGTGATGCCATTCACCGGATTGTTCACCTATATAAAAATTTAATGAAGTTGTGTAAATAAATATTTTTATGTAAATATAAGGAATATTTAAGAGTTTGTTAATCACTTACAAATTCTATAAACTAATTTG
This sequence comes from Petunia secreta, assembly GCA_029990175.1. Lineage (NCBI taxonomy): Eukaryota > Viridiplantae > Streptophyta > Magnoliopsida > Solanales > Solanaceae > Petunia > Petunia secreta. Next base: position 5,666,648 of record JARKIP010000068.1, read on the forward strand.
TAAAATTTTCATAAACTTCCGCATCACCGAACTCAGCGACAAAGTGACTGCATTATGAGCCGAGGAAATACACGTTAGTCCGAATATACTTATTAACGGCGAATATTAGGCAGTATTGTTAAAATACAACATACTTGTAATAAGGCGTGACCTCGGGACAGTTCAACAGCACATGTGTCGTAGCTACCTTCCCGTCCAGTTCATTGAACTGACATACTTCGGATGATGTATTTCCCCTGCCTGCTTGATTGAATACAGAGAACGCTGGGTAATTGGGATCATTATTATCGCCCACATCATGCCGATCCGGCCTAGTGCGCAAACATGGAACATCCTTGTCGAAGTAGTAAGAGCAAAAATGAGAAGTTTCTCTAGCCAGATATGCCTCGCATATTGACCCCTCGATTTGGTTCCTGTTTTTCACGTCCCTTTTACACTTACCAATAATTCTACAATAATTATTGTGTTAGTGGAATTAAGTTGGATTAATTAAAAAAATAAAAGTTACTAAGATATGAAAGCTTACCTCTCGAAAGGATACATCCATCTGCAGTGCACCGGGCCTCCTAGTCGAGCCTCTTCAGCTAGGTGAATCGGAAGATGCTCCATCACGTTAAAGAATCCGGGGGGAAAGATCTTTGTCAGCTTAGTGGCGACTACAGGAAAGTTCTGTTCCAACAGGTTAAGGTTCTCTTCCTTCAATGTCTTACTGCAAGGCTTGTCTCTGTTAGCGGTTTCAGAACTTTATCAGGCAAGCCATTGAATGCAATTGGGAGCAAGTTTTCCATGAAGATGTGACAGTCGTGGCTTTTCATGTGATGCAGTTTCCCACCAGTAATATCAACACACCTTTCTAGGTTTGAAGCATAACCATCAGGCATCCTCAAATTACTCACCCACTCACAAATCATCCTTCGCTCATCCTCATCGAATGTATAACAAGCCTTTGGCATGAAAATGTTGTTGCCTTCTTGGATTACCTGCAACTCAGGTAGCCTACAAAGTAGCTGTAGCTCCAACCGTGCCTTCAAGTTGTCTTTTGTCTTGCCCCGGACATCCATCACAGTATTAAGGATGGCCTCGAAAAAATTCTTCTCAATATGCATTGGATCCAGATTATGGCGAAGAAGATTATCCTTCCAGTAAGGCAACTCCCAGAAAATGCTCTGTTTAGTCCAGTTATGTTCAACCCCATAACCAGGTGCTTTAGATGGCAGTTGTTCAGTTACCTTAGGAAGCTCCTTGACCCTGTCCCATATCTCGATGCCTGATAACCTGCGCGGAGGCTCCTCAAAATCAACCTGATTCTTCATAAATGCGCTAGTGTTATTCCTGAAAGGATGGTCCATTGGCAAGAATCGACGGCAACAGTCGAACCATGTGCATTTACCTCCATATTTCAAAGTGAAGGCCTTTGTATCTTCCATACAGTAAGGGCAAGATAGCTTACCTGCTGTGGACCACCCAGACAACATCCCATAAGCAGGAAAGTCATTTATAGTCCACATCAAAGAAGCACGCATTTGGAAGTTCTGTTTCGTTGATATATCATAAGTCTCAACTCCTTCATGCCAAAGTATCTGCAACTCATCAAGCAAAGGCTGCAAATATACATCAATAGAGGCTTTCGGGTTATGTGGACCCGGTATTATTGAAACGACCTCGGTCAGTCGTTTCGGAAGTTAGGACTCCGATTGGCGTGCCGATAATTTTAAAATATTCGTAATGTTCATTAGGACCTGTCTGTAAAATTTGAGCTAAATCAGACCTCGTTTGGTAGGCATCGGAAGAAGGTTTCAGTTTTTATTGGCGATAAATATTAAAAAGAGATTTTCGAGCTCGGTTTTTGCCGAATGAGCTCCGATTCGAAATCCGAAAGCGCCGTTAGGTTCGTATGATTATTTGTGATTTTTTTAAGCTTTCGAAATTGAATTTTGATGTTGTTCGGCTAGTTTCCGCTAAAATGCCGAAAGTTAAATAATTTGACTTCTTTTCATTTAAATTCGCATTTTGAGTTTCGAGAGTCTGATTTGAGATCCGCCTTCGCGAGTATGTTACATATATTTTGTATAACTTGTATGCAAAAGTTGGGATTATTCCGAATATCGTAGGGTACCGTTTTAATTTTTACCGTAACAGCGAATTTTAAAAGAAAAAGACAAAAATTTAGAAATGGGAGTCGGTGGACAAGGGATTAAGTTAATCCCTTGTCTTCCATTCAGCAAAACATACGTACATATATCAGAAGCATAAAAAGAGAAAACACAGTGGAAAACAAATGCCAGAAAATGAGAAAAGGGGCCGGAAAAAAGTAGAATTTTCACCCTGAAACATTCAGGTAATGATCCTAATATAGTATTTGAGTTTATTACGTGTGTTTAAATATATTTTTGCGGTAAAAATAGGAATATTAGACATCGCCCTAATGACGTAAATTGATAGTTTAAAGGGTCAAATGGACCCCGATAATGAAATTAATTATGTATTCGTGCTCAGTGAGTTATGGGCAACTTATAAATATAATTTATTTGGGATTTGGTTATGTGGCCTTAAACCCTGTATATAGGCCTGGCCTGCGTATTGCGTATGCGAATAGGGTATCAGGTTCCTACCTGGATTGCCCTAAGATGTGAGGAATGAAGCCTTTAGCCTTATGTGATATATTTTTCTGGTTATTGAACACAGTGGGATCGTTTGGCAATGAATCCAAAGGACAAAGCGGTTATTGAGTGGCTGTACTAACTTTGTAACAAGGTAAGTGTTTATATCCATTTCTTTGGAGGCACCTGGCCTCATGGATTTTCTACCACGTATTCCTTACGTGTGTAGCTGCCGATAGGCGTACTCATTACGCCTTAGCTTTGGATTTACACTGTATATTATATGTTATGTCCTATTGTTGGTATTGCAATGAGGATCTGAGCATTGTACCCTGGCTGTAAGTTGGCATCTACTTCCCGACTGTCGATGAGAGTCCCGCGCCGGTGAAAGTTTATTATTGCATTACATTGCATTTATATGCATTATATATCATTCATATGCATTACATTGCATATCATATTGGGTGCAGGAGTATTCCGCCCCAGGAGCAGGAGTATTCCGCTCCATTATATCATATTGAGGGCAGGAGTATTCCGCCCCAGGAGCAGGAGTATTCCTCTCCATTGTATCATATTAAGGGCAGGAGTATTCCTCCCCAGGAGCAGGAGTATTCCGCTCTATTGTATCATATTGAGGGCAGGAGTATTCCGCCCCAGGAGCAGGAGTATTCCGCTCCATTGTATTATATCGGGTGCAGGAGTATTCCGCCCCAAGAGAGTGCAGGAGTATTCCGCCTCTGGTTTATATTATATCGGGTGCAGGAGTATTCCGCCCCAGGAGCAGGAGTATTCCGCTCCAGTTGGTTATCAGATTGGATTCCCCTCAAATGCAGGAGTATTCCGCTTCGAGATGGGAGGACGGGCACATGTGACCCTTCGCATCATATTTCATTTCATTTCATTTCATCTCACTTCATTTCATTTCATCTCAATTCATACCATTGTGTAGACTTGCGGTACATGACTACTGTTCTGCTTATATGTGCATTGCTTATTTGTTGATATGTTTCTGCCACGCACCCTTGGTTGAGTTTAGAAGTTTCTTACGTGTTTTCGGTTGTTATCTGGCTCTGCCTTTTATAATTTAAATAAAAGGAATTTGGTTTATCTGTTTCTTCTCCCCGGCTAGCTATCCTATTCTTTGAGGTGGCTAGTCTGCCCCACTTATTGAGTCCTTTTGACTCACCCTTGTTTGTTGTTTGTTTCTTGTCTATCTATTTCGTTTCGGCAGGTTCGCTCCAGGATTGAGTTCGCCGCGTTGTTCAGGAGCGAAGACGACTTCACCTGTCAGGGTGAGCCAGATTTATTCCGGATGGCCACCAGTTTATTATTCATTATTTCAGTTGCATTTTGCTCCCTTCAGGAGGTATCTGTCTTCTTTTGTACTCTTAGGTGTCTGGTCTGGATAGCCCTGAACCTAGCATGTTGGGTAGTCAGCTGTAATTTCTTTTGTACAGCTTAGAGGTATCAGTATGTCTGTGTTTTTATTTTAAATCTTGTCCTTATTTGTAAATTGTTATATTTATTTTCCTGATTTAATTGGTAAGGGTTCGCCCGACGGGTCTAGGGGAGGATGTCGGGTGCCCGCACGGCCTAACCGGATTCCGGGTCGTGTCAATTATACAATTCAAAAAGAAATAAGGACTGGTCATGCACATTCCAGGAGGCAGGTTATAAGGAGTGACAAATACGGGCCAACAAGAATAGGGCGTAGAGGAGACATGAAACGGTGTGAACCCATCAGAACATAGACCCAACCTTACATTCCTTGGCTCACTAGCAAATGCCGGATACACTTGATCAAAGTGTTTCCATGCCTCCCCATCAGATGGATGGGATAGAATACCTGGCTGCTTGGTACGGTCATGATGTCATCTCATGTGTGGAGCAGAACTCATCGAAGCATACAACCTCTTTAACCGTGGTATAAGGGGCAAGTAATGCATCCACTTGACAGGCTTCGGCTTCTTTTTAGGATCTGGCTCAGTCTTGTATCGAGGCTCCTCATAAAATCTACATGTCTGCAGGTCTGCATCATCCTTATAATACAGCATGCAACCATTAACACAACAATGAATCTTCTCGGCAGAAAGCTCCAACGAGGAAACCAACTTCTTAGTGTAGTAATAAGTAGTTGGTAAGGCCATATTTGTCGGATTTAGTTCATTCATGAGGGCAATGATGGAATCCATGGCAGCTTGAGAAATACTAAAATCTGATTTGATACTCATCAATCTAACAGCAACCGACAACTGGGAATGCACCGAGCCCTCATAAAATGGACGACTTGTTTCCTCCAACCGTTCGTAGAATTGATTTGCCTCGGCATTGGGAATGTGCTCAATGTTTGGTTGTGATGTATCCGGCTGAAGGGGGTCATTAGCCGGGTACATCCCAAAAGCATCATTCACCATATCTGCCATTCTATACCCGGCTGCTTGGTCTGGTTCCACAACCGGATAACTCCTAGCGCCATGAATATTTTTAAGATTTTGAAGTTGCTGCTGCAAGTCCCAAGGCTCTCCATGATTATACCAAACGTAATAATTTGGCATAAACCCCTTCTTATACAGATGTAACTCGACATTCTCCATATCTTGTATGTTTACACATTCGCATTTTTCACATGGACATCTAATTTTGCCATCCCTTAAATAATCGTCTGTGTTGCGAGCTATATCCAGAAATTCCATAACACCCGCTACAAACGAAGGCCTCAACCCCCGCCGCTCGGGAAAGTTTCTATTATCCATCCACAAACGACATCGATTAATGTCCATATCTACACAAACATTGCAAGATTGAGAAACAATATGTATAGCTAAACCAACAACTACAACAATATAATCCCAAACAACTCAAACCTAACTTTATAATAGCTAACAACGCCAAACAAGTTCTTCAACATCAACAATAACTACAATATAGTTTTCTAACTAATAATTAACTACATATGCATTAGAAAAGGCCAAATTTAAAAAAATAATTAAAAACATAATTAAATTCGGATTTAATAAAAATAAAAAAATAAAACCTTACCCCGAGGTTGATATATGCTCCAATAGCACCTACTAATGATTCCCCACTAGTTATATGCTTCAAAACTACAAAAAAAATTGAGTTAAAAAGTTAGGGTTTAAGTTTTATAAAGTAATTAAAATAACCCTAAAATTAAGAATTTACCTTAAATTTCTTGTAATAGGTAGTGTTTAGGAGGGTAGAATGTGTTTGTTTTTTGATTTTGGGGGTGGGTTATGGTGGTTTTCGGGTGGGCACGTTTGGGGGAGTGTTTAGAGAGTTTTTTTTATTTGGGGGAAGAAGATGAAAATGGAGAAGAATGGTTCTGCTGATAATATTAACGGGCTGGTCGACCGACCTATCGACCGAAAGTACAAAAAATATTTTTGTTCGACTGATTTTCGATCGAACAGTTTTGACCAAGTGAACTGTTCGACCGAAAATCGGTCGAAATAGCTGTTCGACCGATTTTCGGTCGAACACTGGTAGTCGAAAAATTCTATTTTTTTAGTAGTGAAACACTTTGAGAATACAAGTTCTTCCTTCTCCTCTCATATACTTTTGTCTTGTTCTTACTTTACTATTTGTTTTACAACACGTTATCAGCACGAAGAGCTCTAATATTCTACAAGTCAAGTTTCAATCTTTCCAAGCGGTAAGCCTAGGTATAATTCCTACTAATCTTTTTCAGCTTCATGTCTCTAAGTATAATTTTGTTATAGATTAATATATAAATAAGAAAAGTGAACCCCTTATGTTACAATTGAACTACGGCTAGCAACTTGCTTGACCAATGAATTATTGAATATTTTTTTTATCTTCACACACACACACACACACACACACACACACACACACACACACACACACACACACACACACATATATATATATATATATTCCTATAATGCACTATAGCATATTTACATTTAATAAGAAATAGTGTATTAGACATTCTTGTTTTGATTAATAATAATTCTAATCTATTTTATTTTCTTTGATAGTTTTCATTATGTCAAATTTATCAAAGCTTGAATTTGTGGCACTTGACATATCTGGCAAAAACTATTTGTCATGGGTGCTTGATGCCGAAATACATTTGGATGCCAAAGGTCTTGGTGATACTATCAAAGAAGGAAATGAGACATCAAGCCAAGATAAGGCTAAAGCCATGATTTGCCTTCGCCATCATCCTGATGAAGGATTAAAAACAGAATATTTAACCGTGAAAGATCCACTCGAATTGTGGACTAACTTAAAAGAGCGGTATAATCACCTTAAAGCCATGGTATTACCAAGGGCTCGGGATGAATGGATTCATTTACGGTTACAAGATTTTAAAACTGTAACCGAATATAATTCTGCTGTTTTCAGGATCAGTTCTCAACTGAAATTATGTGGAGAAAATATTGATAATGCTATGATGTTGGAAAAGACACTCTCCACTTTCCATGCATCAAACATGGTGTTACAGCAACAATACCGTGAAAAGGGATTTACAAAATATTCTGAGTTGATCTCATGCCTTCTGGTGGCTGAGCAACATAATTTCCTGTTGATTAGAAATCATGAAGCCCGTCCCACTGGATCTGCTCCGTTCCCTAAGGTGAATGTGGGAGCACATGCTCCATTCCCTGAGGCGAATGTTGTAGCAACAAATAATGTGCCTAAAAGAAGGCAAAATAATTACCGTGGTAAAGGCCATGGTCGTGGGCGCGGCAAGGGACGAAATAATACTCGTCGTCACGGTGGAAATAAATATGAGAATAATAAGGGTTCTCAAGCTAATCCTTCAAAAGGCAAGAATAATAATATTTGCCATCGATGTGGTGGGAAAGGTCATTGGGCGAAAATTTTTCGTACGCCTGAACATCTTGTCAAGCTTTATCAAGCTTCGCTCAAAAGAAATGAAAATAATGTGGAGGCACATTTGACCTTTCAGAATAATGAGAATGAGACACATCTGGCACATCTTGCTGACAAGCATGATGAGACGGAGGCGTATCTTGCTGTAAAAGATGATGATCTTTTTTAAGGCCTCCCAAATATTACCCATTTAGAAGCTAGAGACTTCTTTGAGAATCGTAACTGAAGAACTGATGTTGTAACTGGGGAATAAAAGTAATAAAGAATAATGTTGTCTTTATTTTATATTTTAAAGTTAGAAAAAAAAAATGTCATCTTTATTTATGTTTCAATGTTTAAAAGTACTTTTCTTGTACTTTATTTTTAGTATTTCTTACTATGTAATTTTTATTTTTTTATGAAGAAAATGGAAATTCTCCAGTCTTCAGTTAGATTCAAGCTCTATAACAAAGATATATGTCTCTTGGATAGTGCTACAACGCACACAATTTTAAAGGATAAGAAATATTTTTCTTATTTGATTAATAAAGAGTCCAATGTTAGTACAGTATGTGGTAGTACAAAGTTGGTTGAAGGTTATGGCAAAGCCAATTTGTTATTACCTGGAGGAACAAGTTTGGCTATTGATGAAGCCATGTATTGTAGTAAGTCTCAAAGAAACTTGTTAAGTTTCAAGGATATTCGCCAAAATGGCTATCATATTGAGACTAAAACTGATGGAAAGATTGGATATCTTTATATTACTACAATAAAGTCGGGTGAGAAATATGTTCTTGAAAAGCTCCCCGCTCTTTCCTCCGGTTTGTATTACACAAACATTGGTACAATTGAATCACATGCCATAGTAAACAAAGGGTTTACTGAATCAAATGACTTTATTATTTGGCATGACCGGTTGGGCCATCCCGGTTATAATATGATGCGCAATATAATTGAGAATTCAAATGGGCATACATTGAATAACCAAAAGATTCTTCAATTTAAAGAATTCTCTTGTGCTGCCTGTTCTCAAGGAAAGCTAATTACTAGAGCATCTAAAGTTGGGATCAGGATCCCTGCATTTCTAGAACGTATACAGGGTGATATATGTGGGCCCATACACCCTCCATGTGGACCATTCAGATATTTTATGGTTTTAATAGATGCATCTACAAGATGGTCACATGTGTGCTTATTATCAACCCGCAATATGGCATTTGCGAGGTTGCTTGCTCAAATAATAAGATTGAGAGCACAATTTCCAGATTATGCTATTAAGACAATTCGTCTTGATAATGCTGGTGAGTTTACATCTCAAGCATTTAATGATTATTGCATGTCAACTGGGATTACAGTTGAACATCCAGTTGCTCATGTTCATACTCAAAATGGTCTAGCAGAATCATTTATCAAAAGCCTCCAATTAATGGCTAGACCAATGCTTATGAGAACTAAATTACCCATTTCAGTATGGGGTCATGCTATTTTGCATGCGGCAGCTCTTGTTCGGATTAAGCCGACAAGTTATCATAAATTCTCCCCACTACAATTGGCTTTTGGTAAGGAGCCAAATATTTCCCATCTTAGAATTTTTGGATGTGCGGTATATGTGCCAATTGCTCCACCACAACACACAAAGATGGGACCCCAAAGAAGGTTGGGGATATATGTTGGGTATGAATCTCCGTCTATTATTAAATATCTTGAGCCCATGACGGGAGATTTATTCACCGCAAGGTTTGCTGATTGTCATTTTGATGAATCAGTTTTCCCAACATTAGGGGGAGAGAATAAGCAGCTGGAAAAAGATATTGACTGGAATGCATTAACACTATCTCATTTAGATCCTCGTACAAATCAATGTGAACAAGAAGTTCAAAAGATAGTGTATTTGCAAAATGTTGCAAATCAACTGCCAGATGCATTCACTGACCTACCAAGGGTTACTAAATCCCACATTCCAGCTTCAAATGCTCCTGTTCGAGTTGATGTCCCGGTAGGACAATCTATAAGTGCAAGTGAGTCTAAGGTACGCTTGAAGCGTGGTAGACCACCCGGTTCCAAAGATAAAAATCCTCGAAAAAGAAAAGGAGCAATTGATAAAAAAGATCAAAATATGGAGGTAATTGCTCAAGAAGAGCATAGAGACATAACAATTGATAAGTCCTCTTCAGGAGAGGCTCAGGTACCTGAAAATACTAAAATCGAAGAGATCTCAATGAATTATGTCTCTACCGGAAAAATATGGAACCGAAATGATATTGTTGTCGACAACACTTTTGCATATAATGTTGCTGTTGATGTGATGCAACATAATGAGGATCTTGAACCAAAATCTGTCAATGAATGCAGACAGAGAAATGATTGGCCAAAATGGAAAGATGCAATTCAATCAGAATTGACTTCACTTGAAAAACGTGAAGTTTTCGGACCAATTGTCCGAACACCTGAAGGTGTAAAGCCAGTGGGTTATAAGTGGGTATTTGTGCGAAAACAAAATGAGAAAAATGAAGTCGTTAGATATAAAGCACGACTTGTGGCACAAGGATTTTCGTAAAGACCTGGCATTGATTATATGGAAACATATTCTCCCGTGGTGGATGCAATCACCTTCAGGTATCTCGTAAGTCTGGCAGTACGAGAAAAACTTGATATGCATCTAATGGATGTTGTCACAGCCTATTTATATGGTTCATTGGACAACGAAATTTTCATGAAAATCCCCGAAGGGTTCAAAATGCCTGAGGCATTTAAAGGCTCCGGAGAAGCTTGTTCGATAAAGCTTCAAAAATCCTTGTATGGGTTGAAACAATCGGGACGCATGTGGTATAATCGGCTTAGCGAATACCTATTGAAACAAGGATACAAAAATAATCCAGTTTGTCCTTGTGTTTTTATAAAAAGGTCTGGATCTGGATATGTCATAATAGCTGTGTATGTTGATGATTTGAATATTATTGGGACTCCTGAAGAACTCCCAAAGGCAATGGAATGCTTAAAGAAAGAATTTGAGATGAAAGATCTTGGAAAGACAAAATTTTGTCTTGGCCTACAAATTGAGCAATTGCCTAAAGGAATATTTGTTCATCAATCTACATATACAGAAAAGGTCTTGAAAAGATTTTACATGGATAAATCACATCCATTGATCACTCCAATGATTGTGAGATCACTTGATGTGAATAAAGATCCGTTTCGACCTTGTGACATTGATGAAGAGTTTCTTGGTGCTGAAGTACCATATTTTAGTGCAATTGGTGCACTGATGTACCTTGCCAACAATACTCGGCCAGACATAGCTTTTGCTGTAAGCTTATTGGCAAGGTTTAGTTCTTCCCCAACTCGAAGACATTGGGATGGTATTAAGCATATACTTAGATACCTCCAAGGCACTATTGATAAGGGTTTGTTCTATTCGAATGAATCCAAGTCACAATTGATTGGTTATGCTGATGCTGGTTATTTATCTGATCCACATAAAGGTCGGTCCCAAACGGGCTATTTGTTTACATGTGGAGGTACAGCCATTTCATGGCGTTCAGTGAAACAAACTATTGCTGCTACTTCTTCAAATCATGCAGAGATATTGGCTATTCATGAAGCAAGTCGGGAATGCATTTGGTTGAGATTAATGACTCAACATATTCAGCACATTTGTGGTTTTCCTTTGAAGAAGATTCCAACAATATTATATGAAGACAATAGCGCTTGCATTGAGCAACTGAAAGAAGGATATATTAAAGGAGACAGAATAAAACACATTTCACCAAAATTCTTTTTCACTCATGATATTCAGAATATTGGTGAAATAGATGTTCAACAAATAAGGTCGAGTGATAATCTGGCGGATTTGTTTACCAAGGCATTGCCAACCTCAACATTTGAGAAGCTTGTTTACTAGATTGGAATGCGTCGTCTTCGAGATGTCAAGGAGTGTCTTCATCAGGGGGAGTAAAATACGTGTTGTACTCTTTTTCCCTTAACAAGGTTTTATCCCACTTGGGTTTTACTTATAAGGTTTTTAATGAGGCAGTTCTAAATGCATATTATAGGATATGTGTACTCTTTTTCCTTCACTAGGCTTTTTCCCACCGGGTTTTTCCTAGTAAGGTTTTAACGAGGCACATTATCTTCCAAATGGTCATCCAAGGGGGAGTGTTACAAATACATGTATGTAATATAAATGTGGATGACCACTACTCTCCACTACTCTCCATTTATTCACTTGTAACATATGATTTACTACCCCACTTTCTCCCCACTTTCTCCTACTTAATTCCTCCCCACTTTCTCCTACTTAATTCTTCATTTAGGGATGACTTGTAACTTCCTATGTATTGGAGTCCTATAAATAAAGGATACTTTGTTTATGGAAGACACACTTGAAACACTTTGAGAATACAAGTTCTTCCTTCTCCTCTCATATACTTTTGTCTTGTTCTTACTTTATTATTTGTTTCACAACAAAAGCAATATTTTAATTATTTTCACTACTTTTTTATTAGCATGGACGGTTGCCATCTATCTACGTAACTTCTTTTAATTTTTTGGATAGAAGAAAGACATGGGAAGCACCAAGCACTATTTACTTCTAAATTCTGGCAAGTTTCATTTGAGTCAAGCAATTATTTTTGTCATCTGAGATTCAAGTTAATTAGTACTCCACTAGCAAAGATCTGTTAGTACTCTCATTATAAGTCTTTGTTTTTGTTATCATATTTATGACTTCGTTGAAAGTCTTTGTTTTATTTTCTTCTTTCTCGTTCATGTTCTTACTCCCATTTAGGCCTGGGCATCGAGCGAGCGAGCCGAGCCCGAGCCGAGCCTAACCGAGCCCGAGCCGAACCGAGCTTTATACATAGCGAGCCGAGCCGAGCTCAACCGAGCTTTGTTAGAGTTTGACCGAGCCCGAGCTGACTTTTTTTCTAGTGTCCCCATACTTAATAATATAAAAAATAATATTTAAAATTTTCTTTTGATCATAATCATAGATATGGATAAAAATAATAGTTTATAAATTGTTAACTATTGCATTAAAATATTAAATAACACATAGACTTCTAATATTTTTTGGTAATTAAGCCTAATAAATGGAAGTTATATTTTAAAGATAAAATTACACAATTAATCAAGCTAATTGTGCCGAGCCGAGCTTTGACCGAGCCAAGCTTTAACCGAGCCGAGCCGAGCCGAGCTGAGCCAAATTTTAAATGAGACTGAGCCGAGTCGAGCCGAGCTAAAAGGCAACCGAGCCGAGCGAGCTCCGAGCCGGCTCAGCTCTATGCCCAGGCCTACTCCCATTAATTATTTTCTATTTTTCTTTACTCTTCAAGTTGGCCTCCATATAAAACAAAGCCATACTATTGGACACGGGAGAAAACAAAGGAACTTAGCTTGTTAGTTTAAGGAGATCCTAGGAAACATGAGGATCTCATTAGGGTCACAAAAATTAATTAATTGTAGGTGCAGTCCTTAGTTTAAGTTTACAAATTTGTCTCATATTACTCTGTAAGTGTGAAGCCAACTAGATAAATGTGGCCCCTAATCACTAGTTCGGAAACATGGCAACAGGGAATTTAATATTTCAAAATCAGATTATCTATAAATTGTGGAACCATCACAACATCTTATTCCACTCTTGATCCTCAAGTTGAAAAAAGAAAATCTACTTTTTTGCAAGTAGTGATTAGTCAGGAGCATTTTAATTCTACATAGGGCACTGTCGAGTGTCGACAAGTACAAAATTCAATAAACTCACAAAGAAGGGAGCCAATTGGCAAACACCAAATGCTATAATATCTCCAAATTACTTTGCTATTAATAAATTCTAAATAATGCGGATTGAATAAAAGCCACAAACCAAGAATATTAGCAACGTAAACGTATATAGTGAAGAGTTAGTTAGAGTTTGATTTTATTTTATTTTGCATGCTCAAACAATTGTGCATTGTTACTTCAAAATGCACACGCAAATATATATGGTTGACAAGTAATAAAATAGTCGAGATCAAATATTGTTCCACAGAGACTTGTGATTAACTATTGATTAAATTAAATATTTTTAATCATCTAAATTTATTTTAAACTAAAATTAACTAATTAAAGTAAAATAGTTAACTAATGAGATTAAATGCAAGAGGTTAGATTCAATGAGAGAGAATATTCTAGGGTTATGGGAAATCTACCAATCTTATTAAAATAATCGGATAATTCGACTCAATTAATTTATCTAGGTTACTAATCACATGGTTACTATTTCTCACAGGACTCTGTCGAGAACCTACTCGCCTATTCCAGATAACCTAACGCCTATATATCTATGAAATTAATTTTAACAAGACGTATTAATTTTTTTTGTATACTGATTAAGCAAGACGAATATGTGTATGTCTATTTATATCCACGAATCCATTCCTCAATGAACAGGTTCAAGATCAAGCCTTATTCTTTCTTATTGTGCTCGTGAAACCCTTTTGTCGGGTTCGTATTATGAACCATAGATAGAGTTCAACCATTGGCCAGATAATCATATAATTAAGTGCAAAACGGAATAAATAACCATCTATGATACATTAACAAAATCAAACTAATATTCGAATATCAATATTTATGGTAATCTCACAACACTAAAATAAACAAATTAAAAAATTAAAGGAAAGAAAAGAAAAACTGAGTGTTGAAGTCGCGCCCGCATGCATGCCCCCTGCTGCGTTCCTCTCCTTGCCTCTTAAAAGAGCTAGTTATATTTGTATTTATAGTGTGTAGAAATGTGTTAGTATAATAATTTCCAAGTCCTAATCTGAGTTGGAGAAGTGATGGGCGTTAGTTTTTTTTTTTTTTTTTTTTTTTTTTTAAGTCAAAGATCCATCATTGTTAGCTGAAAAACATTTAGAAGGCCCGGCATGCTAGATAGCATCGACAAAACAGAAGTCTAGCGTGGCATGCTGGAACGCTTAGAATCTTTCCTTTGCCAATTGTCACAAGAAAGATACTTTTGCAGATTCCCTCAAGACGTAGCCACTTTTCAGCACATGGCCAACTCCTGTTCAACTTATGCTTTAATCGTTCGTTTTTGTCATTTTTGCGCTCGAATATCTCCTATAAACATCTAATACAATAAGTATGTGCAAACTATAATTTATACACAAAAAAATCAAATAAAATTCTAAAATTGTGAGAAAATATTAAGAATTGAATAAAATTCTAAAATTGTGAAAATATATTAAGAAAAAATAGACATTTGATATCAAATATCAAGCATCAATCTTTTCATGGGGTCGTCATCGTTTCTAAATCTCATTCTTTTGGTCACACCTATTATTCTTTTAGTTATTATTATAATCAATTATAGGAGAATAATGAGGGGTAAAAAACATAATTAACCATCCATTATAATATAATAACTTTTAGCTGGCCCTAACATACATAGCCATAAGAAAATGAGTTTAAAATTAATTTAAAAAATATTTTCTCACCAAAGTTTAGCGAAAAACCAGGAACCCACAAATATTGGAAGCCATCATTTAAAATGGAGATTTTTTCTCCCACCAACTAGCAAAAAATCAGGATCACTGGATAATATGCACTATTTTAGGTAGTCTTCTTGAAAGAATAATAAATTATTAATATTTGACGGATACATGACAAATATTAGAAACATACATACTAACATATTAAATGAATAAATTTTAAATATAATATAGATAATACATACTACATAATTTATAAATATAGGAGCATAAGTGTAATATAGAATAATAAATTGTCAATATTTGGCAGATACATGACAAATATTTAAAACATACATACTAACATATTAAATGAAGAAATATTAAATATAATATAGATAATACATACTACATACTTTTTACTTTGTCAATATTTGAAGGATACACAAATAGTAACAACATACATACTAACATATTAAATAAATAAATATTGAATATAATATAGATAGAAACTAGGTGAAGGAAAAATATATTTTTTTAAATATAAAATTTCAAAATAAATTATATATCATGTGAATAATGCTTAGAATACATATTATCTAAAAAGATATGAATAATGGTGGTATATTAAATATGTCAGATTAGCAATAATCAAATTCATGATAAAATGTTAAATGAGTATGATTATTTAATCCACATAGAAATTATAAAAATAGATATTTCCTACATTTAAGTCGGAATCTCAAATCTCCATTCTAAACTACCACTTACTTCTACCAATTTGAATATGGTAACTATTTAGTTACTGCTTACTACTAACACCTAAAATTAAGGCTCAAGTAAAGGTCCTCTATATGAAGGGATCAAACATAAAAAAGAAAATATATAGAGATCAACTGGCTAGGAAAAGAAAGGAAGGTAAAAAAGTAGGTTTAGATAAAGTATATAACTCTTGTGAGTTTTTATATAGGGTAAAAATCCCAATAATGAGTGTCTTAAATAGTTTAACTGTTGGTTGTTTTCACTAAAATAAGAGGATAGTAGTAGAAATCAGACGTGTTGCTTACTGCGTTTTCGGATAGGATTATAGGCAATTAGGCATTGGTCCTACAATTAATTATTGAAGATAGAAAATCTAAAAAAAAAAAAAAAAAAAGGTGGGTGTAAGAATAAAATAAAAATGAAACTGGGTCAATAATGCCAAAACATAAAATGCATAAGGAGGTAAAAAATAAAACTCCTTTTTTCAGTACTACCTCTATCCCATTATAAGTGTTTAATCTTTTATTTTAACGCCAATTAAGAAAAGCAGTAATTACTATTCTTATTTTACCTAATTATTCTTATTTATTTCAATATTAAATGTAACAAAAATAAATTATTATCTTTTACCTCTTTAATAGCAAGGAAATTATTGGCAAAAATAAATAATTTTGTATTGATATTCTAAAAATATTTATTTTGAGAATTTTTAACACACAAAAATTATCAAAAAATGGTCCCTGTTTGCGATTCTTACCCGAAATGACAGCAATTACGCAATATAGCAGCATGTCGCTAGTCTATACAAGTTTATACACTTCTATAATATCGTATAAAATTATATAAGTGTGTAGGTACAAACGAATAAAGTTGTATAAATTTTTCAGATTTCTGTTGTATTATACAACAACAACAACAACAACAACAACAACAACAACAACAACAACAACAACAAGATACCCAGTGATATCCCACCAAAGTGGAGTGTGGGAGGGTGAGATGTACGCAAACCTTACTCCCACCAAGGAGGAGAAGTTGTTTCCGGTAGACCTTCGGCTAAGTAAAAACATTTCAAAAACATGTTTGAAAGAAGCAAAACGAAAATACCAGAATAAATGATATACTGATAGAAAAATTTGAGCATACCAAAAATACAAGAAAACATCAATAGCAAATAAAAATAAAGAATAAGCTGAAAATAAAATATATAAAACTAATACTACTGCTAATATAAATTTAAAAAATCGTATCGCTTGACTACTATCTATCCTTCTACCCTAATCCTCGGCCTTCATCCCTTCCAATCTAGGGTTATGTCCTCGGTAATCTAAACGTATGTCATGTCCTGTCTGTTCACCTCACCCCAATTCTTTCTTGGTCTACCTCTACCTTTCTGTAGATTCAGCACTGCCAACCTTTCGCACTTCCTCACCGGAGCATCGCCTGACCCCAAACCTTTCAGCACTGCCAACCTTTCGCACTTCCCCATCTTAGTCTCGCTTCTCGCATCTTATCAGTCACAACAGCCTTTCCTACCTTGTCGTGTATGGTCTAGTTCCTGATCTTATCCATCCTGGTATGTCCACACATCTATCTAAGCATCCTCATCTCCGCTACTCTCATCCTCTGAACGTATGCGGCATTTACTAGCCAACACTCTGCCTCATACAACAAAGTTGGTCTAACTATTATTGTGTAGAAGATACTTTTAAGCCTACGGGGTATTTCTATCGCATAGGACAACGAAAGCGAGCCTCCACTTGATCCAACCGAGTCCTACTCTCGATGTGTGACATCATCGTCAATATCTCCATTGCCTTATAGAATTGACTCAAGATACGTGAAGCTTCCTTTCTTAAGGATGACTTGTGTATCAAGTGTCACTTCCACATCTGATTTCTGAGATGCATCACTAGTCTTGCACTCCATGTACTTTGATTTCTACAGTATTATGGATGTTCACATAAAGTTTCAGTTTTTTGTGTATATTTTGTATTTCTCTCATTGCTTGTGCATTCATCTGTGTATATTTTTTGGGGCAGATTTGTGGGTATAAACTTATCCAAAGCAATGATATCGACAAAATCAATAAAAATAACTTCATTGAAAAGGAAAAAAGTAACAGTGCCACCGGCAGGGAGGGTGTCTTCTGGCGGGTCGTGGCAGGGGAGGGTGGAATTGACAATTCGAGTTTTTTATTTTGAATGAGTGTCTAAATTTGTAAAATGAGGACTGTGCTATGCTTGTCAGAAAAAAAATGTAGCCCCTCATTTGTAATTTTCTTTGTTTGGAGTGCCTTTTTGGGACAAGAAAAAAAAGTATAATGATCACTTATTATATTTTTTTGTCTGTTCCCTAAAGTCCCGCTACGTTTATTATTAGTTCTCTTCAACATTTTTATCTTACTCTATCTTCGATGACTATAGTTCAAGCAGAAACCTGACGACACAAATTTGCAGAGAATTTATTTTTGTGTTTCACACAAATAATACAAGTTGTGGAAGTCTTCCATATGTTTCACCATATGTGATGGTCAACACAAAATCTTACACGTTGAGACCCACAAATTACTAAAAGTGAAAAAGTAAATAAATTTCACACAACTTGTATCAGTTGTGTGAGGCACAAAATAAATATTTTCCGGTTGAGTTACTGTGTATAACTACCAAAAAAAATTGGGTGATCACATATTCACATTCTAATCGTAGTGTATATTGTATCGTTTAAAATCCTATGTCTAATTTGTCTTACTGAACTTTTTAGGGCTTGAGTGGTTTGGCTGTTAGACTAAAATGTAGATTGAAAATGTTTCAATTATTAGTAATTGTAGTTTGTCCACGTCAATCGTTGTCACTATAAACAAGAATAGGGCAAATAGTTCAATAATGCTTCCATTTTATTTAAAGATTGCCCTCTTTGGGTACTTTTAACCATAGTTAATTAACATATTTTTTTATCTTATTAAATCACTATGCATAATTAATTGATGTGGTTTGGTGCATACATTCAAAGCATCTAACTATGATTAAGTAATAGATGAATGTATGCAATACATATTCCATGCATTGATTAGCTTGGTCTAAACATCGGGTGTGGATAAGGTTTTACCCCTCTGTGTAGTTCCAAGCATTACAGATTTTTTTCAAGTGGATAGGTAGATTTAAGGGTCTAGATCACGAAAAAAGTGGGATTGTATCCTTTTTACGATTAATTCATAATATATTGTTATTGCTCTACGAAATAAAGCTCGCAGAAAAGAACAACAAAAATTTCATAGAGGATTGTCGAGCACAAACACAGCTTAGAGGGTACAAAAATTGAAACAAGGAAGACAAATTTTGGGGTTAAATTCTCATATTTTCTCAATAACAAAGGGATAATAATATTAGTACTATATAATAAAGGTGACCGAGAGGAGCTTCGGGTCGTGCAGCCTAAGAAGGCGTGCCGCCGATTTATCAGAATAGCCACCTTTTATATTTTAGTTGAATAGGTAGTCATTTTTTGTATAACAATATATACTGATTAGCTACGTTTACAGTTACTAATTGACATTGTAGCCACTCTTTGATCTGCCTGCAAATCCATAAGCCGCTTTCAAAGCTACAAATTAATTATAGCCATTTTTTTAAAATCAGGTGGCCACTTTAGAGTTGCTAATTGAATGTGTGTGCATTTTTTATAGTTGACAACTAAATAGTCACTTTTTGGATTACTCGATGAAAATATAACCGAATTTTTAACATCCTTAAGTAGTTTAACATGAATTTCAAAAAAATTTCTAGACTTCACATTATTGTAAGTGAAACTCCAAGATAATGTATGCACATCTTGCCAACCAAAGAATCATTTTAAATGCTATTAATTAGAATATGGTAAGTTTTAACCAATTATGTGAAAAATAGTTATTCGGAAAATATTACCAAAGTACTTGAGTTATCTAACTATTATTTATATTTATGCATGATTCCAAATTGAATTGAAAGAAAATGAAAATGATAGAACAGAACAAAATCTTATTTGAATTATATTTCGTTAAGCCTAGATGATGAGATTCTATTGATACATAGCCAATTCCAACCGACTTATATTCATATATTTGTTTCATAAAAAAAAATTTAAATCCTTAATAGTTCATAAATTGCTCCTTCAGCGTTCTGAAGTATTGATCACTATTCACCCAAGAAGGTTGTAGTATATTTTGCATTTAAATTAAACAAATAAAATAGAAAAGTAAGTCGATCTTTCATAATAATAGTAAAAATAATTATTTTATTTAAATAATATAATTATAAAGTGAATATTCATATGTTACTTTTCATAATATGACACTCATAACATATTTTGAATGTTACTTTTTATAATATGATACTCATAACACTTTTTAAAAAATATTAACCATGCATAAAATGTATTTCTAATAGTAGCACAAAATTCTTCTCGAATCGATTAATCAAATAATATATACTTGAAAATTTATAATGTAGGTAATTAATATGTCGTAAGGATATATGCAAGTCGGCTTAAAATAGAATGAAGGATTTGATGGAAAATAATTATCCAACTCTTATGTTTTTTTTTTTTTTTTTTGTGGAAAGAACCTTTTTGTAAAACAATATGCAGTTATAACGAAATTAAGGGAAAACAATAGTACGAGGAAAAAATAACGTATAGATCATTTTATAGAGTTATGAAAAGTATACTGACCATTGACTCGTGAACAATATAGATAAAGTATAATTCTATTTGTTAATGTGTTTCTACTATTAATCGATCATGACAATAAATAAATAAATTAACAATCTTCACAATGCATAAAATTTCTTTATGTATGAAAATGCAAACAGTACTTAAAGAAAATGAACAATTTTAGAGACCTCTCCTTAAATTTAACTCTATAAACAAACATGCAGTACTATGTTGGGCCGTGCATCGCACGGCATACCCTTACTAGTATATTTATACAAGTGAATGGCGTAACCCAAAAATTTGGTGCCCAAGACAAAGTAACATAAAGGGAAACCAAATAATTATATTTCTAATTACATAAATACCCTACAAACCTACTCTAATTATATGTACATGTAACAACCCGATAATTTATATTTATAGTTTAGTTAATTTAATGAGATATTAAGGATAAATACTTAGTAATAATTATGAGATCGAAAAAGTTAGGGAATAATAGAATAGTTATTGGACTAAATAGTCACTTCATGAAATTAGATGTCCAATATGTGTCAAGTTACTATAAGCTCAAAAAGCTCAAACTTAATGAACATTTAAGTAGCTAGGATTATAAGTGAGAGACTTTTCCTAGCTTATCCTTAAAACTAACTCAAATATAAGTAAATGTGGAGAAGCTGCTGGCGGTTATGGAATCTTCTCTGCTGTAGTACCCTTTAGCAAATTTCAAGGAGTTCCATACTGAGAGCAGAACCGTTGGGAGGAAATTAAGTAAGAAAAGGCTATTGTTGATTATTTAGTGTGCATCGGACCTCAAGGTAGGTGGTTCTATCCCTTTTTTTTTGGTAGAATTTGTCCACGCAAAATATTGTGCATACGTTTTTTGTATGTGTACTACCCTAGGTGTAATCATTTACACCATTTTATTGTGTTGGAACTTTTACTTCAAAATATATGTTACTTCCTGAATCTTTAAGCACATATCTGTTCCTGGTTATTGTTACCTTGTTGTTTTATATATATAATATAATATTCATGTTTGATAATATAGTTGGACTTGTAGACACACGTGTCGGGTTAGCAATTTTGAAAAAGTGCTTTATAACCTGATTATTTATTTCGAGGGTATGTTGTTATGTCTCGGATTCTTATATTGGCTTACGGATTTGTAGCCTAGAAATTTATGATTACTATTTATTTCGGAGTTGGTCCATACGGATAGTCTCGGAGTTGGTCCACTATCTAATCTACTATTTATTTCGGAGTTGGTCCATACTGATAGTCTCGGAGTTGGTCCACTATCTTATCTACTATTTATTTCGGAGTTGGTCCATACTGTTAGTCTCGGAGTTGGTCCACTATCTTATCGAGTTGGTTCATACTGATAGTCTCGGAGTTAGTCCACTATCTAATCTACTATTTATTTCAGAGTTGGTCCATATTGATAGTCTCTGAGTTGGCCTACTATCAAACCTACTATCTATTTTGGAGTTGGCTCACATACTATATTATGCTGTGAGTTGAAGTTACTTGTTGGTTCCCTTGATTGAAATTGGTTGATATTGATTGGATCATTTGGTGAATTATCTGAATAATGAGTTATATATCTCTTTTCTCCCTCCTCTATTCTATTAATTAATTGCTTAGACTGGTTTACAGCCTTTCAGAAGAACTAGTCTACCCACCTACTAAGTCCTTTTTACTTACATTATTTTTTGGTGGTATTCTTATTATTTGTTCGGACATATACGGTTCTGGGTACTAGTGAGCCTCGTAGCTAGAGTTTGAAGATTTCCTACATGTCAGCGGTGAGCCAACCAGCCTTGCTCCATTTCAGTTACAGCACACAGAAATTGAAGTCCATTTCTTTAGCATACTCAAGATCAAATAACCTAAGTAAATTCAGGAAATTGCTAACACACCAGAATTAACGTGAAGGATTATCCATTGAAACATATCGTCGAACAAAAAGAGGGCATGGATGAATTTGTACAGTTTCAAAACAATTGGCACATCAGCTTTCCTAAAATTTTCATAACAGATTTAGCACTCATAGATTTACTCTCAACCAGGTCCTCACCAGATGATTATAAATATCAGAACTTCACCATCATTTAATTTAACAGAGAGGGGCAGTGGGGATACGAAACGACTGACCGGGAAAAAGGTTTCAGTTTTTATTGGCGATAAATATTAAAAAGAGATTTTCGAGCTCTGTTTTGCCGAATGAGCTCCGATTCGAAATCCGAAAGCGTTGTTAGGTTCGTATGATTATTTGTGACTTTGGTGAACTTTCGAAAGTGAATTTCGATGTTGTTCGGCTAGTTCCGCTAAAATGCCGAAAGTTAAATAATTTGACTTTTTATATTTAAATTTGCATATTGAGTTTCGGGAGTCCAATTTGAGATCCGCCTTCGCAAGTATGTTACATATATTTTGTACAACTTGTATGCAAAAGTTGGAATTATTTCGAATATCGTAGGGTACCGTTTTAATTTTTACAGCGAATTAAAAAAACAAAAAAAAAGACAAAAAGACAAAAAAAATTAAAAAGTTAGGCGGTGGGTAATTTCATATATGCTAAGTGTAGCAGAAGTAGTAACAAAAAAACGATTCAGACACAGAGAGAAAATGAAAGGACGGGGAGGAAGAAAAATGCCAGAAAATGAGAAAAGAGCCGAAGAAAAGATAGAATTTTCACCCTACAACATTCAGGTAATGATCCTAATATATTATTTGAGTTTATTACGTGTGTTTGAATATATTTTTACGGTAAAATTTGGAATATTAGACATCGTTTTAATAAGTTCAATTAATAGTTTAAAGGGTCAAATGGACCCCGATAATGGAATTGATTATATATTCGTACTCAGTAAGTTATGGGCAACTTATAAATGTAATTTATTTGGGGTTTGGTTATGTGACCTTAAACCCTATACATAGGTCTGGCCTGCGTATTGCGTATGCCAATGGGGTATCATGTTCCTACCTGGATTACCCTAAAATGTGAGGAATGAAGCCTTTAGCCTAATTTGATATATTTTTCTGCTTATTGAATAGAGTGGGATCGTTTGGCAATGAAACCAAAGGACAAGCGGTTATTAAGTGGATGTACTAACTTTGTAACAAGGTAAGTGTTTATATCCATTTCTTTGGAGGCACCTGGCCTCGTGGATTTTCTTTCACGTGTTCCTTACGTGTGTAGCTGCCGGTAGGCGTACTCATTACGCCTTTGCTTTGAATTTACATTGTATATTATATGTTATGCCCTGTTGTTGGTATTGCATTGAGCATATGAACATTGCACTCTGGTTTTGTGCATTGCATATACTTCCCGGTTGGCGATGAGAGTCCCGCACCGGTGAAGGGTCATTATTACATATACTTCCCGGTTGGCGATGAGAGTCCCGCACCGGTGAAGGGTCATTATTACATATACTTCCCGGTAATCGATGAGAGTCCCGAGCCGGAGAAGGGTCATTATTACATATACTTCCCGGTAATCGATGAGAGTCCCGAGCCGGTGAAGGATCATCTTTGCATATATCTCCTGGTAGACGATGAGAGTCCCGCGCCGGAGATAGGTATCAGGCATATGTGACTGCATTGCATTGTACCGCATTCATCCCATCTCATTGCACCGCATACTGACTATTGTGTGTATTGTGTTGTGTTTTATGTATGCGGTATGTACACTATGTCGTGGACATATCTCAGTTTGCCTATATATTTCTGGCTCGTATTCTGGGTTGCGGGGATCGGGTTGCACGCCGCAACGTTATTAATATATGGATCGGGTTGCACGCTGCAATAGGATGAATATATGGATTGGGTTGCACGCCGCAACAGGATGTATTTCTGATTGATGATATGTTCGGGATACCTATATGTTCTGGCTATCTTACGTTCCCTGTTGTTAATGAGTTTGTCATTCCATACGTGTTTCTAGTTATTATCTGGCTCCGCCTTTTCATAATTTAAATAAGAGGAATTTGGTTTATCTGTTTCTTTTCTCCCTGGCTAACTATCCTATTCTTTGAGGTGGCTAGTCTGCCCCACTTATTGAGTCCTTTTGACTCACCCTAGTTTGTTGTTTGTTTCTTTTCTATCTATTTCGTTTCGGCAGGTTCGCTCCAGGATTGAGTTCGCCACGTTGTGAAGGAGCGAAGACGACTTCGGCTGTCAGGGTGAGCCAGCTTTCATTTCGAATGGCCACCAGTTTATTGTTTATTATTTCAGTTGCAGTTTGCTCCCTTTAGGAGGTATTTGTCTTCTCCTGTACTCTTAGATGTCTAGTCTGGATAGTCCTAACCTAGCATGTTGGGTAGTCAGCTGTAATTTCTTTTATACAGCTTAGAGGTATCAGTATGTCCGTGTTTTTATTTTAAGTCTTGTCCTTATTTATGAATTGTTATATTTATTTTTCTAATTTAATTGGTAAGGGTTCGCCCGACGGGTCTAGGGGAGGATGTCGGGTGCCCGCACGGCCTAACCGGATTCCGGGTCGTGTCAGGATAAAAGGAAATGAGAGTGATGATAGGGGCAGAAATTTGTCACGCGAGAAGGAGAGTAGAGAAAAAGAATTATATGCACGACGATGCGACTGGTGGTAGTGCGACAGTGTTGATACAACAGCGGCGAAGGGACGAGAGGCGTAAAGGCGCAGGTGAGAAAAAAGGAGAAGAGACTGGCAGAGTTAATAACGAGAGGATAAAATCATACCTTCGTAAGTGTGTCTCCAATGTCGCCTGAAGCTAAAACTGTGTCTCCGGTGGTGTCTGCATCAGTGGTGAGCGATGAGGATTGGTCTCACAGTGGCGAAGTGGTGGGGATGGTGAAGGAATTGGGAATTGGGGATTCGGAACAGGGGAAAGAATATTCGAGTGGAGAGGAGAGAGAGAATACAGGAGACGTACATGATCGCCGGTGATGGTAGGAGACGGCAGTGGCCGGAGCTGGTGGTGCGTGGGAAGTGAGAGTGACGGGGTTGTGGTGTGGGAAGGTCTGGGAGAAGTGAGGTGCCTCCTTTGGGTCTTTTGATTGGTGGGATTGGATTAACAATCTCGAAATTAAATTTTGGATTACAGTTATTCTACGTTTGATTAGTGGGATTAACTAATCCGGAATAGATTTTATACCACAAATATAGTACTATCTTATTCCATAGAAGGTGTGAGATTATTAATCCCAAAATTATAATCCCGAAATAAATTTAATCCCAAATATATGGGATATCCCTTATTTTTAGTCCCGCATATCAAACGACCCTTTAGTGTTTGACTTTCCTGAGACAAAAATATGATAGCAACTAATAAGTGCGGGCACTTTGTGTGAGGCGGGGCGCCCTTTTGAAATTACAGAGAGCTTGTTGTGACAGTTTTTGTGCAATTTTACACGGGTGTTATTGTCTAACTTTCCAAATCCAATTCATATGAAGTACAAAAATACCGAAACTTGGTAGAATGATCAAAAACAACGAATGAAATTAATCTATGAGTAGAAAATGTAAAAAATTAAAATGCTCGGGTCGCTTCCCGAAAAGCAAAAAGAAAAAAATTAAAATGCTTTGGTTGCTTCCTGAAAAGCGCCACTTCTAACGTTGTGGCACGACGAGTACCAATATCACACTTTTCTCTCCATTTTATAAAGGTAAATTGCCTACCCAATTTTAAATCAAGTTTTTCATTATGCTCCCAGGGTGGTGGTATGAATTTCAATATTTCAAAGGCTGGATACTTTATTTTGTACTTCTTGGCCTTCAAGTGAGGAATGTCATTTTTCTTTCTTGGAATAGCAAACTCTAAAATATAAGCACCTCCTTCCTCATTACTCACTTCGTCCAAAGGCTCAAAGGGACCAATTTCCATTTCATCCTCCAAACACAATGTTGAAAAATAAAAGGAGTGAGGTCTAACACGCTTTAACTATTATTAAATTATATAAAAAAAATATCTCAAAAGAAATCAAAAATACAACATTGAATCCATTAATGTAATGGATTACTTGGTCAAGAATAATTACCGTTGGTAGACTATGCATAGGAAAACTTCTTACCGTTGGCTGCCTATGTCATAATTGCTACTTCAATATAATTGTTATTATTCCTCCTTGATTGCATGATCAATGCACCATATAGCTGTTGATCAGAATAACATTGGAGAATACCGTTGGTCCTTTACCTATATATAGCTGAAGGCACTGCCTCCTCAAAGACACAACAGAATAGAAACAAAATAAACTACAAACTTTACCTATTCGTTCCTCTTGCTAAAACATTTCTTCTTACTACAAATCTACTGGGTTTCCTTAACTTGAGATTCTTTGTTGTTCCTGCTCCTAGTTTATCTAAAACTAGAAGAGCTTGTTGAATCCTGGGGGATACACCAATATTGGTGAAATATCCTTAAGGACGGTGTCTTAGACACGCCTCAAGTTATTTAAAACTTTCGTTTTTCATCCAATTTTTCCAACAATCTTAAGGATATTTTAATTCTTCTACCATGGAACACGGAAATGAACGTGACAATGTTGTTCCTCAAAATACTGAAGCTATTGTTACAGATGTTGATGGTGTTACTACGGGTGTTCCAATTGCACATACACCTACTTTTGCCAAACTATTTCCTGATGTGTCAAAAGTTGAAGTATTTGGTGGAGAAAATTTTAGGAGATGGCAAGAACGGATTTTTCCTGTTCTTGACATGCACTCTGTTGCTTTTGCCCTCACAGATCCAAAACCCGAAGAATCATCCTCTAAGAAATTGGAATTATGGGTTCACGCAAATAAGGTATGTAGACATACTATTTTAAGTACTTTATCTAACGAATTGTTCGATGTTTATTATTCTTACAAGGAGGCGAAGGAAATTTGGGATTCGTTGGTTGCTAAGTATACCGCAGAAGATGCGAGCAAACAAAAATTTGTTATTGGTAATTTTTACAAGTTGGAGATGGACGAGAACAAAGATATTAAGGCTCAAATCAACGAGTTTCACAAACTAGTTGAAGATCTCAAGGCGGAGAAAATTAATTTACCGGAGCAGTTTGTGGCCGGTATATTAATTGAAAAACTACCCCAATCTTGGAGTGACTACAAATAAAAATTTGAAGCACAAATACAAATTGTTGTCACTTGCTGATTTGGTCAAGCATATCATCATAGAAGATACCAACCCGAAGCAATCAAGTTTTGCCAAAGGGAAGGAAATTGCTACAAAAGCCAATCTCGTGGAGGACAATAAGTCTCGCAACAAAACTAACAGGTACGAAAAGAAACTTGGTTACAAGCCCAAAGTCAACAATAAAATCTTCAAGAAAAAAGGTAATTGTTTTGTGTGTGGCAAACCAGGCCATCATGCACCTCAGTGTAGGGACAGAAAAGTTGGGAAAAATGACAATCCTGCTAAAACCAAAGCAAATTTGGTTGAAGCAGATGATGTTATTGCTGCGGTCATATCTCAAGTAAATCTAGTGTCCGGTGTGAAAAATTGGGTGTTAGACAGTGGTGCCACTAGGCATATTTGTGCAAATAAAAATGAATTTACATCTTACACCCAAATTGAGGAAAGAGAAGAAGTTGTTTATCTTGGTGATTCCAGAACTACTCCAGTTCTAGGAAAAGGAAAAGTTCTCCTCAAACTCACATCTGGAAAAACTCTGGCCCTGAATGAGGTGTTACATGTTCCTAATATCCGAACCAATTTGGTTTCTGTAGGATTGTTAGGAAAATTTGGGGTGAAGGTTTCATTTGAATCTGATAAGGTTGTATTAACCAAAAATAATATTTTTGTTGGCAAAGGGTATTGTAACCATGGTTTATTTGTACTCAATGTTATGAATGAAAATGCTAGTACTTCTGCTTACTTGAATGACTCTTTTGATTTATGGCATGCTAGACTTGGACACGTTAGTTTATCTTATATTAAGAAAATGCAATCTGATGGTCTTATTTCTAATGTTGATTATTCTAGTCTAGATAAATGTGAAATTTGTACTGAAGCTAAGCAAACTAAGAAATCACATATTTCGGTTTATTCTAGAAAAACTAATTTGCTAGACTTGATTCACACTGATTTAGGAGACTTGAAGCAAACAATGACTAGGGGCGGGAAAAGATATTATGTTACATTTATAGATGACTATTCTAGATATACAAAAGTATATTTGTTAAGAAATAAAAATGATGCCTTTCTAGTATACAAAAGTGAAGTAGAAAATCAATTAAGTAGGAAAATCAAAAGAGTTAGATCTGATAGAGGTGGGGAATATATTTTACTTAATGATTATTGTGAAAAGGAAAGGATAATACATGAAGTTACCCCCTCCATACTCACCTGAATCTAATGGGGTAGCAGAAAGGAAAAATAGGACTTTGAAAGAAATGATGAATTGTATGCTTGTTAGTTCTTGTGCGCCTGATAATCTTTGGGGGGAAGCTATCTTGTCTGCTTGTCATTTACAAAATAGAATACCATATAAGAAAACTGGTAAGACACCTTATGAATTGTGGAAAGGCTATCCACCTAACTTGAAATATTTAAAAGTGTGGGGGTGTCTTGTTAAGGTTATGCTACCTGAACCTAAGAAAAGAAAAATTGGGTTGAAAACCTCTGATTGCATGTTTATTGGTTATGCTGAAAATAGTTCTGCATATAGATTTCTTGTGAATAAAAGTGATGTGATTGAACGCAACACTATAGTTGAAACTAAAGATGCTGAATTTTTTGAAAGCATTTTTCCTTTAAAGAGTAATAATATTTCTCATGCCCCTATTACTCAAAATAAAAATATTTTGCATAATCCTGTAGTTCAAAATGATTTTGAAAATGAGGATTTGAGGAGAAGTAAAAGAACAAGAGTTGAAAAATCTTTTGGTAATGATTTTTACACTTATCTTATTGAAAATGATCCTAGAACATATTTTGAAGCAATATCTTCTCCTGATGCAATTTTTTGGAAAGAAGCTATTGATTCTGAAATAAATTCTATTTTACAAAATAATACTTGGGAACTAGTTGATTTACCTCCGGGAGCTAAACCAATTGGTTGCAAATGGATTTTTAGAAAGAAATACCATTCTGATGGTTCTATTGATAAATACAAAGCAAGACTTGTTGCTAAAGGTTTTACTCAAAAGCAAAATGTTGATTATTTTGATACTTATGCTCATGTAGCTAGAATTTCCTCAATTTGTATTTTAATTGCTTTGGCATCCATACATGAATTATTTATTCACCAAATGGATGTTAAAACTGCTTTTTTTAAATGATGATTTAGAGGAAGAAATTTATATGGAGCAACCTGAGGGCAGTGTAGTGACTGGGCAAGAAAATAAAGTAATAAAGTCACTATATGGTTTAAAACAAGCTCCCAAGCAATGGCATGAGAAATTTGATGAAGTTTTATTAAATAATGGTTTTACTTCTCTTGAAGATGATAAATGTGTTTATACAAAACTTGTTAATGGTGTTTGTGTGATTATATGCCTTTATGTGGATGACATGCTTATATTTGGTTCTCAACTTGATGTAGTACTTGAAACCAAAAGCTTATTGTCTTCTAATTTTGATATGAAAGACATCGGAGAAGCTAGCGTCATTTTAGGCATGAAAATTATTAGAGATAGTGATGGTTTAATTTTAACTCAAGGACATTATGTGGAGAAAATTCTTAAAAAAATTGATTACTTTGATATGGTACCTGTGAGCACTCCTTTTGATGCTAATTGCCGATTAAAGAAGAATCGTGGAGGAGCTATTTCGTAAAAGAGGTATGCTCAAATTATTGGTAGTCTAATGCATTTAATGAATTTTACTAGACCTGATATAGCTTATGCTGTGTGTAGATTGAGTAGATATACTCATAATCCTAATAGTGATCATTGGAATGCATTGACTAGACTTATGAAATATTTGAGAGGTACCATAAAATATGGTATTAAATTTAGTGGATTTCCCTCTGTATTAGAGGGATACTGTGATGCTAACTGGATCTCTGATTCAGATGAAGTAAAATCCACTAGTGGCTATGTATTCACCCTTGGTGGGGGTGCAATAACTTGGAAGTCAGCCAAGCAAAGCTTGATTACAAAATCAACTATAGAATCTGAGTTTGTGGCTTTGGAGTTGGCTGCTAATGAGGCTGAGTGGTTGAGAAACTTCTTGGCGAGTATTCCAATTGGAATAAAACCAACACCTTCTGTGTCTATGCACTGTGATTGCCGTTCAGCTATTGATTTAGCAAAAAATAAATCTTATAATGGCAAAAATAGACACATTCGTAGAAGACATAAAGTGATAAAGCATATGCTAAGAGATGGAATTATCTCCATAGATTATGTGAAATCAGAGTTGAATTTGGTCGATCCTCTGACTAACCTTTGCAAAGGAAAGTGATTTTGGAAACATCGAGGGGAATGGGACTTACAAATGTCAACTAGAGAAATGTCAACAATGATGGTAACCCAACCTATGTGATTGGAGATCCCATGAAGTAGGTTCATATGGGTAATAACAAGTCATTAGTTGATACACTATGCACTATCAATTTTATGTCCCTTCCTATGGTGTGTGAAAAATAGTGCACCTCTGCAAGGCAAAGGGAGGTTGAGTCTTTACTCTTAATCCAATTCATATCCTTTATAGGTGGTGTATTGCCCTGCAGAATACACTTGATGATTGGACCTATATGAGTGTGGAGTGGGGCCGCTCCTATGAAATTCTGACAAAATTTCTAGAGCGCTCATGAATACCGGGCGCTGCGCATGGCCTATTAGCGCAAAACCGCGACGAACAACAAAGTGGGAGTATAATGTGATAGATAAGATCATGTTCTTACAAAAGAATTATTGGTTCATAGAAGTTTTAAACTTCACCAATTATTCTGTAAGTTTAATCTTATTTAATCTAGTTTGGGTTCATAGTCTACGGACACCAGAAACGATGCATTATACTCATTCTTGGAAACCCAGTAAAAATCTCTACATTTTTTTGTTCTTCTCTTGTTTTAATTTCTTTTGAGATATGTGGGGGACTATTATTAAATTATATAAAAAAAATATCTCAAAAGAAATCAAAAATACAACATTGAATCCATTAATGTAATTGATTACTTGGTCAAGAATAATTACCGTTGGTAGACTATGCATAGGAAAACTTCTTACCGTTGGCTGCCTATGTCATAATTGCTACTTCAATATAATTCTTATTGTTCCTCCTTGATTGCATGATCAATGCACCATATAGCTGTTGATCAGAATAACGTTGGAGAATACCGTTGGTCCTTTACCTATATATAGCTGAAGGCACTGCCTCCTCAAAGACACAACAGAATAGAAACAAAATAAACTACAAACTTTACCTATTCGTTCCTCTTGCTGAAACATTTCTTCTTACAACAAATCTACTGGGTTTCCTCTTAACTTGAGATTCGTTGTTGTTCCTGCTCCTAGTTTATCTAAAACTAGAAGAGCTTGTTGAATCATGGGGGATACACCAATATTGGTGAAGTATCCTAAAGGACGGTGTCTTCGACACGCCTCAAGTTATTTAAAACTTCCGTGTTTCATCCAGTTTTTCCAACATTAACTCCAAGATCTCCTCATTTTTTACATCCTCATATTCTATTGCACTAGATTCTTCACAAATAATATTTTGCAACTCCACACAAGGCTCTAGTGCAATTTCTTCTTCTTGGGCATCATCTTCAACCTTCGGGTCAAATAATTGAATTTCCACCATTAGCTTCGCATCTTTTTTTTTTTTTTTTTGTAACTCAAGCTCATCTTCCATATAAAGTCATTATTTCTACTCGGAAATGATTTGACGGGGGAAATTGCCTAATTCGTTAGGACACTCGAGGAACTTAAGGAAGTTCATTATTGCTTTTAACCTGATATCTGGCATGGTTCCAGCTACTATTGAGCAACTGTCACGATTGAAAATATTGGACTTTGGACCGAATCAGCTGAAGAGAACCTTGCCTAAATGTATTTTTAATCTTTCTGAATTAACTCAACTGTTTCTTGCAGCAAATTTCTTGGAAGGCAGACTTTCAGAATTCACTTTGCAAGACTCCAGCGATTGAAAGTTTTATCCTTATCATGTGGGAAAAGGCTTTCTATCAACTTGAGTGGTGAATGGATTCCTCCATTTAGCCTCAAATTTATCGAGCTTAGAGGTTGCAGTTTGGGTCCTAAGTTCCCTACATGGCTGGAACTCAAAAGCAACTTCAATATGTTATTCTCCCGAATGACTCCATTTCAGATCCTATACCTCTTTGGCTTTGGACGTTGTCCTCAGGAATAAGATTGCTCGATCTGTCACATAATCAAATTGGTGGAAGTCTTTCGAGGTTAGTAAACTTCTCGTCATACTCAAGCTGGACACTAGTGGACTTCTATTTTAGTTACTACTATGGTGTCGTGGTGGACTTAAGTTCCAATCACTTTCATGGTTTGTTACCATTTTGGCTAAATATGACACATTTGAATCTTGCGAACAACTTGTTTTCAGGATCAATACCCTTAAACATTGGTCATGTGATGACAAAACTTAAAGTTTCAGATCTTTCAGGAAATGCTTTTGTAAAAAATGTGCCATATTCCTTCACTAGAATGAAGAAACTATTGAGATTTGACCTTTCAGACAACCATTTGTCTGGAAAGATCCCTGATTGGTGGTATGATTTGCAGCAACTTCTCGTCATAGATTTGTCAGAGAATAATCTTTCAGGTAATATTCCACCTTCAATATGTTCGCCACCTTCACTTTTTTTGTTGAGATTTAGTCGCAATAACCTATCTGGGGAACTTCCAAAATCATTAAGCAATTGCAAAAGCTTGATTACACTTGATATTGGAGAGAACAAAATGAATGGCACCAGATCTGAGTGGTTTGGGAGAGGTCTTTTATCATTGCAAAAGCTCAGAATGACAGGTAATATGATTGAAGGAGACATTCCTCCACACTTGTGCCAGCTTTGTAGCCTCCAAATTCTAGATCTTTCAAATAACAAGCTGATATGTTCTTACCCTTCATGCCTGGGAAGCTTGAGAGGTCTTAAGTCCGTGAAATTTTACAAGTGGCTTCCCAACTATGGCTATTTCAGCTATGTTTTTACACCCAAGAAGGAGTTGGTTAAGAAATGAGCAAAGATGACATACACCTTTCATTTAGATCAAGTGAATCTTATTGATCTTTCATGCAACAACCTTCACGGGGAAATCCCAAATGAGATGACAGGTCTCTTGGCCTTGGGCACTCTAAATTTATCTAGGAACCAATTATCAGGAAGAGTTCCAGAGGACATAGGGAAAATGCAGCTATTGGAGACACTAGACCTTTCCACTAACCATCTCTCAGGTTCTATCCCGCGAGCATGACTTCAATCACTTCGTTGAGCCATCTTAACTTGTCATATAACAACCTTGCTGGCTCTATCCCATCAACAAACCAATTTGGAACATTCACTAATTCTTCAAGTTTCGAAGGTAGTCCAAAACTTTGTGGGAAAACATTGACTAGTACGGATTTCTCCCTAGTTCCAAAAGGAAGAGAAATGGAAAGGGAAACAGATGACGATGATGAGCATGTAAGGTGATGGTTTCTCGTGAGCATGGGAGTGGGATTTGTTGTAGGGTTTTTGGAAACTTTTAGCAGCTTGATGATAAAGAAGACTTTGGGGATACTACTATGAGCCCGTCTGGGTGAGCTTATTTTAAGCAGCTTAACAAGCACTTGTGCTTAAAAACCCTTTTTAAGTGCTGAAGCTTATTTTGTAAATAAGCAGTTACCTGTTTGGATAGAAGTGCTGAAATTGAAAAAAAAAAGTTGCATAACTGTTTTGTAAAAAAAGTATTTTTTTTTATGTTAAATGACTAAAAAATCATTAAAATAAATAAAAGAAAATGGGAGGATAATGTAGGTCCTGACGAGGCCAAAGTGTATAGGAATTAATGCTCGTGCTAAGTCAAATTATAATATAGTTTAAGATATCGTCCCACAGAGATTGGGTAAATCTATGCTACAGACTTGTAATATTTCTACTACTATTTGAGAGAATCAAATTGATGAAAGGTGAGTTTTCTTTGAACTTTTAATTAATTTTAACTAAAACAAAGAACTTTTGGAAAATTTGAAATTTAAAAAGAGTTGGGAGTCATTGAATTCACTTGGTAATATTCATAATACAATCTCAGTTTTGACATGTATTTCTCTAAAGAAAAATTGCTTATTGCTAATACAATTTTATTTTGCTCACTCAGAAATAACAATTAAATACATTCCGTGAGATTATGTATATTAATTGATTTATAATTTTGTGATGGTTAAACCGAAATAATATCCTTGCTTGAATTGTGCTAAAAGGTAGCAAAAACTTCATGAGAATATTTTCACAAAAACCAACAATCTTGCTTACAACAATTCCTCCGTGAGAATTAAAACTATGGGAAATATTACTAACTTGGAATGATAGGTTACTATAGGTTCCATTCCCACTCTACTATTTTATTCATCAGTCATCATATATTAATTTTGCTCCGTGAGAATTACAAAATTAATATACAATAACCTAAAAATAGATAGATGAGAAAATGAAGAGTAACAGAACTATCACTCTAGCACAATGTGAAAATGCAGATATAAAGTTTCAGGCCAAGCATGTACTAAAACTGAGGTAGATATTATAAATATACCAAGTTTCATCAACTATCCCAACAGAAAGAAATTACTCCATTATGGAGTGATAAAAGCTAAAAAGGAATTTAGAAGACTTTAGAGATATTTCTACTACAAAAGAGAGAAAACAAAAAAGAGCGAATTCTTGATTTTGGCTAATGAAAAAGTTGTCCTTCTCTCTACAACTTTGCCTCCTATTTATAGGAAAATCTTTAGGTAAAGTTGGTGTTGCGACATTAAGTCAGAACATGAGTTAGTGTTGCGACTTCAAGTCAGAACATGAGTTGGTATTGCGACTTCAAGTCAGAACATGAGTTGGTGTTCTGATTTCCAAAGTTACCGTCGCGACATGAATTGGTGTTGCGACTTCAAGTCAGAACATGAGTTGATGTTCCCATTTCAACAGTTACCGTCGCGACATGAATTGGTGTCGCGACTTCAATTTGCAACATGAATTTGACACGACCCGCATTTTCGGCTAGGCCGTGCGGGTACCCGACACCTTTCCCTAGACCCGCCGGGCGAACCCTTACCAATTAAATTAGGAAAGTAAATATAACAATTCATAAATAAGGACAAGACTTAAAACAAAAATACAGACATACTGATATCTTTAAGCTGTACAAAAGAAATTACAGCTGACTACCCAACATACTAGGTCTAGGGTTATCCAGACTAGACATCTAAGAGTACAAAAGAAGACATATACCTCCTGAAGGGAGCAAAATGCAGCTGAAATATTTAACAATAAACTGGTGGCCATCCGGAATAAAAGCTGGCTCACCCTGACAGCTGAAGTCGTCTTCGCTCCTTCACAACGTGGCGAACTCAATCCTGGAGCGAACCTGCCGAAACGAGATAGATAGACAAGAAACAAACAACAAACAAGGGTGAGTCAAAAGGACTCAATAAGTGGGGCAGACTAGCCACCTCAAAGAATATGATAGCTAGCCAGGGAGAAAAGAAACAGATAAAATTTCTCTTATTTAAATTATGAAAAGACAGAGCCAGATAATAACTAGAAACACGTATGGAATCACAAACTCATTAACAACCAGGAACATAAGATAGTCAGAACATATAGGTATCCGGAACACATCAACAATCAGAAATACATCCTGTTGCGGCGTGCGACCCGATCCATATATTCATCCTGTTGCGGCGTGCAACCCGATCCACATATTCATACTATCGCGGCGTGCGACCCGATCCATATATTTATACCGTTGCGGCGTGCAACCCGATCCATATATTTATACCGTTGCGGCGTGCAACCCGATCCATATATTTATACCATTGCGGCGTGCAACCCGATTCTCGCAACCCAGAATACGAGCCACAAATATATAGGTAAACTGAGATATGTCCACGACATAGTGTACAAACCGCATACATAAAACACAACACAATAAACATAATAGTCAGTATGCGGTGCAATGAGATGGGATGAATGGGGTACAATGCAATGCAGTCACATATGCCTGATACCTATCTCCGGCGCGGGACTCTCATCGTCTACCAGGAGATATATGCAAAGATGACCCTTCACCGGCTCGGGACTCTCATCGATTACTGGGAAGTATATGCAATGATGACCCTTCACCTGCTCGGGACTCTCATCGATTACCGGGAAGTATATGCAATGATGACCCTTCTCCGGCTCGGGACTCTCATCGATTACCGGGAAGTATATGTAATTTTGACGCTTCACTGGTACGGGACTCTCATCGTCAACCGAGAAGTATATGCAATATTGACCCTTCACCGGTGCGGGACTCTCATCGCCAACCGGGAAGTATATGCAATAATGACCCTTCACTGGTGCGGGACTCTCATCGCCAACCGGAAAGTATATGCAATGCTCAAAACCAGAGTGCAACGTTCATATGCTCAATGCAATACCAACAACAGGGCATAACATATAATATACAATGTAAATTCAAAGCTAAGGTGTAATGAGTACGCCTATCGGCAGCTCCACACGTAAGGATCACGTGGTAGAAAATCCACGAGGCCAGGTGCCTCCAAAGAAATGGATATAAGCACTTACCTTGTTACAAAGTTAGTACAACCACTCCATAACCGCTTTGCCCTTTGGATTCATTGTCAAACGATCCCATTGTGTTCAATAAGCAGAAAAATATAACAAATTAGGCTAAAGACTTCATTTCTCACATCTTAGGATAATCTAGTTAGGAACCTAATACCCTATTCGCATACGCAATACGCAGGTCAGACCTATGTACATGGTTTATGGTCACATAACCAAACCCCAAACAAAATTACATTTATATGTTGCCCATAACTCACTGAGTACGAATATATAATCAATTCCATTATCGGGGTCCATTTGACCCTTTAAACTATTAATTGAACTTATTAAAACGATATCTAATTTTCCATGTTTTACCGTTAAAATATATTCAAACACACGTAATAAACTCAAATAATATATTAGGATCATTACCTGAATATTTTGGGGTAAAAATACTATTTTCCTCCGGCTCCTTTTCTCATTTTCTGGCATTTTTCCACTGTGTGTTTTCTGTTTCTCGCGTTTCTCTATTTCTGTTCGTTTTTTTAGTGCTGCTAAGCACTTTGGCTAAGGGATATTACCCTTAGCCACCGCCTAATTCTTTTGCTTTTCTTTCCTTATTTTGTCTTTTTCTCTTCTCTTTTTTTTTGTTTTTTTTTTGGTGCGACGAAAATTAAAACGATGCCCTGTGATATTCGAAATAATTCCAACTTTTGCATACAAGTTATACAAAATATATGTAACATACTCACAAAGGCGGATCTCAAATCGGACTCCCGAAACTCAATATGCAAATTTAAATATAAAAAGTCAAATTATTTAACTTTCGGCATTTTAGCGGAACTAGCCGAACAACATCGAAATCCACTTTCGAAAATTCACCAAAGTCACAAATAATCATACGAACCTGACGGCGGTTTCGAATTTCGAATCAGAGCTCATTCGCCAATACCGAGCTCGTAAATCTCTTTTTAATATTTATCGACGATAAAAACTGAAACCTTCTTCCGATGCCTACCAAACGAAGTCTCATTTAGCTCAAATTTTACAGACAGGTCTTAGTGGACATTACGAATATTTTAAAATTATCAGTACGCCAATCGGAGTCCTAACTTCCAAAACGACTGATCGAGGTCGTTTCAGAATTAATATCATTTCTTCTTTCCTTTATGCATCATGTCGCGACTTCAATTCGCAACATGAATTAATATCATTTATTCTTTCCTTTATACATCACTCATTTTTGTTCTTTTTTCTTCTGCTTTTACTTGTAGTCTTCATTCCTCAATTTAACATTCACCGCAAAACTTGTTAAAAGATATAATAAAATATAATATATTTATTTATTATAATATTTAAAATATTTAAATTTATATATAAACATACATGAATAATTTATATTCATCAAATTCCACCACACTTGAACTTTTGCTCGTCCTCGAGGAAAAATATATATGTACATATATAAATCTATTTTTTTTGAACATTTTCTTCAAACTCATGATCTTTGTAACATAAAAAATTTATTCAAAATAAACTTCTTTCATTATCTTTAATGCAATCATCATTTTTAAATTACCAAATTCATTACCTTATTTTTGAATTCCACTTTGATCAATAAGAACTTGCATTTCTCCCCTTGAATCTTTCATAATTGATAGATTTATGATCACTCATTCATTCGGTATCATCGTCTTGTCCATATGCTTGCTCCTCCTGTTTATCTCCACTAATATAGATTCAACACTGATTTTTAAAATCTTTATAGGACTTTTCTCGGCTTGTAATGTTAGGCTTCATGCTGGTAGGGTATATGGATATATTTATAGTGACTTTTCTTCTTCCAGCTTTGAGCAAACATTTCTTAATCCTCAGTATTTCCATCATTTCATAGTACTTGTCAGTTTTTTTTTCTCCTTCTTTTGAAAAATCATAACAATCATACAAACTCTTTTTTTTTTTTACAGTATTTCTTCCTTTCGTTGATATCAATCTTCGCTCATTCATTGTTGGAAGAAATAATTATTATATTTAAATATGTATATACAAATGTGTATATTTAATGCATACTCTATATATTATGAGATTTGTATTCTCGCTTTTTAAGAGAATTATGGTGTTCGAGAAAAAAGATTAAGGCTGAAATAAGGGTTCTACGAGGTAATATATGTATATTTGGATGAAAATAAAGAGGTTAGAATTGTGTATCAAAGAAGGCCTAATTTCATTTTTTGAAAATCAGTGTCGTCTATTATTTCGCCTCGAAAATTATTTAGAGCAAGTTCTAGCCAAGTTTGTTGATTCCATTTGCTTTTATGATCATAACTTTTCTCAATTCAAATGATTACCTGAGTTGAAGATGCTTACTCCTACTTCACAAAATAAAAATCATCAACATGACAAATCATATGGTGAAGATAAAAAGAAATAATATTAAACATAATGAAAAAAAATTAATTTGTTAATTAAATACCTACAAATGATCATAGTTAATATATATATATATATATATATATATATATAAACAAGAACAACCCTCCGCCACACTTAAACTTTTCATTCTCCTGGATGAAAGCACATCCCTAAAAATATGAAAGAGGGGGTAAAATCTTTTTTTTTAAATATAATAAACTAAAATAGAGAATACTATATTTTAAAAAAAATAAAAATCTTTTTGGCTTTCAAATTTGCAATCACATAAGAAAGCTTGAAAGAAACTGTGACCACACATATTCTATGTGTAATAGACTGAACTAGATTTTTCACCTTAACAGTCATGGGGTCCCGGTTTAAATATAAACCAGAAAAACCTGAGCCAACATTTGATTTGCATAATTAAATGGCTAACCAACCAGTTACTTAGACATACCGATCACCATGGAGTTACTCCTGTGTAGGTGACTCTGTTTTTGTAGAGGCCTTCATGAGATGTTCTGGTTACACAATAACCTAGATATTAACCAGATCAATTGATTAAGCATTTAATTACTCAAATATATATTGGACTTATGAGGCTCCATTGCTTCACCATAAATGGCTACGGGTAAGAAACCGTAGTTCTGAGTTTAACATCGCCATCTCGACGTAGTAACTGTAAAATTTATCAGGTTATCATGGTTACTGATGGTTGTTTCTCAAACTGTCCTCCAAAGTATAATTTTAGCCTGTGGCCATTTACTTTGAATTTGTCTCCTCCATTGATCTGTTGAATTTCAATTGCTCCGTATGGAATAACATCTGTAACAATGTAAGGACCTGTCCATCTGGATTTCAATTTTCCTGGAAATAACCTGAGTCGACTATTGTAAAGGAGTACCTGATCTCCAATTTTGAAATTTTTTTGTCGAATCAAGTTGTCATGCCATTTTTTTGTTTTTTCTTTGTAAATCTTGGCATTTTCATAAGCTTCCAACCTCAGCTCTTCCAATTCATTAATCTGAAAGAATCTATTTTTACCAGTAGAGTTTAATTCAAAGTTCAGCATTTTTAATGCCCAAAAAGCTTTATATTCTAATTCAAAAGGTAAATAACAAGCTTTTCCAAAGACTAATCTGTATGAGGATGTACCAATTGGCGTTTTGAACGCCGTTCGGTATGCCCATAATGCATCATCTAATTTTAGAGCCCAGTCTTTTCTTGAGATTCCAACTGTTTTTTCAAGTATCTTTTTTAATTCACGGTTGGAAACCTCAACTTGCCCTTGTGTTTGAGCAATATGGTGTTCCTGTTTTGTGAGTCACGCCATATTTGGACAATAAAGCAGAAAATTATTTATTTATGAAATGAGTCCCTTGGTCACTGATGATGACTCATGGTGTGCCAAATCTAGTAAAAATATTTTTTCTAAGAAAATTGCACACGGTTCGAGCATCATTTTTTATCGTAGGAATGGCTTCAACCCATCTTGAGACGTAATCTACAGCTACGAGGATATATTCAAAAGAATGAGATGAAGGAAAAGGGCCCATAAAATCTATTCCCCAAACATCAAAAATTTCACATACCTGTATTGATTGCAAAGGCATTTCATCTCTCTTGGTGATGTTACCTGTTCTCTGACACCTGTCACATTGTGAAACATATGCACGTGCATCCTTGAAAAGTGTTGGCCAAAAGAATCCAGCCTCCAAGACTTTAAATGCAGTCTGATTTGCAGCATAATTTCCTCCAATTGCACCATCATGGCAATGATGCAAAATCTTAGTCATTTCATCTTCCGGCACACACATTCTGATAATATTATCTGCACAAACCCTAAAAAAAAGAGGTTCCTTCTACAGATAATATTTAGCATCAGAAATAAGCTTTTTCTTTTGCTGGTAAGAGAGATCTTGGGGTGTCCATTTTCCAACCAAATAATTTGCAATATCTGCAAACCAGGGTGGTTGAGTCACAACTGAGCTGACAGAAAAAATATGTTCATCAGGAAACTCTTCTTTTATATCACAAATCTTAAGAGGAGAGTTCTCTATTCTAGACAAATGGTCAGCAACTTGATTTGCAGTTCCTTTTTTATCTTTTATCTCAAGGTCAAACTCTTGGAGGAGTAAAATCCATCTTAGCAATCTAAGTCGGGCATCTTTCTTTGCTAAGAGGTATTTTAAAGCTGCATGATCAGTAAAAACAGTGACCTTGGTTCCTATCAGATAAGAACGAAACTTATCAAATGCCAATAATACTGCCAGTAGTCCTTTTTCTGTTGTGGCATAATTCAACTGAGCTTCATTCAAAGTCCTACTGCATAGTATATAGAAAAAATCTCATCTTTTCTCTGGCCTAAAACTGCTCCAACTGATGTATCACTAGCATCACACATGACCTCAAAAGACTGATTCCAATCAGGGGACACAACTACAGGAGCAGTTGATAATTTTTCCTTAAGGGTGTCAAATGCTTTCAAACAATCACCTGAAAAATTAAACTTAACATCTTTCATTAAAAGGTTAGTCAGAGGTTTTGAAATTTTTGAAAAATCTTTTATGAACCGTCTGTAAAAACCTGCATGGCCTAAAAAACTTCTAATGTCTTTAACAGTTGCAGGAGAGGGTAATCCTGCTATAAGATCAATTTTGGCCTCATCAACTTCTATCCCTTTAGCAGTGATTTTGTGTCCTAGGACAATTTCCTCTGTAACAATAAAATGATACTTTTCCCAATTAAGAATCAAGTTTGTCTCTTCACATCTCTTAAGAAATAAGGTCAAATGGTGAAGACAGTCCTCAAATATTTTACCAAAAAGTGTGAAATATCCATAAAAATTTCCAAAAACTTTTCGGTCATGTTCGAGAAAATTGCAGACATACTCCGCTGAAATGTAGCAGGTGCATTGCATAGACCAAAGGGCATTCTCCTATATGCCTAGGTTCCACTGGGACATGTGAAAGTTGTCTTATCCTGATCTTCTGGTGCAATTTGGGATCTGGTTATCTCCTGAATATTCATCAAGAAAACAATAAAAACCATATCCTGCCACTCTTTCCAATATTTGGTCAATGAATGGTAAAGGAATATGATCTTTTTTGGTGGCATCATTGAGACATCTGTAATCAATACAGACTCTCCATCCTAACTGTTCTAGTAGGTATGAGTTCATTATTTTCATTTTTTATAACTGTCATACCTCCTTTCTTTGGTACCACGTGAACAGGACTTACCCAAGGACTATTAGAAATCGGGTGCCAGAAGCTTAATAACTTCATTTTTCACCACTTCTTGCATTGCTGGATTCAATCGCCTTTGGGGTTGGACTATTGGTTTGTACTTATCTTCCAAGAGGATTCCGTGCATGCATACAGTTGGACTAATCCCTTTGATGTCCGCAATAGTCCATCCCAAGGCTCCTTTGTGTGCTCGCAGTACTTCAATTAATTTATCCTCCTGTTCAGCAGTTAGTGAAGCTGAAATAATTCAGGCTCAAGATAAACATATTTTAAATGAGAAGGGAGAGTTTTGAGTTCAATTTTTTGTTGAACTCCTTCTGATTGAATTCCTTCATCCTCACAATATCTTTCCAGTATTTCTGATTCACTTTTAA
The DNA here is from genome assembly GCA_029990175.1 of Petunia secreta. Lineage (NCBI taxonomy): Eukaryota > Viridiplantae > Streptophyta > Magnoliopsida > Solanales > Solanaceae > Petunia > Petunia secreta. The sequence goes on from JARKIP010000068.1 coordinate 5,709,754, forward strand.
TGGTGGGATCATCATCCTGTGTTGTGCCAGAATTGGCCAAACACCTCGCCATCGAGTCTGGAATCAATTGATTATCTTTAAATTCATCTGCAAGATCACTAATCATATCAATTGTAAAACAAGAAGATGATGACTCATCTCCTGGAAACTTTAGAATCTTTTGCATGTCAAAAATGACTATTTCTTCAGCAACTCTCAATATTAGTTGTCCTTGATGAACATCTATGATTGCTCTACCTGTAGCAAGAAAAGGTCTACACAAAATTATTGGTTCATCAGGACATTCTTCCATTTCAAGTACTATGAAATCTACAGGGAAGACAAATTTATCTACTCTCACGAGCGCATTTTCAATAATTCCCTTAGGTTTCTTAGTATTTTGATCTGCAAAATGAAGAGAGACAACCGTATTTTTCATCTCACCAAGATCTAACTTTTTAAAAACAGAAAATGGCATTAAATTTATTGAAGCTCTAGAATCACAAAGTGCTTTTTCAATATACACCCCTCCCAATGTACACGGAATTGTAAAACTTCCTGGATCACCGAGTTTTTGTGGTAGCTTATTTTGAAGTATAGCACTGCATTTCTCAGTAAGCATTACCACAGAAACTTCTTCCAATTTCCTTTTGCTTGATAAAATTTCTTTCAAAAATTTAGCATATGAAGGCATTTGCAACAAAGCATCAGTAAAAGGAATATTGATGTGAATTTGTTTCAAAATTTCCAAAAACTTTGCAAATTGATTATCAAGTTTTTCTCTTTTCATTTTATGTGGAAAAGGAATTGTCATTGGGAGAGAAGTCATTTTCTCAATATTTTTTTCTTTATTTTTCTTGACTTCTTCATCTTGTGACAATTCAGATGGTGTTTCAACATTCTTACCTTTATCTACCTGCTGTTCTGGCTGATTCTTTTCTCTGTCAGCATATGGATCATCAAGATTCTTACCTGACCTTAAGGTGATGGCCTTAAGATGTTCCTTTGGATTTTTCTCTGTATTGCTTGGTAAATGAACCTGAATTCTTTCTGAAACAAGAGTAGCCAGTTGGCTTAACTGAATTTCCAAGTTTTTGAGAGCAGAATTTTGGCTCTCCATTTTCTCATCAGTGGCCTTAATGTACTTATACAAAAGGTCATCAAGACTTGGATGGGCTTGTTGAAGCCTTTGCTGATATGGAGCTGCTTGCTGATAGGGCTTGAAATTTTGTTGCCCTCGGTTTTGATTCTGGTACCCTGGTGGACTTTGTACCTGTTGCTTTTGGAAGCTTTGGGAGTTCTCAGCACCGTTTGGATTGCTCCATTGAAATCCTGGATGTTTGTCTGCCATTGGACTTCCAAAAGGATATGTCTTGTAACCGATGAGATTGACATGTTCATCATTCTGATTGGTTGCTTGGCATTCATGGTTAAGATGATTTCCTCCGCACATGTCACAAGTCTCAGACTGGCTATTCACCTAAAAAGATTCAAACTTTTGTGCCAAAGAAGCAATTTGTTGTGTTAGTGTATTTAAAGCATCTGCCTGATTTACCGTAGCAGCTTTCTTGATGATAACACGATCAGATGGCCACTGAATGGCATTTTCAGAAATTTCATTCAACAATTGGAGTGCTTCTTCTGTGGTCTTTCCCATTATGGAACCTCCTGAAGCAGCATCAATCACATTTCTAGAAGAGGGTTTTAACCCGTGATAGAAAATATATAACTGCATATGTTCATGAATGTCATGGTGTGGACATCTTCTCAGCATTGCTTTCAATCTTTCCCATGCTTGATAAACTGACTCAGTATCAGTCTGCAAGAAATTAGATATCTCTTGTCTCAACTTTGTTGTTTTAGTAGGGAAAAATATTTGTTCAAAAATTTCTGAGTCATCTGGTCCCATGTGGTAATGCACCCTTGAGGCAAACTTCGCAACCAAGCTTTAGCCTCGCCTTTTAAAGAAAAAGGGAATAACCTTAACTTGATTGCTTCAGGAGATACTCAATTGTACTTAGCAGTTTCAACCAGTTCTAAGAAATCGATTAAGTGACTGTGTGAATCTTCACTTAGATCACCAGTGAAAGTGCAAGATTGTTGAATTGTTTTGATCAGGCCGGTCCTAATTTCAAAGTTGTTGGCTGCCACAAGGGTTTTCTAACACTAGATTCACAGTTGAAGTGGTCTGGCCTAGCATAATCCCTTAGGATTCTGTTTGCTGGTCTTGGCACCACGTCGTCAAACTGCTCTTCTATATGAGCTGGTGGTGGGACTCCCAGTGGGTTGTTGTCTTGTATTCCTTGATGCTTCATTCTGTCACAAGTTACGTTCAGAGCAGATGATTGTTGTCCTTTCCTACACAATCTCAAAGATCTTTCAATTTTAGGATTGTAATTAACCAACTCTTTATTAGAAGACCGGGTCATACACTACTTGAGATTCTTTAGTAAAAAAAATAGTAATAATAGTAACACTAAAAAAAATTTCAAAGTAATATGTAAAATATTAGTATTAAATATAATAGTAAAAGTAGTAGTAAAAAAAATAGAAACACAAAAAAAAATTAAAGCGATGATATAAATAATAGGTAACTAAACAAAGCTAATATTAAAATATATAATAAAATGAACGAGAAAAAAAATAATAATTATAATAATAGTAAGTTCTCAAACTATGGAACAAGGCAGCTATTATCAAACTATGCTGGGACCTGGCAAAAAAAGCAGACAAGCTATGGATAAAATGGGTCCACATCTTCTACATCAATAAACAACAACTAGCAGAAGCTAAAATACCAGCTCAAGCTGCATGGATGGTGAGGAAACTGATGGCTGCTAGAGAGCATCTGCATTACACAGAGAATTACAAGGCAACCTCAGGAGGTCTCATCAGGCATTGCTACCTCCAGATGATAGGTAGTCAACCTAAAGTCCAATGGAAAACCCTTATGTTTCAGAATCAGGCAAGCCCAAGATCAATGTTCAATATGTGGCTAACCCAGCATAACAGACTGCTGACTAAAGACAGGTTGTTAGCCTGGAGAATGAATGTGAACACTGGTTGTGTCCTCTATAACAATTCAACAGAGGATAGAGCTCACTTATTTCATGACTGTAGCTATGCAAGACATATATGGCTTAAGCTCATGCAGTGGATTCAAAGGCAGGCGCAAGTTACTCAAACGTGGCAAGAATTTCAAGACTGGTTGCTTACTGTGGCAAAAGGGAAAACTAAGAAGGCAGCTGTTCTCAGAATCATCTACGCCCACTATACTCATGCAATCTGGAAGGAGAGAAATGATAGAATCTTTGAGAACAAAGTGACAACCTGGCAAGCTGTGGCAAAGGACATTGCATATACAACATGTCTGAGAGCTGCAAGAGAACTAAAAGAGTACCTGGCTGGATTTGTCTTCTGATACTAGTTCCTAGCCTAAAAGAGTTGGAAGTTATCTGTATGGAAGATGATCGAGTGATTAGCACAGTTTTTCAATTTTAAATTTGTATTTAGTATAATGCTATAGTTAGTGAGGATCATAGAATCCGTTAGTCTGAGTTGTTGTTAGTGTTTAGCAACTTGGAATGTAATTAAACACTTGGTGATTAATAATAAAAAGTTAGTTATCAAAAAAAAAATAGTAAGTTCTCAAATTAGTAATAAAATATTTAGTCTGAAGTAGATCTGCGCCAGTCCCCGGCAACGGCGCCAAAAATTTGACGAGGCCAAAGTGTATAGGAATTAATGCTCATGCTAAGTCAAATTATAATATAGTTTAAGATATCGTCCCACAGAGATTGGGTAAATCTATGCTACAGACTTGTAATATTTCCACTACTATTTGAGAGAATCAAATTGATGAAAGGTGAGTTTTCTTTGAACTTTTAATTAATTTTAACTAAAACAAAGAATTTTCGGAAATTTCAAATTTAAAAAGAGTTGGGAGTCATTGAATTCACTTGGTAATATTCATAATACAATCTCAGTTTTGACATGTATTTCTCTAAAGAAAAATTGCTTATTGCTAATATAATTTTATTTTGCTCACTCAGAAATAATAATTAAATACACTCCGTGAGGTTATGTATATTAATTGATTTATGACTTTGTGATGGTTAAACCGAAATAATATCCTTGCCTGAATTGTGCTAAAAGGTAGCAAAAACTTCGTGAGAATATTATCACTAAAACCAACAATCTTGCTTATAACAATTCTGAGCACATATGTGCAAATTTATGAAATTTTGAAATCTGGTCAAATATTTAAGAATATACAAAAACGGGACTAAAAGTGCAAGATTAATTATAATTGCAACCTGAAACGAATAGGCAGCATTGGTTAGGACGTTTTAAAATCTAGCCACACTTTAAATTTATAGAAACAGCCATTATCATTGGATAGAATAGAATGTAACAATTTTTTTTAATAGACAAGCCTTAAACCAGCTTACTAATGCAAATGGGTCAGCCCACTATCAAAATGAATTGATTAAAATTGAGCAGGTACTATTCTTGCAAACAAAATAACTAACCAGCCAATTAATGCAAAATGGATTAGCCCAATAATAGTAGAAAAAGGACAAGCCACAAGCTTTTCTTAATTGTAAAGACATCCCATAAAGCTGTCTCACTTTAACAAATACTAATAATTTGAGAAATAGTCTTTGACAATTCCAAATTAATTATGTAATCCATGATTCAATCAATGAAGGGAAATTTGGGAGTCCCAATTTGTCACTTAATAAAGTTAGCAATTGCACTCAATTAAAAATCGATTAGCCAACCAATTGATAAGCATGATTTGTGATCTACTTATTTGAAAAAAGGAAAAATTCAACTGAAAAGCCAAATTGTTCAGAGGTATAGGCTGCGGGTAACTTTCAAACATAATCAAAGCGTGATTTTAATAACGATCATATTTAATGAATCGAAATACGACAATAAAGCAACTGTACTCGGTACAGGATTCAAGGTGCCTAATACCTTCCCGAGAGTCAATTGAAGACCTTATCCAAATCTCTGACGCAAACCATTTAAAGGTGTTCTAGGTACATCACTTTAGTGACTTGTCACACCTTTAACTTGTCAAGTGACGACTGCGAGTTTTTATTAATTTTGTGTACCTTGAAATACCAGTCACAACCTTTAAAATTTAGAAAACCTTTTTAACATAAGAGTATTTTCTTTTCTTTTTTTCGAAAAAAGAGGGCATGACAAGTGTCATTTGAACACTTCTACTTGTCCAAAACCTATATTTTAAACTATTGTGTCTAAGCGTGTTGTACAAACGCCACCCACGTGGCACTCACGTTAGAGTTTAGCCCACAACACTTGCCACATATTTTTTATGAATTAAGGAAAAGGAAAGTCAAAAGCCTACGGTAAAAACAAACGACCCCTTTTACATTTATCAAAAACCCCTAATTAACCCACCCCTAAAATTTTTTTATCTTTCACGATTAAACAAAAAGATCCTTTCGATTATGGCTTAATTGTTCATCAAATAAATAATAAAGAACTTTAAGTCAAAGATTTGGACTTTATGAGGTAAGAGTTTTGTTATTTTGTATTTTATTTATAAAATAGAGATATTTTAACTGATTAAAGCACACATAATCAGTATTTGTTTAGAAATTAAGATTTTTTTGTAAGTTAGTTTTAACATTTGTCCACTATTGTTGTCCATTTATTAATGGGAATCTTGAAGAAGAAGAAGAAGAAGAAGAAGAAGAAGAAGAAAGAAGAAGAAGAAGAAGAAGAAGAAGCGACTTCGGCTGCCAGTGCTATAATAGGTAGAAGTACATTATGGCAGGATCAGTCACTCGGGCAAACAAAGGAAAAATGGCCAATCATGTTGTGGATAAACTAGTTGTTGCAAGTCTGACTTTTTGATACCACTCTCGTAAAAATTGTGTGTCACTCGCACTTTTGCCACATACTCAGACGGCTTGACACATCAACGGAGAAGCATTTAAAATCTAAGTTTTGGACGAGTAGAAGTGTTCATGTGACACTTGCCTAAGTACAAGTATTAAAACGGCAAAACCGAAAAAGTATAAAGGGCTTGTTGGTCCTTTTGCCTAAATTAAAGTATGACGTTATTTTTTATAAAGTCGATAAATATCTCTATATTTCGTAAATAAAAAAAAAGTCTTAAAATTTTAGGTAGTGTAACTTTTCCTTTCGAAATTCCACGTCTGTAAATAGCTTAGGATAACGGATCCACATTGAAGAAAAAATTCAAAGAATAAATTTCTTCGATCTTAAACCAAGATGACCTCTATTGGGCTTTTAAGCCATCATTGTATGAGATAGCTTTAATAATGGGGGATTTACAAAAATGTCCATCAAACCCTACTTATTTATATCTCCATATCCATTACATTTTTAGCCACAAAATTATTTACACTGTATATCCATTCTATTAAAACACACACTCTCTCCTCTTTGCAAGGTATACCTAATTCAGCAGTGTATACCATAGAGGTATACTAATGAATTCAATATACTCTAGGGCTATACAGTGCTTATTTGACCACTGCTTTCGTATGCATCAACCTAACTTAACAGTATATCATGGACAGTGTATATATGTCGCTGCCTTTTAAGTGCATTTTCTTCTGTATACCTATCGGAGTAGTATACAATATACCCACATGGTATACTCTTTACAATATATCCTCAAATCCATAAAGAAGTATAATTAATTTGGTATACTAAAACGGTATACAGTATACTAAAAAAGTATACAGAATACTGCACGGTATGTAGTTAAAATGGGCGGGTGGGCAGAGAGTGTAAATAAAACAGAGCGGATGGGAATTTTTGTAAATAAAATGGGGCGCATGGGTATTTCATGTAAACTGACTTTTTTTGGGCACAAACATATAAATAATTTGTTTTTGTCGGCATAGAGCCTAAATTCTCTTAATAATGGCCCTAGGCTTTCTACCTCCATCACCCTTCTCTCTCTGGAAAAATTACTTGGTAAGAACACTAGTAATAAATATTAAATATATAAATTTAACTTTTATTATGGATTTTAAACATTAACCAATTATATTTCATATAAAATCAAAATTTCGATCAAATCACACATCGCAGTATACTAGGCCTTCTAATTCTTTAAGGGGTTTATCATATTTTCTACCTATATAAGTTATTTTAATAGAAATGAAGAAATGTGTCTAAATTTAAGGAACAACTTTCTCTTTCATAATTAATTATCTCTTAATTGATACTGAAGACCCGCAAAGGTGATGATTCTCAAGGGACATGGATGGTCTTTTGTATTCCTTGTTTAATTATATGTTAGTTAATTATTTGTGTATCACTAAATTATCTCATTCGTATGAATTGTCATTTCAAAGCCATTAAACACTTCACGGTAAAATTAATATGAATAAAGAAATATAATATAGTATTCATCAATATGCACTCAGTATTTCAAATATTAACATATATAACTGATCATCATTCATTATATATTCACATATCCGTATGAATAAAATATACCATAGGTATTATATATGAGTATGCGCCCAATATTCCATATTTATAAACAACACAACAAAAATACACATGCAATATGCATTGTGTATTCATATAATTGTAATATAGATTGAAAAGAAACATAATTAGATGAATAATATTATTAGCAGGGGCAGATCTAGGATTTAGGAGTATTGGGTGCTACATTGTTTTAAAGGGCTATTTGATTTAGTTTGAATTTTAGTTCAGATTACTCATCTTTGCAATAACAAACTGCTTGAGCAAAAAAATGAAACAATTGTGACAATATAAAAAAAATATGTCAATAATATTAATATGATAAAAATACATTATCTTATTTCTATGGGCGTGAAATTCAGTTCCAACGGGCTACTGAAATCATCTTAGAAAGATAAATTATTGAGTCATGGATTGCAAACTTGTTAAGGGAAAAAAATTAAAAATTCCAAAAAATGGAACTAACAATATCATAAATGTCTGAGCAGAAATAGTAAGATTTTACTTCAACTAAGAACTAGTAACAAAAGCATAAAAAAGTAGCACACATGCCAAACAATAATAAGCAATAAAACTACTAACTCGAACAGTTCAGAACATGGCGAAATCATTTGACTCATCATAGTTGATATTACTATGGTTAGTATATGAAAAGGCAAAGGTAGGAGACTGAATTAATATTGAAGAGTAGAAGATTTAAAACCCAACACAGCCATTAAGGATCGAACTCAGGCTGGAGGAAAGAATAGCTTGTTGGCTCGCCACTGGCACCAGACGCCACCTTGTATCACTAGGTGCCAACTTTACAAGATATAGGAATTTCGCTCATATATACACATATATAAACAGGTATACATAGAATTCGACCAAGGTTAGCGGGTGCCATGGCACCCCTACCTCCTTAATAAATCCGCCCTTATTATTAGTCCCATCTTTGATTCATGAAAATATATTTATTTAGCACATATTATATGCATATGGCAACACATTGTAGGAATGATTTGTATAATAAATGCATAATATTTATATAACATAAAAAAAGAGTGGTAATTAACTCCTATAATCATGAAATTTGAAAAAAAAAATGTTATTAGTTTACATTTCTGTAAAGATATGACGGGATAAGCTTCTTAATTATTTTTATAAATCACTTTGGTAATGAGAGATTTATGGGTTTGTTTGTTAAGGTGTTACCTACAAATATCTCTAAAATCACTTAATAAAAGACAAATCCCATAATTTTCGCTAACATATAGATAGATTTTAAATGGATTCTCACTTATTTTGTATGCTATAATAAGGCTAGCATCTGTTGAATATTCTTCATGGCTAATTAACAGTAAGGCCTATGGAGTTTATGACAATAATTTTTTTTTCTCTTTCTATTTGGAAATACATATTGTTCATGGAGAGGAAGTTTGATTTTTTTTTCTTTGTTTTTCTTTTTTAATTTAATACTTTACAAGGTAAAAAAAAAAGATATATTCGTCACTATTTCTCTTAATTAAAAGAAAAGAACCTGCAAATTGCATGACCAACCTCTTTTAAATAACTTTGGACATGACAAGAAAGTTATTAAATGTAATGGATAGCCAAATATTTAAGTTTAATGTAGATTAGAAGGTGGACTAAAAACAGACGAGTGGAGTTGATCACTGTATTTAATAAGTCATTTAAAAAAATTAGATTGTATTAGCAAAAAGTTTGGATTGAAGTTGGAACTCTACTTTTAACATTTGAAACAACATGCAAGCATAACAAATGGTATAATTTGGCACTCTTGCCAATAGTGCGTCCTACAGAGTAACGGAGTCAGCCTATATGGTAAAATTGGGCTTTGCCAAAGATAAATTCACATCTCGTAACCCTCAACTGAAGGAACAAAATAGCTATACAAGTATATATTGGTTGCTTGCCAAACATCAGTTCATGTTTCATACCAAGACTTCAATTTGCAATCCATTGGTATTAGTGAGAGTCTTTCTTATAACGGAGAATTACAAATATATACAACCCTAATACTAAAATTATAAAAAATATCAATACTATATAACTTTACAAAAAATAACAATATTTTTTTATATATTATATACAAAACCTATTTAAACAACAAATAAGGATTTCACCCTCTTCCCTTCCCCACTGCTACAATGTTTGCGCCGCCAGCCACCGGCAGCCGCTCGCCGCCGGTGACCAGAATAATTTTTTTTTTAAAATCTGAAAAAATTGTAGATACATAAACATATAAAAAAACACTTTCATACTTAAAAAAGAAGTAGATTTGATCTATAAAAATACATAAACACACATAAAAAATTAGAAATATATAAAAATATACATATATATATACACCACACATACAAACACATACAAAAAATATTTATAAACATACAAAAGGATTTTGGACATACATTTAATATACACATACACACAAATACAAGTTTATACAAAAAAAATAAATTGAAATACAAAAATATGTAGGTTGAAATACACATACAAGACATACGATAAATTTACAAAGAAATACTACTAAAAACATTCAAAAAAATGTAAATTTATTTATACACCAAAAACATACATATACACATCAATTCAAAGTTATACATAAATATACACATAAATACATATACAAAATCAACCAAAAAAAAAAACAAAAAGAGATGTAGATCGGAACCAGAAGCTCCAGCGACGGGGGAAATCAGACCCGTAATAGAAGCAGCGTCGCCACTCCGGTGACGGAGCAGCAGCGGCGGGACGACGCGGGGTAAAAATGAGCAGTGGCGGCGTCACTATGCAGTAGTTGCCGGAGGAGCAGATCGACGATAGGGATGACGGCGGTAGGGTGGGTGGAGGAGGGAGAAAAAGAGAAAGGGAGAAATTAGGGTTTTGGGTAGAGAGAGGGGAGGAAAATGAAAAATGGTATATTTTGTAAAAATGTGAAAAGTATTGTTATGTAGGGTAAATATTTAACAATATTCGTATATTTTATAATATAGCTATTAGGATAGTCATGTGGTGTAAATTTTTCTTTCTTATAATATATGTGGATAATTATGGAAAATTTTGACGCGTAGCCATTTTTGGACGTACTCAAAGAGTTTTATCCACCGTTTCAAAATTTATTGAGAAATAGTCAAAAATTCGCGCACACTTACGCTCCATTGTCGTTGGAAAAACACCCTAGACTAGTCCCATAACAAAAACTGGGGCTTTGAACATGTTATATTTTGTTATGGGACTGAAGCTTCCCATTATTTTGTTATGTGACTTTATCCCATAACAAAATAATGGGATTTATCCCATAACAAAGGTCCCATCAAAGGGATAAATCCCATTATTTTGTTATGGGACTTTATATATAAAGCTTTCAGTTCCATAACAAAATACTCTTGTTCAAAGCCCCAATATTTTGTTATGGAACTGAAGCTTTATACAAAGTCCCATAACAAAATAATGGGGATTTAAACAAAACTTGTTCAAAGCCCCAGTATTTTATACTGGGACTTGTCCGGAGGTGGCTCTTTCTCAGCAAATTTGTTTTTGACGGCTAAAAAATCAATTAGCGCGTGCCAAACAGGCCCCTACGCGAAATTTTTACAATAATTATCACTATTTTTTTTCTTCTTTTCCCATAGTGATATTTACAAAAGTATGACATCGGGCAATTGGTTTGCCTTTTTAACTCCAAAACGGTGGTTTAGCAAAAATAACCTTAGTTTGGTTTAATGAATAAATTTTGGGTAGAAATATCCCTATGAATCGTATAAATGATGTATCGTATCCTTACCTTCCCTTTCTCCGTAAGTACTACCTAAGGCAACACTTGTCTTTGATCCCCTTTTACCTAGGCAACAATTGCTTTTGACCTCTTACCATATTCTCCTAGGCCCCAGCTAACTTGAAGTGTTGCCTACAGATGAAACAGATGACATTTTGCTAAAATCATTTTAAATAACGACAAACTTTTAGAACCAATCAAATTTGGGGATACCGAGTGAATTTTTTTGCCTTTTATTACCCTCATATGCAATAGAAATTTTCTTTTGTTTATAGAAAAATTTACACCACATGACTACCCTAATAGCTATATTATAAAAAATAACAATACTTTTGCATATTTACAATACATACCAATACATAATAATACTTTCTCATTTCTCATTACCCCCTTCCCAAACATGAAACCCTAATTTCTCCCTCTTTCTCCTTCTCTCCCCTCCTCCACCCACCCACCACCGTCCCCCTCCCTCTCCCGCCACCAATACTGCTGCCACCATCCCCTCCCTCTTACAACCACCGTCCCCCTCCCTCTTCCAACCACCCGTCCCCCTCCCTCAAGCTAACTGTCGCGGCGCTGCTACCAGCGCAGCGCTGCACTGTAGTGGTGGAACGCCCGGATCTATGTTTTTTCGGTGGTTTTCCGGTGGGTTTTCACGATTTGGTCATTTTTTTTCTTTTTTCTTTTTGTATTTGTATGTGTATATATGCGTATTTTTATGTATATATTTCTATTTTGTATATATAATTTCAGATCTCCTTCTTTTTTTTCTTTTTTTTCCCCTTTTGTATGTGTATATATGTGTATGTTTATGTATATATCTATATTTTGTATATACATATTCAGATCTACCTTTTTGTATTTTTTGTATATAAAAACGTATGTCTTTGTATTTTTGTATATAGATGTCTAATCTCCACTTTTGTATGTATATGGTGTTGTATAAATGTGTATGTTATTGTATGCTTGTGTATGTGTATGTATGAAGTAACAAAATAGTTTGTATGTTGTTTTTTTGTATATTTTTGCATGTTTGTGTATATTTTTGTATATTGTGTATGTTTGACTATGAGTAAATTCGAAACAATAAATTATATAAAGTTTCATATGTATATATGTGTATATTTTGTATGTTTCATTTTGTAGATCTAAGAAAATGAATCCGGCCACCTGCCGCTGCCAGCCGGCGGCTGACCGGCGGCGACCGGCTGTGGGTGACTGGTGATGGAGCAGCAGTGTAGCAGTTGACAAGGGAGAGGGTTAAAATCTTAATTTGTATGTTTTAAATGAGTTTTGTATATATTATGTAAAAAAAGTATTGTTATTTTTTGTAAAGTGGTATAGTGTTGGTATATTTTGTAATTTTAGTGTTAGGGTTGTATATATTTGTAATTCTCTCTTGTTTATATTGTGGCGCTAGTTCTAAAATGCTTTTAAATTATTCTTAACCTAGTAGAACTCGTCTAAAATTTTCCTTTTCCTTTTCCTTTTCCTATATTTTTTTTTTTTTTTGGGTGTGGGGAGCGGCACCTCCTCTTTTTACCAAAGGTAAGGAAAAGGCAATTTGCATAGTGTCTTTTATATATACTTATCCACAAACAAGGCAAAGTTAAAAAGTTAAAAAGGCAACACTTTGGTGGTACACAATACAATGTTTATGAAAGATAAATTAAGGTACTAAAAAGTAATTTATATATTTTAAAGGGTCTGAATGAAAGGTGCGGGCAAACTGTAAAGGACTGGAATTCTGAAGGCACGGGTGAATACCTTTTTCTTTCTCACCACTATTCCCAATTAGCTTTATGTCTTTGTATTTTGGCCTCTCTAATTTTTTTAAAGTTTATATTTCAGTGTGGCCCCTTTCAATTTGGATTATTGATAAAGCAAACGTCCAATGTGGAAGAATCAATTCCTCCTCATGGAAGAAGTACCAGTAGAAGAAGAATAAACGCATTCCAACAAAGATTTAGATTTGGCAATTCCCATAGACTATTGTTCCTAGTATATATTATAATTATGTGTTCTTTTTGCAAGGTTTATTACTAATTGTTTATTGTTTGCACACACATCTCAATTAAAGCTTTGTGAAAAAAGTCGCTCACTCATGTCCATTCCTTGTTTTCTTTTTTCAATCCTTATTGTTCATTTTTATATTTTCCAATGATGATGATGTGGGCTTAGATGGAAGTAATATCTTATAATGTACACTTGAATTCACTAAATAAAAATTTCAATATAGTAAGTGATCTATTTTAACCGCTTGTAATTTGTTTATAAGAAAATGAGTCTACAAAAATCTAATATATAATATTTTGCAAATCTTTGTTTTTTTGTTGGTTACTATTATCTTGTGAAAAAGACATATGATAAAATAACATGTATAAAAGACTATAAAATTAGATCTCGGGTCAATTCAATACTAAGTACTTTCAAAGAAACTGTCATACTTATTGAAATCAATGAGTAATTGAGTTTTGTTTGAATCATTAGAAATCATTGTTACGATATGAAGAATGCCACATTATAATTTAAAGTTGATTTGTTTAACATTTTTGTCAAATTTAATCAAATATAATAATGATGTCAAATGTAATGCGTTTGTCTAATAAAAAAATTGAAAAAGAGAAACAGCGAGATAGAGGAAATCATACAAAAGTTGAGTACAATGCTTGAAAAAAACTACAAAAGGTAACAACCATCACTAACTACAGATAAGTAGAGAAGCTATCGTCTTTAGAGCGCATAAGCTTTAGGATATACAGAGTTACTTAGGAATAGCTAAGGACAAGTCAAAGGATATGCATGAAGTATGAGATAAATCAACTAGTAATTTTTATAGTTGAATAGTTAAAAGGAATATTCCTACTATCTTTATATGAACTGAAATGATAAAAGAACATATCCTTTGAGCAAGCCACTTATTCACAAACTTTGCGACTACTAGGAGGCTGTAGGAGCGGAAGAGATTGGTTTTAACTTTTATCATTCTCGAATTGTTGGATTTTGATTGGTCATTTTTTAGACCATTTACTTTTGCTAAATTATTACTTATATTATTTTTTGAGAGGGGGAAGCCTAGGGTAGGAAGAGTGGATCGAACAGGACAGTTCACAGTTCGATGAGAATCAAATTGTACATACCAGCACTTGAGGGCTATGTTGCTATTTATAAACTATCACGATTTTCTCAAAAGGTCTTTGTACTAGTTTTATTATGATTAATTATAGATCAACCGAATTTTCTAAAAGGAGGAAAAGGATGTAGTGGATGAAGAATAGTTGACAAATAAAAGTAAGATCCTAAACTCTCTTATAAGAGCAAAGATTCTACAATCACTAGTGCATGGGCTCTCTTTTGTTGAATTTGTTCTCTTGAGATTGGTTCTGCAACATCACATTTTAGTAGTTGTATTCCCAAGCTTTTTCCCAAAACAAAGAAGAATAGAAGTAAAAAAAGAGTTTTTGAAGTTGGGTTGAAAAATTGTATTTGGAAGTTGAAGTTGTGTTTGGACATACATTTCACTTGAAAAAAAGGTAGAGTTATGTGAGAGGAGAAAAAACTTTTTTTGAAAAAACTTGAAAAAGTGTTCTAAACCACTTCTTGGTTTTTCAAAAACTGTTTTTCAAAAAAAATTGAAAAAGTGACAAAATTTTATGGACAAACATATTTTTCAAATTTTTTTTAAAAAAAAAGCAAAATTATTTTATAGACAAACGGGTCCCAAATATTTCTTTCCGTAAACATAGAATATGGGTTTGCCATAGATCATATTCTTTTTTTTTTTCTTGAACAAATGTTAGTTGCATAACAAATGATGAACATTTCACAAATGTCAACATCGACACACCAATCGCATGGACAGGCCTAGTACAAAGGGGGTACGATGGGGTATATAAAGTGTTTCACAGCTTCTAGCTAGTACACTTGAAGAGATTTATTGGCATAAAATGCTTGCTCCCCATTAGAGAAAAATTAGTGAAGGAAACTAGTATGTTATCCTAGTTGAGAGGCTGGGAATATTCCCCACAATCGATGAAGCCGATCGCCTTACAAGAATTTGTTGTGACTAGTTCAAGGAGCAAAAGGATGGAATTTCATCAATTTGGAATATAATAGTTCCAAATTGTTGAGTTTTGAGTTCTACTCCAATAGATTATCTTTTTTTCACCTTTCAACGTGCTAGACTTCTCCAAATTCAACAGAAGTGGCAATACCGTCTTTCTTAATACGAGTATATCAACTGTGTTGTATACATAATTATTGTTAAACTGATGGAGAAAGAAAGATGTGTTAAGCAACTTTACTCCTTTTTTCATTTTGGCTCCTCGTTCCTTATAACTTTCGTATGAGAAAAACAAGCATAAGCTATAAAATGATTAAAACAAGTCTTCAATTATAACCTGCTTTTCAACTGATGAACTGAGCTTCATTGATTATTGTTGTGGGACTTGGGAAAGCAATGCGTTTTACGTGTGCAATGGGTTGCACAATCAATACCAACATTAACACACAATTTGCATGGCTTTCCTGGCCATGAACTAATCATCTTTTTCCTTTTTCCTTTTCCCCTTTCGTTTTGTAAACATTTTCTCCTTCTAGCACCATTATAAATGTAATCTTTCAAGGTAATTTGAAAAACACACAATGTATTCTATTCATGAGTTTAGCCGATACATATACTACTTCCTCCGGTCCATTTTGTTCGATTGGTTTCATTTTTCAAGAGTCAAGTTGACCAATTTTCGGAGTCAAATTGAACTAGATTTAGTCAATATTTTAAAATTATAATTTAGATATTAAAAAACTACACGAAAAGTACTACAAGTTGCAATTCTAGTCATATTAATATGGTGAAGAAATATATCTCAAAATGTTGGTCAAAGTTTACATTGTTTGACTTTTAAAAAAGGAAAGTGATCAAATAAAATGGACCGGAGGGAGTATTACAATGGTTGCTAACTAAGGAAACTAATAAAAGAAAATATTCTATAATTAATCCTTCAATCTACACTACTATATTTACAACACTCCCCCTCAAGTTGGAGCATAGATGTTAATCATGCCCAACTTGTTACAAAGATAATCAACTCTTGTTCCACTCAACGCCTTTGTGAGTAAATCAGCAAGTTGTTCTCCCGTCCTCACATAGCCAGTGGGGATCAAATTTTCCTCAATTTTCTCACGAATGAAATGACAATCAACCTCAATATGTTTGGTTCTTTCATGATACAGCATATTTGAGGCGATATGGAGGGCAGCTTGATTATCACACCAAAGTTTAGCTGGAATATGATGCTTCAACCCAATTTCAGATAAGAGATGATGTATCCACATAATCTCACAAGTAGACTGCGCCATGGCTCTATACTCAGACTCTGCACTGGAACGAGAAACAACATTTTGCTTCTTGCTTCTCCATGATACCAAGTTTCCACCAACGAAGACACAATATCCAGTAATAGATCTTCTATCAATTTTAGATCCAGCCCAATCTGCATCTGCAAACATTCGATACGAGAATGTCCATTATTGCTATATAGTATGCCAAGTCCAGGTGCTCCTTTTAAGTAATACAAAATTTGCTCCAGAGCAGCCCAATGTTTCACCGTTGGTGCGGACATAAACTGGCTAATTACACTCACAGCAAAAGCAATATCTGGACGTGTCACAGTGAGATAGTTTAATTTTTCAACTAATCTCCTATATCTGTCAGGATTATCAAAGGGATCGCTATCATTGTGCATGAGATGCACATTAGGAACCATTGGGGTACTGCACGGCTTGGCTGCCAGCTTTCCAGTTTCTGCAAGCAGGTCAAGAACATATTTTCTCTGCGAAAGAAAAATTCCTTTCTCGCACCCAAAGACTTCTATTCCCAAAAAATATTTTAGCTGGCCCAAGTCTTTAGTGAGAAACCTGGTATGCATAAATGACTTAAGCAAAGAGATCCCTGCATGATCATTTCCTGTAATGATAATATCGTTAACATATACAACAAGGAGTATAATGTCAGCTGTTGACTGCCTACAGAAGACTGAGTGATCACACCTGCTCTTTTTCAGCCCAAACTCCCGAACAACCATACTAAACTTTCCAAACCAAGCTCGAGGACTCTGCTTCAAGCCATACAATGACTTCTTCAAATGACAGACTTTTCCGTACTCCCCCTGAGCAAAAAAACCAGGTTGTTGCTCCATATAAACTTTTTCTCAGAGATCACCATGAAGAAATGCATTCTTGATATCCAACTGGTGTAAAGACCAATGTTGAGAAGCTGCTAAAGATATAAATAAACGGACAGAAGTCAATTCGGCCACTGGAGAGAAAGTGTCAGAATAATCCACACCATATGTCTGAGCATATCCTTTATCCACAAGGCTAGCCTTAAGTCTGGCCACAGAACCGTCGGGATTGACTTTGACGGTAAACACCCATTTACATCCCACTACTTTCTTTCCCTTGGGTAGATTCACCAAATCCCAAGTGTGATTTTCTTCATAGGCATGTAGCTCCTCAAACATTGCATCATGCCAACCAGGATGACTTAAAGCCTCCTTCAATGTTTTGGGTACAGAAACAGAATCCAGAGAGGCAACAAAAGCGCTAGATGCAGGAGATAAATGATCATAGGAAACAAAATTAGCAATACCATATGTGGATTTGCAAGTACGTGTGTCTTTGCGAAGAGCAATAGGGATGTCAAGATCGTCTGAAGGATCAAGTGCAGGTGGATCTGGTGATGAAGGAACTGGTGCAAGACCTGTATTATCGATGTCTTGCCTTCTCGAGTAAACTTGAGTAATTGGTGGTATAGCTGGCATAGATGGAGTAGGTTCTGAAGGTACAACAATCTGATGGTGCTCAATAGAAGAACTGGGAAATGTAGAAACTACACCGTCTGATTGATCCGTCAAAGTTCTAGTGACCTGATAGACTAACCACTCATCTTCCTCCCCTTGACTTGTAGAAATAGGAGGTACATAGAAGAATGGTATATTCTCCGAGAATGCAATGTCGGTTGACACCACATATTTTCCAAGTTCAGTAGAATAACACCGATGCCCTTTCTGATGACGAGAATAGCCAAGAAAAACACACTTCAATGCCTTGAGATCCAACTTGGTAATAGATGGTCGAACATCTCGAACATAACACGTACTTCCAAATATCCTGGGCTCTACCGGAAATAATGGCTTGTTTGGAAAAAGAACACTATATGGTATACCACTATTAAGTACCACAGAAGGCATCCTGTTGATCAAAAAAATGCTGTAGAGATTGCATCAGCCCAAAACTGTTTAGAAACCTTCATTTGGAACAAAAGTGCCCGAGTTGTCTCAAGTAGATGCCTATTCTTCCTCTCAGCAACTCCATTTTGAGATGGTGTGTCAACACAAGACGACTGGTGGAGCATCCCGTGTTGTCTCATATAGGCCTGAAATGAGGCTGACATATACTCTTTAGCATTATCACTCCTTAGTACCCGTACAGAAGCATTGAATTGAGTTTTGACTTCAGCGCAGAAGGCATAAAAATGAGTAAACAGTTCAGAGCGGCTCTTTATAAAGTAAATCCAAGTCATCCGCGAGAAATCATCAACAAAAGGTGACAAAATACTTGTGCCCAGTTTTAGAAACAACAGGACATGGTCCCCAAACATCAAAATGAACTAACTCAAAAACTGACTCAGCTCGCTTATTAATTCTTGGACCTAAGGAGGTCTGATGATGTTTTGCAAATTGTCATGATTCACAATCCAATGGAGAAATATTATTAAACTGAGGGCAAAGCTTCTTTAATAACGGAACAGAGGGATGTCCTAACCGACAATGTGCATCAAAGGGAGAAGTGACACTAGAACAAGCAACAGACCGAGACACCGAATTATCGAACAAGTAGAGACCATTGGATATATTTCCCTTACCAATAGTTTGCTTTGTCACAAGATCTTGAATCAAACAATGATCGGGAAAAAATGATACAGAACAATTTAGATCTCTCGTGAGTCTACTCACAGAGATTAAATTAAATGCCAGATCTGGGAGAAGTAACACAGATGACAAGGTAATAGAGGATGTTAGTTCAGCTGGCCCAGACCCCACAATATTATATGTTGACCCGTCGGCTACCGTCACAGAAAATGGTGTTTTGTGTGCTCGAAAGCTAGAAAGGACATTAGGGTTACCTGTCATATGATTTGTGGCACCTGAATTAATCACCCATTTATTAGACGAGGAGATAAAACATGTGTTACTTGACTCAGCAAAGGCTGTCATTGATGAGTATTCCTTCATAGCTTGAACAACCATATTTCCAAATAGAGGACTCACAATTTCGAATAAGATTCCAATTCAAGGATAAATCTGCAGTAAAGATATCCCAATAGGCCAACAAAACTAGTTCCCAACAAAAATTCCAGCTTAGCAATTTATTAGAAGACAAAGATGCAACCAGACAAAAGAGAGGATTCAAGAACCAATATATATCAATGAGCCAACAGCCACTGTATCATAAGTGAAAAAGAGAACCAAATAATCCAAAGAGATAACGAACAAAAAATGGTCAAAATAAATCTGACCGCAATGTTGCTGGAGAAATTAATTCTGCCAACCGGAGAAACCAAATCTACTAACCGTAGAAATCAAATCAGGATGGCAGTAGACTAAACTGGCCGGAAAAAGGTTTCCGACAATCGGAATCACCAGAAAAATCATGATGTGTGGTCGGAACAGCTAGGTGACCACAAACGCCAAAGGATCTCCTAAAAAAACTGGTCGGAGACTACTACACGCGCCGGCGTCGCCGGAGAGGGAGCTTCAGGAGGTGCGTGGGGGCGCGTGCAAATGAATCCGCTGGAGTGGTTTACTGGGGTTTTCTCATTGGGGCTATCTGGATCTCGTAATGGTAATAGTTTCAACAAAAACACTGCTGAGACGAAAGGTGATGCAATCAGTTTTGATTGTCACCCGGAATAATGTGCAACGCTGACGTCGCTGGTTGGTACACCGGAGAATCACCAAAGCTCTGATACCATGTAATCTTTCAAGGTAACTTGAAAAACACACAATGTATTCTATTCATGAGTTTAGCCGATATATATACTATTACAATGGTTGCTAACTAAGGAAACTAATAAAAGAAAATATTCTATAATTAATCCTTCAATCTACACTACTATATTTACAACAATAAATAAATTGACCAATAACGTTGATAGTATAATATTTCGAATCCAAGAATGAACAGGTATAAAATATACAACATTCTAGTAAGCATATTTTTATCAAGAATTTCTGGACAAAGTAACTTGTTCAGTCATGTACTATATATCCTTTTTTTTCTTTTCAAGAGCTTTTTCTCTATTCATGCATGCGTTAATGGTTCAAGGGAAGCCTTTTGTCAAGCGGTGTCAAACGAAACCCATTAGTCGTATAATTATACTGCGTAAATAGATAAAACAAATTTTATATATATGCACCACACATATTAAGTCACCTTAATTTTTTCATATGTTTACTTGTTTATATTTTGATCCAATTTAGTAAAATTCTTAACTCTATCACTATTCAAGAGTTTAACTTAATTACATAGGGTTAAAATTTTATAATGCCGAAAGAGCAACAAAACCTAAAAGCAAGATCTCCTAAATAAAATTCAACAAATTAAAACATACAAAAAGAAAGAAAATAAATAACATAACAACATACTTAATGTTATTACGCAAATATAATCTGAGGAGGATGAGTTGTACGCAAATATACCCATAATTTTAATAAGATAGAGAGGCGTTGATGAAATGATAGGTACATGCATATCGTTTTTTTTTTCCATGGCATGAATTTTGTGTGTGCTATTGTTGTAGTTAAAAGACATGTACCCTCTACCGTATCTCTCCACAGAATTTACCTTTAACTTTTCTGTTTCTATTTTCCTTAACATGTGGACGTAGTACAACCAAATAGAGTTTAACCTGTCATTTTTTGCTAATATTGCTACTAGTTGCAATATAGCCTATAGTTTATTTTCTCTCTTTGTTCATTTTATAAGACATGCTTTCTTCTGGCTTAATATGATAAACTAGACTTATTTTGAGAAACAACTAGAACAGTCAGGGGTCGTTTGGTTGCCTTTGTATTAAAATAATACCCGCACAAAAAGACACACAAATTTAGTACTATGTTTGGTTGGTTTGGAGAATTTTTAATGCATGGTATAAAATTAATGCAATGTTTGGTTGCGCTTTTGTATATTACGCATAGCTAATACCCGCATAAGTTATGCGGGAATTTATGTATTATTTTATGCGGGTAGAAGGTGGAATAAGTAATGTGTGTATTAGCAATGTAGGTATTAAAATTTAAAATGACAAAATTAACCCTCATAACAGTAAGGATATTTTTAAATTATATTTAAGGAGTAACTAAATATTTTAAATTATAACATTGTATATTAATTTGTGATATATTAGTGATTCAAGAAATAATCCCTACGTTATAATATATGTGTATTTCCCAAAAAATATATCAGGTTTTACAATTAAATTTGTATTTAGTTGAGTCTAAGGCGACCGTTTTATATCTCAATTTGATCGCTTAATAGATAGTTTACGTAAACGAGTTAATCGACCTCAAGAGTTTGATGCAGAAATAATTCCCAAATCGATGTCTAGCAGATTCGATATCAAACAAATTCGATGTCAGTTAAATCCGATGTCAAATGAAGGTTCAAACTAAATGAGTGGATAGTGATGTACGATGAGATGACTTCGTTTTATCAAGATGCGCAATTATCCGAACACGATTATGATGAAAATAATAGCAATACGATGACAAGTAAGTGAAATGAATGAACGTAAAACAATAACGAATAAACAAACGTAATCGATAACAAATCCGATGAACAAACCAAATAGCTGCCAAATGAGTTACGATAACAGATTGTCCCAATTAAACACAGATTAGAAGATGTTACGATCAAGATAGATGCAGATCTAAACGAAGCAAGCAACAATTAAATAATCAAAGCAGTAAAGGCTTATTGTATTTGATGGATCGATGGATGTTGCTTCAATGGAAAGAACAGATCTCCCTCCACGTTTGAACCAAATCACGATCGAAGCTTTAAATACAATGGTGGTTTCTGACGTAACAAATTGATAAAGGTAAATGACACTGTTGAATATTTTCTTAACAAGGGAATAGTGGTTTGAAGAATAGAGTAATATTTTGCTCAGATGAACGTGTCCCAAAATAGAAGATGAAGGCAATATTTATAGGCTGACAATGAGCCTTTTCCAACCCTAGAAGGATTCTTCCTTTTCCACGTCTCTTCCTCCACAACTGCCCACGTCCCTTCAATTACGCTAAGTTGGTTCCGATAAAAGTGGGATAAGTTCATTAAAATTTATCCGCTGAAGCCAGCGCCTTCGTGGTTATCTGATAAAGTTGTTGAGGCGATTCAATCGGCAAATGTCCTCGGAAACAATAACCAAACCCGAACACATCTTCTCGTTTAAATAACGAAAATCGACCAATACAGATAGTCCCCCCACTTGCGAAGTCCTGTGATCGTAACACTTCGCAAGTGGCTTGAAAGTTAAAGCGGGAAAACACGTGGCTTGCTCGTGTCCCTTCATTTTGAAACGCCAACTGTCGCTTCAACTTCAAATCACTGCGCGTGTCAGAAATCGTGCGGACGGCGGTTTTCACCAATTCCCAAGACCATGATGATTTCTTCTCTATAAATACCAGCTCCATTTTGATTTCACGATTTTTACGTCTCTTGCAACTCTCCATCTTCTCACTTTCTTCAAACCCTTCAAAACATCTTTAGTAATTTGCGTTGATCAATCTTGGCTACCCGTTTCACTTTGTTCACTTATTTTTTAACTTATCAATGTCTTCTCACAATATGACCGACGTTGAAAATGTTCCCTCCGCCGCCGTTGCCGCCACGGCACCCGCCATGGCGCCACCGCAGGCCATGGCAGTTACAGACAAAAGAGGGAAGAAAAGGGAGAGGAAGCCCAAAGATTTTGGGCCAGAAAAACTCTACACCGATATTCTCCCGAAGAAGTTCACTTACGATGACGACTGCAAGGTTAGCACCCAAAACGACGTTCAACTGGCCAAGAAGAAAAATATTCCAGTAGACTCAGTTTTTTGCGCCGTTACCGAGGAGTCAATACCACGGATTAGGGAAGATTGTGGTTGGAAAGAGGGTGAGGTCGACGTAGTGTGCCCTCCAAGGAGATCGACTCTGACCACCTTTTACGGGGGCCACTCTGCCGTTTTGACATACCCCTTTACGATCGGGTTTACTTTGCCGATCGACCCAATGATCGAGGAATTCTGCCGCATGTACAAGGTGTGTTTGGCGCAGATTTCTCCGATGGTATGGCGCTTGGTCGCCATGTATCGATGGATTGGAAAGAAGGTGGGGGTGGAGGTGACACTTAGGCATATCCTTCACCTGTATTCCCCTCGAGTTTATAAGGCGGGCATCATTACCGTGCAAAAGCGAGGTAGTCGAGCCTTAATTTCCGATAACGATGACGACCTTAGGGCGTGGGATCAACGCTTCGTTTACATCCCCACGGAGCAGCTTGTGGCCCCAGGGGCTGAACGCCTTCCGGTTGGGTGGAACCGAACACGTAAGTTTGTAATTTCGATTGGTTTTATGTTCTCCCACGTTCTAACTCTCTTGCATGTGCAGCCAGCAAGGTTTTGTTCGAACTGGTTCCCGACATCGTTGATTGGCTGAAGAAGGTTTTGAAGGAGACCACCAACGATCAAAGGGCATGGAAGCCGATCGCGGCTCTTTTGCAAGTGAAGGCAAAAAATCATGGTAAGTTTAGTTTTGCCTTTGATCATACCGTGCCTTTTGTTATATTTTAACGGATCGCCATCGACAGGTATCACCGGTGCTGGTGCTGGGCTGGTTGAAGATGTGACTATCGAGGAGGAGGAGGAGGTTAGGGAGGAGAATGTAAGTGGAACTCCTCCAAAAAAGAAAAAGAAAATTTCTTATCAAGACCTTAGGGCAAGGTTGCTTGTTAAGAGCGGTCCGCAGGGAGCTGGCTCGTCGGCTGATCCCAAGCCGATCGAGCAGATCGTTAAGGGGGCCGTTTCCACGGTCGAAGCGGTAAAAGCCTCCGAAGGGGGAACCCTCGTTCGGATTCCCTCCGGGGAAGATGAGGAATCTGGGTCTGAGCAACCGTTGGAGCGGCCGAAAAGGCCAATGAAGGAGAGAATGCTCGAAGTGGCTGAGCAGCTCAAGGCAGCCGAGGAATACGACCGGATTAATGCTGGCGATTTTAGTGGTGATGGGCGGCCCATCCTTCCTCCGATAGCGGAGGAGGACTTGATCGATGTCACTTCTGGTTCGGGGGGGAAAGAGATGATCACTGCTCCAACCCTTGGGATGTTGTCCGCCGGGGGCGCCGATGGTGCCCCTTCGAGCGATACACCGAGGGAAAGGGATCCCAGTAAGGGCAAGCTCCCCCTTGATCGTCCTACGACAACGACGAGGTCGAGGCACACGGAAAGCTCTGGCTCGTCTTTCTACGCGTCGGATCATGAAGAGCCTATTGTTCGCCTTCCTCGATACGAGGAAGCTGCTGCGTTTGCAGCTTACAAAAGAGCCAAGGCTGCTGGGGAGGCGAACACCCGATCACTGACTATAACCGTCCCCGGAGAAGTTGATCTGCTCAGATGCCCAAAGCATCTTGCCAACTACTTTTTCGATGTGATGGGGCCGATGGAAAAGGCTCGATTGAATTGTTACAGCGATGTGAGCTTGTCCTCCCAAATCGCTTTTAGTGCTTTTCGGGTAACGTTTCCTTCCAGTTTCTGTTAGTTTGAACCTTTCCTGCTTTTTACCTTATGGGATCGTTTTGTTTCTTATTTTCAGAACACAATCATGGCCATCGAGTCAGCCGATCGGATTCGCCAGCTTGAAGCCGAAATAGCTCATCTGAACGAGAGAGTTGCTCTCCTTGCATCTGCTGGTGATGGGTGGCATAACAACTTGAAGGTCTTGAAAGTAAAGTATTCTGAGCTTGAAGCTGAATTGGCTAAAAAGGCCACCGCCCATGCTCTTCGAGAATCGGAGCTAGAGTTCCAAGTTCGAGCTTTGAACGACCAGCTCGGTCAACTTGAGAGTAGTATGGGTGACAAGTGTGCCAAACTGGAAGCTGAGTCGAAGACCAAAGAGTCGGAAATAATTCGTTTGAACGAAGAGCTTCGTACTCTAAGAGGTTCTTACGACGATCTGACGGCTCAGAACAATGCTTGGTCGGAGAGAAACTCGCTTCTTCAGAAGGAGTTGGTTACTCAAAGGCATTCGATGGAGAGTGACTTCGAAAACAGGAGGGAGCTCATTTTAGCGGAGTCGAGGCGGGACTTGTTGAGGGAGATGATTGAGCGTGAAGTCGATGTGGCTAAAGAGCTTGAAGAGGCGATACAAGTTGTGAGAATGACTCGTGAGGCACTTGGCCTCTCTCCAGATTCTTCCGATGAGGGATCGGATGGAGATGAGTGAACTCGTTTTCAACTTTTCGTTTTCAACTTTTTGTTTGACATATTGTAATGAAATCATGTACATATTTCTTATCAATGGAAAGTTCGTTGTTTTTATCGCTGTATTGCTTTCCGAAGATAGTTTGATGTATCTGTTCGAAAATTTTGAAGTTTATGACGATGTTCGTCAAATGAAATGATTGGGGCCCAATGTTTTAGTGCGTAGCAAAGAATGACGTCTCATTTTCACGTAATGCACTCTTCGAACATTTTCATGAGTTCGGAATGAAGAATTTAACACTTTGGTGAACAACTTAGATGTAAAATCTGATTAAAATTTGGAACGATCTCTGAAATCGAACAAATGTAAAGAATAAGTATAACCAGTGTTGTATTATCGAAGTAGACCGCTAATGGGTCTTTGATACATTTGGGATCGTATGATTCGATCGATTACAAGATGTAGCCGTAAGGCACAGACATTGATCACTTTGGATCGTTTACATGAAACCGATGACGCTTGACTTCAAACGAGCCGCCAATTCGGATGACTTGGAACTTTTGCCGAAATTTGAGCGAGTCCCCAGTTCGTTCAACTTCTGTCGAATTTTGAACGAGTCCCCAGTTCGAGTGAACGTTGGAACTTCTGTCGAATTTTGAACGAGTCCCCAGTTCGAGTGAACGTTGGAACTTCTGTCGAATTCGGACGAGTCCCCAGTATCTGCCGATGACCCTTATGCTACCTTCATCCCCCCCAGTGTTTGGGTGCGAAAAATGAGTAGGCGAACACTGGTCCTTCGACTTCGTTACCTGAAACAGAATCATTGGGAGACCAAAACCGAGAAACTCGTTATAGATGAAGACCACGTTAGAGTGTTCGTCAGATTTATCGACCCCGATCGGAGCGTTTTGAGCTCGAGTGTTCGCGGGTGATGTTTGTCATCATTCGACTCCAACTATGCCTATCATCTAAAAATGTTAGTACCAAATAATAAAAGCATCTTCCGATGGAGGAATAATAAAAATTGCGAAGTGGAAATAGAGGGTGAAGATTGATACCGCAGAACCTCAAAAATAGTATTTCTTCAGTTGTGTGACGTTCCAATTGAAGTCTACCGGTTTGGAGTCCATTATTTCGAGTTGGTATGAACCTTTTCCGATCACTGCCTTGATGCGGAAGGGTCCCTCCCAATTTGCTCCTAGCTTCCCTTCGTTGGGTTCATCCTTCTTTGGTCTTTTGATTTTTAGCACATAATCACCTACATTAAAAGATCGATACCTGAGTTTTTTGTTGACGTAGTTTTCTGCCCTTTGCTTTTGTGCTTGTATCCGAACAAATGCCATATCCCTTTTTGCTTCGACCAGGTTCAGATCTACCAGCATGGTTTCTTTGTTAGCTTCATCGGTGGAGTGGGCGAACCGAAGGCTGGGCTCCCCCACTTCCACCGGTATCAGCGCTTCTGTTCCGTAGACAAGTGAGAACGGTGTCTCCCCGGTACTGTGTTTTACCGTTGTCCGATGAGCCCACAGTGCTCCGGGGAGTTCGTTCGGCCAGTTGCCCTTTGAAACATCCATCCTTTTCTTCAAGTACTCGAGTATTGTTTTGTTGGAAGATTCAGCCTGTCCATTTGCGCTGGGGTGATAAGGTGTTGATGCAATTCGCTTGATCCCCCACTTTTCGAAGAAGGCTGTGATTCGTCTTCCCACGAACTGCTTACCATTGTCGCATGTGATCTCTTTCGGGATCCCAAAACGACAAATGATATTCTGATGAATGAATTTGATAATTTCCTGTTCACGAATTTTAGCCAAGGCAATAGCTTCCACCCATTTAGAGAAATAATCTGTGAGAATTAAAATAAACTTTACCCCACCGGGCGCTGTTGGGAGCGGCCCGACCAAATCCATTCCCCACTTCATAAATGGCCACGGTGACGTGACCGAATGAAGTGGTTCTGCCTGTTGGTGTATGAGATTTCCAAATCGTTGGCACTTGTCACATTTGCGGACGAATTCCTTGGCATCATCTGCGATCGTTGGCCAGTAGTAACCAGCTCTTATGATCTTTCGAACCAATGACTTGCTGCCGGAATGATTGCCGCATTCGCCTTCGTGAACTTCTTTCAGCACATAATTTGTTCTATCTGGCCCAACACACTTTGCCAAAGGGCCGCCAAACATTTTCCTGTAGAGTTGATTTTCAAGGATGCAATATCTTGCTGCTTTGGCTTTAAGTGATCGGGCAGATTTCTTGTCATCGGGAACAGTACCTGCCTGCAAGTAGGACAAATATTTGCTTCTCCAATCCCAAGTTCGATTAACATTGTTTACCTCTTTAATGCTCCGACATAATGGAGATTCGAACAAGTGAACCACGGTCTCATCGAGTTTTTCATCGATGGCTGCTGCCGATGCAAGGTTTGCTAAAGCGTCTGCTTCGATGTTTTCTTCCCTTGGTATCTGGGCTATTTTCCACTCCTGAAAAGAAGTTAGAAAATTTTGTACCTTTTCGAGCAGCTGTTGCATCCTTGGATCTCGAACACAGAAATCGCCTTGGATTTGATTTACCACCAGTTGGGAATCACTTTTGATATCTATTCGTTCGACTTTCAAATCCTTCGCGATCTTTAAGCCTGCAGCGAGGGCCTCATATTCGGCCTCGTTATTAGTTTTTGCATGTAATTTGATCGCGTACCTGAGCTTTTCACCCGAAGGCGCAATCAATAGAATTCCGAGGCCAGTTCCTTTGACGTTGGAAGCTCCATCGGTGTACATTACCCAGATTCCGGGGTCTGGATCTCTCATCATCAACTCTTCCTTCTTTGCCTCCGGTAAAATATTGGCGCTAAAGTCCGCTACAAAATCAGCTAAAACTTGAGATTTTATGGCGGTACGAGGCTGGTAAGTGATATCGTACTCACTCAGCTCGACCGCCCATTTCATTAATCGACCAGAGAGATCTGGCCGATGTAAAATATTTCGCAATGGAAACGTAGTTATCACAGATATTGAATGACATTGGAAATAAGGCCTTAATTTGCGTGCAGCAGTGACTAGTGCAAGTGCTAGTTTTTCTAGATGTGGGTACCTTGTTTCGGCATCTAACAGTGTTTTACTAACATAGTAGATAGGAAATTGGTTACCTCCATCTTCGCGAACGAGGACAGCACTTACAGCGACATCGGAAACAGCCAAATAGACCAGCAGCATTTCTCCTTCAATTGGTTTTGATAGAAGTGGTGGATTTGAAAGGTACTGCTTCAGTTCCCGAAGAGCTCTTTTGCATTCTGGTGTCCATTCGAAACCTTTGCTTTTCCTCAATACTGAAAAGAACTTGTGACACCGTTCGGATGACCTCGAGATGAACCTGCTGAGATAGGCTACTCGACCGGTCAGCTGTTGAACCTCTTTCTCCGTTGTCAGGTTCTCAGGGATATTTTCGATCGCCTTGATCTTGTCTGGATTTGCTTCGATTCCTCTTTGCGATACGATGAATCCCAAGAACTTACCGGATCCAACCCCGAACGCACATTTCTCTGGATTCAATCTCATGTTGAATTGTCTTAGTATTGTAAAAGTTTCTTCCAAATGTTTCAGATGATTTCCTTTCTCAAGAGATTTGACCAACATGTCATCGATATATACTTCCATGGTTTTCCCGATCAAATTTTTGAACATGGTAGTGACCAGACGCTGATAAGTAGCGCCGGCATTCTTTAGACCAAAAGGCATGACCGTGTAGCAATAAGTCCCCATGTCTGTAATAAATGATGTCTTCTCCTGATCCGATGGATCCATCGATATTTGATTATAACCTGAATAGGCATCCAAAAAACTCAACATTTCGTGACCTGCCGTCGAATCGATCAATCTATCGATGTGAGGCAGTGGGAATGAATCTTTTGGGCAAGCTTTGTTGAGATCGGTATAATCGACGCATACCCTCCATTTACCATTTTTCTTAGGTACTACGACCGTGTTCGCAAGCCATTCTGGATATTTTACTTCTTTGATGAACCCATTTGCTAACAGCCTTTCCACCTCATCATTGATCACCTTCCTTCGGAATCCTCCATTTGGTCGTTTCTTTTGCTTCACCGGTCGATGTTTCGGGTCGACATTTAACTTGTGCGTGGCGATTTTTGGATCGATTCCCACCATATCTGCATGGGACCAAGCAAAACAATCAGAGTTGTCCTTGAGGAAGGATACGATTTTTGCTTTTACGTCGATGTCCAGTTCAGCTCCAACATAAACTTTCCGATCAGGATTATCATCGAACAATATTACTTCCTCAAGTTCTTCTATCGTAGAGTCTCCAGCTTCTTGTTTATGCGGTTCTCTCACACATGGTGGAACCTGTGCGAAGTCGCCTTCGACTTCGGATTCCGGTAGCTGCGTTTGATCGCACAACAGAACCGAAGTGAAGCTTTCGTTCACGGGTCCCACTAGCTTACATGGTGAAACCTGTGCGAAGTCGCCTTCGACTTCAGATTCCGGTAGCTGCGTTTGATCGCACGACGGAACCGAAGTGAAGCTTCCGGCCACAGGATCCACTAGCTGTGATTGCTACAATCGGAAGCTTTCCTTGACAGCTACTGAGTAACAGTCTCGTGAAGCCTGTTGCTCGCCTCTGATTTCGCGAATTCCCCATGGGGTAGGGAACTTCACAACTTGATGTAAAGTCGATGGAACTGCTCCCATAGCATGGATCCATGGTCGACCCAAAATCACGTTATATGCCATTTCGCCCTTCATCACCTGAAACGACGTCTCACTCTCCACTCCTTCTGCATAGGTTTTAACTGTAATCTCCCCAACGGTCACCTCACTTGAGTTGTTGAAACCTGACAGGACCGTTGAGCGAGGCACAATCTTATCGCTCAACTGCAATTGTTCAACCACCCTTGCATGTATGATGTTAACCGAACTGCCAGCATCGATTAGCACCCTTTTTACATCGGCGTCATCGATCCTTGTTGTTACCACAAGTGCATCATGATGGGGATGAATCCTTCCATCGAAATCGGAATCCCCGAACACGATCTCATCGGTCATGTCGTCGCGTGTTCGTTTGTCTCGTGTGAAGGAGACCTTTGCATACTTCTTCGTGGTGTAGGTTACCCCACAAACACCATCTCCTCCGGTAATGACATTCACCGTTTTCCTGGGAGCAGGAGGTTTTGGTGGTTCATCGTCTTTTTTCCTATTGAAATTGTTTCGTCCTCTCTCAGTCAAAAATTCGACCAAGTGACCCTTTTCCAGCAGGCTAGCCACTTCATATCTCAGCGCCTTACACTCTTCCGTTGTATGGCCGAAATCATGGTGAAATGCACACCACAGAGTTTCGTCCCTAGTATTTGGACTTGACTTTATGCGACCTGGGAATTTTACAACTTTGTCACCCATCCCTTTCAAGTGATTCACCAGACTTGGTGTCGATATGCAAAAATTGTATTCCGTTACTTTTGGAGGCAGTGGTCGATCTTTTGGAACCGAGGATGTGTTTGGCTGGGTTTTCTTTGATTGATTTCTGGAGCTACCAGCTTCGTGGTTGTTGCTCCCCATTCGATTGAAACTGTAGGGCCCCCATCGTTGGTCCCTGTAGTCTCTTCTGTCATTATCAACCCTCCTTGCCGGCCGGTCATAATGATAATTATTTCGGGCTAGCTGCAATTCTTCCTCTTCAGCCCTGATCCTTGTCTCGCACTCGAGGTACAATACATCGAAAGTCCATGCATCAATTTCCCTAAGACGATCTTTCAGTTTCCATGCCTCAATTGAATCAGTGCGCAAGTTGTTAGCAAAGGTCAAACATGCCCACCTTTCTTCGAGATTTGGTATAAGAATTTTCTCATCGTTAAATCTTTTTAGAAACTGCTTGATGGTTTCCCCGGGTCGCTGCCTTACGTTCAAGATGTCTTCGACCCTTGGTGCTATCTTTTTTGCTCCCGTATGTGAACGAATGAATTTCGCTGACATGTCATCGAAACTTAGTATTTCGTTTTCGGGCAACTGTAAATACCATTTCAGCGCTGCCCCCTTCAATGTCTCACAAAACTTTTTAAGGCTGACCGAATTGATCTCCTCCGAGGTCAAGTCATTTGCCTGAACCGCAACCGAAAACATATCAATGTGATCCCTTGGATCTGTGGTTCCATCGTATCTCAAGCTTTCTGGTAATTTGAAAGTCTTTGGTATAGGTAGTGGGGCTGCACTTGCTGGAAAAGGCCGTTTTGAGATTGACTTTGTAATGCCTTTGTCAGCCAATTTCGGAACGCCTGGCAATTTCTCCATAAATGACTTGATTTCATTGAACTTCTTATCGATGTTATCATTCATCATGGTCTGCATCGTTGCCATCATTCTTACTTCTGCTGTGACCGATGCCGGAGCTCCCATGGCTTCGGCGGCTGTACCCGATCCCCCTGATCCGACCCCTGCTGCAAGTCCCCCTGTTACGGCGCCCTGAGGAACCGAAGTCGGAATGCTTGCTGGAGGTGTGATCGGAGGGGTAGGTACCTTACTTCCGATAGAATTAGATAGTGCCTTCAACTGCTCTTGTATCATTTCGAACTGAGCATCATGCCGCTTCAGGTACGCAAACAATGCCGCGTTTACGCTTCCTGAATCAGTTTCGACTGCGGGCTCTTCGCCTGAACGCCGCGCTTGGCGTGCGTTCAGCTGTGAACCAGTAGGAATGTTGTCGTGAGTTGGATCCTGCTCGTTGTTGGTAGATTCATCGACCGCTTCAGCATGGGCCGAAGCATGAACCCCGTCATTGGGATTGAACTGCTGCTGACCGTTCAAAGCGTCAATGTTGCGTTCATCTGCCATTTTAAGACAAGAAGGCAAACGTAAGTAGTATCAAGCGGTTCAAATTTCGGAATAAATCGATTGCCTATGCCCCACGGTGGGCGCCAAACTGTATTTCCCAAAAAATATATCAGGTTTTACAATTAAATTTGTATTTAGTTGAGTCTAAGGCGACCGTTTTATATCTCAATTTGATCGCTTAATAGATAGTTTACGTAAACGAGTTAATCGACCTCAAGAGTTTGATGCAGAAATAATTCCCAAATCGATGTCTAGCAGATTCGATATCAAACAAATTCGATGTCAGTTAAATCCGATGTCAAATGAAGGTTCAAACTAAATGAGTGGATAGTGATGTACGATGAGATGACTTCGTTTTATCAAGATGCGCAATTATCCGAACACGATTATGATGAAAATAATAGCAATACGATGACAAGTAAGTGAAATGAATGAACGTAAAACAATAACGAATAAACAAACGTAATCGATAACAAATCCGATGAACAAACCAAATAGCTGCCAAATGAGTTACGATAACAGATTGTCCCAATTAAACACAGATTAGAAGATGTTACGATCAAGATAGATGCAGATCTAAACGAAGCAAGCAACAATTAAATAATCAAAGCAGTAAAGGCTTATTGTATTTGATGGATCGATGGATGTTGCTTCAATGGAAAGAACAGATCTCCCTCCACGTTTGAACCAAATCACGATCGAAGCTTTAAATACAATGGTGGTTTCTGACGTAACAAATTGATAAAGGTAAATGACACTGTTGAATATTTTCTTAACAAGGGAATAGTGGTTTGAAGAATAGAGTAATATTTTGCTCAGATGAACGTGTCCCAAAATAGAAGATGAAGGCAATATTTATAGGCTGACAATGAGCCTTTTCCAACCCTAGAAGGATTCTTCCTTTTCCACGTCTCTTCCTCCACAACTGCCCACGTCCCTTCAATTACGCTAAGTTGGTTCCGATAAAAGTGGGATAAGTTCATTAAAATTTATCCGCTCAAGCCAGCGCCTTCGTGGTTATCTGATAAAGTTGTTGAGGCGATTCAATCGGCAAATGTCCTCGGAAACAATAACCAAACCCGAACACATCTTCTCGTTTAAATAACGAAAATCGACCAATACAATATGCATAGCTAATAAGTATCTACATTGCTAATACGCACATTATTAGTACCCGCGTTACTAATACACACATTATTAATAACTACATTACTAATACGTATATTGTTAATATCTGCATAAACTCTATCTCAACCAAACGACCCGTCAATTCTAAAATAGGTAGTACTATAGTAGTACTAGTAATTTTTGAATTATATTAATTTTCCCATCTCAACAAAGTGCCTAATTCTACTTTCCTACTGCACCTATGTAGTAATACTGACTGACTATTCTATAGAGCAAATAATTCGAGTGAACCAGTAACCGTAGTTTACTTCGAAACGAAAGTAGAGATAAACTTACTACAGAAAAGAGGGAATATTTCTAATATAGTACAGTAATTCTCATTTATATAACTGGGAGCATAGGTAACTAGATCTTAATAAGCCTAATTATCCACAGATTACCAAATCCATGTAAGTCATTGGACACCTAAAACTATGATTACTCTGACTAGCTTAAGAATATCTGTCATAGCATCAACTTTATCAGGTCTTTTCCTCTTTTTGTGACCAAAAATAAAAAAGTAAAACAAAACACAAAAGCCAACCAAGATAAGAAAATACAAACATATTGAGAAGAACTAATGAATTTAATAGGACTGAATAAGTAATTACAAATTGTTATATAACCAGTCATTACTTCAATAAGACTAAATAAAACTTGTAGACTAAACAAAGAAGTAGAAGAGAGTAGAAGAGTTTAAGTTCTACTAAGTACGACAACAACAACAATCAGTATCATCCCGCATTATTAAGTAGTAGTAACATTTTTATAGTGTAAGACGTTTGGTTTGTTGCATTGGGTATATTAATCCATGTATTAAATTTAATCCATTGTTTGGTTGGTATTTTGAAAGAGGTATAACTAATACATGCATTAAATAATACACCAATTGGTGTATTATTTTGTCCCTCCACCAAGGTGGCATAACTAATACATGTATTAGTTATACATGGATAAAGTAACAAAATGACAATAATATCCTTCCCATTTTCCTAGAAACCAATAAAAGTCAATCATCAAAGGATATAATTGTAAATTCATTACTTTTTAGTTTAAAAATAAATCAAATATATTAAATGATATAACTTTTATCTCCAATGAACCAAACACTGGATAAATTTAATCCCCGTATTATTAATCCCTGTAATATTAATCCATGTATTATTAGTCCCTGTATTACAATCCCTGTATAATTAGTCCATCAAACCAAACGACCCCTAAGTGTGTATAACAAACTCAAAAGAGAAAGGAAATGCAAAATATAACATGGCTCTTCCATTAATTTCATCCAGAATTGAAAATAAACTTTGTAAAAAAGGAAGAAGACATTGAAAATAGAATAACATTTGAAAATAGAATATATAGCCTTAATAATTACTATATGCTCTTGTCAAGTCTAATCTTAGTAGGGTATCAGAAAGAACAAAATGTATACTTGCAGAGGCAAGAACAGTGTGTTTCCTCTATTTTTACAATAATCCACAAAAACCCATACACCAATTTTTCCCTTTTCTTCTTATTATATGAACAAGTAAAAAACACAAACAAATAAACATTTATTTATTCTTTTTAGACAAGAAAAAAAGATGCAGAGTGTGTGTATGTGTGTGTTGTGTAGCCATTGCAGTCACTCTCAAATTCTGAGCTTCAAAAACCTCTCCTCTCTCTGAGTCCTCTCACTGTCACTACTGACTTCTCGTATCATCCTCACCTGATTCGCTTACACCCAATACACAGTACAAAAACATACAAAAATATTTTAAAAGTATTAAAATATTATTAAAACATAAAGTAAAAAGGAACTGGTACAAATACCAACAAAATATAGACAGACAGATAAAAAGCTCTTTCTCTTACTTTACCTTTCCTTAACACTACAAAATAAACCAAATGTTTAACAAATTTATGGCTTTTGCTTAATATATATCAGTTGGATCATTTCATTTTCTTGTTATCATGGCTACCATGTTCATAGTTCTCTCTTTTCTACTCTTTTTTCCTACACTTTCTTTTTCTTATGAAGCTAGGAATCCTGAAGGTAAATAAAAAAAACCATTTATTTTTTTTCCCAAGAACTTTTTTTTTTTTTTGTTCTCATTGTTGTTTATGTTTTGGTTGGTTTTAGTGGAAGCTTTGATAGGTATAAGGAGAAGTTTAAATGATCCAAATGGAGCATTAAGTAACTGGGATGAAGATTCTGTTGACCCTTGTAGTTGGACTATGATCACTTGTTCTTCTCAAAATCTTGTTACTGCACTGTATGTTACATTATACTTTTGTTTTCTTTTATAGTATGTGGTTATTTTTGGTGTCAAAATTTGTAATTTTACTGTTTTATTAAACTTACTTAGTTAATTTTATTATTTTAACAGAGGTGCACCAAGTCAAGGTTTATCTGGGACTTTGTCTGGGATAATATCAAATCTTACAAACCTTAAACAAGTGTAAGACACAACATTTTATGTTAAGTTTTGATGACCCCATTTGGTTAAATTTTATTTTTTTAATAATTGTGTTTTTAATGTTATAGTTTACTGCAAAACAACAACATTTCTGGACATATACCAAGAGAACTAGGGAAACTTCCAAATCTTCAAACATTGGATCTGTCAAATAACCAATTTAATGGTCATGTGCCTGAATCTTTAGGTCTCCTAAACAGTCTTCAGTATTTGTAAGTGTTAAAGTTTCAATTTTGTGGTATTATTGTGAATTTCTTGTTTTTAGTTTATGTGTTTTGTTATGTTGACTATGTTTTAGTGCTATCATTTTCTTTGACTTAATGTTTTTTGATGTCTTCTTATGGGGGTTTGTCATTTAATGGAGTAGGAGGTTGAACAACAATAGCTTGTCTGGTGCTATTCCTATTTCTTTAGCAAGGGTCCCTCAACTTGCTTTCTTGTGAGTATTACTTCTTTATCCATGTTTCTTTTGTTTGCTTTTGTTTATTCTTTTGTCTGAATGTCCTGAGAATTGAGACATCTTATTTTCACTTTGATTATCTAGTCACTTTCTTGATTCAGCCTTGTGTCAAGGTTTTTTGTTTAAAAGAAAATGAATAGTTTGTCCTGTTTTTGTGAACCTTCAGGGACTTGTCATTCAATAATCTCACTGGACCTATTCCTAAATTTCCTGCCAGAACTTTCAAGTATGAATTCTCGTCCTATATTTATGTTAAATTATATATGTGTTGTTTATATATGCTGTCTTGTTTTTGTATACATTGAAATCATCTTGTTTAAGTTCTAATTCTGATTTTATTTATACTTAATGTTTTTTATAGTGTTGTGG
Organism: Petunia secreta; assembly: GCA_029990175.1. Classification (NCBI taxonomy): domain Eukaryota; kingdom Viridiplantae; phylum Streptophyta; class Magnoliopsida; order Solanales; family Solanaceae; genus Petunia; species Petunia secreta. Next base: position 5,746,834 of record JARKIP010000068.1, read on the forward strand.
GTAACCCCCTAATTTGTGGAAATCACTCCACTGAGACTTGCTTTGGATCAGTGACACCAATGCCCCTTTCATATTCTATTGATTCTGCTGGTAAAGTATAAAAAATTCTCTTGTTTTGACAATGTTTAAACATTACTATTGCAATTTAACGTCTTAAAATTTTACTATTGTAACCAGATAACCGCAGCTCGAAGAGACTAGCGATCGCACTAGGACTTAGCATCAGCTTTATCTCTCTTTTCCTCTTAGGTTTTGGATTCATATTTTGGAAGAGGAACCAGAACAGGAAACAGTCTATTCTAAACATCAATGGTCAGTCATCGTTAATATCTCCTTCCCGAATTTTTTCTATTCGATGAAGGTTCAAACATATTTATGTTTGTCTTTTTGTTCCAGATATGCAAGAGGAGGATCTAGTTAGACTAGGCAATCTCAGAAGCTTCACATTTAAAGAACTTCAACATGCCACAAGCAATTTCAGTTCCAAGAACATTCTTGGTGCTGGGGGATTTGGAAATGTTTACAGGGGAAAGTTGGGGGATGGCTCATATGTAGCGGTCAAGCGACTGAAAGATATTAGCGGAACCGCTGGAGAATCACAGTTCCGGACAGAATTGGAGCTAATTAGCTTGGCAGTACATAGAAATTTGCTCAGGTTAATTGGTTATTGTGCTACCCCAAGCGAAAGACTTCTAGTATATCCTTACATGTCTAATGGCAGTGTGGCATCAAGACTTAGAGGTATGTACCTTGTCTAGTCATTCAGCCAAATACATGCCTTGCATTATATATATTTGGATAAAAACTTGCAAGGAGCATAGGCATGACCCACAAAATGATAGTTGCTGTGACTTTGCAACAAAACCACTCTGTTTTATGGGCCATAACATTTCATTCTAGCTTCTAACACCAATTTGTCTATAATTCATTTGGCGTGCCTAACATATGCTTTAGTTTCTTGAAGATTTTGTGTATAATTCTATCTAAACTTTCTGGGAGTAGCAGTTCCACATACTTCTAATGCCTAAAAGACATAGTGCAGTTATAAGATGACATGTGATATGCGCCACTTCTTTCTATTTCTATATGATGTGACCTAACCCTTACATGACTCTATCAAGTCATTGGAGTACATGTTTGTAACTCATGTCCAACTTTCACATGCAAGAATCTAAAATAGCAAAAACAAGTACATTAGTTACATCTCTCTCTATCAATAAGGTAATTCGATATTTCGCAGCAATGTGTGTGCGCCTGCGCGTGTATGCGTCTGTGTGTGATGTTCTAGCCCAACATTGGAAAGTGGAAATTCTATAGAAAAGTACATCCCGTTCTCTTGCACCAGCATATTGTTATTACTACAATGGTGAATGGAGGAATTAGAACCCTACCGGAAATAAACTAATGGCTTATGGAACCTTTTTAACATACATTAAGCTACAAATGCATTCTATCTAATATGAGAATTCCTGATTTTCCAATGTACCCCCAAAAAAAAAAAAAAAAAAAAAAAAAAAAAAAAAAAAAAACAGAGAGAATTCCTGTTTTGTAGATCAAAATCTACTATACTACTCTGTTGACCTCTATGAGTTATCTTGGGGCTGGAGTATTTAGTGTAGTATCCGTTTATCATACTTCTGAGAAACTTAGATGACCTACTAAATTAGGAAGAAATGTTCTATCGAAGCACGAAAAAAATCTCAGTACTTCAAATCTTACTTTTCAGTTCAACTTGGTGTCGGAAAGATTGGAGGTTAGAAATTTTAATGTTATTATTGATATATTCAAAAGGGGAGAGGAGAAGGTAAAGCTACCGATCAAGAAAAAAAAATGTTACAATCTTATAGACGTAAAAGCCAAATATATGGACTGTAAACATTCTTAATCTTTGTCTTTGCATGACAGGAAAACCAGCACTTGACTGGAATACTAGGAAGAGGATTGCAATTGGAGCTGCCAGAGGTCTTCTTTATCTCCATGAACAATGTGATCCAAAAATAATCCACAGAGATGTAAAGGCAGCAAATGTTCTATTAGATGACTACTGTGAGGCTGTGGTTGGGGACTTTGGCCTTGCAAAGCTCCTTGATCATGCAGACTCTCATGTTACCACAGCTGTTCGTGGCACGGTTGGTCACATTGCACCTGAATACCTTTCCACTGGTCAATCATCTGAAAAAACAGATGTATTTGGATTTGGTATCCTCTTGTTAGAGCTTATAACTGGGATGAGAGCTTTTGAATTGGGTAAAACAGTAAACCAGAAAGGAGCAGTGCTTGAATGGGTATGTTTCTTTCTGCATCTACCAGTTATTAAAGTTATGCCTGCTTTTGACTATTGACCTGCACTTTATTCCTATTTTAAGCAACTTAGTATTTTGATATGGTTTATTGCATACATCCTCGATATCGAGTTTTTCAGGAAATACAGTTTAGTTAACAAAAACGCTGCTTAATTGCAGGTTAAGAAAATGCAACAGGAGAAGAAAGTTGAAGCACTCATCGACAGAGAGCTCGGAAGCAACTATGACAGGATTGATGTGGGAGAGATGCTACAAGTGGCTATACTTTGTACTCAGAATCTGCCAGCCCATCGTCCCAAGATGTCGGAGGTGGTCCGAATGCTTGAAGGTGATGGCCTTGCTGAAAAATGGGCTGCCTCTCATAACTATGATAGTTCAGGCACAAACTTCTCTCTAACCAACAGTAACAAAACTCATACTAGACCTTCTATGGTCCCTGGATATGATGACAATGATCATGACCATCTAACCATGTTTGGGATGATGGATGATGACTATGACACCCATGCCATGGAGCTTTCTGGTCCAAGATAACAGCATAAATATTTAAAAGAAAAAAGTATAGAGCAAGAACAAGTGCGTATTCATTTTAATTCTTTAGCTTAGTACCACAATCAACTGTCCAAGGTAGGAGCAGGACAAGCAAAAGAAAGTTCTTTTTGTTTTTGTTCTTCTTTTCCTTTAGTTAGCTTTAAGAGTGTATAGGGTGTGAGAATTGGCCTTTGCTTGGTTTGATACCTTTCTAGGAGTTTTTGGCTCTTTATTGTAAATAAATATCTAGGTCTCTAGTCTTCACCAAAATATCAATTATGTTGAGTAAGGATTTGATATATCTGTTAGTGTATAAAAGTTAAACTTTGGAGTAAATAGTTTTTAAACTATATAATGATCATCTTTCTCCCTTTGGAGCACCTTGTGTTCAGCATTTGTGATGCTTATGTGTTGAAATGTTCACTTGGTGCACTATGCGTAGAAGTGAACTTTTTCACACTTTTTGCTTGGGTGAGTGGATTCCTTACCTTTGTTTTGTTTTGTGTGCTAAAAGAAGAGAAAGCAAAGATACAAAATGGCTTTTTATAAATCTTTTATGGGTGGGGAGAATTTTACACATATGTCACCAAATTTAATTTTACTTTCAAAAGAAGTTACTTTTATATGTTAAGATAATTTATCTTTTAAGAGTTAATATCAAACAGCTAAAAAGGTATTTTTGCTGCCTATGGTTTAACATTCGTCTTAATCTTTTCTATAAAAAAAATGTTTTCTTTATGTTTTTCTGTTTCTTCTTTAGTGGGTAGGGAGGGGGTTATGGTCATCATAAGATGCCGTTGCCAAGAAGGTGTGAGGACAATGGAGACGTGAAAGGGTAAAAGTAAAAAAGAGATTTTGACTAAAAGTGGGGCTATACTGCACTGTTTGAGCTGTTTTTCACCCTCTTTATTGTTTGTTTCTTGGTCTTTGTTGGTGAAAGTTGAAAGTACCAATTAGTCTTTTTCCATTTCGATACTTTTCCAGAGTCATGCGATTCCTGCATATTTTCCTTTCTTTGTAAGTGAAGGAAAAACAAAGATAAGGACAATGGTGGGCAATAGTGAGAGAAGTTGAGTGTTTTTTTTTTCTTTTCTCGCATGGTTGATTAATTTAAATGTCCGACTGATATACTCACTTCACTTTGCCTTTCACTTTCCAAAACAAATAGAGTTTTTTTTTTTTTTTTAAACAAAAAAAAATATAACTCCTTGCTTGTCATTTCTCTAATGTCCAAAAAACGAATAAAATTACTATACCTATCTAAGTAGTTGAAGAGTATTATTTATTTGGAAAACGAGTGCAACGATTTAATATTTAGATAGGTATTATTTAAAAAATAGTTGGAGAAGATGACTTCTGTATTACATAAACCGTCAATAGTAGTCGATCGAGTATTCAAATACATATTAATGACAAAGTATTTGGGATATTTTAAGCAATTGATTATAAAATTTACTAATAGGAAGTGATCCTATTTTCTTGGATTTCAATACTTTTAGCTGGTCAGACAACGGATTAAAGTCGGCATTATATAATGAGTATAATGAGTGTATAACTTTAATTATACAGGTTTATATTTATGCGGTTATCAAACTAACTATTTATTTATTTTAATTTACCTTGTATTTTTAGGAGTCGATTTCAAAAATAAATACCAATGTTGTTGGGATACTTTACAAACATAGCCACTCTAATTTGTATGTATAGATTACGCGCATATTATGCACAGAGCATACATAAAATATACAAAAAATGCTATTTTTATTTAAGTAATCTAGCTATTATCCATGCAGTATAATTTTATCAATGATATTTTTTGAGTCCATTGATATATGGACCAAACTGACCTGGTCACTTGGATTGAAAAGATGAACCAGAGATCAATGAGGAATGCTGGAATGCTTAGACTTGAGCATGATAAACTGGCAGAATTGCAGAACTATGACACTATAGGAAATGGTCTGCCTTGTTGATCTCCATTATCATGGTTTAGGAAAAAAAGGACATCAGTTTAATTTAATGAATAAATTTTAGATGAAATACTTTCATGAACCTTATAAATAATGTGCGGCGACTAATTTGGATATTGGCGTCGGAGCAAGTAGTGCTAAGGAAACACTTGCCCTTGACGCCTACCCTCAATCTCCCAGCTAATTGTTTTGATAGCCTAGGCAGCGCTTGCATTCGATCCCTTTCCACACTCTCCCAGTTAAATGTATTGAAATCTTGGCTAGGCAGCACTTGTCCGCACCCTTTCCCCTGATCTCTCAGGTAATTGAAATTTAGCCACAACACTTGCCCTCGACCTCTTTCCACATTGTTCCAGCTAATTGACTTGAAGTCTTGCTAAAAAATAATTCAAATAAGAGAGAAAAAAAGAAGAAGAATGGAACAAAAGAGGAAGCCATTTTGATAAAACCATGAAAAATGAGAACAAAATTTTAGAATCAGTTAAATTGGGGACACGTGAATTTTTTAAGAATTTTTATACTATATACCCTTGAAATCCAAAGTATTTACAAGTTGTACCCACTAAAAATTACACTACTTATAAAATTAAAAATATTTATCCAACCTACCCATTTACTAATGTATACTTTTGTTATATCTTATGGGTAGGGTTGGGTAGAGTAGGTAAATAATTTATGGGTAGGGTTGGTAAATATGAAACTTACTAGTGTCTCGTCACGTGCGTTGCACGTGGATGCCCGATCATGTAATACATGATCTATAACATAATGTCAACATATTGAATACGAAAGAATATACATAATAAAAAAGAATAATTCAAGAAATTAATATCACCTGGTGCCTCTACATGATAAACCTTCATATTTCGCTTGTTCGGCAACCAAACCAAATTTGATTCAGTCACTCGATGGTATAGTGTTGTAAGGGCCAAAAGCTTGTTAAAATCAGCAAATCACTTCATATGATAATTATATATCTACATATATAAACTTTGAGAGTACTAAGTTATTACTTTTCAAGAGGTATATATCATAACCATACTGTACATGCTAACATATTAAATAGAGTAGTACATTAGAGGGTCGTTAAAAAATAATTAACGCAAACACCATCAGTTCAAAAAATACTCAAAATATATGGCTAACCATTTCCTTTATTATGCATTGATGATTTTTTTTAAAAAAAAAATCTGGTTCAGTAGTTCAAAGACATTGTTTTGATGAAAGTAGGGGTAAAAGTTTGAAAACGCATACACTAAATTGTGTCATCTTGGACATTTCAAGTTTTCCTAATACTACAAACATTGTAGAAGCCATACCTGAAAGATATCAATTACCAATTTCGGAAATTTGCTGTGCTTTTTGAGTTGCTGTATTGATTAGCACCATACTAATAGGAATAGTTGATCTTCCATAATTTCCTAGAATCCATCAGATGGTCACATTTCAGTTGTCAAACAATATATATATATGAATTGCAATTCCTCCCAGGACCATATAGATCTGATGATGCTATTGCGGCCTCTCCGGACTGAATATTATAATTAAAGTGAAACGTGAATTAACCGTGTCTAGCTACAATCAAAGTTGGAAGCTTGTCCCTAATGGCCTTAACTGATCATGTAAATTAGTTGGCTCTTAAGCTATGTACCCTTGTCTTAAAAACTTGAAATATTTATATTAACTTCTCATGACAACTGCATATACATTATTATAGAAAGACGACGCACTGACAACCTAGAAATTAAATTAAAGGTGTGATGCAAATCTCAGTTACAATAAGAGCACCAATTTAAGTAATTCAAAGCTCCTCAAGTATTAGCATAGAACAAACTGCTGAAAGCTAGTGGTAAAAAATACAAAAGATAGGAAAACAAACGGAGAAAGAATAAGAAAAACGCACAGATAATTGGTAAAGGCGCAATACAGACCGAAAGAGCAGTTCCCTCAAGACGTGCCTTTGCCGATGATGGTAACTGCTGTGTCTTTTGGATTTGCTAATCGTTTTAAACAGAGTTCTCACACATAATAGAAGCAACTATTTGTATATGAAGCATCCGTTAGTTTTTTGGTTTTTGTTCTTTTGTTTTATTTAAACAAATGGGGTTTGTTTTTCAAATATGATATTAGTAGGTTGTTGAAGGGTATTTTGGTCTTTTACTTTTTAGCTTTTAAGGTTCCCACTTTTAATATAGTATTTAAGGTTCTCACTTTTAATATAGTATTTAAGGTTCCCACTTTTAATATGGTATGATGGATAAATATGGGTAAATATTTTGATTTTGATGGATATTTTTGTAAACCTCCCAATTTTTTATGATAAACTCGATCACCCCAATTCAGGGAACAATTGACAAGTTTTTGCACCCTGTAAACACTTTTGGCGTTGCTATCAAGTCACAAGAAAACTCGTCGTTTTTTTTAGCACCATCGACATACTTTAGTACAAAAAGTTCTGATGATCATTAGGCCTTCCAAGAGCTTTTGCACTGAAGTTTGGTGATAGGAGTTAAAAATGTAAAATCTCTTATGAGAGCTAAAAATGTGAGTATCGCCGGAGTATCCTATTTCTATAAATTTTCCAACTATTGACGAGCAACACAAACAACTGGGCAAAGTGCACGAATAACTACTTTTGTCAGTAGTTTTGGAATTAAGGTCACTCTTTTTAGTGGTTTTATATGAGATGCCACTTTTTTAAAATTTTAATTCTTGTGGACTGAAGTTCAAATCTTGTGGGCTGAAGTTCAGTCCCTGTGGGCTGAACATCATGCCTAAGGTATAAAGTTCAATTTAACCTGCAAGGGTTGAACTTTTTAAATTGAACTTTTAGACATAGATGCGTAAACTTCAATCCTTATGGTATGAAGTTCAATCCATAAGAATTGAAGTTCCAAAAAGTGACATCTCATGCAAAATCAATAAAAAAAAGGTCTCAAAGTAAAGACCAGTAGCAAAATTGACCTCCGAACGAAATTTTTACCAAACAACTATCCATAGAAAGTTCATGTGATAAGTGTATTTGCGCAGGGTCATTTTCAAGGTGAACTTCGTAATAGTTACTTTCGTTTTGAGAACTTCAAACTTTGAGAGCGAAGTCGAGCCAAATTTAGGTGGATTTATAGAAATGAGCATATTTCTATGGTTCTTGAAGGTCTGACTACTTTTAAGGAGGGTCTTTAAAGTTTGAGTACTTTCTGTCATTATAAAAAGAAAATTTTATACCACATGACTACTGTAATTGTTTAATTATAAAAAATAACGATACTTTTACACCATTTACATAACATAACAATAGTTTTTCATATTTGTCATTTCCCCTCCCCAAACATAAAACCTTAGTTTCTTCTCCCTCTTTCCCCTCCTCCACCATCTACCCACCAGCCGTCACCACCCTCCTCCCTATGCCTACGATCGCCGATTTGCTCCTCCAGCAAAAACCATCGCTAATGGTGCTGCTTCCGAGACTGTTCCACTGCTGCTGCCATCGTCCCCCCGTGTCTGAATCATTGATGCTGCTGCTACAGTGCAGCGGTGTCGCTCCTCTATGGCGGCGGTGCTGCACTGCAGCGGTGACTTCTCCGATCTATATATTTTCCAGCGAGTTTGTATTTTCTGATCTGCTTCTCTTTTTTTCCCTTTTGATCCGTATATGTATGTATATATTTGTATTTTATAAATACATATTCACATCTCCTTCTTTTTTTCTTTTTTTTTCTTTTGTATGTATATATATACGTATGTTTATGTATATATTTGTATTTCGTATATACATATTCAGATCTTTTTTTTTTTTTTTTTTTTTTTTTTTTTTTTTTTGGTTTTTTTTGGTTTTTGCTTTTGTATGTGTATTATTTGTATATACAATGTATAAGACTGTATATATGTGTGTGTGTGTATGTTTTGGCGTATAAATATATTTAAGTTTTTTTTGAATATCTATATATTTTTATTTGTATGTTCGTTGTATGTTTGTGTATTTTTTGTATTTCAAGTGTATGGTATTTTTTTGTATAGTTTTGTATTTTGTATAATTTTGTATATAAGTATTTATGTGTATGAGTGTGTTTTTGTATGTTTATTAGCTTTTTTCAAGATTTTTTAAAAAAAAAACAAAAAAAAAAAGAGTTCTGCCAACCTGCCACCGGCGGTCGGCGATCGGCCGGCGACGACCGCCCGACGGCAACACTGGCAGCTGGCTTAGGGAGGTATAAATCTTGCATTTGTATTGTTTAATGGAGGTTTTGTCTATGAAATGTAAAAAAACTATTGCTATATTTTGTAAAGTGGAAAAGTATTGTTATATTTTGTAAATATGATGTTAGGGTTGTATATTTGTGTAAGTCTCCCTTATAAAAATACCACTGCGCCTTTTAAATTTGATGAAGGTAATTACAAAAATATCACCATACCTTTTATATTTAGCGAAACCGTAATTATAAAAATACGACCTCACATTTTACATTTGGTGAAGCCGTAATTATAAAACTGCGAACGCTCCCCTACAAAGGAGAAATCAAGGCTGATCTGTCCATATTTATTCATATAGTAAACCAAAATTTATGTCCATTTTATAAATAAATGAGGTTGAATCGGTCTCACTTCACACATCCACAAAACTTACCTCAAGTGCTAATTTCTTGTTATTCATACAATGAGCAAAATATTGTGTACGTTTTGCAAATATATGAAGTCAAATTGTATTCATCCATAAAATTATAAATGAAAAATAAAATCAAGACAATTCGGCTACATTTATTCATAAGTGAGACAAAATACTTTGTCTATTTTATAAATAAATGAGAGTAAATTGTCATCACTTCGCTCATATACATACATTCCAAAGGAAAGCATAACATAAGGCTAATTGATGTTTGGCATTTTATGCCAACGTTTCCTTAATATTTCCGCATGTTTGAGCTTGTTATTCGCTCGTTTTACAGTTTGTGAATATGGTTTTACACTAATTTTATGTCGTGTGGATGTAGGTTGTTATGCAGTGCAATTGGAGCTTTTAAGAGCATGATTGAGCAAGAAAAGATTGGATTTTGATTTAGGATTAGATTGAACACACGAGGGCACGACACGAGCGAGCAAAGGAGCAAGAAAACACGAAAGTTGCCTGGCGCTACCAGGGGCGCGCCGCGCCAGCCAAAGCACCCAGCTTCTGGCGCGTTTGGCTGCGCGCCACGTCCCAAAAGCGGAAGAGTTTCGACGGGTTCTATCTTGGGCAGCGCGTTACGAGGCGCGGGGAGCCCGTTATAGCGCCCCTTGTGCGGTTTTTTACTTCCTATTTCGTCTAGGCTTGGGTCTAACTTATTACTAGGTATTTGTAAACCCTATAAATACTCTTTTACTTAGTTTTTGATAGGAGTTCAGACTTTGGAGCAAATTGGAGAGCTCATAACATCTTGAACAAGGGTTTTTCTTCCTTCCATTAATCTATTACATCATTATTTCATCAAATCTTTGTGTTGTTATTATGAGTATGCGTAGCTAATTCTATCGTTCTAGGGTTAGAGTATTTCATGAAAGTTGATGTTTGAAGATTGATTTCCATTAATTGAATCCCATAATGGGTTACTTATTCTTTCTTGGTTTCACTTGTGTAATTGTCAGGGCCCGATTATTACGCATTATCTATGTTTTTAGATTGAACTTGAAAAAGGGAATTTAATTACGTAATAAGAAAGAATAGGACTAGTTTGTGAACCCGGGCATCGGGGAACAAATTTGTGAGTAGGATAGACATATACTTGCTCGCCTAGTTTAACTAATTACAGAATTCGTTAATGCGTGCACGTGATTCAATCCATAGACATATAGGGATTGAAGTAGCCTGCATAGACTGTGAAGAATCGAAAGGTTTTCACAGGTACATTTACTCTGTTAGTTAGTAACCCGGAATTTGAGAAGTGGAATCAATTGGAAAACTCAACTGGATTGTTCGTAACTCTGACCCTGGACCGTCTCCTTATTACTGATAACAACCAAGTTTTGCTCCATTGCTTGAATTCATTCTACCATTTAATTACTGCTCTTTAGTTAATTAAAACTCTCACTATCGGAAAAGATCCCTGAATAGTTGTTAGAAATTGTTTGTTAAGCGTCAGTCTAAATAGTCCTCGTGGGAACGATACTCGATTTATCACTTTATTACTTGTCGACCACGTATTCTTGCGTGTGCGTTTGGGAACAACAAGTTTTTGGCGCCGTTGCGGGGGACTAATTACGGACTAGTTTCTTTTGAACGATTACTTAATTTCTATTCAGGTTTAATTTTTTGTTGAGTTTCTTGTGCTGTTTCAGGCAATAGGTTTTGAATGCAATGGAATAAAAAGGACGAATCACTCGCACTTTTTGATCCCGAGCCTGAAAGAACCTTGAGAAGGGCAAAAAGAGAAGCGAGAGATCGAGAAGCACTAGCAATCGTACTTGCCTCTCTACCTGTTGAAATGGCTGAAGAACAAGCAGTAGCAGTGCGAGATATTGCTCTCCCCAGCCTGGAGGGAGTAGCTTCGAGCATAGTTAAGCCTGAAATCACCGGGCACTTTGAGATTAAGTCCGGCATGATACAACTGTTACATGTGACTGGACAATTTGCTGGATTACGTAGCGAAGATCCACAACAACATATCCAGAATTTCTTGGAGATCAGTGATACTTACACATCGAAGGGAGTTCCTGTTGATTATGTTCGCTTGACGTTGTTCCCATTTTCACTGATTGGGGCAGCAAGGAAGTGGTTAAAGGCTGAAAAGTCTGGGTCTATCACTACTTGGGAGGATTTGGCTAAGAAGTTCTTGGCTAAATTTTATCCATCTGCCAAGACAGCTCGGCTGAGGAGTGAAATTATGTCCTTCAGACAACTAGAAGTAGAGTCTTTGTATTCAGCCTGGGAGCGATTCAAAGCTTTATTGCGAGATTGTCCACACCACAACCAATCCAATGAGGTTGTTGCACACACTTTTGTTGAGGGGTTGAACCAACACACTAAGATCGTGGTTGATGCTGCTGCTAGAGGCCAAGTACTGGCCTTAAATTTTGATCAAATTTATGATTTGCTAGATAAGTTTTCGCAGAGCAATCCTGATTGGCAGGGAGATGGTAGAGCTATTACGCAGAAACCTGCAGGGGTACTTCAGTTAGATGCAGTTTCAGAGCTAAGGGCGAGGATGGATGTTATTTCCAATCAAATTAGCAAGTTAGCTCTGCCAAAGGCTCAGCAACCAGTGGCTCCAGTGCAACAACTCCAGAGCTTTTGTGAGGTTTGTGGTCAAGACCATGCTACAGAGGTTTTCTCCTCTAATCCAGAGTCAGTTTATTACGTGGGCAATCAAAACAGGCTGCAGGGTCAAAATCAGTTTGGTAATGGTTATTATCAAGGCAATACGAGAGCCCCGAATAATTACCACTCACTTCTAGCTCCACCACAGCAGGTTAGCTATTCAGTTGAAGAGATGTTAAAGCAGTTAATGGCGGGCCAGCAGAGAATGATAGCTGACACTGCAGCCCATGCAGTGGCCATACAAGATATTGCCAATGCTCACAAGAACTTGGAGCACCAGTTGGGGCAGTTGGTGGGAGAAATTAGCACTGTTAAAAAAAAGCCTGAACAATGTCTTGCAGTGACTTTAATTGAAGGTGGAGAGCTGATGGCCAAGTCCGAGGAGAAAGCTGAAATAGAAAAAGTTGAAAAAGTGGAGAAGGTAAAGAAGAAAGAAGAGAGAAAGGAGGCAACTCTGCCGCCTCCACCATTCCCGCAGAGACTTATACCATCGAAGGGTCTGGCCCAGTATAAAAAATTTGTGAGTATGTTGAAAGAACTTCAAGTTAATATTCCTTTGACTGATGTGTTTGAATTGATGCCATCCTTTGTGAAGTTCTTAAAAGAAATTTTAGTCAAGAAGAAAAAGCCTCAAGAGATAGATACAGTTGAGTTAGTTGAGGAGTGTAGCACAATCTTGAGCAAGCTACCTGAAACGACCTCGGTCAGTCGTTTCGGAAGTTAGGACTCCGATTGGCGTGTTGATAATTTTAAAATATTTGTAATATCCATTGGGACTTATCTGTAAAATTTGAACTAAATCAGACCTCGTTTGGTAGGCATCGGAAGAAGGTTTCAGTTTTTATTGGCGATAAATATTAAAAAGAGATTTTTTAGCTCGGTTTTGGGCGAATGAGCTCTGATTCGAAATCCGAAAGTGCCGTTAGGTTCGTATGATTATTTGTGACTTTTATGAACTTTCGAAAGTGAATTTCGATGTTGTTCGGCTAGTTTCCGCTAAAATGCCGAAAGTTAAATAATTTGATTTTTTTCCATTTAAATTCGCATCGTGAGTTTCGGGAGTCCAATTTGAGATCCACCTTTGTGAGTATGTTACATATATTTTGTATAACTGGTATGCAAAAGTTGGAATTATTTCGAATATCGTAGGGTACTATTTTAATTTTCGTTAAAAAAAGAAAAGAAAATAAAATAAAATAAAAAAAAATGAAAAAGGATAAGACAAAAGTTAGTGGCGGTGAGTACTTATGTACTAAGTTAATGATAACTAAGAAATGAGGAGCTGAGGAATGAAAAAACATAATGAAAATAAGAAGCGAAAAACAGAAACATGCAAGGAGAAACGGAAACGTGGAAATAAGAGAAAAAATGCCAGAAAATAAGAAAAGGGGCCGGAGAAAAGTAGAATTTTCACCCTGAAACGTTCAGGTAATGATCCTAATATATTATTTGAGTTTATTACGTGTGTTTGAATATATTTTAACGGTAAAACTTGGGATATTATACATCGTTTTAATAAGTTCAATAAATAGTTTAAAGGGTCAAATGGACCCCGATAATGGAATTGATTATATATTCGTACTCAGTGAGTTATGGGCAACATATAGATGTAATTTATTTGGGGTTTGGTTATATGGCTTTGAACCCTGTATATAGGCCTGGCCTGCGTATTGCGTATGCCAATAGGGTATCAGGTTCCTACCTGGATTGCCCTAAGATGTGAGGAATGAAGCCTTTAGCCTAATGTGATATATTTTTCTGCTTATTGATCACAGTGGGATCGTTTGGCAATGAATTCAAAAAAATAACGCGGTTGTTGGTCGCAATGCTAACTTTTGAGAGAGGTAAGTGTTTATATCCATTTCTTTGGAGGCACCTGGCCTCGTGGATTTTCTACCACGTATTCCTTACGTGTGTAGCTGCCGATAGGCGTACTCATTACGCCTTAGCTTTGGATTTATATTGTATATTATATGTTATGTCCTATTGTTGGTATTGTATTGAGGATTTGAGCATTGTACCCTGGCTGCGAGTTGGCATCTACTTCCCGGTTGTCGATGAGAGTCCCGCGCCGGTGAAGGGTTATTGCATCACATTGCATTCATATGCATTACATTGCATATCATATTGAGGGCAGGAGTATTCCGCCCCAGGAGCAGGAGGATTCCGCTCCATTGTATCATATTGAGGGCAGGAGTATTCCGCCCCAGGAGCAGGAGTATTCCGCTCCATTGTATCACATTGAGGGTAGGAGGATTCCGCCCCGGGAGCAGGAGTATTCCGCTCTTATGTCAGATATTGAGTGCAGGAGTATTCCGCCTCAGCTTTACATTATATCGGGTGCAGGAGTATTCCGCCCCAGGAGAGTGCAGGAGTATTCCGCCTCTGGTTTATATTATATCGGGTGCAGGAGTATTCCGCCCCAGGAGCAGGAGTATTCCGCTCCAGTTGGTTATCAGATTGGATTCCCCTCGAATGCAGGAGTATTCCGCTTCGGGATGGGATTACGGGCACATGTGACCCTTCGCATCATATTTCATCTCATTTCATCTCACTTCATTTTATTTCATTTTATTTCATACCATTGTGTAAACTTGTGGTACATAACTATTGTCCTGCTTATATGTGCATTTCTTATTTGTTGTTATGTTTCTGGCACGCATCCGTGGTTGAGTTTATAAGTTTCTTACGTGTTTTTGGTTGTTATCTGGCTCTACCTTTTTATAATTTAAATAAAAAGAAATTTGGTTTATCTGTTTCTTCTCCCTGGCTAGCTATCCTATTCTTTGAGATGGCTAGTCTGCCCCACTTATTGAGTCCTTTTGACTCACCCTTGTTTGTTGTTTGTTTCTTGTCTATCTATTTCGTTTCGGCAGTTCGCTCCAGGATTGAGTTGGCCACGTTGTGAAGGAGCGGAGACGACCTCAGCTGTCAGGGTGAGCCAGCTTTATTCCGGATGGCCACCAGTTTATTGTTTATTATTTCAGTTGTATTTTGCTCCCTTCAAGAGGTATCTGTTTCCTTTTGTACTCTTAGATGTCTAGTCTGGATAACCCTAAACCTAGCATGTTGGGTAGTCAGCTGTAATTTCTTTTGTACAGCTTAGAGGTATCAGTATGTCTGTATTTTTATTTTAAGTCTTGTCCTTATTTGTTATTGTTATATTTATTTTCCTGATTTAATTGGTAAGGGTTCGCCCGACGGGTCTAGGGGAGGATGTCGGGTGCCCGCACGGCCTAATCGGATTCCGGGTCGTGTCAGTTGGTATCAGAGCCCGATTTAGAGTCTATCCAGACTAAGACAGTGTCTAGTAGAGTCTCGCTGATGGGTACGTAGACGTCCGTACTTATCTACGAGAGGCTATGGTGGCATTTAGGAAGTTTCACTTCTTCCTTTTCTGATCGTGCATCGGTCTAGGATGTAAAAGTATTTTCGTTAATTCCTTCGTGGTAATTGTGAAACCCTCGTGCAACAAATCAACAAACGGTATGAGTTCAAGACGAAGCAGTCTGGCCTGGGGTTAGTACTGACGAAGCCCCGAGTATTTTGATTGTGCTGACGATCTAGTTACGGAGGTCCCAATTGTACGAGCTCGCGATGGGCATGGGAGCAGGGCCTTGTGGTTCCCTTGGCTATCTACGATGATTTTACGAGAATTTTGGCGACACAGATACCGCTAGAACCTATTATTCGTTAGGCAGCCTATCAGGTTGCCGCAAATGGAGACGTTCGATCTCAGGGAGCTCCTATTCCAGTTTTTAATGTTGCCGCAATAAAGTATGTTTCGGAGGCAGCATGTGCTGTGCCTCTAATTGTTCTGGCTGGTTAGCTAGCCGAGGTATCGGTTCGGTCCGAGTGCCTAAAGAGGTTGCATTATTTTACGCGGTTGAACCTTCCGATATTCTTAAGCAATGCATCAGATAAACCTCGTGATTTTTTTTTAAAAATAAAATAATGCCAGCGTATCCTTCAGGCTTTTGATTATATCAAGCGGTATGGTGTTGATTATTCTTCTTTCCAGTTTCAAGGGACCAGCCTTGAATTGGTGGGCCTCTCTTTTATTAGCTAACGTGGTTCGATTTTTCTTCTAGGTTCGTGGAAAAAGTTCCTTTCGTGCAGCGAGCGAAATGGAGAGTGTTGCCAGTTTGAGTGGATTGGACAGGGTAGCCTGTCGGTTAGCCTGTTGGTGTTTCAAAATATGAGATTGAATTCTATAGAATGGCTGGATATGCATCAGAACTAGTTCATGAGCCTTTCGAGAGATTCAGAGATTTATTGATGACCTTTATTTTTCCTTGAAATCCCAGATGGCTCGAGAAATTGAGGTCCGGATTTTATTTGATGTTGTTGTAATATTGCCCGAAGGTTCGAGGCATACCATAAGTTGGAGCGGGAAAGCAAGAGATCCCGTGGCCCTGGTGGGCAACCATGGTACCTCATTTGGAGGTAAGAGTTCTGATTATTTTTGGAAGTCACCTTCCAGGTTATCTCAGCTTGTAGAGCGTGATTCTCAGAGTGCGCGAGTAGTTCATCAAGATTAGACCCAGTTTTCCTCTTTATAGCTATCGACAATATGTCCAGCTTCCATTTTCAATGAAAATCTGTTATCACTGTCATGAGTCTGGTTATCCTTTGAGGAGTTTTCCCTTACTCCGGCAAGTAGGCAGTCATCTTTTCTCTTGTCATTTGGCATCGCGTAGTCGCAGGGTATTTCATTTAGATCTCAATCAGCCAGAGAAATGCCACCATCCAGTAGAGGTTGAGATTTTGGTGGCAGTGGTTCTCCAGAAAGTGCTTGTCAGGATAGTGGCTCAGCTCAGCTGCAGAGGCAGTTCTATGAACTGCTAGTCTGGCAGGATGCTGAGGCATCCGATGTAGTAGACCCATGTATTTCTTCTTTCCTTAAGATTTGATTCTTCCGATCGACCTGGAGATGGTCTGTCATATCATGTTCCATGGTTCCCTTGGATATTGTTTCTGTTAAGAATCAGCTGCGGTAGAGGGGTGAGCTTCTTGTATGATTTATTCCCGGCATTTACGATGACCCTACTAGTTTATGTGGTTTAAATGCGAGAGATGTGTGAGTGAGTATCGGTATTGTTTGTTTGGCATTTTGTTATGCCTCATTCTGTTATAATGTCAAGTCAGTCTAACTCAGTGTCGTTAGGATGATGGGATTCTTATTTGTCACCATCAGAAAGTGTCATTGTTTCTTCCGGTGTAAAGTGGTTAGTGATTAATACTCGATCTATGTGTCTCCTCTTGGTTCGAAATGTTAGTAAGTCATGTTATTCTATGAGCTTGTTTAAGTTATAAAAGGGTATTCTGGTAAATTATCAGAGTTTCCTTCTTATTGGGAGGTTAAATTGGTATGGATGTTTTTCCATAAAGCTTATTTAATGCCTATCTCTTCAATTCCGATTCTTTGGCTCGCCTGACTCGGAAGTAGTCTTTCTTTGGTAGCCAAGCAAATCAGAAGATGAACTTTCTGAAGCTCTAATTATTTCTATCCTCGATCCATTTCCATTTCCTCTTCGTCCGGCACTAGGGAGCTTGGGCGATTGGTAGCCACTTGTGACGTTCCCTGTGTTGAGCCAGGGTACGTGTTATTGTAGCCGGGTAAGCATATTATTGTTTTGAATATCAGTTTATCCGGGTATTCGTTCCCATATATAGTATAGTGCTGGTTCTGTTTTCGCGGATCATCCAGTTTCAGGGGAAACTCTGCCAAAATTTTTATATAGAAGTACCATCCATCAGGCGATGGTGTTTACGGCAAAGGTATGGAGTTGTGAACTTGAGAGTTGCAGCTGTTTGGCAACTCGAAAGAGTAGTTGGCAGCTTAGGTCTGCCTACGTTCAGCTTTTGCTAAATCTTCTTTAGTCCAGCAGACTGTGCGAGGATGGTTATTCCTATTCAAATGGCTGCATGAGTTTGTGCTTTAAGTGGAGGAGTCTTCCTCCAAATACTGAATGGTAATATTAAATCTCTGAGGTGATGATACCACTTTTCTCACGACCCAAAGTAAGGCCACGGCAGAAATCTACAATGAGTGTCGATCATTGCTAAACCCACTAATAATCTATTAATGCTCGAGATAAGCTGGCAACCTGATCATATATACGTACTTATCTGCTGAAAGCATAAAGTCTGAAAAGATGACATGATTTTAACTTGCTGCTAATTAGAACATTGAGCCACAAATTCTGCTATGTCACACTCCATTCCATCCCACTAATAAATCTGCTCAAGATCATGGTACATCTTAATCAAACCTGGATGAATAGTGTATTTAGAATAATGTGCCTCTATCATAATTTGTCCACGTAAATCTGCAACATCAGGAACATAAAGTCTATCTTTATGCATGAGAACACCGTCAGTAGTAACCCTGTATGGTGACTCCGGCTTTCTTTGGGCTATCTGTCCGTATTCAAATAAAACTGGATCCTCATACTGACACTGTTTTACTTCAAAAAATTTAGAGTTAAAGGTCTAGTGCAGCTTGTCGTCCATCTATCATTGGCATATCTCCTTTACACCTCAACTTTTTGGGAAGTTACTTTAGCGTAATCAACTTTGTTGTCGGTATTCTGCCTCAGCTGAAGGTCCAACTACATGTCTCTTTCATATTTACTTTTTCAAGTCATAATATTTCTAATTCAAAGACAATATCCTGAAGTAGATGTTCAGTCTGAAGATCATTCCTGGTCTACATCATACTATTTAGTATTATTTGCATGATCCTTATCCTTATATGATAGGCCCTGTTTAGATGAACCTTTGACATACATTAGGATATGAGTAACTACATTCCCACAAGGAGCTTGCGGAACAACACTAACATCAGCTGAGATGTTGCATAGTGCGTTCGTAAAAATATAATATAGCTTGCATCATATCTTTTATAGTGTGTAATGACAAGGTACTTCAAAAGTTTCCCCTATTGCATCAAGCGTGAGCTAATTCTTAATTTTAGCGACCTGTTCTATATCGAAAGGTATATCGAAAAGGTGATTTTCGGCTGAATCATGTTAGTCCATCCAGAGTTTCGTATATCTTTGCTTCGAAAATGTAGAATTCTCATCTCGTGATCGAGGAAGGATCGGTTTAGTCAGAATAAGTTGGGCAATGGAGTTATGATATTATCCAGCTATGTTTTTATCCAAGGGTTTGATATGCGTGTCATAATTTTAATTCTGTAATTATGAAATAATATCGGTGGAGTAGTTTATGAAGGTTGTGCAAGTTCTCTTGTTATCTGCGTAAATCTTGCTTTAGATTTAGGCTCGTTCGAGGACGAACGAGAGTTTAAGTGGAGGAGAATGAAACGACCTCGGTCAGTCGTTTCGGAAGTTAGGACTCCGATTGGCGTGTTGATAATTTTAAAATATTTGTAATATCCATTGGGACTTATCTGTAAAATTTGAACTAAATCAGACCTCGTTTGGTAGGCATCGGAAGAAGGTTTCAGTTTTTATTGGCGATAAATATTAAAAAGAGATTTTTTTAGCTCGGTTTTGGGCGAATGAGCTCTGATTCGAAATCCGAAAGTGCCGTTAGGTTCGTATGATTATTTGTGACTTTTATGAACTTTCGAAAGTGAATTTCGATGTTGTTCGGCTAGTTTCCGCTAAAATGCCGAAAGTTAAATAATTTGATTTTTTTCCATTTAAATTCGCATCGTGAGTTTCGGGAGTCCAATTTGAGATCCACCTTTGTGAGTATGTTACATATATTTTGTATAACTGGTATGCAAAAGTTGGAATTATTTCGAATATCGTAGGGTACTATTTTAATTTTCGTTAAGAAAAGAAAATAAAATAAAATAAAATAAAAAAAAAAAATGAAAAAGGATAAGACAAAAGTTAGTGGCGGTGAGTACTTATGTACTAAGTTAATGATAACTAAGAAATGAGGAGCTGAGGAATGAAAAAACATAATGAAAATAAGAAGCGAAAAACAGAAACATGCAAGGAGAAACGGAAACGTGGAAATAAGAGAAAAAATGCCAGAAAATAAGAAAAGGGGCCGGAGAAAAGTAGAATTTTCACCCTGAAACGTTCAGGTAATGATCCTAATATATTATTTGAGTTTATTACGTGTGTTTGAATATATTTTAACGGTAAAACTTGGGATATTATACATCGTTTTAATAAGTTCAATAAATAGTTTAAAGGGTCAAATGGACCCCGATAATGGAATTGATTATATATTCGTACTCAGTGAGTTATGGGCAACATATAGATGTAATTTATTTGGGGTTTGGTTATATGGCTTTGAACCCTGTATATAGGCCTGGCCTGCGTATTGCGTATGCCAATAGGGTATCAGGTTCCTACCTGGATTGCCCTAAGATGTGAGGAATGAAGCCTTTAGCCTAATGTGATATATTTTTCTGCTTATTGATCACAGTGGGATCGTTTGGCAATGAATTCAAAAAAATAACGCGGTTGTTGGTCGCAATGCTAACTTTTGAGAGAGGTAAGTGTTTATATCCATTTCTTTGGAGGCACCTGGCCTCGTGGATTTTCTACCACGTATTCCTTACGTGTGTAGCTGCCGATAGGCGTACTCATTACGCCTTAGCTTTGGATTTATATTGTATATTATATGTTATGTCCTATTGTTGGTATTGTATTGAGGATTTGAGCATTGTACCCTGGCTGCGAGTTGGCATCTACTTCCCGGTTGTCGATGAGAGTCCCGCGCCGGTGAAGGGTTATTGCATCACATTGCATTCATATGCATTACATTGCATATCATATTGAGGGCAGGAGTATTCCGCCCCAGGAGCAGGAGGATTCCGCTCCATTGTATCATATTGAGGGCAGGAGTATTCCGCCCCAGGAGCAGGAGTATTCCGCTCCATTGTATCACATTGAGGGTAGGAGGATTCCGCCCCGGGAGCAGGAGTATTCCGCTCTTATGTCAGATATTGAGTGCAGGAGTATTCCGCCTCAGCTTTACATTATATCGGGTGCAGGAGTATTCCGCCCCAGGAGAGTGCAGGAGTATTCCGCCTCTGGTTTATATTATATCGGGTGCAGGAGTATTCCGCCCCAGGAGCAGGAGTATTCCGCTCCAGTTGGTTATCAGATTGGATTCCCCTCGAATGCAGGAGTATTCCGCTTCGGGATGGGATTACGGGCACATGTGACCCTTCGCATCATATTTCATCTCATTTCATCTCACTTCATTTTATTTCATTTTATTTCATACCATTGTGTAAACTTGTGGTACATAACTATTGTCCTGCTTATATGTGCATTTCTTATTTGTTGTTATGTTTCTGGCACGCATCCGTGGTTGAGTTTATAAGTTTCTTACGTGTTTTCGGTTGTTATCTGGCTCTACCTTTTTATAATTTAAATAAAAGAAATTTGGTTTATCTGTTTCTTCTCCCTGGCTAGCTATCCTATTCTTTGAGATGGCTAGTCTGCCCCACTTATTGAGTCCTTTTGACTCACCCTTGTTTGTTGTTTGTTTCTTGTCTATCTATTTCGTTTCGGCAGTTCGCTCCAGGATTGAGTTGGCCACGTTGTGAAGGAGCGGAGACGACCTCAGCTGTCAGGGTGAGCCAGCTTTATTCCGGATGGCCACCAGTTTATTGTTTATTATTTCAGTTGTATTTTGCTCCCTTCAAGAGGTATCTGTTTCCTTTTGTACTCTTAGATGTCTAGTCTGGATAACCCTAAACCTAGCATGTTGGGTAGTCAGCTGTAATTTCTTTTGTACAGCTTAGAGGTATCAGTATGTCTGTATTTTTATTTTAAGTCTTGTCCTTATTTGTAAATTGTTATATTTATTTTCCTGATTTAATTGGTAAGGGTTCGCCCGACGGGTCTAGGGGAGGATGTCGGGTGCCCGCACGGCCTAATCGGATTCCGGGTCGTGTCACTACCTCCAAAACTTCAAGACCCTGGGAGGTTTATTATTCCTTATACCATTGGAGGGCATAATATCACTGGTGCCTTGTGTGATTTGGGTGCGAGCATAAATCTCATGCCTCTGTCTGTTTGCAAAAGGTTAGGGCTAGGAGCAATCAAGCCCTCTTCAGTTACTCTTAAGATGGCAGATGGATCTCTCACTCACCCTGATGGTAAGTTGGAGGATGTGTTGCTTAAAGTTGGTAAGTTTACATTCTCTGCTGATTTTGTAGTCCTAGATTATGAAGAGGACCGAGAAGCTTCAATTATTTTGGGGAGACCATTCTTAGTCACCTCGAAGGCAATTATTGACATGGAGCTGAGTGAGATGACTGTTAGAGCGCATGGAGAAAAGGTTACTTTCAAGGTGTGTACTGAGAAGGAGCACATAGCTAAGGTTGAAGAGTGCTCTATGATCGAATGTGTTAGACAAGAACATGGAAGTACACCACATGTAAAGTTGAAGAGGGGTTCCCTCAAGGAAAGGAACAAAGCTAAGGTTCGTCGTAAGAAGAGGAGACATAAATGCTGGAAGTGAGCTAAAAGTGTCGTCGTGCCACGACGTTAACTAAGGCGCTTCTCGGGAGCCAACCCGAGTTTGTACTTGTATTATTTTATTTATAGTGTCACGTAGTTTTTGTTTTTCCTTGGATTGCAAGTTCATGTACTGTCGAGGTTAAGTGTGGGGTGTCCTCACCCTTGCCTAATATTGATGACCTGATGAGGGAAGTCTGAGTACCTCATACTATATGGAAGCTTGGAGGATGCTAGCACCAAGGACTAGAATCTTCAGGGAAGTTTTCTTTACCTTGCACTTTCTTATTTTTAGCACTGAGGACAGTGCTTAGTTTAAGTGTGGGGTGGGGGTACTGCCCTTTATCTATTTTTGAGGTTAGGGATGCATGTACTGTAGTATTTTCTTTTGTCACTTGACTTTATTTTGATTTGTTTCTTGCTTTAATATATGGAAAAAAAATTAGAAAACCAATGAAAAAAATTCCAAAAAGATTTTCCTGTTAGTTTTATTAGTGGTACATGTCATCCACACCATGGTTTTTCTTATGGCCTCGGTTCTTTTCCACGGGTAGACCTTTGAACCGGGTAGTTTTTTATTCTTAGGATTAGGATAGTTAGTTGTAGATGACCCTAGACGAAAAGAATAGGTGGAGTGCTAGGTGCCTTTGAGTTGTTTGATACCGGTGGACTTGAACTTGATTGCATATGCTATTTGTGGTGTCCTTGGGTTTTAATTGTGATGCATGCCTAGGAAAAATTGGAACGACCCCCTTGAGATGCTTGAGTCCACTCACTTGACTTTGTTGTGAACCTTTGTGCATTAGTGCTTAAATTTCCACAAGTTGCATTCTAGATGCTTAGTTGAGAGTTGTTGATGGAACCTTTTTATGTGGACCACGTGCGATGTGTGTGTGAAGCATGTTCTTGTTTACTCCATGTTGCATATCAAGGTCTAGAACTTGCCCCGTGTGTGTGCAAAGCGAAATCCTAGGTTTGCTCTAGTCGGGAAATGATACAAGGCCTTCTTTTGATTTGCCTACCCTTACATATATACCTTGGAAAAAAATTGTCATTGTGATTTCTTTGACCCTTTTTGTTGGCACCCACACCCCAAACCTACCCATTTGTTCTAAATTGTCTCTTTTGGTCCTTTACTCCTTAAGCACTTTAGTTGATATTGTGATATTATTGCGGAGTTGTGGTTGAATATTGGGAGGTTTTTGAGTGGAACTAATGAAGGGGAATACTTGTTTAAATTGTGTAGTAGTTGTGTATGAGCATTGGCAAGGTTGGAAAGTAATGAAATTGAAAAGAAAAAAAAAAGAGCAAAGTTGAAAAGAAAAGAAAAAATTGTGGAAAAAGAAATAAAGAGAAAAAGAATATCCATTCCTTGCTAGTGTGTGCTTAAAGAAAAATGCTACTTGTTGAGAAGGTGTGTGTGAAAGTTGTTGATTGGGTGGCTTTGATGAGACTTGTGCTTAAATTAATTGTGATGTATTAAAGTGCTTAGGGAGGTAGTCACTATTACCATATGTATCCTACCCGCCCCTTAGCCTACATTACAACCTTTTTAAAGTCCTAGTTAATCCCGATTGGAGTGAGCTTACATTAGTGGAGTCCTACACTACGGGCAAGCCTATGGTACGTTGTGTGTGACATGTGAGACTTTCATGAGAGTGAGTGAATTTATTTGTTATTGCCCCCATTCTATTTATGATATTTATTGTTGTGTGTGATCTTGGGGGGGCACTCTTTTGCTTCATATTGGTGAGGGCACATGGTTTGCATGAAATAGGTGAAGTTGATGGCTTCTTGGTTGAGTAGATAGGTGAAATTTTGTGGGAGCATGGTTGCAATGAGTTGAGTTTGTGCATTTGAGCTATTTTGGGGTGGTTGTTCTCATATTTTTGGTTTTGGTAAATTGTTGGCATGTTGTGGATCCATAGTAGTCATGTGTGCATTGGTTCAATGGTCGGTATCAACCATGATCATGGGCAGACCTGTTCTACCTAGGTTGAGAAGTTAGATGTGACTTGCTCGAGGGCGAGCAAGGGTTCAAGTGTGGGGTGGTGATGTTTGGCATTTTATGCCAACGTTTCCTTAATATTTCCGCATGTTTGAGCTTGTTATTCGCTCGTTTTATAGTTTGTGAATGTGGTTTTACACTAATTTTATGTCGTGTGGATGTAGGTTGTTATGCAGTGCAATTGGAGCTTTTAAGAGCATGATTGAGCAAGAAAAGATTGGATTTTGATTTAGGATTGGATTGAACACACGAGGGCACAACACGAGCGAGCAAAGGAGCAAGAAAACACGAAAGTTGCCTGGCGCTACCAGGGACGCGCCGCCCCAGCCAAAGCGCCCAGCTTCTGGCGCATTTGGCTGCGCGCCACGTCCCAAAAGCGGAAGAGTTTCGACGGGTTCTGTCTTGGGCAGCGCGTTACGAGGCGCGGGGAGCCCGTTATAGCGCCCCTTGTGCGGTTTTTTACTTCCTATTTCGTCTAGGCTTGGGTCTAACTTATTACTAGGTATTTGTACACCCTATAAATACTCTTTTACTTAGTTTTTTATAGGAGTTCAGACTTTGGAGCAAATTGGAGAGCTCATAACATCTTGAACAAGGGCTTTTCTTCCTTCTATTAATCTATTACATCATTATTTCATTATTTCATCAAATCCTTGTGTTGTTATTATGAGTATGCGTAGCTAATTCTATCGTTCTAGGGTTAGAGTATTTCATGAAAGTTGATGTTTGAAGATTGATTTCCATTAATTGAATCCCATAATGGGTTACTTATTCTTTCTTGGTTTCACTTGTGTAATTGTCAGGGCCCGATTATTACGCATTATCTATGTTTTTAGATTGAACTTGAAAAAGGGAATTTAATTACGTAATAAGAAAGAATAGGACTAGTTTGTGAACCCGGGCATCGGAGAACAAATTTGTGAGTAGGATAGACATATACTTGCTCCCCTAGTTTAACTAATTACATAATTCGTTAATGCGTGCACGTGATTCAACCCATAGACATATAGGGATTGAAGTAGCCTGCATAGACTGTGAAGAATCGAAAGGTTTTCACAGGTACATTTACTCTGTTAGTTAGTAACCCGGAATTTGAGAAGTGGAATCAATTGGAAAACTCAACTGGATTGTTCGTAACTCTGACCCTGGACCGTCTCCTTATTACTGATAACAACCAAGTTTTGCTCCATTGCTTGAATTCATTCTACCATTTAATTACTGCTCTTTAGTTAATTAAAACTCTCACTATCGGAAAAGATCCCTGAATAGTTGTTAGAAATTGTTTGTTAAGCGTCAGTCTAAATAGTCCTCGTGGGAACGATACTCGATTTATCACTTTATTACTTGTCGACCACGTATACTTGCGTGTGCGTTTGGGAACAACACTAATTCAGTATCATTAATTCATAGTGTGACCATTTACTATGTACATTTTATAAACAAATGACTCCAAATCGACATTACTTTTTCGTTTGTATTTTACAATAGAGGATTGAGATCAAGGATTTTCTTCATATCTTTTTTATTAAGTCAGACTTACACAAATGCATTATGTCATCTTTGATCTTTGATCTTTTTTCGCACGTCGTATCATACAATAAATCTAAACTGTTTTGAGGGATAAGGACCTAAATTAGTGAGTTCAATAAAATATACTCATACTTAGTGAGAGTGGAAAACTAGTTTTCCTTCACCGTGGATCTTGAAAAGCTTGTTGGAACTTAGTTTGCCAGCAAGTTTTCACCTTAAAAATTTATATCTATGCAGGATTTAACGGGTCAGCACTTACAATGATCCATCGCTGCCATCCAACACAATTGTTGTCGTTGACGACGGGTCTAAAGTCATCTCTACCCGACTCATCGCCGTCTTACCGGTCTTCGCCGAAAATAATTCCAACAATACAACCCCGGTAAGCTGAACTCCAGTAGGCTGAAACTTCGATGAAGAATGGGCATCAGAGCTGGAGATGGAGCAAATTTAGTTTCATCCCAAGTAAAGTACCTAAAATTTCAAGATCATGAAAAAGTGATCAAAATTTCAAGATCAAGTATAAAAGTATTCAATTCGCACAAAACAATATCAAACTTAAAGACCATTGAAGTTGAGCCTAACTTCAGTTCTTAATGATTTTAAAGTTGATGGAGCAACCAAGATAAAAATTTCGTGCAGGGGCCTGTTTGGCGCGCGTTAATTGATTTGTAGCCGTCAAAAATAAATTCGCTGAGAAATAGCCACCTCCGGACAAATCCCAGTATAAATACTGGGGTTTTGAACAAATTGTTCAAAGCCCCAGTATTTATACTGAGAAGCTTCAGTAAACTAACCCCAGTATAAAATACTGGGGCTTTGAACAAGTTTTGTTAGCATTTTGTTATGGGACTTTGTATAAAGCTTCAGTCCCATAACAAAATGCTGGGGTTGTGAACAAAACTTGTTCAAAGCCCCAGCATTTTGTTATGGGACTGAAGCTTTATACAAAGTCCCATAACAAAATGCTGGGGCCTTGAACAAAACTTGTTCAAAGCCCCCGAGCGCATTTTGTTATGGGACTGAAGCTTTATATATAAAGTCCCATAACAAAATACTTGGGCTTTGAATAAGTTTTGTTCAAAGCCCCAGTATTTTGTTATGGGATTAGTCTGGGGTGTTTTTCCAACGCTAATGGAGCTTAAGTGTGCGCGCGAATTTTTGGCTATTCTTCAATGAATTTTGAAACGGTGGATAGTCCCCAATGAGCAAAATTGGCTAGTGATCAAAATTCCACGCAACCAAGATTTACTAACTTTTTAAAACTTTAGGCTAATCCATAAATAACCGATACTACCCGCAAAGTGCACCAAAGGCCATTTTTGGCAGTGGTCTTTGGTTTGAGGCCACTTTTTTTATTGGTTTTACACAAGAGACTACTTTTTGGAACTTTAATTCTTTTGGGTTGAACTTTACACAAGTTCAGCCCACAAGGATTGAAGTTCAACTTCAGTCCACCACAAGGATTGAAGTTCAACTTCAGCCAACAAGGGTTGAAGTTTACGCATCTATACCTAAAAGTTCAGTCCTTACAGATTAAAGTTGAAACTTCATAATTTATGTACAAGGTTTGAACTTCCGCCCACAAAGATTGAAGTTCCAAAATGTGGCCTCTCATGTAAGACCAATAAAAAAAAAGTGGCTTTAAACTAAATACCAGTATCAAAAGTGGCATGTGGGTGAAAATTTTACGCCAAAAGCGAAAAAATTTCGCCCAGCGGCCACTTTTAATACCGATATTTAGTTTGAGGCCACTTTTGGGCCTTTACTA
Source organism: Petunia secreta (assembly GCA_029990175.1). NCBI lineage: Eukaryota > Viridiplantae > Streptophyta > Magnoliopsida > Solanales > Solanaceae > Petunia > Petunia secreta. The sequence goes on from JARKIP010000068.1 coordinate 5,774,698, forward strand.
AATAAGCATTGACTTAAGTTCTGATCATTGACTGAAGTTCTGTCCATAGGGTCCTGGACTGAAGTTCTATCTTTAAAGACTGAACTTCAGTCAATATGGCCCTGGACTTAAGTTCCATCTTTACGGACTGAACTTCAGTCAATATGGCCCTGGACTGAAAATCTATCTTTAAGGACTGAAATTCAGTCCACATGGCCCTGGACTGAAGTTCTATCTTTAAGGAGTGAACTTCAATCCATATGGCCCTGGACTGAAGTTCTATCTTTAAGGACTGAAATTCAGTCAATATGGCCCTAGATTGAAGTTCTATTTTTAAGGAGTGAACTTCAATCCATATGGCCCTGGATTGAAGTTCTATCTTTAAGGACTGAACTTCAATCCGGGCCCTGGACTGAAGTTCTATCTTTTAAGCGAAAGTGTAAGAATTTCGCCCAGAAGCCACTTTTAATACCGGTATTTAGTTTGAGGCCACTATTTTTATTGGTCTTACACTAGAGGCCACTTTTGGGCCTTTACTAAATAAATATTGACTTAAGTTCTGTTCATTGACTGAAGTTCAGTCCATACGGCCTCTGGACTGAAGTTCCATCTTTAAGGACTGAACTTCAGTCCAGGACTCAGTCCATAGGGTCCTGGACTGAAGTTCCATCTTTAAGGACTGAACTTCAGTCCATATGGCCCTGGACTGAAGTTCCATCATTAAGGACTGGACTGAACTTCAGTCAACATGGCTCTGGACTGAAGTTCTATCTTTAAGGACTGATCTTCAATCCATATGGCCTTGGATTGAAGTTCCATCTTTAAGGACTGAACTTCAATCCAGGGCCCTGGACTTAAGTTCTATCTTTTAAGCGAAAGTGGCCACAAACTAAATGTTTTGGTATTAGTGGCCTGTGCCCAAAGACCAGTGGCAAAAATGTCCTTTCGTGCACTTGCCCCTCCAAAAGCGGGTGCTTTGTGCACAAAGGCCCAACTATCTCGAGAGACACTTGCACACAGTCGAAAGAGGGATTTTGTTATGCAAATCAAAATTAATCGAACTCCAATAAATGTATCTTATATTGAGTGGGAAATTAAAAAAAAAAAAACTTGCATATACCATCCCTATATTTTTTCATATAAATATATAAGTTTTAGAAATTCAAATCCATTTAAAAAATTGAACTAAAGTTTTATTGATGATTCTCAACATTTAGTTTAGTATATCCTTCTATTACTACTTACATAGGTACATAATTTCTTTTTCTTTAGTTTTTATTAAAAATTTCCTTTTCAATTTGACAAATTTTAACTATGCAAAATTGATAATGTTAAAGCAATTTACATCCAACCTGGCACAACGTAAGTATACCTTGCTTGTTTTCTAGTTGGATAAAACTCACTTTATTCATTTTAAGTAATGGGATCACCAAATAAGTACAACTGCGTTTGGTACGGTTGAAACGTTTTTCTCTATCCCTCCAAATACGAGAATTTCACTTCCTATGTTAGACTTATACAAAGATATGATCTAACCACAACTTACATCACTCATATCATTAACACTAATTCCTTTACCTTTGTGAAATTTGTATGAAGTCTAATCCAAAACTAATACATATACTCCTACAACTTTACAAGTAGTGTAACTATTTTTTGAACACTGCACATTCAATGTTTCTATGCCATTTGCCATTTTGCCTTTGTAAACTTGATTGAATCAAATAGAACTTTACACATGGCAAATCAACCATCCTCTTATCCAATTCTCTGTGCTTCCTTTAATCAAGACAACAGGTAATCAATCCTTCATTTCAATAACAAAATCAATGCTTTCTTAATCTTGTTTTAGTAGTAATTTTTTTTTTTTGTTTAATCTTTAAATAGTTGCTTTGCAATTGGAACGAGGGATGGCTTCAAAATCTTTGATTGTAATACTGGAAGACTCCTTTATCAAAGAGGTATCCAATCATCTGCAATTTATTAGTATTTTTCACTTCTTTTCTTGGTCTGAACTAAAAGAGTATCTTTTAATGTTTATAAAGTGATGATCTTTGATTGAATATCATTAAAATTTTGGAAACTGTACAAGTTTTAAGGGTGTATATGCTTTCTTGTAAAGATCAACTAGAAGAAATTCAGTTATTGCTTCAATGTAGTTGGTAGGCCAACATAAAAGTCAAGAAAACATATTAGCAATCAATATTCAGCTAAAATTCAAAATTTAGTGTCAAAGCGGAAGCGATAGGATATAATTATGCTAGGTTATGATCTTTCTGTTGAGCTAGCATCGAAAAATTACGGATACAGGTCAGCTTCTATATCCTGACAGATTAATTTTCTTGGTAGCTGCTGGAGCATACATCATAGTAGAAATGTTGTTTAGCTCAAGTCTTCTCGCAACTGTTGGGGCCGGTGAACAGGTTTCTCGATTTACCAAGTTCGTAACGTATCTATTTTAACTATTGATTCATCTTGCTAGATCTCTGATTAGTTTCTTGTGACTCGTCGTTTCAACAGCCATCTTTGTCGCCTCGAAGATTATGTTTGTTTAATACTACGAATGGAGTAGCTCTTGAGGAACTAAACTTCTTAACTTCTATCCTTGCTGTTCGCATGAATAAGAAAAGGTAAACTACATTTTTTTTTTTATTGAAGATTCTCATTGTTCGGTTTTTGTTTTTAAGTTGTATTCAGAAAATTCGTAGTAATTTGAAGAGCTTGATGTTTTAGATGGATAAACTACTTTAGTTAAAATCAGGTTTTTGCTTTTCTAATTTACAAAAATCAGAATTTTTTTGCATGATAATGCTAAGCTATTGATTGGACTCTAGCTGAACGACAGAACAAGTTAAGGTATTATGAGGGCCTAGAAATTTGTTAATTGTATCAATCAGGATAATCCCTTCAGTTTATTTTCTTTCAGTTAAAGGAAATTTTTGCTACTTCTTTTGTTGCTTTTCTATTGAACTTTTCCTCTATTGTCAGTTTTTTGTCTTTCGCTGCGCTAGACTAGTATATGGGTCACAATGATTGGGAGAGATCAGTGACTAGTAAATAGTTTGTTTTGATTGACTGCTGTTGTCTCTGGTTCTCACACGAAACTGAGATTCTATGATTTTTGTATCTAGAGATGTAGCCGTAAAGCACTCAACTGCTTACATGAGGTTTGTGTATCTCGGGTGATATGCATCCCTGAGAAAGTAAACTGAAAGACTTTAGTCCTAGTGCCAACATTAAATTGCCATGATGGCTCTCATCGTTAAATGATTTAATGGCGAGGATCTTTGGCTTTATGTATCCCCAGCAGAAAGAGCAATCTTATGTAATAAACAAATTAAAAGGGGATAAGAATTTATTTTGAGAAGAAGAACGGCTAAAGATGGTGCAGCCTTTAGCAGGTATTTCCACATGTGTGCGTGTGTCCCAAGACTCCCAACCGAAGCTAACCCTTTCCAATCATTTTCTGAATTTGTACCAAATATTTTGGCATCGTACTGCTCCCAATATCCACCACCTAAGCTAAATCTTCTGCTTCTTTAAGATATGAACTGTAGGAGCATATGAGATTCTTATTTTGGAATAATGAGGTTGCAACACTGTGAACCTAAATTTGATATAGTTATATCCAACTGCACAGGCTATAGTCTCATCCTGGCAGAGATGCAAAAGAAATCTCCTCTGACTCCAGCTTCGCACCATAACATGTTAATCTGACATGATGGCTGTTTGCTTTTCGGTTGTTGAGCTTGTAATATGTGTGGTTTTTCATTAAATATAAACAAAAATATGAAATGGAGAAGTTTAACATGTAGTATTCCTGATAACTTAACGGCATCAGATATCTCTTTTCACTAGCCTTAAGTGTGTGTCTATGGTGTTGCTGTGGTCATTCTACTAGCTGACTGTATATTTTTGTTCTCATTGAACTGACAATGGTTACTATACATTATACAGAGTAATGTCTAAAACTTCCTGTTGAAACTCCGACTTACATATAATAATTTTTTTGTGTGGTACGTCTAGTAACCTTTTCCCGTACTATAAACTATGCACTTTGACTCTGAATCAGAACAGAATGAATATACTTGGTCTTTGTAACTTGATTGTTAATGCCTTACAATTTTTTTAATCAATTTTTGAAGTAAGACTCCAAATTGAATCTATCTGACAGAATGGAGTATGCCACGTGGTAAAGTAGTTATATCCTCAATCAGAGAATTTCACTAATTTCATTGCTTAATATAAATGGGATAAATCTCAATAGCATCATTATCTAAAACTTCTCTATATGTTTTTTCCCCTTGTTTCCGATTCTTTTTCAAATAATGTCCTCGAATTTGCAGATTGATTGTCATATTGCAGGAGAAGACATTTATTTATGATATAAACAGTCTTAAGATATTGGACACAATTGATACGGTGCCTAATCCAAAAGGTCAGTTTGGAAAATATTTTCTAGTTTTAGTGACTTCACTTTCTATGTTGTTTACTATATTGGTTTGGAACAGGACTCCTATATTCAATATGTTTGCAACCTTTTCATAAAACAGGACCCCTATAATCAATGGAGCAATGATATCCCCCTCCAATCGAAAAGGAAAAGAATAAAAGAAGTCACTGGTTTAGAACTGTCAAGCTTATGTTTAATGAAAGTAGATGCTATAAAAGTGTCCAGTTGTCCTAGCATATTTTCTTATTGATGAGTTTTTGTTTCTAATTTTAGGACTTTGTGCATTTTCACCTGGATTGGATGGTTCCTTTTTGGCTCTTCCAGCAAGTACAACAAAAGGGTCTGTGTTAATCTACAATGTTTCAGACCTCCGTTTGCACTGTGAGGTCGTGTTTCTTACTGTTATATGTATTGATCTTACAAGATCATCAATAATAAGATCAATGGGTTTGACTTATATATCATAATTTTGAAGAGCTTAGCACATTCCTATCCTTGAACCGCCTATCTGGTTACAAACATTCTCTCTTTCTTTTCCTTTAATAAACAGAAGAATTTTTCTTATTTTGATTACCCTTATAAAATGCAGATAGATGCTCATCGCGCGCCGTTGGCTGTCATGACCCTGTCATCAGGTGGGACTTACATCGCAACAGCATCTGAACAAGGGACCATGATTAGAGTTCATCTTGTTTCAGATGCAACTAAGGTGAACCTTCAAGAACACATTGTTTCAAAATTTGATGCAAAGTGGTAGGTATATGTTTCGAGATACGAATCCTTCTCTGAAAAGCATAGAGCTTCTGCTCTGATATGAGGACCGATGACCTTGCGCTCAGCTTACTATTTCTAGAACTAGTTTGAGTTTGACACAGACAAGTAAAGAGTGTCCATTTTATGTAGGGAGCTGAGAAATAACTGTATTTTTGCATTTAATGTAGTCGAATAGTCCTCTGATGGGAAATATCTTTTAAGATCAGCTTCGATTGAGTGCCACCGTGCATGGTCAACAAGGGGATCATTTTCATGCTGGCTTGTTTATTTCATATCATACCTCAGCAAGAGCTATCAGTTTAGCCTTGAGATCATAGATAGTTAGATTTGCAGCTCCAACAAATATGAATTTACCATTCGTTCGAAACAAATATCTAAAGAAAGGCAGGTCCAATTTGGGCAAAATGTGAATAAAACTAGTGGCGATAATTTATACATTAAAGCACCTATCACTGAAACAGGTAGCTGGTACCTAGTGCCAAAGTACTGCTTTACTTACCATACGTTACATTACATTGTCAAGTAATTGATGCTTCAGTTTCACAACTTCATTGAATTATGCCTTTAGCTCGAATGTTATTTCAATTCCTCAATTGATCTGATCGTGTCCATTTGCAGTCATATAGCTTCAGGAGAGGAACATACCCTTCAAATATCTTCTCTTTGTCATTCGCACCAGCAGCAGAACTTCCAGATATTCTTCTTGCAACTAGTTCTTCTGGTTCTGTTCATGTTTTCTCTCTGGCATCACCCCCAAATCAAAGGTGAGCTCAATATCTTCTCTTTGGGAAAGGTGAGCTCAATTTCCCAAAAAAAAAAACAAAAAATCTTTTAGGGTTGTACAAGCATAAAGAATCTGAAGTTCCCTTTTCCCCTCCATCATTCTCTTCCTATATTATTTTGATCCATTAATATGCACATATTCTCTATTTTGTAAAAGATCTTCTGCATAATTCAAGAATCATCCCTTATTTACTTTGCATTCTTCAAAATTACCTTAGTTTAGCTATATTGGATATAAAGCTGCACACCTTATTCTGACCCCTCCTTCCACTGAAATTGTAGGTCTTCTGGTCTTTTAGCATCAATAATACCTCACACTGTTAGTGATGCCCTGGATTCTACTCATCATTGCGTATTGCATCATGCTGTTCCAGCTGGAGTGAGAAGGTATTTTATTCTCTCCACACAGTATACCAGCTACAGTAGTCATTCGACATGCACTAAAATGGGATAAACCTTTAGTCACCCACTTGAAGTTGGTTCTTCTGCATCTACACTCTTTGCTGAGTGTTTGGGTTTATTTAGGGGTGGATCCAGGATGAGAGCCAGTGGCATTCCAAATGTTTTATAGTACTCGTTGAGTCTTTTCTAGAAATAATAGGAAGGGTGTGGCGAAATGTCTTGCGTATTATTGTGAAATATGGTGTCTCCACTTTAGCTTATTCCAGTGTGATGACAGTGTCGCCTCTGATCCACGCATCACAAGTACCAGATACTCTGGTTCCCCTCTTCCAACTTCCTCTCCTTTCTGATGATTGGGTAGAATTTTACATTTTAATATCTGATTCTCATAATAAAGCGATTATAACAGTGATGACGAACTTGTTCAGAAGAGCTTGGCCAACCTTTACCTGGAATGCAAAGTCAACAAGAATGCTCTTCAAGGCTAGGGAATAATAATAATAATAGGTTTCTTGAGCACATACCAAGATAAGATGTGGATTTAAAAAAGAATTGGATAAAGATGTTCTGCTTCTGTCCTAAAGCACCCAATTTGACCTATAAGATTGTCAATGAAGTTCTGAGAGCAGCTGCTGCTAGCAGCAGAAAGAGATCTGATTACTGGATCAAAGTTTCCACTTATCAATGATGAAAGAGACTTTCCAAATGTTGAGGTGATACTAACAGTCCTCTTTTGGTAAAGGAGATATAGCGATTTGTAATTGCTAATAGACCTTTGTAGAAGTAGAGCGATCTTAGATTAATAGCCACTTCTATATTCCTCTGCTTAATATTCAAATGATAATAGACTTGATAAGTTAATCTTAATGGCTGCAGCTGCAATTTAAGGAACAGCACTAATAACTGACAGTTTTTTCAATGGGTTTGTTTTGCAACAAAGAAATCTTGCTTGTGAATCATGAAATAACTATGAACTTCTTAGAGTGTTCTATAGCCTTCAATCAATTTTCATTTGGTCTTCCCACTGAGTGGACATTCTATCCCCACTTCTCTATGTTTCGCAGATAAATCTCCTGAAATCTCTCTCATCAAACATTTTTCTTGAATACTGTCATTCAGTAATACGTTGATCCGCAAAATAGAGAAATTTGACGAGACAGCAACACCTGAGCATCTGGCAATAAGGTGAGACAACGTGATTTTGTTTCCATTTTATGTAGCACACACATAATTATTGTGCATCTATTTGGTCTTCCTCTTTCTTAGGAAAACTTTGATTGCTATCCCTAATCAGCAACTTTAGACTTTGAACTTCCACAGTAACATTGAAGGTTTTCATTTTAATGGGGGTCCTAATGTTCGCCCTATTTAATGAACTGATAATATTAAACACTGCAAATAGCATCATAAGCCTCTAGCAATGAGTGGCCAAAGAGCCAATGAGATGCAATGTCATGACTCATGATACATAATTTTTATTTTCGGAGATGGTTGTACTGAGGCTAAGCTAGAGGTGTCAACAATGCTCTAGTTATTTGATATGCAGATTCACAGAAGTTGCTTGCTATGTAATCCAAGCATCTTGAGTTCATGAACAACTGAAGCTTTAAAACATGAAAGGGGTGTTTACTGCTCAGGTTATAAATATAGTTCTACTACACATTTTTTCAAGAGAATGACTGTGTTATCTTAAGACATCTTTAAATGCTACTTCAGTTTCGAGTCATGACGATGGTAATTGTGAACGCCTTTGATCCTCCTGAGTTTGGGGTTTGGGGGAGTTAAAGAAATAGGATAAAGAAAAATGAGCGAAAAACTGGTGTATTTAACTCATAATGTGACATTTCTGTTGCATGGATGCTTTACTGAAGATCTATCGGTATGTTATCATTGCTTGCCAAGTTTCAAAAGAATGATGGCTCTTTCAGTGGTTCTTCCCAATCTCACTCTTCTATCAACTTCGATCTGTATATGATTTTGTAGAGCCACTATATCGATGATCACCTATGGTGGATACTTCCTGGAGTACGTATACAATGTCAACCATCAGAACAAGTCTTCTTGGACCTTGGAACGAGAATTCAATCTTTTAACAGCAGAAACATCCACATTACCTTGAAAGTAAGACTGTATACACCAATCTTCAGCTTCTTCGAAGCTTTACGTCAAAGACGAAACTGCAGCCTGTCCTGCTCAAGTTGCCATCCTATCGGACAATGTACATTATAAGAAGAAAGGCTCCATAGCTTGTCCAGTAGAACACAAATGACAACTTTTCCAAAATGTAAGACTGCATCTATGTAGCAGATAGCCAGAAAACGAAAGGTGTTATTACCATGGAAGTCATTCCATCCTATGCACTGAAATGTAAATATATTCATGTTGTAATCAACCATGGTGAGTACTTTCTTTCTTCTACTTCCCTTATTTTTCTTTTCGCTAAATTCATTGTGTTTCCCATATTTCACAAAGTAGGGATTTCTTCACTATACAACTTAAACTTACTTGTCCTTTATCTAATGAGCTGAAGCTCGAGGAAAGAAATAGAAGGGGATAGAAGTAAGAAAACATACTACTTGTAACTTTTGTTTAAGCATATTGTTCATTTGATAATTTTATTGGATTTAGATTAAAAACAGATATAGTGAGTATTTTCCACAGTTTTAAAGGTTAGTCGACTTTGTTCCTTTTTCTTGTTTGACCTTGTTTGTCTCTGTTCTCGACGTTCTGGTTTCCATCCAATGACTTATTATTATTATTTTTGGAATTTTTTAAAGGAAAGTTTATGCTGCATGAATAATGTTACATCAGTTTAACAAAAAGTAGTTATTTTTTTTTTTTTTACATAATTAATGCATATTTTATGCATAATGTTGCATACTAGTATGTGCATAATTTATATCTACTGACTATTTATGTAAAATTTTCCTTTTTAAATGTGAATTAAAATAGTAAAAAGAAAATCTAGAATTCTTTCTACCCAGAATGTCATCTCTTTTTCCCTTGCAAAATATACACTTTTTAGGCTGAGAAATCCTTTAGCTGGACGCCTGGACCAAAAGAAAGTGAAAGTCAACACGTAGGTAGGGAGATGGTGAGCAAAAACTGCGAAGCAACCCCAAAAATTTGGAACAGTACGGCTTTCATTGTGCCCGCTAATTTAAAGCCTATTATATATTCATTTTCAAGTATTCCTATTCATTTTACTAATACTTGATATTAATTAATTGGGCTAATGTTTGGCCAAGTCGATGTCCTTACTTTATTGCCTATGATCTCAACTATATGCTAAGTTTTGTCAATATGATTTTTGAAGGTCAATTTTTCAATCTTGACTCAACCATTGGTCATTTATCTAAGCTAGACTAACTATTTAAAAGGAGTATTAAGCTTGAAAATACTTATTAAAACAAGTAAAATACTTGAAAATGTACTCCTAATAGACTTTTAATTACTCGAGGGTGGATATCAGTTAAACTGTTTACTTTATAGCTCAACTTTTATGTTCTGTTTAATTGAGCTTGTATTTGGGTTAGTCATGGTGCTGTAACTTATGATTTTAGCATATAAATTCTAGATAGTTTATCGCTATTATTTCTTTCCCCGCAAATTAGCCAGGCTAGTTACTGTAGCCGTTCATTGCCCGCTTAAAATGAGGTGGTAATTAGATTGTCCAATATGACTTGTTTGTAAGGGTTCTAAAATCAATAGAGTAAGAATTTGGCGTAATTTGTCAATTTAATTTAGCAATAATTTCATACACACCCCTCCAGATTTCATTACATAACACTAACCTCAGTGCCATATGGCTTGCGACATGACTTCTCCCATAAAATTTGGAAACTGTCTATTTCAATTTTCAAGTTTTAAAAGATACGATTGAAGAAAACGACCCCTCTTACAATACTACATCAATTCTATTCTCTCGTCCTCAGCAACAAATTCTTCGTAACAAATTGCTTTGAGTAACTAACCGTAATTGTTCGATTAGAGTAATTAAGTACAATAGAAGATAATTAACATGCAGAGATTATTACAAATATTTCAAATCAGTGTAAATTCTTTTTGTAAAGCACTTCTTTTTACCATTTCATATGATTAAAAATTTACTCCTTGGAGAATAAAATAAAAGCCACAAAGAAAGAATAAGAAAACAAAAATGTACTTATTTTTCCTTAAAGAAAAACAAAAGGGGAGTACTTAATTAGTACTCTCCCTGTTAAAAAAATGATGACATGTTTTGGATTTCGAGAGTCAAATGAGTTCATTTTGACCATGAATTTGAACATATAATCTTTAAATTTTTTGGAACGATATTCATATAATTAGAAACTACATAAAAAGTACTACTATAAATCACAATAATTAATAATTTAAAATATTTAAAAAATATATAAAAATATTACGATAAAAAATAAATTCGTTTAAATCTTAAATATGAAATATGTCATCAATTATGGAACGAGAAGAGTAGAATAAGTCGGTAGTATTTTTTTTGCTACGAGAAAGAGAATTCGGTATTTGCTTTTGTTTTGTGGGCCCAAGTAGCATAAAATGGTATAAAAGCCCATTTTGGCTCCATAATAGCGTAACCGCGTGTTACTCTCTCTCGCCAGTTTTGCATATTCGTCTCACTTCAATCTAAGGTTCCATTTTCATCACTTTCTTTTTTTCTTGAAATCTCAAGTTGGTAATTTTTTCCTTTTCTTTTTGCACATATACATAATAGTGATTTATTCGTTTCATTATTTGTTTAGATATTCCTTTTTTTTTGTTGGTTTTGATCTAACTAGGCGATTCTTGTTTTAGAAAAGCATGTTAATATTAGAGAATTATTTTTTGCATGTTAATATTAGAGAATTATTTTTTGCATGTTAATATTAGAGAATTATTTTTTTCTGGCGAGAAACCTACTTATTTATATCCCTTTGATGTGTTAGCTTTCTCATGTATTTATGTTGTTTTAGTTTTGCCTTGGTGAGTAGAATTAGCCGATTAATTTGATACTATATGTATGATCAACATTTTCAAGGTGCGAAGTAGCTAGCAGGTTCCGTGGCCACAAGTAGTATATCAGTGTATGTGTTGTTAATATTGCTCGTTAAGAAAGTATATTGTAAATTTTCCTTTAGAAAATTAATAAAAGTTGTTGCTTCTATTTATTGGTAATTTGATGGCTTGGCATTTGCTTGTCACTAGTGCGACGTTGTTAGCTTACCTGTTTTAGTCTTTGTTTCTGTACTAATAATATAATAATGATTGTTTTTTGAATTACAGCTCGGTACGCAATGATGGCAGATGGCCACGATAGCGATAAGAATATTGAGATATGGAAGATCAAGAAACTTATCAAGGCACTTGAAGCTGCTCGAGGTAATGGTACCAGCATGATTTCTCTAATCATGCCTCCACGAGATCAAGTATCTAGGGTCGCTAAGATGCTTGGAGATGAGTATGGAACTGCATCAAATATTAAAAGTAGAGTGAATCGTCAATCGGTGCTGGGAGCAATCACATCTGCTCAGCAGAGACTTAAACTCTACAACAAGGTTCCACCAAATGGGCTTGTCCTTTACACTGGAACGATCGTGACTGAAGATGGGAAAGAGAAGAAGGTTACAATTGATTTTGAGCCCTTCAGGCCCATCAATGCATCTCTATATCTTTGTGATAACAAGTTCCACACAGAAGCCCTCAATGAACTTTTGGAATCCGATGACAAGTTTGGGTTTATTGTGATGGATGGAAATGGGACGCTTTTCGGGACATTGAGTGGCAACACCAGGGAGGTCCTTCACAAGTTTAGTGTTGATCTGCCCAAAAAACATGGAAGAGGAGGACAGTCAGCGCTGCGTTTTGCTCGTCTTCGTATGGAGAAACGACACAATTATGTGAGGAAAACGGCAGAGCTTGCAACACAATTTTTTATTAATCCTGCCACGAGCCAGCCCAATGTTTCAGGCCTGATACTTGCCGGATCAGCTGACTTCAAGACAGAGCTTAGCCAGTCTGATATGTTTGATCCTCGTCTGCAGGCAAAAATATTAAATGTGGCCGATGTTTCTTATGGAGGGGAAAATGGTTTCAATCAGGCAATTGAGTTGTCTGCTGAGATCTTGGCTAATGTGAAATTTATACAAGAGAAGAAATTGATAGGCAAGTATTTTGAGGAGATCAGTCAGGACACTGGGAAGTATGTTTTTGGGGTTGATGATACCTTGAAAGTTCTGGAAATGGGTGCTGTTGAGACCCTTATTGTGTGGGAAAATCTGGACATTACTAGGTATGTGCTGCAAAACACCACTTCTGGAGAAACAATTATCAAGCACTTGAATAAGGAGCAAGACGCTGACCAAAGTAACTTCCGCGACCCTGTTACAAATGCTGAATTAGAGGTTCAGGATAAAATGCCGCTACTTGAGTGGTTTGCTAATGAGTACAGGAAATTTGGTTGTAATCTGGAGTTTGTTACCAACAAATCACAAGAAGGATCTCAGTTTTGCCGTGGTTTTGGTGGCATTGGAGGGATTCTACGCTACCAGCTTGATGTTCGAGCTTTTGATGACCTTTCTGATGATGGTGAAGTTTACGAAGATTCTGAATAGCAATTAACCAAATACACAAAAACTGGTGCAGGAGAGGAGCAGGAAGCCTGCACTGGTGCGCGAGGGCTCTCGCCTGTCGCTGCTGCTCATGTGCTTTGTGAAAATTCACTGGGAGCTCTTCAGGTCAGTGGGCAGAGATGTTGTCTTGTTCTTGAATGTGAAGTTTTGATCAGCTTAGCAGCAAAAACAAATTTGAATGATCGAAACATATATTCTTTAGGGTTTGGACCTTCTCCTGTAGACTAGGAATATTTTCCTTATTTCTTTTCTGATAATATTCATTTCTTTTTTCCTGATTTACTAGACGGATGACCTGCATGAAGAAATGGAGTGTCAAGTAATTTCTTCACGTTTGTGTGAGCAATATCAAGGTGGTTTTCATCCCACAAGTGCCGGTGCAGGAGTGTGGCAAGCAGCCTGCACTGGTGTGAAAGGGCTGACGCCTGACTCGGCCGCTCACATGCTTTGTGACAGATCCCTGGGAGCTCCTCAGGTCAGTGGAAGAGACGTCATGTTGTACTTGAATGTGAAGTTATGATCAGCTTAGCAGTAAAGATCAACTTTGATGATTGAACCACCTTCTTGTTTTCCATGCAATATCTCCTGAATATTGGAAATATTTACATCATTCCCTTTTTAATATTCATTTCTTTTTCTAGATGGATGACCTGTATGAAGAAATGAACATGCTAGTAATTTCTTCGCGTCTGTTTGAGCAATATGAAGGTCAATTTCATCTCATAAATGCTGGTGGAGGAGTCGAGCAGGATGCTTGGAATGGTGCGTGGGCTCTCGCCAGACCTGGCTTCTCATGTGCTTAGCGACAAATTACTGAGAGCTCTTCAGGTCAGTGGGCGGAGGTGGTGTTTTTTCTTGAATGAAATGTTGTGATCAGCCAGGTTAGCAGTAAAGATTTCCTTCGATGATGGAACAACCTATCTTTTGCATACAATCTCTCTTGGAGATTGGAGTTACATCATTTCCTCTCTAACATTCTTCTGTTTTCTTGGTTTACTAGATGGATAACCTCCACTAAGAAATAAATTTGGAGTAATTTCTTTGCCTTCGTCTCTGAAGTGGCTCATCTGGTGACAAAGCAGGGATTAAGATCATACGGCAGTGTAGCAGCAATACTTAGGAGTTGATAGTGCTACATGCTCCTTGGAAGAGTGAGATGCCTTATTATCTTATTATTTATGAAGCTAATACTATTATTATCTAGGAAGTTGGGAGCTTAATTTATACAATTATATTATCTATGAACTAGTATGCAGTATGGTTTTGCTGCAGTAGTATGTAATCGCAATGACTTTCATCTTGTGAGACTTTCATGACGTATGTTGTGTGATGGACCTATTTCCGTATTATGAATAAATACTATGGATATATCTACAAGGTTGCATTCAGTTTGATTCTGCTGGACTTGGTAATATTAATCTCAATGACCATATCATATCGTGAGATTTCACTACACTTGTTTCTTATATCCTCTTTTCGTGGACTGCTTTTAACCTTGAAGTTCATGGATTGTGTCTCTGTTTTTGTTGAACTGTCCAAAGATGGCTTGTTTCTGATGAACATCCTTAGGGGAAACTGTAGTACTCCTTGAACGAGGAGCCAGACTTTCTGGATTAATGGAAGCATAATGTGATTTGGAAAAAAATGGAAGTGGTGACAGAAAATGGAAGTACAGTGCATTAACCAAAGAAATAAAACGATGTGGAATCTGAAAGTACGAAGAAAAGAAAAAAAAAACTACGGGTAGTTGCTTTAGTGACCTAAGAGTAGACAACAAGTCGATGTATATATCCAGCCTACAACTTTCGCAAAGTCAAGGGAGCACCATATTGAGGTTGAAGAGTGACGACTGTATGTGGAGCATGTGCATAAGATGGTGAGAGTTCAAAAGCATAATGTTGTAACATCATTGCAAGTGCCATCTTTGCCTCTAACATGGCAAAGTTCTGTCCAATGCATATCCTTGGTCCCCAGCTAAATGGAAAATATGCAAATTTGCCCTTTGTTGCCTTGTTAACTCCTCCACTAAATCTCTCTGGTTTGAACTCCTTTGCATCATCCCCCCATATTTCATTGTCATGATGCAACCAAATTGCTGGTAACATAAGTCGCAACCCCGCGGGCAAGGACAAGTTCCCTAATTTGGTTTCCTCGTGTACCATTCTACCGATCATAATTCCTGGTGGGTACAATCTTAGAACCTCATTGAATATCATAGTTACCTGTTGAAAGTAAGTTGTGAGAATGCTGAAAGACCTTAGATAACAAAAACTGGTTGGACATTAATGATACTTACAACGTTCAATTGATTCAATTTGTCGTGGTCAGGTTTGTTACTTCCAAAGACTTGACGAACCTCTTCTCTAGCTTTTTCTTGCCAGTCCAAATGCTTGCTCAGTAAAATCAAAGTCCAAACAAGCAATACTGCAGTAGTCTCTTGCCCAGCAAAGTAAAATAACTTGCACTCTTCAATCACCTCGTCGATGGTCAAGCCAAAGTTCTTGTTTCCATGAACTTCGATTTCTTTAAAATTAGATTCCAATAATATACCTAATAAGTCTTCTTTTGCAGCTTCCCCAGCTTTCATTTCCCTTATTCTTTTATTAATGATTTCCAACACTAATGATCGAACTTCCTTAGCAATTTGCTTCATTCTCTTGTTCCTTTTTGTTGGCACAAACCTGTTGTTCCAGATATAGCATATACCAAAAACAAACGAGTGGTTGAGGTACTGATATGAGTTTTGTATGCTAAAAAAATTTGTAAGTCAGAATTTACCTCCATCCTGGGATGTAAAGCCACCGTGCTGCGCGTAAAATCAACCCAACTTGTTCTTTTTGAAGCTCAAATATCTGCATTCCTTCTTCATAGTTACTACCAAAGGCAGTTCTTGAAATAGCATCGCTAGTCAAAGTCTGAAGAAATGGCCACACATCTATCTCCGATCCCTCAGATGAAACTACATTCTCCCATTTGCTCAGCATGTCACAACAACTCATATAGAATGCTGGTAGCATATGCTATATTTACCAGAATTTGATCGTGGTTAATGAGTCAATATCATAATAACAAACTTGCAATGAAAGAATCATCAAACTATGCTTTGTACATGTTAAAATACCGGAAGTTTACATCTATACTTATGTGTACTTTCGGATGTGCATTATGAAATCTGTACTATCGGGACAAAGAAACATATATTACCTAATAATCAATAAACTAACATTCTGAACATCCTATTAAAAAGGTGGCATCAAATCAAGAAGCAACTCACATCTTACAGAGAGTTCAATCATCTGTAATATCATTAGGACAGCATTCAAGTGATTTAGGATAATAAAACTACCTTCAACTTGTCAAGGTGAAATGCAGGGTTGATAATTCTTCTATGCTTAGCCCACTTCTCTGTATCATAGCTCGCTAGCCCTTGTGCTAGCGACCTGGTGATCGGATTACTTGGCATCTTCTGGTATATGTAACTTTTTGACAGAATCTCCCGTATAAATTCAGGGTCTGTGATGAACATTGCTGGATTTGGCCCCAACCACATAAAACAATTCTTACCTACAACATATGACAAGCTAGATTAGAGAAGAAAAATCTCACACTATTAAAATCCTTCATAGAGATGCGGGATTATTTGAACCGATCTTGTTTAAACTACTACATAGTACCCTTATATACATGTTGATTTCACGTATGATCTCTAAACTTCAGTTACAATAACAGTAAAGTCACACAACTTTTGTACATTAAGATAACTGAATTTATCACAACTAAGTTAATAGTCACAAAACTATTTGTTGACACAGTAAAGTAACTGAACTATGTGTGAATTACTCAAAAAATATGAACAAGAGTAAAGGCCAAATAGTAATACTGTCATAAAAGTTAAAGCCAGGGGAGCTAAAAGTGCATAAACACAAAAGTAGTTGATTACAACTAAGTTACATACCATATTGGATCATGAACTTGGTGAAATGAGGCAAGACTCTAGACACATAATCATTGGTAAAGTTGATAGGCTTGGATTTGGCTTCTTCAACCATTGTATTGATCTCCTTCATGTCTCCAAGAAACAGCTTGTAAGAGCTACCCTTGAAACCATCCAGCCTCAGTCTCTTCTCCATTTTTTTTGGCTCAAACCACACCCAAGTCAAGAACTTCCATACCCATCTCAGAATAATTATGAAAATCACAAATAAAACTACAGCTGAGCTGTTAAGCTTCCCCATTTGTATCTAATATGAGTTTTCTTTTACAGTGTCTACTCTTAGCATGTACTCTATATATACTAGTGGAGGAGAAACAGTTAAGTTGTCTTATCAACTGAAGTTTCATAATTAAAATGTTAAAACTAGTAATCTGTCCAGTAAAGAATATGTTATCAATGAATATACGTGGCAGGAAAATGAGGATGAAGTTTCTTCTTTTACTTAACGAGGTCAGTCTTCTACTCTTGTTTGACAAGGTTTTTCTTGTATCATTGTTCACCAAGGTGGACTAAGAGCATTGCATTTCCTTGTCTTTTCTTATTTGGTTTTTAAGTAAAAGATGTTGGAAAACGTCAACTTGAAGAGATGACCTTCGGCTTAAAAATATATTACTATTTAACATATTGTGATAGAATTTTGTACTCTCAATAGCATGGTGTCATTCGTAATGTTAGTGTATTTTTCCTTTTCATTCTTTCTTGCATGTAAGTTGGTAAGCCGGATTATTATATGTTCTTTCTTTTTCTTTCTTCCCTTAGCTATTAAGTTCCTCATAACATGGAGGGGGAAAAGGTCCTTGTTTTCAAGACAAGATTAATAAGCACTGTGCTATAATTTCATAAACTAGATGAACAGTACATTCAATATATAGTGATATCCCGGTACATTACTTAAAATATAAATGGAGTAAAATATTTAAATGGTCACTCAATTTTGAAAAATGAGTGACCAAAGTCACTTTGCTTTCAGTTGTACTAATAAAGTCACTCAACTTAAGGTAATTTTCATCAAAAGTCATTGTCGCCGAATTTTGCATAAACACCTCACCGGAAATCTGACGTGTCATTTTAATTTTTATTTATATACATGTGGGTCCCACTTTATTTTCTATGTAGGATTTTTCTAATGAGTTGATTTATTTCTATAGGACAATAAGGGGTCGTTCGGTTTGGCTTGTATTTTATGCGGGTATTAACTATTAATGTGGGTATTAGTAATGTGGGTATTAATAATGTGTGTATTGATAATATGGGTATTGATAATGCGGGTATTAGTTATGTGGGGTTTAATAATGTGGGTATTAGCCATGCATATATTATAACGTAGGAATTATTAGTTGAATCACTGATATATTACAAATTAACAAAAAATATTAGTATTATTTAAAATATTTATTTACTCCTTAAATAAAATTTTAAAATATCCTTATTAGTATGAGGGTTAATTTTATCATTTTAAATTTTAATACCTGCATTATTAATACGCACATTATTAATACCACCTTCTACCCCGCATAAAATAATACATAGATTCCCGCATTAATAATGCGGGTATTAATAATGCGGAATATACAAAAATGCAACCAAACGTTGCACTAATTTTATGCGGATATTAAAATTTCACAAAAACCAACCGAACGCTGCGCTAAATTAACGCTGAGTTTTATACGTGTATTAATATGTAATGCTGTAAACCGAACGACCCCTAAGGGGTCGTTCGGTTGAATGTATAGTTTACGCGGGTATTAACTATTAATGCGGGTATTAATAATGTGGGTATTAGTAATGTGTGTATTAATAATGTGGGTATTAATAATGCAGGCATTAGTTAATGCGGAGTTTAGTAATGTGGGTATTATCCATGCATATATTATAACGTAGGAATTATTTTTTGAATCACTGATATATTACAAATTAATAAACAATATTATTATTTAAAATATTTATTTACTCCTTAAATAAAATTTTAAAATATCCTCCTAATGAGGGTCATTTTTGTCATTTTAAATTTTAATACCTGCGTTATTAATACCCACATTATTAATACCACCTTCTACCCCGCATAAAATAATACATAGATTCCCGCATTAATAATGCGGGTATTAATAATGCGGAATATATAAAAACGCAACCAAACGTTGCACTAATTTTATGCGGGTATTAAAATTTCACAGAAAACCAACCGAACGCTGCGCTAAATTAGTGCGGAGTTTTGCACAGGCATTAAGTTGCTTATACAGCAACCGAACGACCCCTAAGTGATATAATTCTTTAAATATTGATTTACTTTTGTAAACTTCATATTTTAAATGTTTCTTCTTATATTTTAAAGAATTTTTTAAAACTTTATATTTTAAAGTACTTCTTTAAACATTATATTTTAAGAATATTTGATTTTTGTAAACTTATTGTCTGTCATCGGACCAGCTGTAGTTGATAAATAGCATTGAGAAACCTTCAATAGGTTTTCATCATCTCTAACACTAAAGTTATGCTTGAACGTTCTCTCCAGCCCTCCTACTTGAAGAATTTTCGCCCCAAGGCTCAATTTTCTCTTCACAGTTTCTGTTAGCTTTGGGCTTAGGACACTACACAGTTAAAGTTGAGACATTAAGGACCATCATACATGTAAATTTTGCTGGATTATTGTCCTTAGTGACCACTTATTTGTGTTCTCTTGATTTACACATTGTACTCCTTTAATCAACTACAGAGTTTAATTAATTATTCAGTTTTGGTTATGGCAATAAGTTTACAAAAGTCAAATGTTCTTTAAAATATAAAGTTTACAAAAATTCTTTAAAATATAAAAAGAAACATTTAAAATAAAAGTAAATTAAATGAAATTTACAAAAGTAAGTCAACATTTAAAGAATTATATCACTTCTCGTGGTATAGAAATAGATCAACTCATTAGAAAAATTATACATGGAAAATAAAGTGGGACCCACATGTATATAAATAAAAATTAAAATGCCACGTCAAATTTCCAGTGCGGTGACTGTGCAAAATCCGGCTACAATGACTTTTGATGAGAATTACCTTAAGTTGAGTGAATTTATTAATACATTTTAAAGCAAAGTGACTTTGGTCACTCATTTCTCAAAGTTGAGTGACCATTTACGTATTTTACTCAATATAAATGTTGTTGTCCATTAATTAAAAAGTGTTTGTACTAAAAAGATGACATCAAATGCAATGAGTAACCAATGTTTCTGCACGACATTTGTGATAAGTTTCTCCATCACTTAAATTGTAATTAACCAAACTAATATTGGTGGCGTGATCAGAAATAGTAGTGGGTATTGGATTATTGGTTTCTGCAAGCAAGTCACCTTTTTTAACCATAGATATGCTGAGCTTTTAGCCCTCAAAATTGGCCTACAAAATGGCTTTGGATCGACGTCTGATGCCTTTGGAAGTGAAACAGATTCCACCGAAGTTATCACACTCCTTGAAACTACTCACCCCCTCTATGAAGTGCTTAAAGATGCAGTTGGGGAGTCCAGTGCGAAGGGAATAAAGTCACGCATGCATTACCAAACATGTGTTGTCTGTCTACGTATGTAATGCCCCATCCCTATGTGCAGTTTCTTGTCCAAAGAGACCAAGAGGGTAGTCTCTACTACTAAGTGTCTACTTCTGTATGTAATAATCTGGTTCAGCTCGGCAATCTGTCTGTTTTGTATTCCCGTGCAAGTGTTGTAATGACTCCTTAATTTTAATAATATCGTCTGTTTACCCAAAACAAAAAAATAGTTGCTCATCATGATCATCTCATGTTTTAAGAACACATGACTAAAACTAATAAATAGTAATAATCCATTGAAATATTAGTTTGCAGAAATTTCCACTCACAAATCATCAACTTTGACAGATTTATTTTCTACAAAATTAATGCCCAAAGACAAAAACTTTCAACTATTCTTTCTTGAACTTTCAACTTCAGATACACTTGCTTTCCAAGTCCACCCAAATCAGCCAGACATGATTCATACAGTAAGGTTGAGACTTCTCTTTTCCGTCTGGACATGAATTTGCTGACCAAGACATGCACAAATACAATAAATAGACAAAAGTAGATGCATATCCAGAAATCCAAAACTAAAACTAGAATACATTGATCTCCGGTCTCGAGACAACTCATGTGCTAACACACAATTTTCTAACATTGAAGAGCAAATGTCATCCTTGCACAGATTTCAGCAACGCCTGTACTACAGTGCAATGTTGCACTAACGAGCTCTTGTTTTCATAAATTTGGGTCTTGAAGCTTTCTTCTCCAGTTTCTCTCTCTTTTTTCTGGTCTTCTCATCCTCTTCAACATCCTGAATAATAATGAGAAACATTAGGTCACACAGTTACGACATTGTTGATCTATGAAGATTTGATTGTGTATTGTTAACACGAACCTCTGAACCTTGAGGTAAAAATCCTTTTATAATTCCAGAGAGCTTGTACGCAGCAAATGCAGGTATCTGCAAGGGAATTAGTAAGTTAGTGTAGATCAATCGAATAACCTACAAATCACATTAGTTTTTCAACTAACACAAGTGTAAGAGCTATTGAGCGCTTGGCTTGATGCACACAGTTAGCAGAAAGTAGCTCTACTCTTACAGGATACCTTCAATGAGAAAAGAGAGGCTCCAGTGGCACCCCTCAAAAACAGAGAATAAGATTGTACATAAAAGGTTCACAAAAAGAGAGGTGATCGACCACTTCCATATAGCTCTGGATTCTGAGGAACTTGTTAACTTTTTCCCCCTTTAGGATGACACTAGCATCCAAGCCAGCTTATGTGCATCTCAAAAGTCTCTACCAGTTCACATACCCAAAGAGCAGCCTGCTATAACTTAAATAGTCCCCAAGCAGTTGGGTAGTCTACCCACCAAGGGTGCAGGAGGATCGGCTCACACTGATATAGCTGCTAGATTCGAACATGGGATATCTCCTGGTAGCTAATCCGATGCTTTAACCACTCAAGCCTCACTTTAGGAATAACTTATTAGAAATTTCAAATACGAGCTAGCATGACCACATTCTTCATAATAGCTTCAGTAAAATAGAAAACACAATATTTGTCTTTCACCACGGACCAACGAAAACAGGAAACTCATGGCGATACGCCGATACCATTACTTATCTGCAGATTAACGAGACAACTACAGTGACATCAATGCACCTCTTCCTGTTTGGATGTAAGCATCAAAGTAGAGTTCATTACACCAACATTAATTTGTATGTAAATGGTAAGAGGTCTTACAGTCCTTGGAATAAAAGATCAAAAGAACAAAAGTCCTTGGGTCCTTGGAATGGAAAGTATTAATTAAGCCAATGCCTCACTTTAGTAGAAGGTTCTAAATGTTAATTTGAGGGGAAAACTTGCCAAACTTAACTGAAAAGTGTCCAACTTCTAAATCTCCAAACGTATGGTCAAGCAAGTCAGAAAACAGTTCCTTTTCTAAGACACGTAATTCATTAATTTAAGAGAATTAGAGCCCTTCATGATTGAGATGTGCTACATTAACTTACGTATAGAGCATACAAAAAGTTGGACAACAGTAATAGCATATGACCAACTTTTTATGTTTATTAACTTTAGCAAGCATTTATATGGATATTTCCTACTGATTATAAGCTCGATCCATTCTCAAAATGCAAAATGTGACTGTGACATGCAAGTAATGCATGGATAGAGGTATAAGAATAAACTTACCACTAGATACGTATACCAGAACTTGTCGGAGATGATAGAAGCCAACTGCACGAAACATGTAATGTAGATTACATCATGTAAATATCTGCAAACAAGATTCATAGCAAGGTCAAATTATATATAATTTTACAAAACAAAAATGGGGCAGGAGATAATCACTATACTTGAAAGCTAGAGCTTTGAGTAGGATATATACCAGCACCCATCCTAAATGTTTCCCAACCAATTTAATCATATACTCATGGTAAGAGAGAAGGCATGAAACAACTGATATGTATATGGGTTTTTTGTTTTTCACTGTGTTTGTTTGAAATAAAGAGGAAAAATGAAGACATGTGTAAAAGCAAGAAAAATTATTTTTAACGCTGGACAAACGCCTTTTTTTTAATTTTCCCAAAGTACCCACAACACTGGGTAATAAGTCAAGACAAGAAAGGCGTGCATCTATGATAGCTTTTCTTCCTCATTTACAACCTCTAAAACCTTTTCATCTTAGAAGTGAAAATGTTCAATCTCAACACAAGTCGAACCACAACCTCTACAAAAAGATGGATAGCAACAACTGGACTACCCAAATAAGCGTTAAAGCTTATAGAAAAGATTGCATTTCAACACATCTAATATATTCCTATCATACAAAACCAGAAATGAGTTTAAGTTATATACATTGACAGTGTAAAGAATACTTATGTTATTAGGTCAACTTGCCTTATTTTCAAGATCACAATCCCACCTATTATGAAGGATTACTCATAAATATATCTTGCTTGACCTGATAGTGTAAAAAATTGCACACACTAACAACGCAAAGAACTTAAAGCTTCGAACTATTCATCTAATCGTAATGGATGCTCGTGATTATCTCACACCCCGAGTACATCTAACATAGCTCACATGTTTTAAAAACCCAAAAGTATATTAAAAAAAATAATAAATTAACAGAATGGAAATGAAATTAAACATACCCACAAATACCAGCAGTGTTCATATCATAACCACCATCCAACAATTCACCATCAGCACCATAACTAGGTTTTGACATTGCATCTAATTGTTTGTATGGTAATCCATATGCTAATGATGTCAACACTAATCCTACTATATGCTTCCATGTGAAACTTGAATAGAATATCCCTCCTCTCACCAATAAATATATTACCTATACAACCCAAAAAAAGAATAATTAAATACTAATAATTTCATAATTGGGAATTTAATTGAAAAAAAAAGGAGAATAATTACGTTGCAGACAAGAATGGCTTGAAAGAGTTTCTTCATATGACGAGTATTTTCTTCCTTACGTTTCTTTGCACCTTGATTTGCCATCTTTGATTTCTCCTAAACGGTGTCGTATTATGAGCAAATTAAACCCTAATTTTGGGAAGACTTGGGGATTGTATGGAATTGAATAATTAGAGATCAGAAACGGAAAAATGAAGACAGAAGGAAGCTGACGCAATTGTTTACTTAGTTCCTTATGGACTGTTTGGATTTGCTGAGCTACCTATTCCTCTTTTGCATGAATGGCCTCCATAAGGGTCAATCTTGAACTTTTAGCTCCACTTGAAAATCGTTAAAAACCGATCTCTGTTGCCATAAGACACAGGTTATGGGCAGTAACCTAGCTGAATTGATCACAAATTGTACCTCATGGTCAAGTGTTATATGTATTGCTTAATTATTCACAACTCAATTGTTTAACCGTAATTTCGTTTATTAGGTTAGGTCACAATTAAATTTATAAAGCGGAGTCACGATCAATAATCAAGATTAAATGCCGTGTGTGAAAAGATATAAATGATTATAGTAAATGTAAAGAAATAAAGACACAATTAATGCGATGTAATAAATGAAGATTTAAATAAAAGGAACCGTGTTCAGGCCGTATAGACTTGATCAAACTTCCTTCCTCGTACTCTTTATGATATTTAAGCAGCGGAACAATAAATGAGATCACTTGATTATGAGTAGTAGTAGTAAGTATTGACAGAAGGTAAAGAATCGGGTATTAATTAATAGTTGGAATACAGATGTATGTTCAGAGAAGAATTAGATACAATTCTTGTGACTTAAATTACAATATATAGATAACTAAGCGTCCGTTCACGAGCAGTTGTAACTCCTTAATCGAGCAGTTACGTTGCTTAAGGATAAGACTTCTATTTTGAATTGGCTTGATGACGAGTTGCGACTATTCTGGCCGTGGTGACTGTTCATCTGTCCGTTATAGTTGTCCATCTTCGATTCTATCCGTTGCCTTTATGCCCATTCATAGCCACGTGTCGTCTATACGTCGTCCTGCGTGGATGCTTAGTCACCTACTTTGGTGACGACGGATTTAACCCAATACAGATAGTCCCCGCACTACTCGGGCAGAGAATCTGGTCGAGGAGTGGAAAACGAATTTTGAGCGGGAAAGAACTCTTTTGAATTTTCCTCAAGTAACACATTTGAGCTCTTGTAGTCATATTTGGATGCTGCCCGTTGAACTCCTCAAGGGCTTTCGATTGATTGACATTCTATCAGTATAAGCATTAAATGCTCCGCTAAAGACAAAACGTGCAAGTTGTCAATTTCGCTCCACTTTTTACTGAAAAAGTGACTGTCGCGTGTTTCGAGACTGCAGGAGTGATGATTGAACTGCGCCTACTCACGTCTTGCACGTCCCAAAGCAAAAACCGCCATTTCGATTTTTATTCTTTTAACGGCTGGATTTATTTACCTCTTGCGCGGATGCTTGCCACGTGTAGGGGCGGGTCGGGTTTTGCTAACCCTATAAATATGATTTCTACCAGCTTGAAACCTTTTTACTTCATTCCAAATTTCATCCAAACCTTCAAAGCTTCAAAACACCTTTCTAAAAATCTCTAAAACGCAAAAAATTCTTCCAATCTTCTAGTCCAAATGTCTCCAAAAGCCAAGAAAAGTTTGAATATGGATGCTGCGGCTAGTAGTTCTTCAGCAGCAGGTGGTCAATCCACGAGTTCCCCAACTTCGGTTGCTGATGTGATTCCGAAACTTTGGGGAAGCCTTGAAAACGATTGTTCAATCAGCTCGTTCAGTCACTATGGCAATATAAGGTCGTGGCCTTCAAGCCGGTTTAAGAGTTCAATTACTCCTGACCTTTTGCCTAGGGTTAGGGCAGATTGTGGCTGGGACGATGATGTTATAGTTTCTTGCCCCTATCCAACGGAGAATATTACTTCTGCGAGAACTGGATGGACAGCCATATCTACGTATCCATTCACGATAGGTTGTACGCTCCCGTTGCATCCTGTTATAGAGGATATTTGTAAATACTATCTTATCTGCCCGGGGCAGCTGTGTCCGAGCATTTATAGAATTATTTCTCTGCTACAATGGTTTGCCAATGAGACTGGGCAGGACTTTGAATTTAAGCATTTTGTCTCTTTGTATAGCCTTCAGGTTGCGAGAGATGGATATATTAATGCCCGTATGAGAGGAAGAAAAGCTCTAGTGAGCAAATCTGAAGATACAGGGGATAGGGGTTGGATGCATAGGTATGTTTATGTGCAGTCTAAATTCCTCACACGTGGCTGCAAAACTAATCTCCGCGAGGTGTGGAACAAAACTCGTAAGTCCCCGAGTCTTTGTATTGAATACTCTTTGAGTTACGTATTTGCACCCTCTAATTTTTACTCTTTATTGGTTAGCTGACAAGATTCCTTACGACGGTATGATTTCCGAGGAGGAACTGTCCGCTTGGGTTGAACCTATTTTGGCAGATTTCACTCACGAGCAGAGGCAGTGGCCTTACTATGCTTCTTTAAAAAATTTATCGAACCCTAGCACCCATGGTAAGCTGATTACCCAAATTCCTGCTAATTTATGCAGAACTCATCATGGTATTAATATGACTTTATTCTCAGGTTTAGGTGCTGGTGGTAGTTATTTTCCTGCTCCTCCTCCTGTGGAGGTGACCATTGACCCTGTGGCTGAGATCAACGAGGAGGCAGCTGCCATTCTCCAAACTGCTGCAGCTATCAAGGCCAGGGAGGGTGGTGAGGAGGTCCTCGCGAATTTGAAGAGAAAGAAATCTGACTCTGAAAAGAGTAAACCCAAGAAGAAAACGAGGACAGCCCGTAAGACTCCTCAGCCCTCTGAAAAAACAGTTGAAACCAATGTTGCTGCTGCTGATACGCCCAAGGCTGGGCAAGAGAGCGTTAAAAGCTCGACGGCTGCCCCTAAATCTGTTGAGCCTATGATAGTTGACATTTCAGATTCAGAGGCTCCCGATGTGAGCTTGACTCAGAGGAAGAGGGCATCTCTTCGGGGTGATAAGAGGAAGGATGTAGAGACTTCTTCTTACGCTTTCGAGGAGAATCCCCGAGTTGGTGATGAAGAAGGTGATAGATCTGGGGAAGTAGGGGAAGAAAGAATGCATGAAGGTTTTGCCTTCTTCCCCGAGGACCCAAAGCCAGATGAGCCTGAACGGGTTGGTGGTCAACAGGGTGAGCCTGAACAAGTCAGCCACAGGCGACCTGGCAAAGAGCTGATGAGAGAGGAGGATGAGGAGAAAGATGAGAAGGTTGATGAGCGGAGGAAGACTGAGGGGGAGGCTGAACCTCAGATCTTTCACTACAATGACATGATGAACTTAGCTGGTGATGGGATGGCGCCAGTTTATCTGCAAGAGTGCGACACTCTGGACCCTGATGAGACAGGTGACACCGAGATCTCTCGCACAAAACTTACTAGGCGAGTATCCTTAGGAGGAAGGATTGGGGCGTACTCCGTTAAGGGTATTCATCACAAATTTGGTCCCCAATATCCTTCTGAACAAGCGAGGGAGCCCAGGCCGTGTATGAGGGAGTGTGACTTCACCATTCCCCCGGGCACAGATTTTCTGACGGAGCCTGGCCACTTGGTTAAAGTGATGTCCAACCTGATCGGTCCTCGCGAGGAGTGGAATATGCGCAGCATGAGCGACGAGCAGCTAGCTTACCCAATCGCTGAAGATACTGCTCGGGTAATGTTTCTCTCTTTACTCCTTTATTTTTATTAAGACCTTAGTTCTGATTACCTGCGTATTTTCACTTGTTGCCAGGCAAGTATGATGGCTGCCGAGATCATGTTCCGTTCTAGGTTGAACAATCAGGAACAAGTCCTTGGCTTAAAGAAAGATCTTTTGAAGGCTCTTCAGGACAAGCAGGCCTTAGAAGAGGAAAAACAAGCTTTGATCGGGGAGAAGCGGGTCCTGGAAGGGAGGCGTGGCTTCTTTGAGGATAAGATAGACAGGTTGAAGAAATCCAACACTGAGGCTAATGACAAGATAAACACCCTCCTCGAGGAGAAGGATCGTCTTTTGGATGAGAAAGATAGGTTTGCACTACCCCTTGAAGATCTGAAAGCCAGGATGGATGAACAAGGTAGCCAGATTTCTCAACTTGCCCATGAGCTTAATGTGAAAGAAGCTACTTTGGAAGGCATCCGTAACGCTTCCGACCTGATGTTGAGAAATATGAACAAAGCTGAAGCTGAATCTCAGGCTGCTCGAGGAGAACTACAAGAAGCCAAGAATCGGGCTGAGGAATCTGCGAGGATCCAAGAGCTATTGACGATGGAATTGGCGAATTTGAGGGATTGTTATACAATCGACTCCAAACTGGAAGCTCTCGAAGCCAAGAAGAAGTTGCTCATCCAAATGCAGCGTGGCCAAGTTAATGTCGACTTAGTCCTCGATCAGACCATAGCGACTATCATCAATGTCAAGCAGGCCTTGGGCATGGAAGTAGGAGCCGACGATGATGATGATGAAGAGGATGATGAAGGCAATGAGGATAATGAAGATGAAGATTTGGGTGGAGATCCGACTGATGGAGCTAGTGCATCAGGTCGAGAACCTGGCCAAAATGATGACTGACGCCTTATCTAGTCCTTCTTATACCGGATGTTGTTAACTTTGAATATTGCTAACTCGTGAACGAATGTATATTTTGACTGTTTTTTTGTTTGACTGGCGAGGCTTGATGACCATTTTTGGTCTCAAGTCGTGCTTATATGAATGATGTTGATATTTGTTGTTTAATGAGGTTTTCAGAAGTCAGAATTATGTTTCAAATCCTAGTGTCTGAGTTCCCTTTTTGGTGTTAATCTGCGCAGATGTTTGAAATAAAATTTGATCATAACCAGGTTAAGTTGCCCTTAGTTAAGATGAATGAAATCAGGCCTCCTGGGCTGGACGAAACCAGGCCGTTTAGGTTGACTGAAATCTGGCCGTATAAGATGGCCTTGCGATAAACTTTGCTTATCATATTTGACAATTGAAAGTTTTCGCAGAAATTTTTTTTTTGTTAAGGTTGAGGTTTTACCCTGTTATTTCTATTGAAAAGAATAGGTAACCCAATGACCAAAACACAAGATTGTTTGGTCGTAAAGTTATAGAATTTGGGCGAATACTGGCCGCAAAATGTAAAAATAACGTAGCACAAGTAAAATAGTTCTATTGAACTTACTTGATTCTGCTTA
Organism: Petunia secreta; assembly: GCA_029990175.1. Taxonomy (NCBI): domain Eukaryota; kingdom Viridiplantae; phylum Streptophyta; class Magnoliopsida; order Solanales; family Solanaceae; genus Petunia; species Petunia secreta. Next base: position 5,803,911 of record JARKIP010000068.1, read on the forward strand.
GTCGTGGACTTGGCGAATGATCATGACCTTGCTCTGCTCGAAGATCACTCATATTAGCCGGGACTTTGGCCTACTGGGGCCCTCGCCACCCCCCTGTTTTTATGTTGAAATTTCGTAATTTCAGACATAAAAAGACAATGGGTGAAACGCTGAATCAAGGAACACATATAACCAAAAGAGGAGTGTGTCCGTTGTGGGATTTGAACCCACAGCCGCGAAGCACGAGGACTTCGAGCTCTACCAGTTGAGCTAAACGGATCTGGCCTTTTGAAGACCGTTAGTACCATTTAGACAAAGATAAGAAAACAGAATAACTTAAAAGAAAACAATAACAAGTAAGCAACAGAGAATGGACAGAAACACTAACCCACGTACTACTTAGAAGTAGTACCTCTTTAGGTGAATCACGTTCCAACTGCTAGGTAGAAGCGATCCATCTGGTCGTGCCAAACGATATGAACCCTTACCAACGGATGCAACCACCTTGTAGGGACCTTCCCAGTTTGGACCAAGTTTGCCGACGTTCGCTTCTTGCGTATTCGGGGAGACTTTACGCAATACAAAGTCCCCGACTTCAAAGTTACGCAGCCTAAGTCCCCGATTATAATATTGTTCTATCCTTTCTTTCTGAGCTACTACTCGTATAAGTGCTAATTCTCTACGTTCCTCTAGAAAATCCAATTCCTCGGAGAGGTTGACTGAATTAGATTCTTCAGTTGCATGAGCATATCGTAGACTTGGCTCGCCGATTTCGACTGGAATCAATGCATCAGAACCATACACTAAGGAATAAGGCGTCTCCCCGGTGCTCATTTTTGTGGTTGTTCTATATGCCCAAAGAACCCCGGGGAGTTCTTCCACCCAGCACCCTTTGGCCTGCTCGAGACGTTTTTTGAGAGAATCCACTATTATCTTGTTGGTCGATTCTGCCTGCCCGTTTGCCACTGGGTGATATGGGGAAGAAGTGATCCTTTTGATATGCAGATCCTCAAGGAACTTTGTGACCCTCTGACCAACGAATTGAGGACCATTATCCATGACAATCTCTTTGGGTGCTCCGAAGCGACAAATGACATAACGCCAAAGGAAATCAACTATTTCCGTTTGACGTATCTTTGAATATGCTGCAGCTTCAACCCACTTTGTAAAATAATCAGTAATAATTAACAAGAAACGTACCCCTTTAGATGCAGTGGGTAGTGGCCCAACGATATCCATTCCTCATTTCATAAACGGCCACGGGGAGATGATTGAATGCAAGGGTTCTGCTGGTTGATGGAGGAGATGTGCAAACCTTTGGCACTTGTCACATTTCTTGACAAACTCGTTAGTATCTTTTTCCATTTTGTCCCAATAATAGCCTGCTCGTATAAGCTTTCGTGCAAGCGCCTTGCCTCCCAAGTGATTTCCACAGCAACCCTCGTGAACTTCCCTCATCACATACTCAGTTTGGCTGGGACCTAGACACTTGGCGGCCTGCAAAAGTCTTACGATAAAGGATACCATCTATAATTGTATACCTGGCAGCTTTTATCCTCAGTTTTCGAGCAGCCTTAACGTCTGATGGTAGGGTTCCATGTAGTATATAATTGATTATCTCATTCCTCCAATCCCAAGTCAGACTGGTCGTATTGACCTCCATTGCATCTTTATCGATTGTTGTACATAGAAGATGAGCCACGGCCACTGAACCTGTTGCTCCAATCTCTGCAACTGAACCCAAATTTGCCAAGGCATCAGCCTCGTGATTCTCTTCTCGTGGAATCTTTATGGCTTCCCAATTGTCGAATTGTGCTAGCAAACCAGTGACTCGGGCAAGATACCTCTGCATACGAGACTCCCTTGCTACGAAGCCACCAGTTATTTGATTGATAACCAGGGCAGAGTCACTCTTAAGGTGAATTCTGTCTGCTCCATAATCTCGAGCCAATTTTAATCCTGCAATTACGGCCTCATACTCGGCCTCATTATTTGTAATAAAGGGACATTTTATGGCCTGTCTAATGGTCTCCCCCGAGGGGGTGGTAAGAACTAAACCTAATCCTGACCCTTTTACACTCGAGGACCCGTCGGTGTATAAGGTCCATGTCCCCGACTCCGATCCGGCGAAAAGAACCGCCTCACGTTGAGCATCAGGGTACATAGTAGCACTAAAATCTGCAATAAAATATGCTAGAGCCTGAGATTTTATGGCTACCCGGGGTTGATAAGATATATCAAACTCACTTAATTCTACTGCCCATTTTACTAACCTGCCCGAGAATTCAGGTTTGTGCAAGATATTGCGTAAGGGGAAGGTAGTAACTACAGCTATTGAGTGACTTTGAAAATAAGGTCTTAATTTACGGGCAGCGATTACCAAGGCTAGTGCTAATTTCTCCAAAGGTTGGTAGCGAGTTTCAGCATCTAATAAGGATTTGCTAATGTAATAAATTGGAAGTTGCTTACCTTTGTCTTCTCGAACCAGAACTGCACTTACCGCAGACTCAGACACGGCCAGGTAAAGTAATAGTTGTTCACCTGGTTGGGGCGTTGAAAGTAAAGGCGGGTTTGACAGGTATCGCTTCAAATCCTTAAGTGCTTGCTGACATTCAGGGGTCCAATCGAACTCCTTGTTCTGTTTCAGCACGTCGAAGAAGCTTTTGCATCGATCAGACGAGCGAGAAATGAATCTCCTTAGCGCAGCTACTCTCCCGGTTAGCCGCATTACATCTTTTCTGTTATGAAGTACATCGGGGATGGCTTCTATTACTTTTATCTGGGCGGGGTTTACCTCGATCCCTCGTTGGGAAACGATGAAACCAAGAAATTTCCCTGAACCCACTCCAAATGCGCATTTCTCCGGGTTGAGTTTCATGTTGTATTGATCAAGGATTCGAAAGGCCTCCTTCAAATGTGCTAAGTGATCTTCTGCCCGTTTGGACTTGATCAGCATGTCGTCGATGTAGACCTCCATGGTTTTGCCAATGTGGTCGTGAAACATCCGGTTGACTAATCGTTGGTAAGTCGCACCTGCATTTTTAAGTCCAAAAGGCATTACTTTATAGCAATACGTACCTCGGCAAGTAATGAAGGAAGTTTTCTCCTGGTCGTCAGGATTCATTAAGATTTGGTTATAGCCTGAATATGCATAAAGGAATGTAAGTACTTCGTGCCCGGCCGTCGCATCGATTAGTTGGTCAATCTGAGGTAGTGGATAAGAATCTTTCGGGCAGGCTTTGTTCAGATCAGTGAAGTCGATGCAGACCCTCCACTTGCCATTTTTCTTTGCCACTACGACCACATTGGCCAGCCAATCTGGATACTTGACTTCTCGGACGGAGCCAATCTTGAGCAAGCGGTCAACTTCGTCATTTATGATCTGGTTCCTGAATGCTCCTTGTTGGCGCTTCTTTTGCTTTACCGGGCGATGGTACGGATCCACGTTCAACTTATGAGAAATAATCTCCGGGGAGATTCCTGTCATATCTGCATGTGACCACGCAAAGGTGGTGTGTCGCTCCTTGAGGAAGTGCAAGATATCTTTGCGTAAGTCTTTGTTTAACTCTGCTCCCAAATATACTTTTCTTTCAGGCATGTTATCGAAAAGTTCTTCTGGTTCTAAAGCTTCAATAGTTGGCCCGTACTCTTCCCGTGCATCCAACTTTGATATGAATTCCGGGACTCGGTAGTCTGATGCTTCATTGTTTGACTCTGATCCCGGGTTCTTTAATTGCTATTTTGCCTCCTCGGGGAGCTTGACTGCAACTGAGTAGCAATCTCTAGCGCAACGCTGCTCTCCCCGAACTTCCCGTATTCCCCACTCTGAAGGGAATTTCATTACTTGATGATATATTGACGGGACTGCTTGCATATCGTGTATCCATGGCCTCCCAAGGATTATGTTGTAAGCCATATCCCCATCAACGACATGAAACGTCGTTCGTCTCATAACGCCTTCGACCAGGGTCGTCAAAGTAATTTCTCCTAACATCTTCTCGCTGGAATTGTTAAATCCTGAGAGAACACGAGAAATTGGTATAATCTCATTGTATAGTTTCAACTCCTGCACGACCCGAGATAATATGATGTTTGCTGAACTGCCTGGATCAATGAGTACTCTTTTGACATCAAACTCTTCTACTCGTAATGTTATCACTAAAGTGTCCACATGAGGAAATTGCAAGCCATCTGCATCTGTTTCTTCAAAAGTTATTGTATCCTCAAGTCGTGGTCGTTTGGTCTTCGTAATAGATACTTTGGCGTATTTCTTTGCTGTGTATGTGACTGCATCAACCTCAATACCACCAGAGATGACGTTGACTGTCATTTTTGGAGATGATGCTCGGGGAGGTTCTGATTTATTTTGCTGGGCCTTTGCGTGAGTTTGTTTTCCTTTTTCTGTCAAGTACTACTTGAGATAGCCCTGTTTCAATAAGTTAGCGACCTCGTACCTTAGAGCCTTGCAGTCATCCGTTGTGTGGCCGTGATCGCGATGGAATTCCCACCACAAGTTTTTGTTGCGCTTGCTGGGGTCACCCTTCATATCCTTAGGCCATTTGACCTTTTCGCTCATCCCCTCAAGCACTGCTACAAGTTCAACTGCTCCGATATTGAAAACGGGCAGAGTTGGAAGTCCACTAGAAGTTGAAGCGGAATCATTGCCCCTTGCAAGGCCTTTGTTGTTACGACCGCGTCCATTTGAGTTGTTACGCGACCGATTAGGATATGGCTCGTGCCGTGCGTCTGGTTTATCTGTCTCGATCTTTCCCCCAGCGCCATTGGTGCGAGTTTGGCTCCGTCCCCGGGCACCTGTGCCAATCAATTTATCTTCGTCTATACGTACCTTTGAATTATAACGATTGTAGACATCCGACCAGTTTGCTGTAGGATACTCTCGCAGGGATTCATACAATCGTCTGGTCGCTTCAGAACTTTTGACGTCCAAGCTGTTAGTGAATGCAATAGCCGCCCATCGATCTGGAACTTTGGGTAGCAACATACGTTCACGGTGAAAGCGATCCACATACTTCCGGAGAGACTCCCCGGGCAGTTGTTTGATTTCAAAGATGTCTTCAACTCTTGTTTCTATTTTCTGAGCGCCTGTGTGTGCTTTGAAAAATAACTCCGCCATCTCGGCAAAAGATCCTATTGAATTTGGTGGCAGCATTGAATACCATCGTAGAGCGCCATCTGCCAGGGTTTCTACGAACTTCTTCAATTGTACTGACTCGATCTCCTCGTCGGTGAGATCGCTTGCCTTTATGAAATTGCTAAACATCATCAAGTGGTCGTTGGGGTCAGTTGTTCCCCGGTATCTTGGTATGTTTGGCATTTTGAATGTTTTGGGTATTGCCTTTGGTGCTGCTTCTTTCTTCCAAGGCCTTTGAGTATACCGTTGAACGTCAACTTTCTTCACAGTGGGTGGTGCGCCAGGGATCTGATCAATCCTCTCATGAAGAGAGCGCTGTAGGGCCTCCTGGCTCTCTTTGAACTGCCTGGTGAGGGCTTCCATGACCTCGCTCATTTCCGTTGGCACCGCTGATCCTGCATTCTGATTTTCAGCGCGTCTCGAGGCATGGGACGGTGAAGCATCCCTTGGACGTCCAATGGGTGGATTTCCTGCGTTTGGCAGGGTTTGTCCTCGTAGGCCGTCGATAGCTTTCCGTATTTGCCTGTTGACTTCAGCCTGTTGCCGTATGAATTCAAGGACAGCGTCTTGAGAATTCCTCGAATTTCCAGGACCATTGGGTCTTCTAGGTCCTCCAGGCCCCTGATCGAAGTTTCCTCGGCCAGGAGGGCGGCTATTTCTACAACCCTGTTGGCTGTGCTCGTTTTCCTGTTCTGCTGGGAGCACGTTCTCGTCCTCTGCAATGGGGATTACGTCGTCGTCTGCAGGAATAACATATTGCTGCTCGTCCCCGGCCGGATTCAAGTCTATTTGCTCCGCAGCGTTAAGGTCTTGTTGCCCGTCAATGGGAGCGCTGTTGTGTGAGTTGTCATCTGCCATTTTGACAAAAAGAAAACGAGGAGAGCCAACGAGCAAGAAGAAAGCGAATAAAGAATAAAATACGATAAGCAATTAACCTACGGAAGTTATTGACTGGCTCCCACTGTGGTCGCCAAATTGTTTAACCGTAATTTCGTTTATTAGGTTAAGTCACAATTAAATTTATAAAGCGGAGTCACGATCAATAATCAAGATTAAATGCCGTGTGTGAAAAGATATAAATGATTATAGTAAATGTAAAGAAATAAAGACACAATTAATGCGATGTAATAAATGAAGATTTAAATAAAAGGAACCGTGTTCAGGCCGTATAGACTTGATCAAACTTCCTTCCTCGTACTCTTTATGATATTTAAGCAGCGGAACAATAAATGAGATCACTTGATTATGAGTAGTAGTAGTAAGTATTGACAGAAGGTAAAGAATCGGGTATTAATTAATAGTTGGAATACAGATGTATGTTCAGAGAAGAATTAGATACAATTCTTGTGACTTAAATTACAATATATAGATAACTAAGCGTCCGTTCACGAGCAGTTGTAACTCCTTAATCGAGCAGTTACGTTGCTTAAGGATAAGACTTCTATTTTGAATTGGCTTGATGACGAGTTGCGACTATTCTGGCCGTGGTGACTGTTCATCTGTCCGTTATAGTTGTCCATCTTCGATTCTATCCGTTGCCTTTATGCCCATTCATAGCCACGCGTCGTCTATACGTCGTCCTACGTGGATGCATAGTCACCTACTTTGGTGACAACGGATTTAACCCAATACATCAATATAATTCATATTCCTGTCGTATAGTCGACACATTGCACTATATTTTGTAGTCTTTAAGTGCTCGTTTGGCTCGGAGATAAGTTATGCAGGTATTAATAATGCATGTATTAATATTGTAGCTATTAGCAATGCAAGTATTAGTTAGGGTTTTTTACACTATGTACATATGAAATTCAAAGTAGTTACAAGCCATACATATTAAAAATTATACTACCCATCAAATTAAAAGTATTTACCCAATCTACCCATTTATTATTGTATACCTTTGTTATGTCTTATGAGTGTATACCTTTAGGGGTCGTTCGGTTCATCCCTAAGTTATCCCGAGATTAACAATCCCGGGATTATCCCACCTCCTATGTGGGATTAATAATCCGACAATTAGGCATAAATTTTGTCCTAGTATTAGCTAATACCTAATACCAAATATGGGATAAATATAATCCCAAATTTAATCCCTTATCCAATCCCTCGTACCGAACGACCCCTTAAGGTATACTCCATAAATATTGTATCCAAGTCTAGATGGGTAGTGCATGTAAATAGTTCATGGGTAGAGCTGGTAAATATGAAACTTATGGGTAGAGGTGGATAAATATTTTGATTTTGAGGGGTATTTTCATAAATCTCCCTATTAGTTATGCATGTATTATATTTTGGTTAATGAATGATTTGTTGTATTAAAAAAGTAGTATACATTTCATAATTTAAATTATATTTTAATATTTTATAATTCAATAGATGTTTGCTTACCATTGAATAATAATGTAAAGAGATGTGAGGGTATATTTATCTTTTCATAAATTAATACCCCGTTATTAATATCCGCATTATTATTCCATCTTCTATGCCTCACAAAATAATACATAGATTCACTCATTAATTTATGCGGGTATTAATTAGTGCAGGTTTGTAAATTCAAACCAAACGTTGTATATTAGTGCAGATTTTTATACCTTGTTACAAAACAAACCAAACGCTGCAATATATTATGAGGGATTTAGTGCAGGTATTAATTCTTTTGTGCGTCCAACCAAACGAGCACTAAATGTTTTCTCTCCTTTCCGTGGGGAATATGGTTCTAGTGTGGGGTCCTAGAGAAAATTACCAATATTATTGAGTCTTTCTAGTTTTATCTTTTTCGACATTTTTAGTAGTACTATAGTTGCATCTACCCAACTAGCTTAAGTATTCTGATGTAATTGTTAATTTTTTTTATATCGGTGTTTTTATCTTTATATCTTTTTTAATTTTGTTTTCTGATTCCTTTTTCAAATCCATTTTTTAAAATTATTTTTCTTGAACCGAGGGTCTTCTCGGAACAGCCTCTCTACTTCACTCGAGGCAGGGACAAAGTATGTATACACCTCGCCCTCCCAGGCTCTTCATAGATTATACTAGATATATTGTTGTCGTAACTTCCTGAAATATTCAAAGCTTCAACATCATAGAAACAAACTAATTTCACACATTACAAATAGAGCTTATGACTGCTGGGTAGCATATGTAATTTTTAACGATTGTGTTAAGCAGTACCAAAAGTTCAAAACAACCCGTATGATGTCTTATTTCTGCAATTCTTGTTTTGAGGAATTCTCAAATTCATTTCATTTCAAAGCCGAGTGTAGAAAGTCCTAGAGCAGATTGATTGCACGTAGTAAAAATTTAGTGTAGGGCCTATTTGGCGCGTGCTAATTGATCCATAGCTATTAAAAATAAATTTGCTGAAAAATAGCCACTTCCGTATAAGTCCCAATATTTTATACTGGAACTTTGAACATGTTAGTGATAGAGTACTATAAACCGTAGTTTTCCTAGATTGTATCTTTGCTTAAAGAATGTGATTTTCCTCTATATATCTTTTTTAATGTTTGTGATAGAGTATATATGATATCATACAACTCCTAAAAGCCAAATTCTCTCTATTCTGTGAGCTGAAAGCTAACTTAAACAAGAGTCAGGTGTACTTTGGGGGAGTGGATACTGACACTAGGCAAAATATCTTGGACTGCTTAGGTTATGAGATAGGGGAACTTCCATTCAAATACCTAGGAGTCCCACTGTTTACTAAAAGTCTCAGTGTAGCTCAATGTAAACCACTGGTGGACAAGATCACAGCCAGGATAACTTCATAGATGGCAAGGGGATTATCCTATGCTGGTGTAATAGCCCAAGCCCGCTAGTGATACTGTCCGTTTTGGGCCTAAGCCTACACGGCTTTAAAACGCGTCATTAGGGTCTAAGGTCAGTTAACTTATATACCCAACATCTCTCCTGTATTATGCCGATGTGGGACAGTTAACCCTTAGTTGGGGTGTTACATACACCCCCTCTTAGGGACTCAGCGTCGTCACTGAGGTTTGCCCTGTGTAGCGGTATTCGCCTAAACTCACCACGGAGGTTTGCCCCGCGTACCGGGATTCGCCTAGACCCAACCCTGAACTTTGACCCATATCGACAAGGCTGACACAGAGTGGCTCTGATACCATTTGTAACAGCCCAAGCCCGCTAGTGATACCGTCCGCTTTGGGCCTGGGCCCGCACGACTTTAAAACGCGTAACTAGGGCCTAAGGCCAGTTAACTTATATACCCAGCATCTCTCTTGTGTTATGCCGATGTGGGACACTTAACCCTTAGTTGGAGTGTTACAGCTAGGAGGGTGCAACTAATTCGAGCTGTGTTATCTGGCATTCAAGCTTATTGGTCACAATTATTTCTGCTACCACAAAAGGTAATCAAGCTCATAGAAGCAGTATACAGGAGCTACTTATGGACTGGTGGAGTCACTATATCCCAAAGGGCCTTAATTGCTTGGAAAAGGATCTGTTCACCTAAAGGAGCATGAGGACTAAACATTATGAATCTAAAGGTGTGGAATCAAGCAGCAATTTGCGAGCTGCTATGGGCCTTAAGTCAGAGAAAGGAAAAATTGTGGATCATTTGGGTACACACTTACTATATCAAGGGGAAAGATATCCTAACTATGAATGTGCCAAAGCAAGCTTCTTGGATGATTAGGAAGATATTAAACATGAGGAAATACTGGCACCAAGTACAGAGCTTCCAGAATCTCAATAGAAGAGGGGACATATGCATCAGAAACATGTATAAGAAGCTAAGGGTGAAGTGCAAAATGTCCAGTGGAGGGGCTTGGTGTGTCACAATGTTGCGCAGCCAAAGCACATTTTTGTCTTATGGATGGCTCTACATGGTAGGCTGAGAACACAAGAGCAGTTAATAAAATGGGGCATCCTAGTGAGTGGGACCTATATACTCTGTCAGCAGCACTTAGAAATATTAGAGCATCTCTACTTTGAGTGTTCTTTCTCCAGAAAAGTGTGGCAAGGAATATTGAATTGGATGGAAATTCAAAGAAATATTTTGGTGTGGGAAATGGAATGGAACTAGGTTCAAAAGGCATCACGAGGAAATAAAACACAGGGGATTTTAGTGAAAGCAAGCTTTGCTGTTATGGTATATGAAATATGGATGGAGAGGAATAACAGGCTCCACCAAAACACGGCAAGAACAATTGACTGTTTTCTGCATGAAGTGAAGACAAGGCTGTGCATCCGAGTATGAGGAAATAGAAAGCTCGCTGATTTTACATGTTCTTTATAGAGATTGTACTTATGATATTATGAGGAGTAGGTAGTACAAGGTAGTTATTTAGGTTCACTCTGGGATCTGTACTTTGAGATGGGTTATGCTAGGTTTTGGCAAACCCAAATATGTAAAGAACACTTGGTGATTAATACAAATTATTTTAATTGTCAAAAAAAAAGTCCAGAATATATAGTCCTTTCACAGTTTTATAACACTTTGCGACATCTTTATAAATTCACTAACTCTTGACATGATGAGGTATTCAATTAGGAGAAGAAGTATGTCGATTACAAATATTTGAAGAATTAAGAGTTTGGCTTAAATAGTATCTGTAGAAGTTTAATATGTTTGGCTTAAATAGTATCTGTAGAAGTTTAATATTCTCAGTTAGATATGTACGTTCATGATATATGTTCATGCTCTCTTTTCTTCTAAATATTTTCAGGATTTAGATTAACTGTATTTTGCATGTGGTTAAAAAGTTTGGGTTTACGGTGAATTGTTCGTAATTTGATTAAAAGCAATAATGTAAGTAGAGATAGTATTGGAGTCTTGATCATTTAATGCTACAATGTTTTCAAGCTTATAAGCTTTTGAGTAAATGTATATATTATGTTGTTAATTAAGCTGGTAGGCTGCTCTAAGAGTGGCTATATTGTCAACTAAGAACACTAAAGTTGCTATCTGACCGGTAAGGTGTTAAAAAGTTGGCTATTTTGAATCACAAATGCTAAAAGTGGCTATTTGATTGGCAAAACATTAAAAAAAAACTGGGTAATTTACAAAACTATGACACCTTAGGCGATGGTTTGCCTTATTGACCTCGCTTAAAGTGGTTTTACAAGAATGGCCTCACTAATTTTAAGTAAGTGCTTCCTCGGGGGCAACACTTCAAGTTATAACTTGACAAATGCACCCACGGGGGTAGCACTTCAAGTATAAAGTGCACCCACGGGGGCAACACTTCAAGTATAGAATGACAAGTGCTGCAAGTGTTGCCTCAGTGGCAGTACTTGACCTTTTATCACTGTCAACATTATCTCCAGATAACTTGAAGTGCTGCCTTGCAGACAACATTTGCAATTTACACTTGAAGTGTTTTCCCTGAGGGAACACTTGAAAATTTATAACGTGAAGTGTTGCCTACGGAGGCCATTTTGCTAAACTATTCTTTAGTGGGGACAAAAAATCATAACCAAGATTAAAGGGGTACATGTAGTGAAATTTTTTGAAAAAAACTGACTATATTGCATCCCTAAAAGTGGCTATTCACGAATCCAATGGGTACAAAATTCCAAGCAGCTCCCAGTGGCATTATACCTAGGTACGAAAGCCTGTACCAACACAGGACCAAATCCAACATAGAGTTTCATTCTTCTATATTTTGAATGTGATTCATCCTAATTATTTACCGATTATTTTTTGTTTACGTGATTGCTATTTTGATTAATTTCTCTAATTTTTTTATCTACTGTGATAAATATTTAAACTATTAGTATACAGTATATACATAGATATTTATCTTTTAAAAATTATTGTTACTTAAATATAGGAATCTCTTCCAATGAGTCCTATGCCCCAAGTTCAAGTAATAGGCGTAAAACTCGTCCTGCAAAACCAAGTGGCCACTTTAGGGTCACTAATTGAATAAATAAACTATTTTGCATAGTTTGCCAACTAAATACCTATTTTTATGGTTATTTGATGAAAATATAATGACAATGCTTTAATTTATAGATTTGAATACGGCTCATTGATTTGCATCAATTTTGTTACCGCTGGCTATGCTTCAATTTATAGCTTTGAATGTGGCCTCTTGATCTGCATGCGGTGTAAAGAGTGACTATACTTCCAATTAGTAACCATAAAATTGTCAAGTTAGTATAATATATGCAAAATAGCTACCTAGTAAACTGAAATAAAAAAGTGGCTGTTTTATCAAATCAATATATTATAATATATATGCATAAACTGGCTACGTAGTCAACTGAAACAACAAAAGTGGCTGTTTTGGTAAATCAGGGCACGCAACCATAGGGAGGACGACCCAAGCTGCTCCATTTCACCTTTCTATATAAGTAGTGTGTAAAGATCCCTAGACTATTGGAGGTACGGTTGTTCATGGAAAATTAATAAGTTTATCCAAATAAAAAACTGAATCAAATCGAAAAAATAATCGATATTTTTTTTATTTGATTTGGTTGGACTTTTAATTATAAAACAACAAAATTTGGTCTGGTTACAGAGACTCGGCCGAAGTTAGTAAGAACATGCGAAGGAACAAATATATGTGCATATACTTTGATGATTTGATCTTGAATCATAAAAAGTAAGAGTGTCCATGCAAAATAGCTACCTAGTAAACTGAAATAAAAAAATGGCTGTTTTAGCAAATCAATATATATAATATATGCATAAACGGGCTACGTAGTCAACTGAAACAACAAAAGTGATTGTTTTGGTAAATCAGGGCACACAATCATTAGGGTAAAAATTTAGTCACGTAACCTGTTTTGACCGTGTTAAATGAATACTAGCCAGCGATGCAAAACTATTTGAAGACTAGCTACTTTCGGACAAGTCCCAGTATTTATACTGGGAAGCATCAGTGAACTAATCCCGGTATAAAATACTGGGCTTTGAACAAAACTTGTTCAAAGCCCCATTATTTTGTTATGGGACTTTGTATAAAGCTTCAGTCCCATAACAAAATGCTGGGGCTGTGAACAAAACTTGTTCAAAGCTCCAGTATTTTGTTATGGGACTGAAGCTTTATATATATAAATCTCATTATTTTGTTATGAGATAAAGTCCCATAACAAAATAATGGGACCTTTGAACATGTTAGTTCAAGGTCTCATTATTTTGTTATGGGATTATTTTGTTATGGGACTTCTTCAGTCCCATAACAAAATACTGGGGCTTGTTCAAAGCCCCAATATTTTGTTATGGGACTAGTCTGGGGTGTTTTTCCAATGCTAATGGAGTTTAAAAGTGCGCGCGAATTTTGGCTATTCTTCAATGAATTTTGAAAAGATGGATAGTCCTTAATGAATGCGTCCAAAAATGGCTACTGATCAAAATTACCCAACCATAGAGAGGACGACCCAAGCTGCTCCTTTCACCTTTCTATATAAGTAGTGTGTAAAGATCCCTAGACTATTGGAGGTACGGTTGTTCATGGAAAATTAATAAGTTTATCCAAATAAAAAACTGAATCAAATCGAAAAAATAAGCGATATTTTTTTATTTGATTTGGTTGGACTTTTAATTATAAAACAACTAAATTTGGTCGGGTTACAGAGACTGGGCCGAAGTTAGTAAGAACATGCAAAGGAACAAATATATGTCCATATACTTTGATGATCTGATCTTGAATCATAAAAAGTAGGAGTGTCCATGGTTCGTTCAGTCAATTATAAAAATTTTGTATCATAACAATTTTTTGATTATTCTAATGTATGTAACCAAATTTTAAATTCTCGGAATCGTACCAATCATTTCGGTTTCTCTTAGGTTTCGGGACGGTTCGGTCAATTTTTTTTTTACTCAATTTAAAACTACCTAAAAAAAAGAATTTTTTTTCCATACAAGTCAATTGCATCGAAAAAAGTGTATCACTTTCTTTATAAAAACTCATATGTTCAGGTGACCGAACTAAAATATTGATTCCATCTTACCTGAGCGAATCAATTACAAACCAATAATGATATCATATTCTAATTGAATTTGATGAGGGGTGCCTAAAAAAAGAATTCATGAGCAATATGGGAGATTTAAAGCATTTTTAAAATGCAAAATCTCAAGACTACATTTTTAAAGAGTGGAGATAAATGCATTAAAAAAAAAAGACAACACTAAACAGTTAAATTATTTCGATTGTGTAATTCAAGCTCATTCGTTTCTTCAAATAGATATTTGACTGTCATCTATTGTTCTACACTAAAATAAATTTAAAATTGAGATTATTTGGTATAAATCTATAAAGAGATTAAACCATTATGCAAAGTAAACAAACTTTATAAGACCAATGCAAATAATTACATGTGAAATTCAAGCTCATTCGTGCCTATTCGCGTTTAAAGCAGGGTGACCTACATACTTAATTGGGATTCATGTGAACCCAGGGCTATTCCATAAAATTAGATATAATGTGTACATATTTCTCAAAATATATTTTATATGATGTATGTGAACTCATGTTTTAGAAGCTTGAATAGTTCAATCGGTAATATGTTGGTTCATCACTTAAACTTAAAAGCATGGATCAATTCATATGGTATACGTTCTTTTAATATTTCCTCCATTCTATTAGTTACACTGATCCAACTTGTTTGAACTTTTGCTAAAAAAAAAAAAAAATTGTTGAGTGGGAGATTTGAACTCCAGTACTTAACAAAGTTTAAACACCATATAAAGTAAAATTTGACTAATATATACTACAACATAATTTTTTGAAGAAGGTTGTTTTATAGATGACTCCTAGAGCACTGTAGCTTCGCCCTGACGGCAAATTCATCCTCTTAAAATCCAAAATTTGCCTTTGGTTTTTAGTGCTAATTAGGGGAAAAGTCGAACTATAATATTAAGTCAAACGGAATCACAAATCGGCTTCTTTGGTATGTTAAGTGGGGGACTGTTGCATTGCCTTTCGTTTTATCTTGAGTGGGAGTTGAGGGGGGTGGGGGAGCTGTGGCAGCATGGACCTGTGGCCCCTGCACCAGAAAATTCAGCTAAAGCTAAAACAAGAACCAACAACAACGATGTTGTTGATATCATAAATCAATTGTTAGTGCTTCTATCCGAAAATGAACTTGTCTCTACCTTTTTACACTAATTCTTTACAAGAATAGGCACTTCAGGATATCCATCTCCACGTTCTAAACATTACATTTGAATATATCCCTTCTTGCTTTTCATTTTGTGGTTACTAGTGATGACAAATTCGTGGGAATTTCGTTTTCCATGCCTTGATATGTAATTCTCGGAAGTCATCAAGTCACACACGGCACACTCGCATCTATTTTAATTTGCTTTTTTTTTTTTTTCAGTTTGTTTTTTATCCAATTTGAAAGTTATGATTGTTTAGGAAATCTGAAGTAGACTTATGATTTTATCATTCACAAAGAAGTAGTTACCGTAAACAACGCAACCATGTTTTTCTTTTTCATTTTTTGTATTATATTAGCAAAAAAATACAGTAGGAAAAAAATGTTCTATTAGAAAGACAAAATATAGATACCCACACACACAAATCATTCACTTATAAAGTTAGGACAACGAAAAAAGGTACTCCTAACATCGTTTAGTACATGGAGAAATGAGACTAGAGAAAAGTTAATTAGATCATCAATTATAAAAAAAGAACATACATGCACGTGACGCAAGAGGAATAAATTAATTAGTGCTTTTCTCGACGAGAAAATTATAGCCTTTAATTAGTCAATTTATATAGTGGACCCAAAAAAAAAAAAGGATTGATCGTGGGGATGGACCTCCGGCATGGTATTGAACTTCCAAATAAAAATGCCTTGGGACCACTTATATTTTAATTATAAAGATTTTTTTTTAAAAATATAAAGATTAATAGATATTTTTAATTCAGTAACATAAGTTCCAAAATTAACCTATGAAAGTGGATATATTTGCAAGTTCTCCAAATATTTTCTTTGTCATCATCTAAAGAAACTCAATGTTATTGTGATTGGAACACCATATTAGGAGTAATAAATCTAAAACCAATGAAGATTAAGAAAACGAAAGCTCATGGAGAATCTAAGATCCCATCAAAACCCAACCATGTACCCCTTAAATTTCTCGGTGCTCCTATGTTTTATGACAATTTATTGCTGTAAATTATTGGTATTTAGTTTAATGTACCCTTGAGAGTGCATAAATTTTGTGGCCCCGTACTCTTTGAAGATTTGGTTCCTATTCTTTCTCTTTGTTCCTTGTTTGTTGTTACCATAGCAGATTCCTTAAAAATTGGGTCTGTTAATTCACACACACGCACACATATGTGTGCAAGACTTTGTTGTTAGTTGTGTGGAAGAAGAGATTTTCATTTCACTTCTATTGAAGATCAGCTCTCTGGCAATTCTTGGTTTCAGCTCGATTCGCATGTGATCAGGTACAAAATGGAGTTACACAAAGAAGTTCATTATAAAGAGCAAAATTCCACACACATTTTACAACTTTTTATTTTAGTACTAATAATTACTAGCTATGTAGTACAGTACTGGAGTATTTAGTATTTACCGTATATGGAACTCCTAAAAAGAAAAGCAATCTGCTGGAGAATAGTAGTGAATTAGATCCTCATTTGGAAAAGGAATACATGCACGTGAACTCTGTCAAAAGTGAGTATTTGTGGCGATTGGCCTCCCCCATGCTATCAAACTTCTGAAGATCCTCAACTAAAATGACATAATTTGACTCATCTCCCCATTTAAGGAATAAAAAAGATTTAAACTTATAATATTAAATGAGTCGTATCATTTTTATAGAACGTTAGAACTTAAATATACTATAATATTTGAATGGTTATATAAAAGTTTTACACTAAAAATAAAGTGAGAGATCAAAATTAATTAATCTGCAAGTGTAATAAAAAATATTAATCACATAAACTGAAACAAGTTGAATAGATTAAACACGTAATTTAGCATGCCATTTTGTTCTCAAGTCTCGTTACATGATGCTGTCATTACTTAATTATTTTAAGTTCTCAAAATTCGTATATATTGAATCAAATTTAGTATGTCGAAGTATTTTAACTGATGAATAGAGCGTCATATAAATTGACCATGAGATACTTAATTTGAATCAATGCCAGAAAAATGTTAATCACAAAATTCATTTACTAAGTAATTGATTAGTTATAAATTTGCAGAAAAAGGCATACAGTGACGTTCAGATGAGTCAGCTTCTATAATGAATAAATACGTGTCAGTAAAATATTCCAAAACACCAACATCACCCTCAATTAATACCAACAATTACACCTTAACCAAATCATATTCCTATCCAATTAGGATACCTTAGTCATTAAACAGAAAACTCCATGCAATCATGACGCGGAAAACCATATTATAAAATCCAAAGCTAATATAAAGAGAGTTTAGAAAACGCATATAAAGCTCATAAAGTATTGGAGAACTTCTGATCCCCACCCCCCCACCTAGCCCCACCGTTAAGACCCATACCCTGCTATCCCTTTGAAGGTTCTCTTCATATTCTTTGTACTTTTTGTTGTTTGTTTCTTCCATAAAAATTGGGCCTTTGTATAAAAACTTAGATACCAACATAAAAAATTAAGTTCCATTTATCTTGTTTATCCCATTGTATCTGTTAAAATTCACATACATACAGAGAGACAGAAACAAGTTTCACCTATATTTTCTGCTGTGGAATTGTTTCAACATTACTTCTTTGGCAATTCTTGGTTTTTGCTCAATTAGCATATAAGGTAATTTTATTGATTCTTTTCTCGAATTTAAGTTTGGTTAGCTGTGTCATTCAAAAAGGTGTATGTTTTAATCTTAGCTAGATCTTATGGGATTTTGTTACATGCTTTGGTCAAAATTTGTGACTTATTAAGTGGAATTTAAGATAATTGAGGTGTTAGTAGTTGGTTAACCCGGGTCCATCAGAAACAGTCTCTCTGCCTCTAATAAGGTAGGGTAACGTCTGCGTACATCTTATTCGGATCCACTTAGGGGACCTTGCTGGCTACGGACCCACTTAGGGGACCTTGCTGGCTATGTTGTTGAGGTGTTAATAGTTGGAGTTAAATGAATTCTTGGAATAAAGTCAAAAGTTAATAAATACTCTAGTTTGTGTAGCTATAGTTGCTAATATTTGTTGGTTTTACTTTTCCAAATTGTGCTTTGGATTTAAATTTTAAGGGTCAAAAGAATACTTTACTCCAACTTGAAACGGATGCAAAGATTGATTTTTTATCAATGGCTCAAACTTTTATGCTTGGAGAATTATTTGTCTTGTTGTGTAGAAGTGGGTATATATTCCAATAATTATTTATTGCTACTTGCTTGTTTCAGAATCTGGTGTTTATTCAAGGAACAACTTGTTGAGCTTTACTCTTAGAGAAATTAGGGGAGGGAATAATCCTTCCTGGGGTTTGGAATCAACATGAGGAATGTGCTGCAGTCTGTGAGGCAAATTAGATCCGCTCTGCGGTATAAAAACAATAATGCGCTTAATAGTCTTGTTAGAAGACAGCATTTTTCGACTGATATAAGTCGTGGGTGTCTATGCAAGCTACCCTACAATGGTGGTATTACTAGACATAGCCAACCATATTACATGTTGTCCAGAGCCATGTTTGCTGGTGTAGCTACAGTTACTAACGGAGGTATGTGGTCTTACGATGAACTTTTATTGTGTATTTTCAGTGCATATTTCTATCATGAATTCTTATCCTTGTGGGTTTTGGTTTTGATTGATTCAATTGCAGTGGCGAGCCGTGGAGGGCCTCTAGTGGAATATGAACGAAGAATTGCTGAGGGTGAGCTCTTGGATGGAGATGCTTGTCAGGTAAACAACAACTGGTCCTACTTTTATCAGTTTGGGGTATGCATTTGAATGCTTAGTTATGTGCTTCAGCTGTCATGGTTAAATAGATGAACAAATGAAGATGTTATGATTGTATGTTCCACGTACTTGCGAAATATACTTCCAACTCTGATTTCTGCAATTAGATTACAATGTATTGTCCATCTATCCTTGTTATGTTTTCTTTTTGGCGGTGTGGGGCTTGGGGGTGGGGGGGTCATTTTTTTTCCTCTTTGCTGTCTCTGTTAGTTAGGAGTTCATATGGAAGAACGACTCTACTTCAAGCTTGAAAGGAATGGGTGGGTATAAGCTTGATAGTGGATGCAACCCCCTCACCGCCACCCTGCTTATAGGTATGAGATCAATGAGTCAAGTTAAAGTAAGAGAAGATCTATGCATCAACACTCTTATAATCTCTCTTTTTTTTTTTTTATTTTTTTTTAATTTTTTTAAGAACACTCTTATGATCACATAATGGGTCAATCTATCGACTGCTTGAAATCGTAGCCCCCTTCTTTTTGGGCAAAAAGAAGTGTCCTCCTTACTCCTTCAAAAAAAATTGTAGTCATTCTGGTTTTACACCCTGTGGAATGACTCTTATATTGAGAAATTCTGTCTAGTGGCGTTAATACAGAATCCATTGGAGGTATTGAAGCGGTAAATGTAGGGAATTTCTTATACCCTAAAATCAACTGTTAGTAAATGTTTCTCATTAACATGATAATTGATGGAGCTTAAAACTTTACAAAACTCGCTTCAGAATAGATCAGAATGAAGTTGATGGATGATCATTTTTTTTAAATGAATATTTATGTCATCATTTCCTGTTGAAAGTATATTCTGATGATAATTTTGTAGGTAGGCACGCTGCGAGAGCTCCAAAGACTTTATGATCAGCTCATTGAAAAGGCTGATGACTGCCGATTAGACAAATACACCTCTTCTGATAAATCGGGGAGGTACAGGCTGACAAATTTTCCACCATTTGAATTGAGTATTTATATCTTGAATTGGCAACATTCATATTTGATAGGAGAGTTCATGTTTCTGTTTTGTTGTATTGATGCATCACATCACTCTGGTAAATTTGCAGGCGTAGATGGTTATGGTCTCGTCTCATGCCTCAGTCTTCATATGCCCCTGTCAAAGGATTATATCTTTATGGGGGAGTTGGGACAGGCAAAACCATGTTAATGGACCTGTTCTTCGACCAGTTGTAAGTGCCAACCTTATCTTACTGTCAGAGATAATGATTAATCTTGCCACAGATCAGATGTTTGTCTCTGCATCAATATAAGAACCAAATAGACAATTTATTGATCTCAATCTATGAACATTTTATGTCAGGCCTAGCAGTTGGAGGAAAAAGAGAATCCATTTCCACGACTTCATGCTGAATGTTCACAGCCGATTACAGGTATGAACATAATCTTTATTTTGTTTAATTTCACTCGGATTTTTGCTTATTTTTCTTATTGGGGTATCTTACAAAATTCTAAAGCTAATAGAAAATACTATTTAGATCAATTGAGTTGTACTGTCAAATAGGTTAAATGAATATCATAATAACTACTCAATATACCATTTCTTTTCACTAGTTCAACTTTTTGGTGTTTCATTTTCTAATCTGGCCATTTCTTAAAGCTTTTAAATGGTTGTGCCATGATGCCTGCAAGCATACATCTTTGCTTTAAGCCACATATGATCTAATTCTTTCTGATCTTTTGTTGCATTAGGTACTATATTAGGTGTCTGAAAATGAGGAGTTTTAATTTTGTGCTACTATCTTATTGCAGAAGCATAAGGGTGTGGCAGATCCTCTAGAAGTTGTGGCGGGAGAAATATCTGACGAGTCCATTTTGTTGTGTCTTGATGAATTTATGGTATGTTACTATATAGATGTGGATCTCTCTCACTCTCTCTCCCCCCCCCCCCCCCCCCCTCTCTCTCTCTCTTTGATTACCGTGGTGTTCGGGCCAGCTTGCGCGTACCCCGACGAATTCCACGAGGTACCTGCTACCTCCCACCAGCACAGGTACCGGGTAACCCTATCCACTGAGGCTTGGATAGATGGGAAGAAATCACGTAGTGCTTTTAGTGATTTTTCGTCTCTGTTTGGATTGAACCTGAGATCTCATGGTTCTCAAACCACTTCATTGACCATCAGGCCACCCTTGGGTGCAAACTGGATCTTTTTCTTTTCATGTTCACTGTGTTTTATGCTTGTTCGAGAAGATTCGGTTCCATGAATGTTTTTCCTGTTAATATAGGTGACTGATGTGGCTGATGCACTGATCCTGAACCGCTTATTTAGACAATTATTTAGCAATGGCGCTGTGAGTAACTCATTGTTCCATACACCATATCTTTAGTCCAATATTTCCTATGTTCTGGCAATCCCTAGAAGCAAAAGGTTAACAAAGATTATCTCTATTCTGGATACAAATGCAGATTCTTGTTTCTACTTCAAACCGTGCTCCCGATAACCTTTATGAACGTGGACTGCAGAGGGATCTTTTTCTTCCTTTCATATCTACTTTAAAGGTATTTGAAAATGAATTCCTTAATTTGAAAATTTCTGAATTTTTAATAAAGTGGCTGATAGAGAATATAGGTTCTGCTTTCATGAGCCCAGCAATTTATTCATAGTTTCTATTTACATGCTTCTAGTAGTTCAATATCTCCTGTTCGCTTGCCTCTGGTATCTTCTAAAGGAGCTAATTACCCGAAAGGAGGCAAAGCAGAAGAAATAAAAAGTTCTTTAAGAGCCTGTTTTCTGCAAGTAACAAATTAATTGAAATGGAAACTGTCAGCTAACTCCTTTATTATTTAAACATTCTTGACTTTGAGTTCATTCTCAAGTTGATTGGCAAGAGCCTGTTTTCTGCAAGTAACGAATTAATTTAAATGGAAACTGTCAGCTAACTCCTTTATTTATTTATTTATTTATTTAAACATTCTTGACTTTGAGTTCATTCTCATGTTGATTGGCTTAATGACTTGGGGAAGTATCTTGATGCAGGAAAGATGTGTAGTACGTGAAATTGGTTCAGCAGTAGACTACAGGAAGTTGACTTCGGTATGGTATTAACTTTCAGTGCAAGTTCGTTTGGCAGTTATTTCTGTTGTTCTCGTCTATGGTCTTGTTTAATTTCATTTCTTATCTACTTGAATTGTAGGCCGAGCAAGGCTTCTACTTTATTGGAAAAGATCTGTCAGGCCTTATTAAACAAAAATTTCAAATGCTAGTTGGGGATGCTCAACCGGTTCCGCAAGAGGTGGAAGTTGTCATGGGAAGGAAATTACAGGTTTGTTTACCAAGCTCAGATATGCCTTTGATTTGATGATGTAAAGGTCTTGTGACTTACTGGGTTTGATTTCTTAGGTTCCACTGGGTGCTAATGGATGTGCATATTTTTCATTTGAAGATCTCTGTGACAGGCCTCTTGGTGCAGCAGACTATTTTGGACTATTCAGTAAGTGATGTGGCTTCGTCTTGGCCTTGAGCTTCTTGTAAATTCAATAAATGGATTGGCCTTTAGAAGGGGCAGTAGGTGACCTTTTTAACTTTGAAGTGACTACAAGCATGACCTAGCATTTTTCTGTCTTCAACTGTGCAGCAAGTCTTTCTCGTCTCTGCTTCCTTGGCCTCTAGTTTGTTTCTTGTTTTTTGCTTTACATTCTTTTGCTCTGATTTTTCAGTTATGTGATAGTGCACCTAGGTTGAAATCAATATTCATTTCTGGATGTTTTTTGACTCATCTTTTGTTGTCCATGGAACCAGAAAACTTCCATACGCTGGCGCTGGAAGGGGTGCCCATTTTTGGGCTTCATAATAAAACCGCAGCATACCGATTTGTGACCTTGGTCGATGTTAGTTCTCTTCTTCCTGCTTAGTTTGATTCCTTACTAAATTCTATAATTTGAAGAACATGTAGTGTTGGTTGGAATTATATCTCGGTATCTTTCTGAATAAATTATTGATTTGCTCTCACATTTATGTGAAGAAGGTTCAACTCCCCAGGTCAAAAAGCAAACTGATATTCCGCTTTGATTTTTTTATCAGGTAATATATGAAAATAGAGCTAGACTTTTATGCACAGCTGAGGGGAGTCCTGTTGAACTTTTTGAAAGGATTGTGACAATATCCGATGCCCAACAAATGGCACCTCGAACATCTTCAAGGTCAAGGAAGAACGATGACTTTGACCTTTGTGTGGACAATGAGTTGGGCTTCGCAAAAGATCGCACCATTAGTAGGTATGTTGCTTTGTCTATCTTTAGAATGAGTGCTTCTCTGATGAAAAATACAAAAGGAAGCAGATTATTCTCCTTTGGCCTAAAAATGACTTTTATGTCTCTACAAGCCGCTGTTGCTGGATTATAGCAGCACCATTGTTTCAGCCTTTTATTTCATTCAGAAACCCTTTTCTTAGAATTGTGTGATAACCTGAAACAATGTAAATTTTTCCATGTAATGCAGGCTGACAGAGTTAAATAGCAGAGAGTACTTAGAGCAGCATGCTGAAATGTTGGCCAAGAAGCAGCTTCCAGAGGAAAACCATGCCGGGGATGCAATGGAGGCATAGTTGACAGGAATCCATTCATTTTCTTAACTCGGGGGGCCATTGTTGTCTGTAAAATTGTGCTATAGCATCTTAAAGTGGGGTTGATAAGTTTTGGCTGGAAATGAGATGCACATTTGTGATATATTATGTAGTGAAATTATGGCTGGGATAGAAAAATAATGTGATTATTCATTTGTAAAGGTCAATTATGTGGCTCTAATTGTGTCAACATCTGGAATAAGAATGGCATCATAAAAGCATTTCTGCTGTTGGAGTACTTGTGTACTTGAACAATGCCTCTTGTATCGACAAAATATAGTAGTAGTAATTGATTAGTCATAAATTTGCAGAAAAGACCCATACAGTGACGTTCAGGTGAGACTCAGCTTCTATAATGAACCTTCCCCAAATACTGTGTCTTAAGTATCACTAGTATCAACATCACCCTCAAATTAACCAAGTCATATTCCTAGCCAATAAAGGAGACCTTAGTTATTTTAAACAAAATCCATGCAATCATGACGCGGAAAACCATATTATAAAATTCAAAACCAATATAAAGAATTAAAGATTTTTATTTCACTTTCTTAAAGATCATTTCCTTGGCAATTCTTGGTTTTTGCTCAATTAGCTTATATGATAATACAATAGAATCTTTTCTTGAATTTATGTTTGGTCAATTGTGTCATGCAGAGGTGTATGTTTTAATCTTAGTTTGATCTTATGGTATACATGCTTTGGTCAAATTATGTGAATACTTATGTGGAATTTAAGATAATTGAGGTGTTAATAGTTTATTAAGCCGAGGGTCTATCGAAACGGTCTCTCTACCTCTCATAAGGTAGGGATAAATTCTGTACAACTTACACTTCCTAAACCCCACTGGGTATGTTGTTGTTGTTGAAGTGTTAATAGTTGGAGTTAATGAATTCTTGGAATAAAGTCAATAGTTAATACAGTAATACTCTAGTTTGTGTAGCAATGGAACTCTAGTTTGTGTAGCTATGGTTGCTATTATTGGTTCGTTTTACTTTCCCAAATTGTGTTTTAGATTAAATTAAGGGTCAAAAGAATATTTTTTTCTCCAATTTGAAAGTACGGATGCAAAGATTGATTTTTTATCAATGGATCAAACTTTTATGATGGGAGAATTATTTGTGTTCTCGTGTGGAATAGTGGATATATATTCCACTAATTATTTGTTGCTACTTGCTTGTTTCATAATCTGGTGTTTATTCAACGAACAACTTGTTGAGCTACTCTTGCAGAAATTAGGGGAGGGAATAATCCTTCCTGGGGTTTGGAATCAACATGAGGACTGTGCTGCAGTCTGCGAGGCAAATTAGATTGGCTCTGCGGTGTAAAAACAATAATGTGCTTAATAGTCTTGTTAGAAGACAGCATTTTTCGACTGGCATAAGTCGTGGGTGTCTATGCAAGCTACCCTACAATGGTGGTATTACTAGGCATTGCCAACCATATTACATGTTGTCCAGAGCCATGTTTGCTGATGTAGCTACAGTTACTAACGGAGGTATGTGGTCTTACAATGAGCTCTTTTTGTGTCTTTCCTGTGCATATTTTGAACATAAACTCTTATCCTTGTGGGTTTTAGTTTTGATTGATTCAATTGCAGTGGTTCGCGGAGGAGGGCCTCTAGTGGAATATGAACGAAGAATTGCTGAGGGTGAGCTCTTGGATGGAGATGCTTGCCAGGTAAGCAACAACTAGTCCTACGTTAATCAGTTTAGGGTATGCATTTGAATGCCTAGTTATATGCTTCAGCTGTCATTGTTAAATAGTTGCAGAAACAAATGAAGATGTTATGATTGTACGTTCCATGCAAATGTTGAATTCTTCCAACTTTGATTTCTTGAATTAGATTACAATGTATTTGTCCATCCATCCTAGTTATGTTTTCTTTTTTGTGGTGTGGGGGTGGGTCTCTGTTGGTTGAGAGTTCATATGGGAGAACGACTCTACTTCAAAGCTTGAGCAGAATGGGTGGGTGTAAGCTTGACAGTGAACGCATCCCCCCCCCTCCCCCTATAGGTATGAGATCAATGAGTCAAATTAAAGAAAGAGAAGACCTAAGCATCAACACTCTTATGATGACATAATAGCTCAATCTATTGACCGCTTGAAGTTGTAGCCCCCTTTTTTGGGGCAAAGGAAGCATCATCCTAACTACTTCAGAAAGAATTGTAGTCATTCTGGTTTCACACTATGTGGAGTGACTCTTACATTGAGAAATTCTGTCTAGTGGCGTTAATACAGAATCCATTGGAGGTATTGAAGCGGTAAAATGTGGGGAATTTCTTATATCCTAAATTCAACTGTTAGTAAATGTTTCTCATAAACATGATAATTGATGGAGCTTAAAACTTTACAAAACTCGCTTCAGAAAAGATCAGAATGAAGTTGATAGATGATCAATTAATTTTTTATGAATTATTATGTCATCATTTCTTTTTGCAAGTATTTGCTCATGATGATTTTGTAGGTTGGCACATTGCGAGAGCTCCAAAGACTTTATGATCAGCTCATCCAAAATGCTGAAGACTGCCGATTAGACAAATATGCCTCTTCTGATAAATCCGGAAGGTACACACTGACCGAGCATTTGTATCTCGAAATTGGCAACATTCATATTTGATAGGAGAGTTCATGTTTCTGTTTTGTTGTATTGATGCATCACATCACTCTGGTAAATTTGCAGGAGTAGATGGTTATGGTCTCGTCTCATGCCTCAGTCTTCATATGCCCCTGTCAAAGGATTATATCTTTATGGGGGAGTTGGGACAGGCAAAACCATGCTAATGGACCTGTTCTTCGACCAGTTGTAAGTGCCAACCTTATTTACGATCAGACATAATGATTGATCTTGTCACAGCTCAGATGTTTGTATCTGCATTAATATAAGAACCAAATAGACTATTTATTGATCTCAATCTATGAACATTTTCTGTCAGGCCTGGCAGTTGGAGGAAAAAGAGAATCCATTTCCACGACTTCATGCTGAATGTTCACAGCCGATTACACGTATGAACATAATCTTTACTTTTGTTAATTTCAGTCGGATTTTTACTTATTTTTCTTATTGAGGTATCTTACAAAATTCTAAAGCTTGCTGTTTAGATCTATTGAGTTGTTCTATCAAAAAGGTTAAATTTCATAATAACTACTCAAAATACCATTTCATTTGTTCAACTTTTGGTGTTTCATTTTCTAATCTGGCCATTTCTAAGCTTACATCTTAGCTTTAAGCCACATTCCACCTAATTCTTTCTGATCCTTTGTTGCATTAGATACTATGTGGTGTCTGAAAATGAGGAATTTTAATGTTGTGCTACTATATTATTGCAGAAGCACAAGGGTGTGGCAGATCCCCTAGAAGTTGTGGCAGGAGAAATATCTGACGAGTCCATTTTGTTGTGTCTTGATGAATTTATGGTAAATATAGTATAGAAGTGGATCTTTTTTTCTTTTTTAATAACCGTTGTGTCCGGACTAGCTTACCCGTACCTCAACTAATTTCACGGGTACCTGCTACCTCCCACCAACATAGGTAACGGGTAACTCTATCCACCATGAAAGAAATCACCTAGTGTTTTTTGCCTCCGCTGGGAATTGAACCTGAGACATCATGGTTCTCAACCCACTTCATTGACTACTACGCCACACCCTTGGGTGCAAAGTGGATCTTTTTTTTTCATCTTCACTGTATTTTCAGCTTGTTCGAGAAGATTCGGTTCCATGAATGTTCTTCCTGTCAATATAGGTGACTGATGTGGGTGTTGCACTGATCCTGAACCGCTTATTTAGGCAATTATTTAGCAATGGCGCTGTGAGTAACTCATTGTTCCATACACCGTCTTTAGTCCAATATTTCCAATGTTCTGGCAATCCCTTCAAGCAGAAGGTTAACAGCGGTTATCTCCATTCTGGATACAAATGCAGATTCTTGTTTCTACTTCAAACCGTGCTCCCGATAACCTTTATGAACGTCGACTGCAGAGGGATCTTTTTCTTCCTTTCATAGCTACCTTAAAGGTATTTGAAAATGAATTCCCTTATTTGGAAATTGCTGCATTTTTAATAAAGTGGCTGATAGAGGATATAGGTTCTGCTTTCATGAGCCTAACAATTTATTCACGCTTCTACTGATGTGCTTATACTTGTTCAATATCTCCTGTTTTCTTGCCTCAGCTATTTTCTTAAAGAGGCAAAGCAGAAGAAAAGAAAAGTTCTTTAAGAGCCTGTTTCTGCAACTAATGAAATAAATTGAAATGGAAACTGTCAGCTATCTCCTTTATCTATTTAAACATTCTTGACTTTGTTTTCATTCTCATGTTGATTGGCTTAATGACTTGGGGAAATATCTTGATGCAGGAAAGATGTGTAGTACGTGAAATTGGTTCAGCAGTGGACTACAGGAAGTTGACTTCGGTATGGTATTAACTTTCAGTGCAAGTTCGTTTGGCAGTTATTTCTGTTGTTCGTTTAATTTATTTCCTATCTTCTTGAATTGTAGGCCGAGCAAGGCTTCTACTTTATTGGAAAAGATCTGTCAGGCCTTATTAAACAAAAATTCCAAATGCTTGTTGGGGATGCTCAACCGGTTCCGCAAGAGGTGGAAGTTGTCATGGGAAGGAAATTACAGGTTTGTTGACCAAGCTCAGATATGCCTTTGATTTGATGATGTAAAGGTCTTGTGACTTACTGGGTTTGATTTCTTAGGTTCCACTGGGTGCTAATGGATGTGCATATTTTTCATTCGAGGACCTCTGTGACAGGCCTCTTGGTGCAGCAGACTATTTTGGACTATTCAGTAAGTGATGTGGCTTCAGTCTTGGTCTTGAGCTTCTTGTAACTTCAATAGTTGGATTAGCCTTTTTTAATAAGTAATCTGCATAGTTTATAGTTTAATTAGCCTTTGTTTTCCACGTAACCAGAAAACTTCCATACACTGGCTCTGGAAGGGGTACCCATTTTTGGGCTTCATAATAAAACCGCAGCATACCGATTTGTGACCTTGGTCGATGTTAGTTCTCTTCTTCCTGCTTAGTTTGATTACTTACTAAATTCTATAATTTGGAGAACATGTAGTCTGGTTGGAATTATATCTTGGTATCTTTCTGGATAAATTATTGAATTTGCAACTCACATTTATGTGAAGAAGGTTCAACTCCCCAGGTCAAAAAGCAAACTGATTTTCCCCTTTGATTTTATTATCAGGTAATATATGAAAATAGAGCTAGACTTTTATGCACAGCTGAGGGGAGTCCTGTTGAACTTTTTGATAGGATTGTGACAATATCAGATGCCCAACATATGGCACCTCGAACATCTTCAAGGTCAAGGAAGAACGATGACTTCGACCTTTGTGTGGACAATCAGTTGGGCTTCGCAAAAGATCGCACCATTAGTAGGTATATTGCCTTGTTTATCTTTAGAATGAGTGCTTCTCTGAAAAAAAATACAAAAGAAAACAGAGAAGTTCGACCTGTTATTCTCTTTTGGCCCAAAAATGATTTTTATGTCTCTACAAGTCGCTGTTGCTGGATTATAGCAGCACAATTGTTTCAGCCTTTTATTTCATTCACAAACCCTTTTCTTAGAATTGTGTGATATCCTGAAACAATGTAAAATTTTCCATGTAATGCAGGCTGACAGAGTTAAATAGCAGAGAGTACTTAGAGCAACATGCTAAAATGTTGGCCAAGAAGCAGCTTCCAGCAGAAAATTGTGCTGAGAATACAATGGAGGCATAGTTGGTCGGAATCCATTCATTTTCTTAACTCGGGGGGCCATTGTTGCCTGTAGAATTGTGCAATAACATCTTAAAGTGGGTTAATAAGTTTTGGCTGGAAATGAAATGAACATTTGTGATATATTTGGCAGTGAAATTTTGGCTGGAATAGAAAAATAATGTGATTATTTATTTGTAAAGGTCAATTATGTGGCTGATTGTGTCAACATCTGGAATAAGAATGGCATCATAAAAGCATATATGTTGTTGAATTACCTGTGTGCACAATGTCGTTGCTATTTACTAATTCTTTATTTTTATGTAAAACCAAAAGGTGTTGCATCAGATAACATGCAAGAGTTGCTTTTTAATGTTTTTGCTCAAGAGCTGCCAAATGATTACAGAATGTCAACACAATACAACATATCTGAAGCGAACATATAGTAACTTTCAATTTGGAAAACTCAGAGAAAGGAGTATAAAGAACCCAAACCATCAGCCAATCATTATGCTGATGCTGTAAGATAGAAGAATACATTCATGACATGAATGACATTATCAATAAAGCTAAACCCAGCCTACAACCTACTGCTGAATGCATTAAGGGGCAACACTGAACAACAGTCTTCTACTGAAGCAAAAATAGTTAAATTTACCATGAAGAGTAGGGGAGAATGGTGACCCCAAACATAGTAGCTACCCTGAAAGTATACTATAGGACACTAGATTCACAGCCCGTATCTCAATCATGGACCATGCACGTCCGACTCCCATAAGAAAATTCCACCTTCTAGTACAAGGTGGATAGAATCAGAATAGGATCTTGAACACAACCAGTTGCAAAGAATGAGGGAAATTTCCTTTGATATGACACTGTAGAGATTTCTCATTACACATGTTGATTCAGTACTCCATCGAAGTGTGCCATGTAAATCTATGTCAAAAGCAATTCCATGCCAACCGTGGCATCTAGATTATACTTTGTACTAGCAGTTTTCTCCCAGAAGAAGCAAAATAACAACTATGCTACAGCCTACAGATGATACCAAACAAAGAAAGAAACCCAACACATTTTTTGTTATTCAAACAAAAACACTTCAGCACATAGTAGCTGCAAACACTTTCTAGTAAATTAGAGTAATGCAAGATGAATATTGATGCCAACTACAATTGAAGGTCTCAACACAGTAAAAATAGTAAAATCCAAGTAGGAACACATAGAAGAGAATAGGAAGATGAAGGAATTAACAAAGCATTAGCCAATCCCGCTTTTAAGATCAGCAAACTGAAAAAGAAAGAAATGCAGACAAGGCATAAGATTATGAAACAAAATTCTGCTCATAAAGGTGGTCTCTAGGATCACAACTACTAAGCCTCCTACAACATAGAGATGTAGCGAGAAAAAGCAGTAGTTATCATCAGATAATGGCAAAAATATCAGAAGGTATGGAAGTGTGACAAGTCCAAAAATATCTACCTTCTAGACATTAGATCTACAGCCTCTATTTTAATTAGAGAGTTTAACACCCAAAAGCATAAAAATTCCCATGCACTCCTAGCTCCTTCAAGAAACTTTGACCTTCCAATGAATTAAAAGAGGTCCCCCAGTGTCAGCCTAAAACCTGCAAAACAATGTCATGTTGCAAGAAATTGATAAGAATCTAAAACAAGAACTAGCTGCAATATGTTTGAGAAGATTAGCACCTAGACTTTAGGGTACTTCATCGATAAACCTATTGACTAAAGGAGTTGAACAATAATAGGACCAAAAAAATCTTTTGTAAGGTTTGTCTCTGTCTCATATTGCACATGTCGGCTTAACAATACACTCGGCTGCTATATTTGTTGTGCATTTAGCAACAACCTTAACATAGCCACATGATATAGATAAACTAGAACATAACTAAGGGCTATAGTCGACTTGCCTGTTCATCCGTATTATCATCAGCAACTTTGTTTCTTTCATTGGATGACTCTTCACCAGTGTCCTGAGCAAAATAATCTGTCCGCTTATCAAGTAAAATAAGGCTCACTCTGTAAGTATTAACATAAAGTGCATCGCCAAACAGTAAAAAGTTAGCATTACGAATTCCAAGATTCTTAATTTTTTCAACAGCAATATCATATGAAACCAAGAGCCCGTTGTCTGCTCTCCACAACATTTCACCACTTTTCCTTGAGCCGATTGGCTTCTTCAAGAAATGAGCAACCTGACGCTGGTGACCGCCATGAAACCTTGAGTACCATTCATCAACAACAGTGACGTTGAATGTGATGCGCGAGCTGATGCTGAACTGTTTCACCCATGATTGCGGGTCACCATACTCCTTCATCCTCCAAATATCAATTGTTTCGTCATCATCTCTCAAACGATCAGCCAAACAAAGTGAACCTTCTGACACAAAAAGATCGAACCAATTACCACACCACCAATCATAACCTAAACTAGCCGGTAGCATCATCTCCCGGAACGTCTCATTCTGCACATCAAACAGAACAATCTTATCCTCTGCAACAAAATGACAAGCCCCATTGACATAGACTCCTGGTTTCCGCTCAAGGAACTTATAAGCTGGAGCAACATGACTAATGTCCTGCCATACGCCAGTACTCAGCTTATAAACCTCAACACTAGGTGGCACCCTCTTACCACTATCATGCAGGTCTACAATGCGTACCACCTTGTAGTCATTACTAACAGGATCAAATCCAAAACCAAGCGTATGATCAAAGGCACCATGAGTCCGAAATGTAAAAATTGGTTCGGGGAGTTTAACTGACTTTCTAATGGACGGATTCCATAGATAGAAAATGTTAGGATAATTATAAAGATCGTCGGAAAGGCACAAAAGTCCATTACAACAACCTACAATGTTAAAGTGGTGACTTGGATACTTAAATGGCAAATCAGTAAATTGGACATACTGATCAAAATTATCATTGTCATTGTATAAAGCATAAATTTCTTTAGCTTGACTATTGTAACAGTAAGGAGAATTTTTATCTTTTTCTGGGTCAACATATCTTACTAGCAAGTACTCATCTTGGTTGTTAAGATGTGTGGAAATAAAAGAAGGGCTAGTAATTAAAGAATACCATGATTTACACACACTTGTACACTGAATAATGGACTTGGTGGGTAGTCTTAGAAATATTTCAATCAACACTTCTTGTGGCAAATACTCAGACATGTTTCAACAGCTTGATTTCTTGCAGGCTCAATGTGTGTGTTGTTTTCTCTACAAAACCTTCTTAAAACTCGAAAGACAAAAACATGTGTGTTGTTCACAGCTTATGTTTTCATTATTTTCCTTTTCAACCCTAAAACTTTGTTGAATTGCGATGTGGTACAACTGGAGAATAACAACTTTTTTTGGTACAAGGTAAATAAAGGTTGAGCATTGTAAAACTAATTGACATGTTTTGAGAGGGGAAATTCGGGGAAAAGGGAACTTTGTTGGGGGCAGAATTTCATAAATGGAGAAACCTATTAAATTTTTAAAAAGGAATTGTATTTCTTTATTATTTAATTCATTTATGTAGTGGTATGTTGGAGTGATTAAATTACCGAAATAACGAACAGCATACTGAACGGAATTAGTTCTATAGTTCGGTTTGTGGTATAAGATTTCAAGGTATTTATTTTGGTATATAATATTAGATTCTTGATATTTTGGTGTATCGAAATAACGATTTTTTTTTTCGTTTATATATTATTTAATATCTTCATTACATCTTCATATGATATAACTGCTAGCACGACATATACTAAGTCGATATATGATATAAGTTTTCAATTCCACATTGTCTTATACAAAAGAAAGGTTATGCAACTTTTTCCAAAAGGTTATGTAACTTTTTTTGAAAGGTTATTTAAAATAATATTTGATATATATCGTTTGAAAATGTAATAGCGAAATACGAAGAGGTTATTTTATACCTACAATATATGATATGTATCGCTTGAAAGAAAATCGAATACCAAAATGTCAGAATCAAATTTAATAAAATTGCATAAAATATCGAACGCCCGCCTGAACTAATGAAGCACTACTTTACAAGTTATGTGACCGAATGCCGTCTCCTAATTCCTTTGTTAACGTTTTCGTGACATCCTAGTTGTTTTCAACATCATTTCTTTAATTAATTGACTGTCTAAGCTAACGTGGAGTAAAATTTTTGCCGCCTGCTTAGCCTATCAAATAATCCTACTTATCTCTCATTTTGAGTAATTTTTTTAACTCCATTCGAACATTAGTTTAATTATCTTTCCAAAACAATATTACTACATTATACACATTGCGATATGTTTCAAGAAAAACAACTTGAATAATCACATTCTTGCAGTTCACCATAAGCTGCCAATTGGAGTAGCTGAAGATTTTGATGCTGACCCAGATAAGTGTTCTTGATCTCTTTGTGGATAAGTATGGCTTTGAGGGAACATTTTAAGCTTTTCAGGTGGTGGGTTTTTCTAAGACCCTTTTCTATCATGTTAATTGTAGTTGTAATGGTGGTAGTGTTACTAATGGTACAAACCAACTTAAAGAATGTTGTTAGGATTCAAACACCAGCTATTTTACATAGCAATGCAACTTCTATGAAGAGTCTTGAGCCAATAAAGCTGCAAACTTGGTCTAATCAAAGTCATATTGTGTCAACCAGTAATAGTCCTTATCATAATTGGGAGCTATTTGCTGCTGATTATGAGGAAATGATAAAGACCCTTAAGATATTCGTGTATCCTGATGCTTTTATGAGCAACGAATCTTCGCCTTTTTCTAACATTTTTGTTCCCCATCCTAACCCCTTTGATCCGAAGTTGGGAAATTACTTCAGTGAGCACATGTTCAAGATTGCTCTTTTAGGTAGTTCTTTGGTCACTCAGAATCCAGAAGAGGCTCATTTTTACTTTATGCCCTTCTCTATAAATGTTATGCGCAATCACCCTCTAGTGCATTCTGCATTGGCGATTGAAGACTTTGTCGCTGGCTATACTCATAAGATTGGATCAGAGTTTAAGTTTTGGAATGCGAGTGGCGGTGCAGATCATTTTTTTGTATATTGTCATTCTATTGGTCGAGATGCTGCCTCTAAGCATCAAGAATTGCATCACAATGCCATTCAGGTTACTTGCTCGTCCAACTACTTTCAACGGCTCTACATTGCCCACAAAGACATTGGATTGCCCCAAGTTTGGCCTCGCCCAGACGAGGAAGCATTGAACCCTCCTGATGCGAGGTATGGTGTCATTGAATTACATGGTTTCGCAATTTCTGTTTGTAAGTGATTATTAATTTCATCTTGTTGGGGTAAAACTCTTTGCTTTACTGCTTTTAGCTTTCACTAGTTGCTGTTGTGTTTCTTTTTGTGTGCCTAGTGGATTGATTTTCTCTGATACATTATATGTGCATCTTTCCTCCATTTGCCTGATAGTCATACGGCTGTGTTTTTGGCTTTTTCTTACTCTTGCTAGAGAAATAGATGAACTTTCGTCTGTAAAAGCAATGCTGCCTACCTTATGGTTAGTGGGATGTTGAGTCCTGTCATCTAGTTACAACGGTTAATTGGTTAATCTTTCTTGTCGTAGTGAACCTTTAGGCAAGTTGAAGTTGGCTTGTTGGAATAGTTGTGGCTTTATTTAGAATCCTTTAATTTTGAAGAGATGATTCACCATCTATCTTATGAAATAATTAAAAACCAGTTGATCGAAGACAAAAGTATTCATGCTTCATTAGAGGTTCTTTTGGACCCTTTGTACTCATAGAGGCCTTTGGGTTTCCATATAACTTGTCATGCTTTGAGGATTATGGAGCAACTGTAAAAATGGTCACGGGTACAAAGTTGAGAGTGGACAAATGTAGTGGACAGATATCTATATAATGCAGCTGGGTTGCCTACGAAGATTGTTCGAAGTTGAAAAAAGAGATATTGCAACCAGTATAAAGTTTGTACTGCAATTTAGATGTCATGTTATAAGAAGTAACATTGACAAAGTAATACTGAAGAGACAGGTTGGAAACTCATTCAGTGATCTCTATGAAGGTAGGCATTTCACCAAGCCACTGTTAGTCTAAGTCGCTCAATGGGCTAGCATTGATGAAAAATGAAAAAAAAATTACCCTGTCGCTTCATTAACTGGGCAGGATCAGAAGTAGCTGAATAGAGGTGCTCAGTAAACTAACGATATGGAGTACGCATGTTACTTTGGTAAGGAATAGATGATGTCCAAGTACTATAGGCAGAACTTAGGAAATGTGAAGATGTATAATGGTCATAATAGATAATTAATGTGGTCTCCAAAAGAGTTCATCGGGAAAATACGAAAAGCTATATGGACCAGGAGAAGATGCTAGCACATGTCCTTAGAAATTCAAGCTAAAAAAAAGATGAGGTAAAACGCAGGTCTGATGGACGAGTCAACAAAGAATTAACATGAAGAAGTAAGAAACTGTTGTGAAAATATATAATATGTAAAACACCGGCAAACTATTACCTTCCCCTTGTCAACACCCTTTCTCCCAATCATCGGCTTTCTTACAGTGGTAGATGGGTTCATTGAGCACTCTAATTCATTTTTAGTATCAACAATTCTCCACATGTTGTACCTTTTGTTTTGTTTTTGTTTTAACTATTATCGTCTTATGTTTTAAAATGAATCATCATTGAGTTCTCTACAATTTGAGGTACTCTGAGCATGCCATCCTTCAGGGAATTTAAGCTGCACTAAAGCCTGACCCCTGACTCACCTCCACCAGAGTCCCCTGCTTTTATATCAATATGAGATAAACAATCCAGCATCTTCTTATTCTGCAGCTCTTGTCCTTCAGTCTTATGCATTCCTAACTAAGAGTTTGTTCCCAACAACACTGCAGCTAACTTGATCAGTAAGCTTCACCCATCTCTTGTTTATGCTGTGATCACTCCAGCTAAGTTCAGCTGAACACGTCTTCTCATTTGTCTGAAATAATGCCTCCTAAGACAGACATCTCTGGTTGAGCTGTCCCTCGTCTATGTTGGCTCTGTTCTGTAATACTTTCTAATGTAATCTAAACTAATTATCATCAAGATCCTGTGAATTCAATTCAAGTGGCTGGATGATTTTTAGCGGTATACACTGCTGTTACACAGTGAATAGCCCAGATGTCCAATATGAGTTTGACTCTGTCTTGGACTAGAATATATAATCAAGGAAGAATATTTTGGAGTCCTGATATTAGTGACGTGAAAACTGCTTTAATTTGACCTTGTTTGTTGCAGATATAAACTTGCCTTCTATGCGGGTCGTGCTCAAAATGCTCGGGCAAGGCAAGCTTTATTGGACCTATGGAAGAATGATAGCTCCTTTGATATATTCTCTGGGAGTTCCTCTTTCCCTTACGAAGAAGGATTTCGTAGAAGTAGATATTGCCTCCACGTCAAAGGCTATGAGGTGAATACGGCCAGGATCAGTGATGCTATTCATTATGGCTGTGTCCCAGTACTGATTTCAAACTACTATGATCTTCCATTAGCAAACATATTAGATTGGAGCAAGTTTTCTATTATTATTAATGAAAGAGATATTCCATACCTAAAGAAGATATTGCTCTCAGTGCCTAAACGAATGTACCTCAACCTGTATAAGAACCTAAGCATCGTGAGAAGGCACTTTGCATGGTATAGAAGCCCCAAAAGCTATGATTCCTTCCATATGACAGTTTACCAACTTTGGCTTATAAGGGGAATCCATCGACTAGCTTGATGGTACCAGGTATGTGTACCCTGTATCGCCTCCAGTTAAGCCAGTAGGCATTTTTTATCATCTTATTATTGAACCAAGTGATCTTGCCGAAGTAGCTGTAAATATCCTAGTCTTGGAACAATCTAACTAAATAGAAGGTTGGGGTACTGTCATGGAAATGATTGATGTTTGTAATGTATCAATTTTCTGGATGTACCTGTAAGGCTGTAACAACCAGATTATGTGTATTTGCAACATGCAGAAGTACACATTACTACATTAGTGCAATGAAAAATACTTTTTCCTCTCTATACATGTTTCTTTTTTCTATGAAGCTAAGCAACATAAAGGTACTAGTATTTATTATTCAGCTTTCAAATATAGAGTCTTTGCATTAAACATGAGATTAAATTTTAAATCACTATATAAGAACCTGTCCTTAATGTATATAAATTTTACTTTTATTTACTAGTACTAAATATAACAGTAGCTGATCATGTCTTCTTTTTATTCGGGGTCTGATTTTCATTTTTTTTTAAAGTTTTAGGACCTTTGAGATACGGGGATCAAGGGCTCAAGCTCTGCTAGTTTTACAGCTTCCTCTTCTGTAGTGACAATTTTGTTAGAAGCACAAATATCTTCCACAAGTGGACTGATCTTCTAAGACTCTAATATGATTCTGCTAGAAATTTGACAATTGCTAGAATTCCATTCTCATACATTTCAGCTGCTCCTGTTCAAAGTAATTAAAGATATAATATTATTGACTGACTACTTTATCTATTTAAGAAATTATCAAAGTTAAAGCAAACTATCACGAAGTGTTATCTTAATTATATCGATCGCATAAAAAAATTATACTGTCAATGCATGAGTTATAATTTTTCCCTTGTGTTTATTGTGTTTGTAGTTAATTTGTACCTTGAAAATATGATAATGTGACACGGGGATTGAGCTGAGCAACAGCAGGACCAATAACTAATCCAACATTACTTGATACTATGTTTTGCATTCTATCAATGGCTACGGCCCAAGCTGTCTGCTCTGTTAATGTTTTTGCCATGCCATACCATAACTGCAGCAACCAAAATTAGCATATTGGGATAATGTTAGGCTCTTAAAATCAAACAAAAGAAATTACTCCAAAGGAAATTGACAGTTGCTTCTTTTGTGCTTGTGAATATTCAAAGTGAAAAATAAGTAACAGTGGCTCACATGAAAGAATTAAAAAATAAGAATTAAATATGGGCATGTTATAACTTGAATGCTAAAAACAAAACCAGCAGCTGAAGAAAATTAGTACATCCAAACCTTCATTTTCCTGCAAAATTCTGGATTACTCCAAGATCTTTCATCGACATCCTTCTGTGAAGAAATGTTTTGTCTCCAAATTGCAGCTGTTACTGTAGAATTAAACACAATTTTTGCATTACCCTCAGTTTCTGCACAAGCTTCTATCACATTAATCAGCCCTCTAACTTCCATATCCACTACTTTATGCTATAAATTAACCATATATAGAGAAAGCAAAATAAATTTCTGCAAATTATGGTATAATAAACAAGATATTTAAACATGATATCAATACCTTTTAAAGGTAAAATGGCTCTAAATGAAGGTCGATGAAATAAACTTACATCATGGCCATCTGGGCTATCTAAAGAGCACAACAAGGAAGAATAGCCTTTTAAAGCTTCAAGAATGCTATGATAATCCAAAATATCCACTGTTAAAACCGTCAGTTTGTCCTCTTTACTCCTCTCTTAGCTCCTTGATTTTCTTGATTATTTCTTTCCCTCCTGTACCAAATGATCAATGTACTTGTTCAATTATCCAACACTGAAAATTAAAATGATTATTTGTGGGGTTACTGGCTAGCGTAGGCGAGTAGAGGTGGATGCAATTAAATCTTAATGAATATTAAAGTTTGAACTAAACGCATCAGATTTAAAATATGAATATGCTTTTGTTAAGGCCTTTGATGAAAGAGTTTGATTACCATTCTTTTGGATACTGCATTTAATGTTGTAGCATTTAGTCCAGCAGCCCACGTAAGTTGATGCATCAAGAACACAAACTCTTGGTTTTTCGTTGTCTAACATAAGTATTTATATTAATAGAGCTAAAATATCCTTACAAATGAAGAAAGAAAAGGAAGTTAACTTAAGAGCTTAATTTTGTTGTTGAGGGTATTATTGAAATTAGACAAAATTATAAGGTATAAAAAGATAAAATTATTGGTCAAACCAAATTATGGCTTTTACTTCTTTTGGCTTAAAAACCAAGTGCTAGTGTGCTACCTAACATTCAAATAAGTTTGGTTGACCAACTTTTATGCCAATCCAACCCACTAAATGGAATGTCTATGGTAACATTAGCATCTTTTAGTAAAACTTAAGGTGCCTGCTCAGCCCAACCAATGGTTCTACATATTCACATTGGAATATTTTTGAAGTCAAGTCGAGCTTTTGTTTAATTGTCTCTTGAAGGAAGACAATAAATTACTATACTCCCAACAAAGAGTCATACACACTGCAAATGACTCGTAGCTGAACAAACATTCAACAAATGACTTGTAGCTGCAGATATTTCATCACATATGCTACCAATTGGAGTAGCTGAAGAAGGTTCTTGGGATCGAAGCAAAACGATTTTCAAGCTGACCCAGCTAATCGTATCTCCAGCTCTTCATGGCTTTGAGGGAAGGCTTTAAACTTTTCAGGAGGTGGGTTTTTCTCAGACCCTCTTCTGTCATGTTAATTGTAGTAGTAATGGTGGCAGTGTTAATAATAGTACAAACCAACATAAAGAATGTTGTTAGGATTCAAACACCAGATATCATACGTAGAAATGTAACTTCTGTGAAGAGTCTTGAACCAATAAAGCAGCAAACTTGGTCTAATCAAAGTCATATTATGTCAACCAGTAATAGTCCTTATCTTAATTGGGAGCTATTTGCTGCTGATTATGAGGAAATGATAAAGACCCTTAAGATATTTGTGTATCCTGATGCTTTTATGAGCAACAACTCTTCACCTTTTTCTAACATTTTCCTTCCCCATCCTAACCCCTTTGATGCCAAGTTGGGAAATTACTTTAGTGAGCACATGTTCAAGATTGCTCTTTTAGGTAGTTCTTTGGTTACTCAGAATCCAGAAGAGGCTCATTTTTACTATATGCCCTTCTCAATTAATGTTATGCGCAATCACCCTCAAGTGCATTCTGCGTTGGTGATTAAAGACTTTGTCGCTGCCTATACTAATAGGATTGGATCAGAGTTCAAGTTTTGGAATGCAAGTGGTGGTGCAGATCATTTTTTTGTATATTGTCATTCTATTGGTCGAGACGCTGCCTGTAAGCATCAAGAATTGCATCACAATGCTATTCAGGTTACTTGCTCGTCCAACTACTTTCAAAGGCTCTACATTGCCCACAAAGACATTGGATTGCCCCAAGTTTGGCCTCGCCCACACGAAGAAGTGTTGAACCCTCCTGATGCAAGGTATGGTGTCATTTAACTGCATTGTTTTGCAATTTCTGTTTATAACTGATATTAACTGCATCATAATACTCTTTTATTTACTGCTTAATCTTTCATTTGTGTATATTATCTTTCTTTTTTGTGTGCCTAGTGGGTTGATTTCCCCTGAAATAGTATATGTGCATCTTTCCTTCATGTGCCCGATGATCATACAATCTGTCAAGAGCGGGGTTTTTGGCTTGTTCTTACCAGTTATCAAGTATGGGGTTTTTTGCTTGTTCTTACTCTTGCTTGAGAAGTATGAATGAGTCGTCTGTGAAAGCAATGCTGCCTGCTTTATGGTTAGTGGAATATTGATCTGGTAAGATTGGTTAAGTGGTTCATCTAGTTTTTCTCAAGTTGACCTTTATGCGAGTTGAGGTTGGCTTGTTGGAATAGTTGTGGCTTTATGAGAATCCCTTAGTTTAGA
This sequence comes from Petunia secreta, assembly GCA_029990175.1. Lineage (NCBI taxonomy): Eukaryota > Viridiplantae > Streptophyta > Magnoliopsida > Solanales > Solanaceae > Petunia > Petunia secreta. The sequence continues at coordinate 5,844,854 of JARKIP010000068.1, forward strand.
AGAGATGATTTGCCATCTATCTTATGATATAGTAGTAATTAAAAACCAGTTGATCAAAGACAAATATATTCATCTTTCATTAGAGGTTCTTTTGGGCCCTTTGTATTCATAGAGGCCTTTAGATTCCATATAAATTGACATGCTTTGAGGATTAAGGAACAATGTAATCTACATTATGGATTTAATTGCAGTTTTTCTTGGAAAGAACCAACATATAAAAGTGGTCACAGGTACAACATAGATAATCATGAGTGGACAAATGCATAGTGGAGAGATATCTATAAAATGCAGTTAGATGGCCTATGAGGATTCTTCGAAGTTGAAAGAAAGAAATATTGTATCCATTATAAAAGTTTGTACTGCAATTTAGATGTCATGTTATAAGAAGTAACATTGACAAAGTAATAGTGAAGAGGACAAGTTTGAAACTAGTTCAGTCATATTCTGCTCTTCTGATCCTGCCCGGATAATGATGTGACAGGTTAAGTGCCCCCCCTCAATACTGGTCCATTGAGAAACTTAGAATATCAATGTAGTAAACTAACAATATGGAGCACACATGAGATGATGTCCAAGTACGAAAGTCAGAATTTAGGAAACATGAATATAAAGGGTCTTAATAGATAGTTAATGTGGTCTCCCAACAAGTTCAGATCCTTTATTGAAAGAACATGAAAATCTATATGGACCAGGAGAAGATGCTGGCACATTCCTTAGAAATTCAAGCTAAAAGGATGAGGTAGAACACATTCATGATGGATGAATCAACTCAGAAATACCACAAGGAAGTAAGAACCACATTCATGATGGATGAATCAACTCAGAAATACCACAAGGAAGTAAGAACTTTGTAAAAATATATAATATGTAGAACACCTGTAGGCTGTAAATAACCTGTTTTCAATTTTGTTGAGCCGAGGGTCTTTCAGAAACAGCCTCTCTACCTCAATCAAGGTATGGGTCTGCATACACTTCACCCTCCCAGACCCCACTCGTGGGATCATACTGGGAAATTTGTTGTTGTTGCGTTGTAGTCTGTAGAACACCTGTAAACTATTACCTCCCCTTGCTAACACTCTTTCTTCCCTATCATCGGCTTCTTCCATAGTGTTTGATGAGTTGACTGAGCACTCTAATCACTTTTAGTATATTTCCTTGTTTCGCAACAAGAGTTCTCCACATATTGTACCCTTTGTTTTGTTTTTGTTTAACTATTTTTCTTTTTCTTTGTATGTTTTAAAACTAATCATCTTAGAGTTCTCTACAGTTTGAGGCATTCTGAGAATGCCATCCTCCAAGGAATTTAGGTCGCGCTAAAACCTGACTCCTGACTCACCCCCACCCCCACCACAATCCCCTGCTTTTATATCAAAATATAGAAAAAAGATCCAGCACCTTCTTATTCTGCGGCTCTTGTCCTTTCAGTCTTCTGCATTGCTAACTAAGCATTTGTTCCCGACAACACTGCAGCTACCTTGATGTACGCTTCACCCGTCTCTTATTTACGTTGTGACAAACCTGCTCTCCAGCTAAGTTCAGCCGAACAAGTCTTCTCATTTGTCTGAAATTACAAGTATGCATCCTCAGACAAAAGATCTCTGGTTGAGCTGTCCCTCAGCTATATTGGCTCAGTTCTGTATTATTTGGTAATGTAATCCACACTTCTTATCATCAAGAGCCTGTGGAACTACAATTCAGGTGCCTGGATGATTCTTATTTCTTACCAGTATTCTTTCCTGTTACACAGGCCCATATCCCAGATGTCCAATATGAGTTTGGCTCTGTCTGTCTTGGACTAAAATATATAATCAAAGAAGAATATTTTGGAGTTCTGATATTAGTGATGTGAACCCTGCTTTTATTTAAGCTTGTTTGTTGCATCTTTCTGCCTTTGTTTGTTTTTGCAGATACAAACTTGTCTTCTATGCTGGTCGTGCCCAGAATGCTCGTTCAAGGCAAGAATTATTGGAGCTATGGAAGAATGATAGCTCCTTCGATATATTCTCTGGGAGTTCATCTTTCCCTTATGAAGAAGGATTTCGGAGAAGTAGATATTGCCTCCATGTCAAAGGTTATGAGGTGAATACGGCTAGGATCAGTGATGCTATTCATTATGGTTGTGTCCCTGTACTGATTTCAAACTACTACGATCTTCCATTAGCAAACATATTAGACTGGAGTATGTTCTCAATTATTGTTAATGAAAGGGATATTCCACACCTAAAGAGGATATTGCTCTCGGTGCCTAAACGAATGTACCTCAACCTGTATAAGAACCTAGGCATCGTGAGAAGGCACTTTGCATGGTATAGAAGCCCAAAAATCTATGATTCCTTCCATATGACAGTCTACCAACTTTGGCTCAGAAGGGGAATTCATCGACTAGCTTGATGGTACCTAGGTATATGTACCCAGTATAGAATCCACTTAAGCCTGTGGGCATGTTTTATCATCTTATAATTGAATCAAGTGATCCTGCCAGATGTAGTTGTAAATATCTTAGTCTCAGAACAATCTAATATAATAGAAAGTTGGGTTAATGTCATGGAAATGATTGATGTTTATAATGTACAATTTTCTAGATGTACCTGTAACAACCAGATTGTGTGTATTTGCAACATGCAGAACTACACAGCTAATCTTTCGAGTTCCAATGGCAGAAGAATCTATCATTTGCAAGGGATCTATGGTGTATTTGTGCATTATTCAGAATTCTCAAAAGTTATTTGTTCATTTATCAAGAATAAGAGGGCCACACAATATATATATTTTTTTTTTGATAAAGTCAGAATTTTATTGAAAGAAAACAGTATAAAGATGATACTGTGAAGAGTACATAAGAAACAAACTGGACTCAGTACATCAAATGCCTAAGCAGTCTAGCAAATCGAGCAAGTTTTGCCAATCTAACACAATCTTTCCCTCTATCCAAAAGTACAAGTAATGCAAAACATTATATTTCACTGATTGAATTTGGTTCCTTTTGCTTTCAAAACATCTCAAATTCCTCTCCTTCCAAATAGTCCAGGCTACACATAGAGGAATATTGACCAAATTCTTCTTTAAGGATGAATTTATTTCCAGCAATCCAGCACATTCCTGAAACTGAATGGGCACACCCAATTGATACCAAACATGGCTATAAACATGGACCATACCTGCCAAGTAAATTCACAATGTAAAAAAATATGGTCCACAGACTCAACAGCTCTTTCACAAAGGAAACACCTACTGCACAAAGTCCAGCCCCTCTTCATCAGATTTTCTTGAGTCAAGCAAGCTCCATGAGAAACTAACCATCCAAAGCAATCGACTTTTGTTGGGACAATAGTCTTCCTTATCATTTTCCAAGGCCATTTATGATCTTGCAATGACTGATCAGCATTAAGAATTTCATAAAGTGAACTAACTGAAAAGCACCCTTTTTTATTAGCTCTTCAAAACCAGCAGTCTTCTTTTTCCGGTAATAATACTACAGATTGCATTTTATGGGTGAATTCATCAACTTCTAAAATCTCCCAATCAAAGAGGTTTCTTCTGAATTGAAAGTTCCAACCTGAATTGGTAAAATTATCTGCTAATACCACTTCAGTCTTTCCTTAATCTAATTCTTTTCCCATTCCCCACCTTCAAATAGATATGCTTTTTGAATACCTCCCAAAGGCTAACAATCTGTCTCCAAACAGCTACTCCATAGGGAGTTTTCACAGCTTTTAGGTGCCCAAAATCCATCCTTCCCACATTTAACTTCAATCACAGATTTTCAAGGTGCTGCCATGACATCATTCAAGTCTCCAAAGCCATTTGCATAATAGACTTTGGTTATGAGCTTTAAGATTTCTGACTCCCAACCCCCTTCCTTCTTGTGCTTTATTACAATATTCCACTTAACCAAGTGATACTTCCTCATCTTTGAATTTCCATCCCGTAGGAATTTCTTCCAAGACTATCCAATCTCTTCTCCACCATAGCTGGTATGGGAACTATGGACACTAAATAAGTTGGGATGTCATCAAGAACACTATTAACTAATGTTAACCGACTATCAAAAGATAAATATTGTCGCTTCCGGGAGCCATTTTTTTTTCACACTTCTCAATAACTCCTCTCCGAACAGACTTATCTTTAAATTTTGCACCTAAAGGCAATCCCAAGAAGCTAGTGGGAAACTTATCAGCATTGCAACCTAAGATATCAACAAAAACATTAATGTCACTGTCAACATTCAGAGAGTAAATTGAGCTCTTAGCCAAATTAATCCTCAACCTTGTCACTGCCTCAAATGCCAAGAGAATCACCCCAGGTGCAATACTTGTTCCTTTTCAGCTTCACACATCAGCAAAGTGTCATCGGCATATAAGATATGTGAAATTTCAACACAATTCCTAGCTTGTCCTTCCAAATTAAAGCCTTGCATCCACCCATTTCTAACAGCTTGCTTTATCATATGACTAAGCACTTCCATTACCAGAAGAAAACGGTAAGAAGAAAGTGGGTCGCCTTGTCTAAGACCTCTTTCAGAACTAAAATAACCCGTATCTAAGACCTCTTTCAGAACTAAAATAACCAGTAGAACTACCATTGATAAGGATTAAGAACTTTGCTGTAGAGATGCAAAATTTTACCCATTGGATCCATTTCACTTCAAAGTTCATTTTTCCAGCAACTTCAACAAACATGACCAACTGACATGGTCGTACACTTTCTCTATATCTAATTTTAATATCAACCCAGTCAGCTTCTTTTTCCAATAATAGTCTATGCATTCATTAGCCAAAAGTGCAACATCTGAAAACTGTCTACCTTTTAGAAATGCATTCTGGTTTTCAGTAACCAGTTTATTAATCACCATCTTCATCCTTTAAGTAAGAACTTCAGTTATTATCTTATAAATACTACCCAATAGGCTGATAGGCCTAAATTCTTTGATACTAGCAGTCCCTTTTTTTTGGTATTAATGCAATAAAAGTTGAGTTAAAGCTTCTAATAAATTCCCTTCCCTGTAAAACACCTCAAAAGTCTTCAAAACATTCTTTCACAATGTGCTATCATTTCTTGAAATAACATATCTTAAAGCCATCTGGACCCAGTGCCTTGTCTCCTTCCATCGTGTTGATTACCCCGGCCACCTCTACTTCTTCAAAGGGCCTCTCAAGCCACTGTTTCTCTTCATCACTGATGTTTTTTAGTTCTGGACAATCCCATGCAGGCCTCCATTTTTTTTTTTTTTTCAGAAAAATGTTCTTTATAAAATTCCAGAATATGACTCCTAATCAAGTTCTTATCATCTGTGATGTCTCCCTCTATCTCTAACTTATCAATCCAATTGTATCTCCTATTCGAATTTGCAATTATGTGAAAAAATTGGTATTCTTGTCTCCATTCTTGATCCACAAGAATCTTGAATTTTGCCTCCAATGGATCTCTTCTGTCTTAGCTATGTCAAGGACTTCTCTTGTTAAAGCACCTTTTTCAGATTCTGCCCTCTCATGGTTACAAGTCAAGGAGTTCCCTTGGTAGGGCCACATGCAAGTATTGAAGAAAAAGAATAAGACTCGGAGTTGTATTAATTGAATGAATTGTTATAATTGGGTATTTATAGGCTAAACTTTATCCCAACCTTGATCCTAGTACAATTCTATTCATGAGGCCCACAATCCATCAAGTAAGTCCGCTAGCTTCTAGCTGAGTCCTACCCTAGGTAGGAAAGGTATAGACCCAAAGGAGGCTCACTCTTTTATGCATGCACACTCATTTGTCACGTGCTCGTACAGTTGCAGCGGTCGTTGTTCACCGAGTTAACGCTCACTCATAGATCTGTTGATTTCGTTATCCTGTGACTCATTTTGTATGGGCTAACAGGCCTTCAGATTTGTGGATTGTGAGCTTTGCAATTCTCGCCCACACAGTCAGTCCCCCCATTCTTTGAGTGCTTACTTTGGTGCTCAGGAAGTAAAGTGTCGTGCTAGCGGGGAACCAACTATATACTGCTTCGGCTGTACTGCTTCGATTTGACGGATGTCGTTTCGCACTCAAGTAAACACATGTATCTATTGGGATCGAAACAACATGCTGCATGCGGAAGCTAACACATTAAACATTAGATTACAATAAATCAGACATCAACGAGTTTAAAAAGGTATTTATTTATTGTGGTTTGGTCATGAATTGACCTACATAGGGAGGATATTAAAAATCTAATACTAATATAAAAAATATACTAAATAAAGTCTCCCCCTAACCATTAATCTCAAATCCTAAAAGACTACATTGTGGATGATATTTTTATTGTTGTTCTTGTGAAGAAGAGACCTCACTTTGTAGATTTCCAAGTCGTCCTCTCCAAGAAAAAGATAAGAGCTATGGAGGAGCTTTAGTCCTTTTAGAATTCCGTTTCTTTCAAAAAGTAGAATCCTAATAGGTTGGAAATTCAGGGGCAAAACTCTAACAGTGCCGGCGTCTGATTGGATGTCCATTTTATGTGTCTTCTCGAAGTTATTATCCCCTATCAAGCTATAATTAGCATGCCTTTTCATATTTGTCATCATTATCTCGCCTTTTCATATCTGTCCCCTTACCTCTCTGTATATATCTTTGCTGGTTACTTATTCTTCTTCTTATTATTGTCTTCTAAATTTCTTTCAGCAAATGCGTTATCAAACTTTCCTTCCCTTTCCTTCTCTCGCAAAACTTCCCCTTTCCTCCAGTGGATTCTCTAACTCCCTCGCTGTCGATTTCGACCCAAACCTCTACGTTCTTCTGGTGACTAACTGATTCAAGGATGGCGAGATACGCGCGTGAAAGGACGACAACCAGGAAGGGACTCATAACCTTCTCATCTACTCCCCCATGCGTCGCCGCAGGTCATCATCGACAAGAAACCCTCTTGGAATGAGATATGGTCTAACAGTGCAAAAATGAGATTCACCTAGAGGCTTGTGGTGATCAGTAGCAGTCTCTCTACAATTCTTTTGACGACTTGATATTGTATGCCTCTGTTTCTCTTTGAATTCAAAATTCGTGGGAGTCTCTTCAATAGTAATATAGACTTCTTGTGTTTTTCTTTGGCAGAATATATAGATGGCCCCTTTAAGTTGTCACGAATTCCCCACTAAATGCTTGAATAAACTTACTGATCAAATAGACACCTTATGTTGTCCCCAATATGTCTTGTGAATCCCCCATGATGACATGGCAAAATCAGGCATAATTCACCCATATCTGAGCATGTGAGTTGTTTTTGTGTTTGACTTTTCCTTTTTTTTTTATTGAATTATTTTGTGCGGGTCCTACAAAAATATTCATACTTCTCCCACAATATTTCTACCTTCTTCCCCAATAGCTTTACCACCCTCCACCACCACAGTCCGCCATAAAAACCACCAGCTTTCAACCAACTAGTAGACAAAATTAAACACCACCACCGGGTTACAAAGTGCTTGGATTGGCCACTGCGCAAATCCACCACAGTTGTAGTTTCAGAACTCTGAGTGATGCAATGCACATCACATTCGAGGCAGTAGCCACAATCCCATCCCCATTAAACTAGACTTATACCCAACTGCCAGCCTCTTGCCGTGCTTCTTGTATTTTTAAAATGATGGGAGAGAATTTGGTTACTGATTTCTCCAAAATCACTAACCATACAAAAAAGATTAAAAGAAAGAAAAAGAAAAAGAAAAAAACAAGCTTCCATGGCTACTAGAAAGCTCCGCACGCGGGTGGAAAATAAAAAATGAGAGAGGGTCGGATGGGCGGGGATGATCTTTCTTTTGGAGAAGAGAAGAAAGATAATTAAAATCGTATTTGTTTTATTTTTTGAAATTATTGGATTTCACTTTTTTAATATTAGGTGATTTTATTTTTAAAAAACACGTGTCACCACTTCATTGGGTCATTTACATGTCGGCAACGAGTAAGTCTCACTCAAATGAGTTCATAGACACAGGTGTTCACGAGACACATTTCTGTCAAAATGAGGTATTTATCTTATCATTTAGTAAATTGAGGTGTTGATCAACTGAGAATCCGTGTCAACTTAGAGGGGCTATCTATGTATTCTACCTTTTCTTTTGGTTGCAAATACTCCATATACTATGCCACGGTAACTTGAATAAAATATGGTAATCTCAAACTCCATGTTTCCTTCATGCCTAAACACTAAAACATTTCCTAACTACAAATTACGTTTCTCTATAAATTATCTCGACCCTCTTCAAACCGTCGATCATTCAGTTTCACTAGCCACTAAGCGCCCTTTCTCAGGATTGCGCGTTCATGTTCACTTCTCTTCAAATACTTCAAGTAACCTGTAGGAATCTTCTGTAGTATCATAAATATGTGTATTCGACTGTGGAAGCAGCTACTTCCCCTTGCGGCCTCACATATTAAATCGTTGTCTTCATCCCTGAAGGGGTTAACGTACCTTGGCCAACTTATCCTCGACAGGCGGATCAATATGGTCCATCATAAACTGAAGGTAATTCTTCTACCTTGCACTTTGCTTCATTTTTATTGCTCTTTTGATCATGCGCTCTTACACACGTAATCCTTTTGCTTCCATATTGGTTGACCTACAACATCGAAGCTGTATTTTTGCCTTCATAAGGAGTTGGAGAGTCTCTATGAACAAAATATCATTCTATAGGCTAGAGTCGCTAGAATGGGCTCGTTGCCACGGAGGCGCGATGGGTGCTTGAGGAAAGCGCCAAGGTGCAGGCCCAACTTGATGCTACTAACTCTTAGTTTCGCCAGCAGTGGATCTGTATTGACGGGCTTCAGTGCGCCACAGATGCAATGAGGGATAAATGAGACGAGCGGACTAGTGAGCTTGAAATGTCTCTTCAGGAGAGGGATCCCACTGAGAAAATGGATAGAGCTTCCACCGGCGGTATGATGGCATAATTAGAGAGTCAGGCGCTATGCCTCACTCGTATTGAGGCAGACATATGAGGTTGAGAAGATAGCAGTTGAGCTCTGGCAAGCTAATGAGCAGCTTGATAGGGAGTGCGGTTAGCTAAGGACTGAGTATGATCAGTTGATGGCCGAGTGCAATCATTTATGGGCTGATGTTATCTTCTTTCAGAGCGTCCTGACCACTTTCGAGATCGTATTCCATTCTTGGAGAACAAGTATAAGATGGACTTTTGGACAATCGTGGCCACTACTTTAGCGACTTTGAAGCAAGTCTTGGATACTCCCGATTTTGACTTGGCTGCAGAGATCGATGTTGAGTAGGATATAGTGGACCAAGTGGAAGAAAAACTTAGGCTCGAGCCTAATGTTCATGAGACGAAGAGGGCATTGAGTAGGACAACTTCAACGAGGGAGGTGATGACGGAGATCCTCTGGAAGACTTGGTCGAGGAGGGAGGTAGTGCGACTGACGACGCCGTTGGGGTAGGAAGCTTAACTCCTTTGATTGGAGGAGGGACTTATTCCCAAATGACAGGTGGGGGTGCTGATCTCCTAGCCTCCGGTTCAGCTCTCTAGGAACCGGCTGCTCCAACGGCCTCCCATAGTCTTAGCTAGTCCTTGTTATTCCCGAACCGAACCCCCTCTGTAATATGTAGCCTTCTAACTTTTATTTATGAAGAAAATTGTTGTTTTGTTCGATGTTTTTTCTACTTTAGCTTATGCATTTTGCCTTAGCAATTTTGGGTTTTATCCTCAAGTTTTATTCTAACTTTTACCAGAGTAAGTGTGCGGCCGTGGAGAACGTCTTTGCTTGTCCACTCGAAAATGTGTAAAAAGACGTCTATTTTTACTTAGGTGTGTAAATTTTTGCCTCGGGGTAGGTTACCCGGGGCGAGTTAGAATGATAACTAACTAATTGAATTGACGGGTTTAATAAATAAAAATTAAGTAGATTAGTTGTTTTATTAGAACGGGAACGATGGGTCCGATACGACAATGAATAAAAGTATTCTTGAAAAATGGAGACACAAGGTCTAATAACATCATTAACTACACGTATAATTTATTGAAACGGGGATGCTGGGTTCGAAAACAACCATGAGTAAACAAACTCTTGAGGACAAATGAGCTAAGGGATAACAATGTCCGAATTACTAGCTATTCAGCCTCTTTCCACCCCCAACATCTGAGTCTATTGAACTGCATTGACTTTGAGGCTTAGAGGTAGTACTTTTTGCGCCATACCATGCTTCGGTTGTTCGATATGGTAGTGCCTTCACTTGTAGCTGTCGAGATCTCTCTCGGGTCGGGGTCACAGATGAGGTCCGTGGTTTTATGAGGTTCGTCCCTTTTGGCTCTTCATGTTTGATGGCGATATCGGGGACTAGAAATAGCCTCAGTTTCTGTAATTTCTATTTAGCCTCAGCTCCGACTACATTAGCAATAGCAATCTATAGCGCTCTCTCTCTCTCTCTCGACATCCTTTGCTCTCCCTGAATTTCTTTCATTCCCCACTTAGTCGGGTACTTGACCACTTGATGAAGTGTCGAAGGTACCACCCCTATCTCGTGTATTCGAGCCCTTCTATTATGATATTATTGAGATATCGCTTGCCATCACTTGGAAAGACGTTAGCTTGATCACCCTGGGCACATAAACTTGTAGGATGTTCCCACCAACCGACTTCTCCCTAGAATTATTAAACCAAGCAGTGTGCACGAGCTTGGGACTATCTAGTCTGACATCTGCATTGCTTGTACCACTTTTCATCTGATAATGTTTACCGTACTGCCGGCATCAATAAGGACACACTTTACCTCTGAATCTCCTATTCTCAGGATGGCGACCAGAGCTTCGTAGTGTGGGAAGAGAAGTCCATCTGTATCCTCACCATAACAATATCATATCACTATGAGACCTCTTCTTGCCATCTTTGCTGACTTTGCAAACCATTATGGTTTTGAACGTCCCGCTTGTGATTCCAGGCCTCTACATATCACGTTGATCGACCATTTAACCTTCGGCAGCACTGGGTGCTACTTTAAGCCCATATTATACGCATACATTTAATTTCCCTTATCTGGTAGTAATTTCTTAAGATAACCTTTGCTCAGGAGATGTGCTACCTTGAGCTTTAGGGCTCGACAATTAGCGGTATCATGGCCATGATCTCCGTTGAATTCACAATAAATCGACTGGTCCCTTTTGATTGGGTCAGTCCTGATATCTTTGGGCCAATTGACCTGCTAACCCAATCTCTTTAAGTGGTTCCTCCTGGAACGCGGGGATTCCCAGCTTTTACAGGAACCTAACCCTTGGAAATCATCGTGCCTGTCTACCAACCTTGAAATTTTTAAACATTATTCCCTCATACTTTTTGATCTGTAGTAATAGGACCTATCGTTCACGATCGAGTCACGCTTATGTGATTTTCCCTTGTTTCTCCCGGGCAACCTCACCGAATCAGTTTCAATTCTAAGCTTGTAACTGTATCAGTGGTAAACCTCATTCCACATTTTCATCGGGTGTTCTTGCAGACTCTTTTGTAGCTCCTGAGTGGCTGTAGGCTCTTGGCGAATGCTATGATTTCTATGTTGTCAGCCACCGTTGGGAGTGTCATCCATTCTTTCTGGAACTTTTCAAGGCAATCCTTGAGAAACTTGTCGTCCCTTTGCTTAATCTCAAAACTTCTCTTCCATTCTTTTCTCACGTTTCTAGGCATCATAGTGTGCCTTCATGAGCAAATCCTGCATCTGAACAAATGATTGAATGGGGATCATTCGGGAATTTGGGTGTACCAGGTCAATGACCCATTTGTTATGGTGGCGTCAAAATTCTTCACCAATACAGATTGGATCTCTTCCCTAGTTAGGTCATGCTTTTAACCCCTATCACATAGGCTGCTGCATGATTGTTCGAGTCCATTGTACCATCGTACTTGGGTATGTCTGGCATACAAAACTTTTTCGGGATAGGGAGCGATACTGCGCTCGGCTTGTAGGACAACTGGGAGAACTTATCTTCGTCGATCTTCTTCAACACAAGAGGAGCCCCTGGTATTTTATCCATTCTATCGCTGTGTTCCTTAAGCTGGCGGAGCACAGTCTCTTTGAAAGCTATTCTTGGTGCTGTTGGGGTGGCGGTATACGAATTTCTTAGTGCCGTCACGAGGTTGGTCCACAGTGCTAATGAATCTGGCGTATTGCTTGTGGGCACAACCCTAGGGAGATTCTAGCGGCATCACCGTCTTGTTAAGTGCTTCATTGAGGAATTTAGACAGCATTTCATCCATCGACACCGGAAGAAGGTCTTGTGCCTCAAGAATTATTTCCAATACTTTCTCCATTTTGCTCTTGGATTCTGCCTTACACTTTCATTTTGGCGGAGTGCCACTCTTGGGACTTAGACTCCGAGCCGTTCTGGTTGTGTTGGGGGAGTTCTGTCGCGACTTGGTGTTGCCGTCTGCTGTCAGGTCCACCTCCCTATTAAGGTTTAGAGCCGCGTCTTCTGATCCTATGGCGGCATCGCGTTAAAGTCCGATTTTATTTTGACATAATCGATCTGTTTCTTCAGAATAACGAAGAATGGTGGGCGCCAAACTGTTTAACCTAAAATTTGTGTAATAAGTAAACTAATTAAATTTGTATTGATGGCCATAGACAATAACGGAGACACGAATAGGAGTCGAGTTGTATTTCTTGAATGAATCGTTATAATGAGGAGATTTGGGTATTTATAGGTTAAATGTTATCCCAACTCTGATCCTAGTACAGTTCTATTTGTGAGACCCACAACCCATCAAGTAAGTCGGCTAGCTGCTAACTGAGTCCTTCCTTAGGTAGGAAAGGTATAGACCCAAAGGCGACTCATTTTTTTACGCTAGCGTGCCCCTTTTTCTCATGCTCGTACGGTTGCAGCGGCCGTTGTCTGCTGTGCTAACAGTCGCTCATGAATCCGTTGAATCTGTTATTGTAGGACTCGTTTTGTATAGGCCAACGGGCCTTATGTTCCGTGAATTGGGACCTGTGAATTTTGGCCCACACAATACCTTAATAAGATTATGATGGAGGATGGGCATGAATCTATCATTGTATAAGAAATATTTTAAGCTTTAACTAATTGTTTTTTTAAACCACCAGAGGTAATATGCACCATTTTCATGACATATAATGGCAGTGCCAAAGAGTAAGTTAATTCCATAAGGTTTAAAATTAAAAAGTTTACAATGGTGGTTCAATGATCAAATCAGAGCCCTAAAGCCAAAACGTGAATTTAATTACATTAATGTATATTTTAATTCAAAGTTCAATGTTTTAATGCTTTTTATTTTTTTAATATATTTTTAATGAATAAATAGATATGGTTGATTCAAACGATGATTGTATAGTCCAGACATTAATAATGTGGTAAATCCTTTTTTCAAAGTTTTTAAGTATTTTTTCATTCTCTTTAATAAAGAAAGAAATTCATATTTTCCATACTAGAACTTTGTTTAATACTTCATAAGTCTAAATTAAATGTATATCTATGAATAAGATTTTTGACAACTACAACAATGCAGTGTATTGAAACAAATGACTAACATTTTGTTTACTTGAAAGAACTGTTACAAATATAAACAATCATAACCAATAGTAAAATTTTGGGAGCTTTCACACTTGGGCACTGAAGTAGAGCTTTAGTAGCCTTACCTTTGAATCACCCGCGAAAGTTTATTTTTTAAAATCTCTTATAGTGTGTGCTTTATTTTCAATTATTTCATCACCACATAGTGCTAATCGTCATTTTGTAGAATTACAATGGTAAAATGAACTTTACACTACGAACTTATTACTATTTTAGTTACTTTATCTTTAACTCTAACTAAAATTTTCTTAAAAGTACAAAGCAAAGCTTGCGAACCAATTTCTAACCAACTAAGAGTTCAAGTTCAATTTTTTATTTTTATTTTTGTCAGGACATTATAATCAACTTACATTTACAATTTAAAAATAATATGATCTACTAGATGCTTTATTTTTCTTTTTCTTTTTTTCAATTTGGGAAAATATTTGCAACTTTCTTAAACCTTCTCAATGATGAAATCCTAATTCATCTAGGTTTAGTGAAAGAAATAAATATTATAAAAGGCTTAGCCTTTTAATCCTATTTAGTTTCTTCATCTTCTGGTTATCATCTTAAGGATCATCATGATCTAATTACCAGTACTAATCTTTCACACACACTATTTTAGAAAAAAGATATGTTTTTCATGTCAATGATTCTTTCACAATATCATGAAAACACCCGTAAACCATGTCTTATTATCTTCTCCTATAATATCACTACTTTGACCATATTTAGTCCGACTGAAAAATCATTTAAGAAACTATTCTCAAAATATCCAGACCCTCATTATAAATTGCTTCATCAAGTTGTTCCCTTAAAACTCAATAAAGATTTAAATTTTAGAAACTTCTATTCCTACGGGTTCTAAGCTTGAAACTCTACTACCCAACCACTCTATTGTAATTACTAAGTTGCCTCATTATCACGAAAGGCTCTATTGTAATTACTAAGTTGTCTCATGATCACGAAAGGTTTATAGTTACAACGTTAATATCATCGAATGAGATGTCTACAACGATGGACGTATGGTTGTTCATGGTGTTGATGATTTTTTGACCTACTTTATCCAAAAAATAATAATTATGTAGAGGAAAGTACTGAGAGGAAGAAGAAGAGATAAGGTTTCATTAACATTGTAGGTGTTATTGGATATTGGGTACTTGAACATCCTCAGTTAGTATCTCTTGTTCTCATGATTATGGCCTTCACAACTGTTAGTTTTTATTATATTAAGGACAATATTTTGGAGGATGATGACTCTATGGTTGAGGACCACATTCCCCATATGATAAGTGTGTCATGTTCAAGGAAGTTGATATCAAAGTTGTCACTTATATCTAGCGGCATACTCATCTATTCATTACGGTATTTCAGACAAGTTGCTGGATAACAAACCTAGAGATGTCAAGAGTTTCTTATGTAGGCCTTATCATGATGCTTGACTAGCTAGATTATATTGAGTTTTGTAATATTCTTTTGTAATCTCTCTTCTATTTAAATATATCTTACTTTCTTTTGAAGCCAATTGGTTTTATTTGTCTTTTTAGTTGCATATATTTGATATGTTGCTATTAATCATCATAAAATTGATTAGTGCACTGAAAAATAGTTCTTCCTCTCTCTCTATATATGTTTCTTTTCTAATCTTCTTCGGCTTTAGTTTGATTTTCTACTAGAAACTTGACACAACAATTGCTAGAAGTCTATTCTCATACATTTCTGGTGCTCCCTTTCGAAATAATTAAAGATATACATAATATCGACTGACGGCTTTATCTATTTAAGAAAATTTCATAAGTTAAAACAAACTATCACTATGTTATAGTAATTATATCGATCACATAAAAAAATTTATACTGTCAATATGCAAAAAAAAAAAAAATTCTATTGTGTTGTTAATTAGTACCTTGTAGATAAAATAATGTGACACGAGGAGAGCAACAACATGACCAAGAACTAATCCAGCATTAATGGATACCATGTTTAGCATTATATCCATTGCTAGTGCCCAAGCAGCAACAACATGACCAAGAACTAATCCAGCATTAATGGATACCATGTTTAGCATTATATCCATTGCTAGTGCCCAAGCGATATGAGGCTAGATATAATTATATTTTAGGTTGTTTCGCTTCGTGTTTATGCTTTTAAAAGCGCTACTTTATAGAACTTTGGATTGAATTATGCTTATGTGGTGTGTTTTGTTTTGTAGGAACTAAATTGTTGACATGAAGCCCATTTGGAGCACAAAAAGTGATAATCAAGGGTTTTGTAGTATGAGTAGAAGCCCAGGATCGCGTAAACAAAGTTTGGGAACAAAGCAAGGAAACTTCCAGTATTAACGAAGGCCATGTAGTGTAGCACTATACTTGCATGTTGTGTGGCCTGTTTTAGGAAGAAACGACATGTGCCATCTGTAGAAAGTACTGCAGCTTAGAATTCCTCATAAATCATCAAAATACAAAGTCACGATGTGCTACACATTGTGGAGCACGTCGTGGACGTCTGAATTTTTTTCTAACCCAGTTCTACACGAAATTTGAAAGGGCAGTTTCATCTAGGGTTGTTTCCTGCACTATAAATACACCAAAAAACCTTTTTGGTTGGGACTTTTGGACATATTATACAGCCGTAGGAGGCAATAAAGGAAGATCTTCAAGATTCAAGGCTTTACTTCATCCAACTATCCATCTACTGTGATTTTTACATGCTTAGATTTTTACATGCTTATAGCTAATTCTTGTCTTAGAATATGACTACGAGTAGCTAAATCACTCATTCTAGAGTTGATTGAACCACTCAATATGCTTGTGTGAGTAGGATTATTGTTTTATGAATGAATCTTGATTAATCTTCCTGTCTATATATTTACAAATTTCATGTTATTGATTTGTAGGATCCCTAATTAATTGTCTCTTTTATTCTCGTGATTAATAGGAATTGATTCAGGAGTTAGGGTTAAACAGATAGCAGTATTTCAACCTAAAATATAGACTTTGCTTAGGTTTTCAAGGGGGGTGATTTATGGCTATTAATACTTACTGTGAACCATAAGTATTTTTCTTTCTATCTTCATTAGTTAATTGGAAGAATTAATTAATGACAGTTATAATTACTTAAAGGAAGTGGAAAGTTATAACCTTGGAGGACTTGTTCAATGGGAAGACTCAAGGATTCATAACACAATACTTTTGCACAAATTAGGAGTTGGAGAAGTCAATCTTATGCTTCACATCTCTTGAATAAAAACAAATCTTTATTTACTTGTTATTTAATTTCTTGTTAAGTAGTTGTTAATATAAACCACATTCAAAATATAACCCTCGAAGTTGATTAGATAGATTAGCTAGATTAACTGCTAGGAATTGTGTTCTCTGTGGGATTCGACCTCGGGACTTTAAGTATCAAGCTATATTTGTCACGACAGCTTAGTCCCTTTTATAGGGCGTAGTTTGGCGTGATCAATTTTTGGCGCTGTTGTGGGGGAACACAGTGTATTTTTAGCTTTTAGCATAGCTGAATTGTTCATTCAATTAACTTCGCTTTTGTACATATTTGTTTTATTTGTATAATAAATACAAAAAACTAAAATGAAATGACATAAGGAAATTATATATGGCTAGGTGAATGTTTATCTTATTTTGTCCCTTTGTGTTCTAATTGTGGAGAAAACTACCCATGGTATTATTGTCAATCTTATATGTGTAATATGTGTGGTGGTCAATGTGGTCATTTTTATGGTTGTGCTTATACGACTTATTCTTCCCCAAGCCCCTATTATGATGGTTCTTATTTCACTTGTGATGTTAGTAGGTGCAATGAAGTGGATGATACTATGAGAAAATACGAAGCTAACCTGAAGAAGATTCAAGACATACGTAAAGCAACTATTCACAATTTTAAGTTCAAGTGAATCAATTGACTGCAACTTTTAATGTTCAACAAGTTAGTAATGTTGTTAGTAGCCAAGAATATATTGAACTTGAAGAAGCTGATGATGATCTAATTGAGGTGATAAAAATTGAATTTCTAACGGAGGAGTCAAGATTTGAATGATAACCACTTAGCCAAATGGTGTGTGAAGATGTCGAGGTTGAAGAACTAGTACTAGAGTGATACACGTATATTAAAGATGAGAATTTAGTCGACTCTAGTTTGTGCCAAGAAGAGGGCTAAAACAAATTGAAGTTTGAGCGTGTTGCATCGCATTCTAGACACTTCTTAACGTTGTGCTTAGATGAGGACATAAAATTGATCCGTGTGAGCCAAAATAAAAGTTGAAGGATGAGGTGTATGGTGCTTACAGTTTAGAATTCGCTTTACCATCTAAGCAAGATGGCTTTCCTCGATTGAAGGCCAAAGAGCAAAATGGGATATTTGGTACTCGGTCAAAAGCATAGCCAAAAATTTGAAGATATTGCTAAGTTGACGGCCAAGCGCATGTTGGGTTTAATGGAAGAATGTGAATGGGAAATGGGTAAAAAGTGAAAAGATTCCCTTTTGTAGGGAAAGGTTCCCTTTTGTAGGGAAATGCACTTTCTCCCACATTGGTAGAGGAAAAGGATTTTGTTGGGTTTAAATAGAGATTTACTTCACTTAGCTCTTAAAAGGGTTGAGAAGAAGGGAAGCCTCGCGCCGTCGTCGTCGCTCGTCTCGGCTCGGCTTCGGCTTCGGATTCGGATTTGGATTTGGTCAATTGATTGACTTAAATTTTTGGACCAACAAAACTAAAATATTAATTAATTAATATTTTATCCGTTTGTGTAACGGGCAGCTCCGTTTGTATAACGGGCAGCTGAAGTGAGTCAGCAACGGGCAGCTGAAGTGGTCCAGTACCCGGGCACCTGAAGCAACATCAGCAGATTAGTTCCTCCACGTTTCCCTCCACGTTTTGCATTAAAGTCAGTCATGAAGTGGTAGATTAATTCCTCCATATTAATGTCAGTCAGTGGTGGTAGATTAATTGCTCCACATTGAAGTCAGTCATTAGTGGACAATTAAACTCTCCCACGTTTTCTCATTAATCACCAGGTGTGTCTCTTCACCTGCCCTTGGATGTCTATATAAACTGATCATTTGTCAGTCTTTGATCACGACAGACAGACGATAGATAACATAGACTAAAGCTCTGAGATAGAGACTCCACAGAGACTCAAACTCGGACAGATAAGAGAAGTAACCTCAGACAGAGGATACACAATCTCGGGCAGAAGATAGAAACACTCGGGCAGAGAAAAACACTGACAGAAAGCATATCTCACCGCATCCCCTCCCTTTCTGCATATTAAGTGAGTCGTGTGATTTGCTCCGTTCTTTGTGTTCGCCGTGTTCTAACCGTTTGAAGTGCCGTTACGGTAGAACTGTTATCCCGTTCCATCCTGGGAGAAATTAACCCGTGAACCTTGGGCATCGTGAGGAGGTTAGATTTCTTAAGGAGACACAAGTAACTTGTGGGCTCGGGATCATCCTATACTAACAGATTATTTGCTGCAGGTTTTTGTATCTTCTAATTTATTTCAAGTGCAGGAACTACAAGCTTAAGAAATCTAGTTGATATTTATTTTCTGCGCTTAAATAAATATTGTTTAAGGAGACTGGTTAAGGAGACTAAAACCTTTGTGGTTTTCTGCTCCTATACTGAATATTAATCTGCTCGGGGAGACTAAAACCTTTGTGGTTTTTCTGCTCCTGTACTGCATATTACTCTGTTCGTGGGGATTAAAAACCTTTGTGGTTTTTCTACTCCTAATTACTGTGAAATAATCTGTTTGTGGAGACTAAAAGCCTTCGTGGTTTTTCTACTCCAATTGTTTAAACAGTTTATTGATATTGTTTCTGTCCGTGTTATCTTGCAGAGATGACAAACGGAGCGGATCCAACTGTCCCTGTTTGGGAGTACTAATGCTACCACAGTTTCTGGTGCTGTTGGGCCTAGCCGTGCTGCTGCAACGGTTATGCCACCTGCAGAGAAACCGAGAAAGTTTTCTGGTGTGGACTTTAAGAGATGGCAGCAAAAGATGTTATTTTATCTGACCACCTTAAGCCTGCAAAGGTTTATTAAGGAGGATGCTCCAGTCCTGACTGATGAAACACCTGAAAACGAACGCTTCCTTGTGATTGAGGCTTGGACTCATTCTGACTTCCTATGCAAGAATTATATTCTAAGTGGCTTGGAAGATGACTTGTACAACGTTTATAGTAACGTTGAAACGTCTAAGAAACTGTGGAATACGTTGGAAAAGAAGTATAAGACTGAAGATGCTGGACTAAAGAAATTTGTGGCTGCCAAATTTCTGGATTATAAAATGGTGGACAACAAATCTGTTGTGTCCCAAGTTCAAGAACTTCAAGTCATTATACATGATCTCCTTGCTGAAGGTTTGATCCTGATTAATACTTTTGTTGAAAGTATTAAGTATATTGTTGCTGACAAACTTTTCTTTGAAGGTTTGGTGATCAACGAGGCGTTTCAAGTTGCAGCCATGATTGAAAAGTTACCTCCTTTGTGGAAGGACTTTAAAAATTACTTGAAACACAAGCGCAAGGAGATGACCCTTGAAGATTTGATTGTTCGCTTAAGGATTGAAGAGGACAACAAATCAGCTGAAAAGAAGGCTCGTGGAAATGCTACAATAGCGGGAGCAAATATTGTTGAGCATAATCCAAATAAGAGGAAGAAGCCTTCTGGAGGGAAGACCAACCCTACCAAGAAGAAGTTCAAGGGAAATTGCTACACCTGTGGCAAGAGTGGACATAAGTCCGCAGACTGTCGTGTTGCAAAGAAGGACAGGAAAAAGGAAAAAGGTCAAGCAAACATGGTTGAAGAGACAAAATTGGCTCAAGGAGTGCAAGACATTGATCTGTGCGCTATGATTTCTGAATGCAACTTAGTTGGAAATCCTAAAGAATGGTGGATTGATTCAGGAGCCACCCGCCATGTTTGTGCTGTGAAGGAAGCCTTTGCTTCATATGCTCCCGCTGGACCTGATGAGGCGCTCTCTATGGGCAATTCTGCAATGGCGAAAATTGAGGGATATGGAAAGGTATTCCTCAAGATGACGTCTGGCAAGGTTGTGACTCTGAACAATGTTCTTCACGTTCCTGAAATAAGGAAGAACTTGGTGTCAACTGCACTTCTCGTTAAAAACGGGTTTAAGTGTGTGTTTGTCTCTGACAAGGTTGTAATAACTAAGAATGAGCTGTATGTAGGAAAAGGTTACCTGACTGAGGGTCTTTTCAAACTCAATGTAATGGTCATTGACAATATGAATAAAACTGCAGCTTCTTGTTATTTACTTGAGTCAAATAATTTATGGCATTCTCGTTTGGGACATGTCAATTATAAAACCTTGCGGAAAATGATCAATTTGGAAGTATTGCCTAAATTTGATTGCGAAAAGTCAAAATGTCAAATATGTGTTGAGTCTAAATATACGAAACACCCTTACAAGTCAATTGAAAGGGATTCGGAACCATTAGACTTAATTCATACGGACATTTGTGACATGAAGTCAATACCATCTCGCGGTGGAACGAAGTATTTCATAACTTTTATTGACGATAGCACTCGTTACTGCTATGTTTATTTACTTAGTAGTAAAGATGAGGCAATTGACGCATTCAAGCAATACAAGAATGAAGTTGAAACGCAACTTACCAAAAAGATCAAAATGATAAGAAGTGATAGGGGTGGAGAATATGAATCTCCTTTTGAACAAGTGTGTTTAGAATATGGCATTATTCATCAAACAACTGCCCCCTACACGCCTCAATCTAATGGGATTGCGGAAAGGAAAAATCAAACCTTAAAGGAGATGATGAATGCCTTGTTGATAAGTTCGGGTCTACCCCAGAACTTGTGGGGGGAAGCTATATTCACGGCTAATCAAATACTCAATCGAGTTCCCCATAGCAAAACACATTCCATTCCATATGAAAAGTGGAAAGGAAGGAAGCCCAACTTGAATTACTTCAAAGTGTGGGGGTGTTTGGCAAAAGTGCAAGTTCCAAAACCCAAAAGGGTTAAGATTGGACCGAAAACAGTTGATTGTGTTTTCATTGGGTATGCTATAAACAGTAAAGCATATCGGTTTCTGGTTCATAAATCAGAAAATCCTGACATTCATGTTAATACGGTGATGGAATCAGATAGTGCTGAATTCTTTGAATCTATATATCCGTATAAGAAGGAATGTGAGTCAGTTGGTGAAAGATCCAAACGACCTCGGGAAGGAACCAAAGAAAATTCACCAAATAAGGAAGAACCAAGACGAAGCAAGCGTCAAAGAACTTCTACTTCGTTTGGAGATGACTTTGTCACTTTCCTGTTGGAAAATGAGCCTCGGACGTTTAAAGAAGCAATGTCTTCTTCAGACTCTCCGTTTTGGAAAGAGGCAGTCAATAGTGAAATAGAATCTATTTTGAGCAACCATATTTGGGAGTTGGTTGATCTTCCTCCTGGAAACAAACCATTAGGTTCTAAGTGGATTTTCAAAAGGAAAATGAAAGCTGATGGCACTATTGACAAGTACAAGGCAAGGCTTGTTGTTAAAGGCTATAGACAACAAGAAGGTCTTGACTACTTTGACACATACTCGCCGGTAACCAGAATTACATCCATTCGCATGTTAATAGCGTTAGCCGCCGTGTATGGTCTGGAAATCCATCAAATGGACGTTAAGACAGCGTTCTTAAACGGGGATTTGGAGGAAGAAATTTACATGGAACAACCTGAAGGGTTCGTGGTTCCAGGTAAAGAAAAAATGGTGTGTAAACTTGTTAAGTCGCTTTATGGACTAAAACAAGCACCTAAACAATGGCATGCGAAATTTGATCATACAATGTTGTCAAATGGCTTTAAAATTAATGAGTGTGACAAATGTGTCTACATTAAGAACACTCATAATTTTGTAGTCATCGTTTGTTTATATGTGGATGACAAGTTGATCATGAGCAATGACATTGTCAACATCAATGCTACGAAACACATGTTGACTAGCAAATTTGATATGAAAGACTTAGGAGTTGCGGACTTAATTCTGGGTGTTAAGATCCATAGAACTCCTCAAGGTCTGGCGTTGTCTCAAACTCACTACATCAATAGTGTTCTTGAAAAATTTAAATATTTGGATTTTAAAATTTCAAAGACTCCTATTGATGTAAACCTTGCTCTAAAGAAGAACAAAGGTCAAAGCACGTCGCAACGGGATTATGCACGTGTTTTGGGAAGTTTGATGTACGTCATGAATTGTACTCGACCAGATATAGCTTGTGCTATAAGTAAACTAAGTCGATACACGAGTAATCCCAATCAGACCCATTGGATGGCAATGAAACGTGTTTTGGGGTATTTAAAATACACTCAAGACTTTGCATTGCATTATAACAAGTATCCTGCAGTCATTGAAGGATATTGTGATGCCAATTGGATCACCGGCACAACTGATTCTAAGTCCACAAGTGGATATATTTTCGCACTTAGTGGAGGAGCGGTGTCTTGGAAATCGTCCAAGCAAATGTGTATTGCCCGCTCTACTATGGAAGCTGAATTCATAGCCTTAGATAAAGCCGGTGAAGAAGCTGAATGGCTTCGGAACTTTTTGGAAGACATTCCGTTTTGGCCTAAGCCGTTGACACCAATTTGTATACATTGTTATAGTCAATCGGCTATAGGAAGAGCGAGGAATGTCATGTATAACGGTAAGAATTGTCACATACGACGAAGACATAAAACCGTTAGGGACCTACTCTCTAGAGGAATTATCACCATTGATTACGTGAAATCAAGGGATAATGTGGCGGATCCACTTACAAAAGGCCTAACTAGAGAGGCGGTTGAATGTTCATCGAAGGGAATGAGACTATGGCCAAGGACAAGTCATCACGGCGGCAACTCTACCTAGGAGACTGGAGATCCCAAGAACTAGGTTCAAGGAGAATACAAAGTTGTGTATGACGGTCCAACATTGTCAATTAAATGATTGGTCCATTCTCGTGATGAGACAATGTTCAAGTACCAAGGATAAAATGCTAGAGGCATTTTTTAATGATTATCTAAGTTTGATATTGCGTTTATCAAACAGTGTATATCTATAGGATTACACGTTTAGAAATCACCTATGTAAGTGTGAAGTGTAAGCCGCTTCAAGGAGAATTCTGTATGGCCAATTCTTTAAGCACTTATGAAACCAGGCGGTGTTCATGGCTGAAACGAACACAACAGTGAGAACCAAAGACGGTTAAGGGTTAGTTGTGTGACTTACGTTGTCTAGGTATACACCAAAGTTCGACGGTTCAAAGATATCAAATCTACCGATTGATCGAGTATATCCGATGTATGTTCACTACGGAAAGTTCAAAGGGAAACCTACTTATCCAGATGCGACTAATTCTTTCTTGCAAATCACACAAGTCTGTCATGCATATGTCCATTCAGCCATTCCCCATTCATGTGGGGGATTGTTGGGTTTAATGGAAGAATGTGAATGGGAAATGGGTAAAAAGTGAAAAGATTCCCTTTTGTAGGGAAAGGTTCCCTTTTGTAGGGAAATGCACTTTTTCCCACATTGGTAGAGGAAAAGGATTTTGTTGGGTTTAAATAGAGATTTACTTCACTTAGCTCTTAAAAGGGTTGAGAAGAAGGGAAGCCTCGCGCCGTCGTCGTCGCTCGTCTCGGCTTCGGCTTCGGCTTCGGCTTCGGATTCGGATTCAGATTCGGATTTGGATTTGGTCAATTGATATGATTGATTGACTTAAATTTTTGGACCAACAAAACTAATATATTTTATCCGTTTGTGTAACGGGCAGCTCCGTTTGTGTAACGGGCAGCTGAAGTGAGTCAGCAACGGGCAGCTGAAGTGGTCCAGTACCCGGGCTGCTGAAGCAACATCAGCAGATTAGTTCCTCCACGTTTCCCTCCACGTTTTACATTAAAGTCAGTCATGAAGTGGTAGATTAATTCCTCCATATTAATGTCAGTCAGTGGTGGTAGATTAATTGCTCCACATTGAAGTCAGTCAGTAGTGGACAATTAAACTTTCCCACATTTTCTTATTAATCACCAGGTGTGTCTCTTCACCTGCCCTTGGATGTCTATATAAACTGATCATTTGTCAGTCCTTGATCACGACAGACAGACGACAGATAACATAGACTAAAGCTCTGAGATAGAGACTCCACAGAGACTCAAACTCGGACAGATAAGAGAAGTAACCTCGGACAGAGGATACACAATCTCGGGCAGAAGATAGAAACACTCGGGCAGAGAAAAACACTGACAGAAAGCATATCTCACCGCATCCCCTCCCTTTCTGCATATTAAGTGAGTCGTGTGATTTGCTCCGTTCTTTGTGTTCGTCGTGTTCTAACCGTTTGAAGTGCCGCTACGGTAGAACTGTTATCCCGTTCCATCCTGGGAGAAATTAACCCGTGAACCTTGGGCATCGTGAGGGGGTTAGATTTCTTAAGGAGACACAAGTAACTTGTGGGCTCGGGATCATCCTATACTAACAGATTATTTGCTGCAGATTTTTGTATCTTCTAATTTATTTCAAGTGCAGGAACTACAGCGCAAAAGGTATTACTTAATTTGGCCTGCAAGAACTTGTACCATCACAGGAGCATAAATGAAAACTTGAATTAAAAACTGGGTATGCATAAGCTCGAGGTGGAGGAAAAGATTTTGATACTAGGTTATGTTGTGTCACGACGTTAAATAAGACACTTGTTGCGAGGCAACCCAATTTTTATTCTTGCTTTACTTACTTGTTTATTTATTTATTTATTATTGTCTATTTTTTTTGTCGTTGTGAGGGCTGTTATATTGTGAACTTTATTTTTGCAGGTTTTGAATGGTGTAGAGTCTGAGTGTGGGGTGGTTGCAACATCGTATGACTGAATGATAATGTTCTGCTTGAGGAAAGCTTGAGTACCAGTGCCCTACGAAGCTCACTGCGATGCTCGTCGGCCTTAGAGCCCCTGGGAAGTAATTTTCTATTGTTTTAGTAGGTATTACGCTAATCCCTCGTGTCTAGTGTTGTTTTGGAGTTTACAAGGCTTGAAATGGGCAAGGAAGCATCAAAACTTGGAAAAACCTGCATCCCCAAAATACAAAGTGCAGACTTGAAAAAACAATTCTCGAAATAAGGCAATATTTAGGCCTCATGATGTGCTACCCGTCGTGCAGCATGATGTGCCCAAAGTCCAAGCGCGTGTAGAGATCTTAAAAAATTCCACTATGTTGAGAAAATTTTGGGTGCCAGAAAATCACACTGTGCATGGGCGTGCGGCACTCTGTGTAGCCACGCTGTGCGCACATTTATTTTGTGCACAATCTGAAAGTTTCAGATTTTATATATAAAAAAAAATTAAACTGCTCCCCTCCGTCCCAGGCCCCCTCCCTCGTTAGTTTTCCCCCTTTTGTCCCCTTTTTATTTTCTCTCTCAAATTTTTTATTTTTCTTCTTTCTTTAACACTACCTGTTAATTAATCAAGTAACCACATCCATTAACTAAAACACTTACAACATCCATTCATCACTGTTTTTCCATCATCATCATCTTCTTCACTGGTATGTAAATTCTTCTCTCACTTCTCTTTAATTTCTATTTTAGTATACCTTATTAGTTCTAGTTAGTTAATTATTACTCCCTTCATCTCATTTTACGTGAAGTACTTTAACTTGGCACAAAATTTAAGAAATAAGAAGATTTTTTAAATTTGTGGTTTAAAACAAATCATATAAATTTACGTCGTCGAGAATCATCTCATAACGTAGAACTTTTACTAAATATTAAAATGTGTTATTATTTTTGGGACTGACCAAAAAGGAAAGTGTGTCACATAAAATGGGACGGAGGGAATATTATTTTGACCCTAGCTAGTGTAGTAGGATTTTTTGTGCAAGCTTGTGCTATTTGTGGTGCTGTATTATGATTGTGTGGTTGTATAGGGCGGTGATGTGTAGTTGCTGCTATAATGTTGTGTATTGATTCATGCATGCTAAGTGTTCAATGTAATGTTCCAATGGTGTCTTTTTGGTGATTTTTGAGTACTCATCGATATTATGATATGGTTGGATTGTTTTGACCTCGTCTAAGCTTATATCCGTCTTGTGAAGAATTCATGCCTCCAAAGAGAGCTCGCAGTACTTCTGGCACTAGTTCCAGGGGTAGTTTGTGTTGTTTCAGGAGTATTTTCACCTTGCTTTTATTTTGTTGCACTGATGACAGTGCTTGGATTTAAGTAGGGGGTGCTCGTTGTGTAGTAGTATTGTTTTCTTGTTATCGAGTATGTAGTTAGCTATGTGGCAAATTAAAAAAAAATAAAAAAATAAAAAAATAGGTACTACCAATGAACTATGCTTGGTGTGTACTATTTTTTTTCTCTAATTCGCTTAGCGATACATAGGCAGCCTGCTAGGGTCCGATTGATACTTCATTTTTTGTACCACTAGATTTAGGTAAATAAGTCACCTTGATTTTTCTTTGTGCATCGATTCTTTTTCAAGGTTAGTAGTCTGAACCGTGTACAAGAAGTGTAGATGGATAGGATAGTTCTTGGCTTCATGATTTTGAATAGTTTTATATGGATATTTAGATTGAGTTATGTAAACTTCATGTATACAGTCTATCTTGTTCCACTTGCTTGAGAATTTGCTTGTGTTTTCTTTTGAGTAGGTTGTGTGCCATGAGCGTGTGAGGATTTTTGTTATTCCATGCTTATTGCTTGATGTCTATAACTTTTTTGTTGTATGTACAAAGCGACATGAGAAGTTTGCTCGATTAGAAGTGATATAGACATTCGTTTCTTAGCCAATTTATTTGAGGCTTCATAGTTTGATTGAACCATTGAAATACTTGACCTCAGTTAACTCTTTTGAACCTATTGCATGTTGTTTGATAGCATTGGGTACCCTACTTATTGTGTTAAATACTTATGGGCTTTATTTGCAGTATTACGAGCATATAAGGCTAAAAAAGTGGGAAACTTATGGTTGTTTGAAAGTGATAAAAGATATTTTAGAAGGGTGCTATTGGAGGAATTTACTTAGAGAAAAAGAGAGACATGAAAGAAAAAGAATGAAAAGAAAAGAAAGAAAAAAGCTAGAGGTACTCCCTACCATTAGTCCTTATCGTTGCTTAAAGAAGAAATATGGTGAAGGTTGAAATAAGTGGTAATGTGAAAGATTGGTTGAGAAGAAAAAACTTGAAATTATTGTGATGTATTCAATTTCTTGAGGAGGTTAGTCAGTATTACCTAAATGTATCCTACGCATCCAAAAGCCTACATTACAACCAAGAGAAGTCTTAATTGATCTTAGCCGAGTAGATGGACATTAGTTGAGTCCTACACTAAGAGCAAGACTATGATATGTCTTGTATTGAACGTGAGTTCTTTTCTGAGAGTTAGTGCCTCTTTCATATGTGAATTCATTCTCAAAAGTTGATTTGATTGTGAGGGTTGCAAAAGGCGAGTCTTGTTATTAGTCTCTCAAAGTGAGGTAAGTACTTGTATGACTCTTATGTGGTTTTGGAGTCAATTTGTGAGATTGGGAGGTTGATTGATGTACTTGATATTTATTAAATATTCTTGGCATCGGCTTGTAAGAATTATTGCATGGGTAGTTCATATGCGAATTTTTAAGTATCTGTATAAACTAAAGTTATTGATTGGAGTTATTATTATTGAGTCTTGAGTTCAGGGTACATGTTGCTCAAGGACGAACAAATTTTTAAGTGTGAGGTGTTGATATGAGAAGAGATACTTATATTTTAGATTGTTTTTCCTCATGTTTATGCTTTTACATGCGCTACTTTTTAGTATTTGGACGGAAATATACTCATCTGGTGTGTTTTGTTTTGTAGGAACTAGATCATTGATATTAAGCCTTTTTGAAACATAGATTGTTAAGGGTTTGAAATTTATGTAGAAGCCCGAGGGCCAGGAACAAAAAAAGGAAATTGCTCGAATTAAAGAAGGCACTATAGTGTTGCATTATGTGCCAATACTATAGTGCTACACGAGGTGTTGCACGCCATGTGTGACCTGTTTTAGGGAGGCACGGTGTGTTCCATCTCTGGAAAGTACTGCACCTTGGAATTCCTTAAAAATCGGCAAAATACAAAGCCACAGTGTGCAACACGTCATGGAGCACGCCGTGCATATCTAAATTTGGTTCTAACCACGTTCTACGCGAAGTTTGAAAGGGCAGTTTCATCTAGGGTTGTTTCCTGCACTATAAATATCCCACAAAACCTTTTTAGATGGGACTTTTGGGCATATTTTTCATCCAAAGGAGGCAATAAAGGAAGAGCTTCAAGATTCAAGGCTTTACTTCATCTAACTATTTATTTTTTGTGATTTTTACATGCTTATAGTTAATTCTTGTCTTAGAATATGACTACGAGTGGCTAAGTCACCCATATTAGAATTGATTGAACCACTCCATATGCTTGTGACTACAATTATTATTTTATAAATGAATCTTGATTAATCTTCCTATCTATGTATTTACAATTTTCATGCTATTGATTTGTAGGAGCCCTAATTAATTGTCCATTTCATTCTCGTGATTACTAGGAATTGATTCAGGAATTAGGGTTAAACACATAACAGTATTTCAATCTAAAACAAAGATTTTACTTAGGCTTTTAAGCGAGTGAGTTATGACTAATTATAGTTGTAAACTTGGAGCACTTGTTTTATAGGAAGACTCAAAGGAAATTCATCGTACAATACTATAGCACATGTTGGGTGTTGGGAAAATAAATCTTAGGCTTCACATCTCTTGAATAAAAAAAACTATTTTTATTTACTTGTTATTTAATTTCTTGTTAAGTAGTTGTTAGTATAAACCACATTAACATAATCCTCAAAGTTGATTGGACAGATAATTTAGTTAGATTGACTGTTAGGAACCATGTTCTATCTGGGATTCGACCTCGAAACTTTAAGTACCGAGCTATATTTACCGCGACCATTCAAAATCTTTTGTAGGGCGTTGTTGGGGTGATCACCAAGCTGTTCTCTCTATCAATGTTTTTCCATGCCATTCCATAATTTCACCACCAAAATTAGCATATTAGAAAATGTTAGGCTTTTAAAAATCAAGGAAAAGAAAATACTCCTAAGGAAATTGACAGTTGCCTCTTTGTGCGTATGGATATAGAATGATAGCTCCTTCGATATATTGTCTGAGAGTTCATCTTTCCCTTACGAAGAAGGATTCCGGAGTAGATACTCCCTCCACGCCAAAGGTACTTATGAGGTGAATAAAGCAAGGATCAGTGATGCTATACATTATGGTTGCGTCCCTGTAGTGCTGATTTCAAATTACTAGGATTTTCCATTAGCAAATAAATTAGATTGGAGCATGTTGGACATGATATTATTTCCAGAAAGACTGATCCACCTTAGCAATATACATTGGCCCAATAGTTGTTTTATTTATGTGTATTAGTGAGGGAAAATCCCATTATATATATACTCTAGAAGCCCATGTAATAGAAGAACATTCACTTTGTAATCAGATTCTTTTTTAGAAAAGGAAGTTCTCTTCCCCAATATTTCTCTCTCTAGGGATTCGTCCCTATCTTTTTTAAATCTGCATTTTACACAGATATTTCATTGTAACATGGTATCAGAGCAAAAATATTCGTAGATCGGGACTCCCTTTTCTTTTCCATACAAATACATGTTCACCGGAGTTTTTCGTCACCGAATTTTCAGTTTCTTGGTTTTTTTTTTTCCGCCGGATTAGTATAATTTCTAGTTCAATTCTCTACGTTTGGTGGAGATTTATTGATTCGTGACAAATTCCCGTGGAAACACGACGGTGTAGTCATTTCACGGTGACGTCAGGATTCATTTTCCGGCGGAGCAGAGATTTTTTACGGTGATTTGCGGTGGTATTTTTTCTGCTTCCCAAAAATTAGGGTTTACTGGTCTACTCTCTGTTTTACCCTTTTACCTGTTGCATTATCTGAAAACAATGGTGAATACATATGTTGCATCATCTAGTTCTGTATCTACCAGTAGTTCTAACATTTCCCATGTGAGTGATCCCTCTCACCCTATGTATCTGCACCCATCCGATAACCCTAGTACATTTTTGGTTGATGGTAAATTCAATGGTACGGGGTATGGTGGCTGGCGGCGTGGGATACTCATCGGTTTATCATGTAAAAGTAAACTAGGGTTCATTAATGAGAGCATCAAACAACCAGCTGAAGATGATCCTCTTTTTGAACCCTGGTGCAAGTGCAACAATATGGTGTTGGCTTGGATTCTCAACAACCTAACACCTGAGATTAGGGAAAGTGTCATGTACACAGAATCAGCTGAAAAATTATGGGAAGAATTAGAAAAACGATATGGTCAACCTAATGGAACCAAGATCTATCAGCTCAGAAATGAGCTTTCCTCTATCTCTCAGGGTCCCTTAAGTTTTCCTGCCTATTTTTCCAAAATAAAGAAATTGTGGGATGAATTGGCCTTCTCTATTGCCTATCCGAATTGCACACGTGGGTGCAAAGAGGAATTTGCTAAACTGGAAGAGGACCAGAGACTTCACCAGTTCCTAATGGGACTGAATGATGCTTATTCAACCATTAGAAAGAACATTCTGATGATGAGGCCTCTTCCAGATATTGACAGTGCTTACTCAATGTCATCCAAGATGAAGCTCATGGAGAAGTGAAAGTTTCTCTTCCTTTTTTCACATCTGAGTCTGTCGCTTTTTCTACTGGGACCCAAAGACCCTATTCTCCTTCTTTTGGTTCATCTAGTTCATACAAGGGCTATTCTCAGAGGGTTAATTTTGATCAGATGAGGCAAAGTATCACTTGCAGATATTGCAAGAAATCTGGTCACCACATTAATGATTGTCTCAAGCTTAAAAGGATCAATAGCAATGCCAATAACAATAATAACTCCTCTACATCTAACCAATCCAACAGAGCACCTGCAAATAATGGTATCCCCTCTACTAATTTCAGAAGGACTGCTGCTTGTGCTCAGCTCACAGATTAATCTGCTGAGTGCTCCTGCATATGCACAACCCACTGAGGGTCAGTCTTTTGGTTTTTCAAAGGAAAAATATGATCACTTAGTTTCCCTGCTTCAACAAACCAAGTTCTCTACCTCAGAGGCTGCCAGTTCTGGCTCAATAAATTTTGAAGGTTTGGTGACTGGCCCGACTCTTCCATTTATTGTTTCTTTTCATGTCTTTTCTATGGTTTGTTGAAAGATCCTTGGATTATAGACTCAGGGGCAACTAATCACACGACCCCTCACAAATCACTCTTAATTGACCTCAATCCACTTCCTGTACCCTACCTCATCACCTTACCAAGTGGGTATAAAGTTAAGGTCACAAGCACAGGTTCATTACCTTTATCAAATGGGATTGTGCTTACTGATGTTCTTCTGGTTCCTACATTTCATTACAATCTCATTTCTTTACATAAGTTACTTATTCAACTTGAATGCAATGCTTATTTCACTGCTTCTGCCTGTATACTGTAGGGCCCTTCTCTGAAGAGGCCACAGGCACTTGGTAAGCTTGTCAATGGTCTCTACATCCTACAAGATGGGCCTGCATCCACTTCCTCACCTGCTGCTGATGTCCCTATTTCATTTTCTTGTTCTGTTGATTCTCATTTCAATGTGAATATATACCATTTCTTCAACTGTCAATACCATTCCTACCATTGTACAAACCACTGGAAATAAAACTACTGTTGATGCTTGTACATGTTCTGTTGCCTGTTTGTCTCATGATTCTGCTTGTGAACCTGATCTTATTTGGCACTTAAGACTTGGTCATTTACCTTACATCAAAATGAAATATATACCTGTACTTAAAAGTAAAATTTCCACTAAACAGTCATGCACTTGCACCATATGTCCTATGGCTAGACAACAAAGGTTTGTTTTTCTTGAAAGTTCCATTAAAACAGTTTCTCCTTTTCAGTTGATTCATGTGGACTTATGGGGCCTTATCACACTCACACCTATGATGGTTTTAGATATTTTCTCACTATAGTGGATGACTACTCTAGAGCCACCTGGACTCACTTGCTTTCCACCAAGTCCAATGCTTTCTCTCTTATTAAATCCATCATTGTTTTGGTCCAGACTCAATTTCACTCTAAGGTTCAGGTTCTTAGACCTGACAATGCTTTTGAACTAGGTTCTTCACAGGAAACCATTGTTTTTTCTTCTCATGGTATTCTTCATCAGACTTCTTGTCCTCATACTCCACAACAGAATGGTGTTGTGGAAAGGAAACACAAGCACCTTTTAGAAACTGCTAGATCCCTCTTGTTTCAGTCCAAGCTTCCTCTTAAATATTGGGGTGAATGCCTTCTCACTGCTACTTATCTCATTAATAGATTTCCCTCTCCACTTCTAAATCATAAAACTCTATATGAACTTCTTCACAATTCCCCTCCTACTTACACATCTCAAGGTTTTTGGTTGTTTTGCATTGGCTGCTGTTCCTAAACCCTATAGGGACAAGTTTCAGTCCAGGAATATTTCATGTGTTTTTCTTGGATACAGCATGACCAAAAAGGCTTACAAACTGCTGGATCTTTCCAACTATACTGTTTTGCTTTCTAGAGATGTTATTTTTCATGAACATATTTTCCCATATTCTCCCTCCTCCCAGTCATCTCTTTTCCATTCTTCTCCTTTGGTTCCAGAAGATTCTCATCCTTCACCAATCTCACCTCCCCCCGCTACATATAGTCCTTCTCCATTCATTCCTAGAAAAACTTCCAGAATTTTAGTCCCTCCCAAATACCTTCAGGATTTTATTTGCATTTCTGTTTCTGTATCTAAGGATATTTCTTCACATTCTGAGACTTGCATGCTAGAACCTCAGTTCTATCATCAGGCAATGCTACATCCTGCCTCGCAGTCTGCCATGGTTCAGGAAGTTGATGCTTTGGCTGCCAATCACACTTGGGAGATTGTCCCATTACCCGCTGGTAAGAAAGCTATCCCTTGTAAGTAGGTTTACAAAATTAAACAAAGGACTGATGGTAGTGTTGAGCGATATAAAGCTAGACTAGTTATTAGGGGTGATACTCAATTGGAAGGCGTTGATTTTAATGAAATTTTCTCCCCGGTTGTCAAATTAAACACTATTAAATGTCTGCTTAGTGTGGCTGTTAAGAGTAATTGGCAGGTTTTCCAATTGGATGTTAACAATGCATTTGCATGGTGACCTTGAGGAAGAGGTTTATATGAAGGTGCCCCTGGCCTTCAGGTTCAGTCTACTTTTCCAACATCTTCTCCTCTTGTTTGCAAGCTTAAGAAGTCCCTTTATGGTCTTCGACAAGCTTCAACATTTAAGCCAGTTTATTTCTAAGCCCTGAATACCTCATATGGAAGTTGGTCTTCATGTCCTTCGGTATTTGGCAGGGACACCTGATCTGGGCTTGTTCTTTAACAATTCCCCTGAATATATATATAAAATCTTAAAAGTACGAAGCCCTTTAGAAATATTGATTGAACTTTTTGTCTTTTATTAAAAGATTCTACAATAGACAAAATAGTTATTTATTATATTTTTATATAAACTATCATTTACTATATTTTTATATTTTATTTATTACATTTAAGATAAATTAATATGAATTTGAGTTACTTTACGTCTAAAGAATCCAACTGGGAGACGGATAGGATTAACACTATTAAAAATGAGAAAGTCCTACTGATATCGAAGTTTGAGAGCCAATCTAAGTATAGATGGATAGAAAACCTTTAAATGCCTCTTAACTTTATATAATGCCAATGATTAGCATATTGCAATCTCAAGATTGCCGCAACATTTCCTTTTCTTTTTAATAATATCTTCATTTATTTCTCTCTTTATTATTTCTAGGATTAAATATGCACATGACACTATTCCACCCCTATACATTATATGATCAAATTGCATATAATATGCAGTTTTTACCATTTTGAGATTTGAGTTTCGTTTAATTTCAAATTGCATATAATATGCAGTTTTTACCATTTTGAGATTTGAGTTTTGTTTAATTTTTTTCCTTGCTTTTTACATTTTAATAAAGTTTCATATTGATATGTAGTTTTGTATATAATGTTATTCAAGTTGTTCAATCTGTTAGATGTATTTGTGATTGATTAATTAAGAATGTGACATTGTTTCAGGCTTTTCATTGCGTTTTTATTGAGATACAAGTAAGTAGATCATAAACTTTTCTATTTAATAATGTCTTTTTTGCCTATTCATTCTAGGATTAGATATTCATATTGATAGGATGCTAATCCACTAATATGAAATATATTATCAAATTGTATATAATGTCCAGTTTTTGCATTTTTGACTTTTATTTCTCCTCATACTACTTTCTATTTTAGAAAAGTTCTTAATTGAGTGCATTATTCAAAATATTCAGTCATAGGTTTATTTGTGGTTAATAAGGCATGATGTGAATTTGTCTCAAGTTTTCCACTGCATGTTAATTAGGTGAGTAAATCATGAACTTTTTTTAAAGATTATGTGATGAATTAATAATAGGAGCGAATAAAAAAGAGATGTGAATTAATTATAAGAGATAAAAAATTAGTATCTTTTATAATAATAAACCACATAAAACTATTCAGTTGAATGATTAACATGCTATTTTATTGGCAAGACAAATTTATGCACGTTTACTTTGTGAAATGTACTGCGCAGTAGAACTCAAATGCTTGAAGCCCTTGAATAGTTGCTTCATTTCATATTGTTTATATAGGAGAATATACAAGATTGTTAGAAGAGATAAGATTGAATTATCTACAGACTCCTAATCGGCTAGACTACAATTCAAACTAATGTTATCAAAATATATTTGAATATACAAGATAAGATTAGGGTGGTCTAACATACTTACATATGCACAAAAAGGTTACTTACGTATGCACAAAAAGGTTTTCTATTAACCCAACGTTTTGCTCAATTGATGTACTTGAAATATTTTATTTATATCATACAACAGTAACCAACTTATTTGGAGGCAAATATCTTCATTATATCATGGTCAGAAAAATATCTTCATTGAATCAATGAAGAAAGTCCTTTTGATTTGGTTCCGTTTTTCAACCGAGCAAAGATTCCAAAACTATAGTATATTGTGGTCCTTGTTCCCGAATTAATTAAAATGGTATCGGGTTTGGTTTCGGTTCTTTTGTGTTATTCTCTACTTTTAGAATTTTGATTTTTAGCAATATTCATCTATATACTATTCTATCTCTAAATAACTAGCTATAACTTCTTTTTTTTTTGGTTGCATCATTATTTTTATTATCGGAAGTTCATAAAATTGAATGCACTTTTTAAATCTCATGTATCTGATTTATTTTTATTATTAAGTTTTTGAGATGAATCTGGTGTGGACCTCTTAACACCAAAAGTCCTTATAACGTTAATAGCCGATATTACAGGACTTCTGATACCAAGAGAATTTCAACTTGCTGCTCTTCGAAATTCTATGTCCAATCACGCTTTTAAATGTAGCCAATATAGATTTGCATAGGATTATATATGCCTAAGGTACTTACAAAGTGAAATTAAATCTGCATTAATCTTTCCACAAGTTAGTACCAGATATAGAAATAATTTTGGGAAAATTTACACCACATGACTACCCTAATAGCTATATTACAAAAAATAACAATACTTTTTCCTATTTACAATACATACCAATACATAACAATACTTTCCCATTTCTCATTACCCCCCCTTTCCAAACATGAAACCCTAATTTCTCCCTCTCTCTCCTTCTCCTCCCTCCTCCACCCACCCACCACCATCCTCCTCCCTCTCCCGCCACCAATACTGCTGCCTCCATCCCTTCCCTCTTACAACCACCGTCCCCTTCCCTCTTCCAACTACCCGTCCTCTTCTCTCAAGCTAACTGCCGCCGCGCTGCTACCACCGCAGTGCAGCGGCGCTGCTCCTCGCGGCGGCGCCGCTGCACTGCAGTGGTGGAATGCCCAGTCTATGTTTTTTCGGTGGTTTTCCGGTGGGTTTTCACGATTTAGTCATTTTTTTCTTTTCTCCTTTTTGTATGTGTATATATGCGTATTTTTATGTATATATTTATATTTTATATATATAATTTCAGATCTCCTTATTTTTTTCTTTTTTTTCGCTTTTGTATGTGTATATATGTGTATGTTTATGTATATTTCTATATTATGTATATACATATTCAGATCCGCCTTTTTGTATTTTCTGTATATAAAAACGTATTTCTTTGTATTTTTTGTATATAGATGTATAATCTCCACTTTTGTATGTGTATATTGTTGTACAAATGTGTATGTTATTGTATGTTTGTGTATGTGTATGTATGCAGTAACAAATAGTTTGTATGTTGTTTTTTTTGTATATTTTTGTATGTTTGTGTATATTGTTGTATATTGTGTATGTTTGACTGTGAGTAAATACGAAACAATAAATTATATAATGTTTCATATGTATATATGTGTATATTTGTATGTTTCATTTTGTAGATCTAAGAAAAACAAAAAAAAAAAAAACAAAAAAAAATAAAATCCGGCCACCTGCCGCTGCCGGCCGGCGGCTGATCGGCGGCGACCGGTGGCTGGTGGCATAGCAGCAGTGTAGCAGTGGACAAGGGAGAGGGTTAAAACCTTAATTTGTATGTTTTAAATGAGTTTTGTATATATTATGTAAAAAAAGTATTGTTATTTTTTGTAAAGTGGTATAGTGTTGGTATGTTTTGTAATTTTAGTGTTAGGGTTGTATATATGTGTAATTCTCCCTTCATTTTCATAATAAACTTATAAGTACGTGTTTGCGTGCTTTATATCAAAAACTTATTTTCTTTATTGTGTTTTTAGATTACGTTTTTCTATTTTTTTATAAAAGATATTATTTCCTGGTATATGAATTAAGTTTGACCCGAGTATTATCTTATTTATTAATGTCATACTTGTTGTCTTAATATATAAAATTTTAAATTATTTACATGAAATTACACGTGCAACACAGTATGCTAAAATTAGTATTCTTAAAAACAAAACAAAGTTTGTGGCCTAATTAACAAATGTCCAAATTTGTGTAGGAAAGGTAGCAAGTTAGGTTAAAAAAGGAAACTGGCTTTTATTATTATTTTTTTGTTTTTTTTTGTCAGACAAAATAATCAAGTTACTTTTTCAATAAAAATAGTACTATACTGATGTCCTAAGCCGCCCTTTCAATTTTTTTTAAAAAAATTATCAACCTAATTTTCAACTTTCCTAAACCTTATCAATTACAAAAAATATAGTTAGCGTGGAAACAATGAAATCCAACTTCAAGGAGGTTTAGGTCAAGAAAGCAACAATATAAAATGCTTTGGCCATAACCTCAATCACCATCAGCAGACACTTTGCAAATTAAGCTTCTAAAAAATTCTCCCAAATGGCATCAACAAGAACAAATGTTATTACCAGCTTATTGATTCTTCTCTTCGTGTTTTCCCTTAGCCTTTCAACCTCAGCTTCTGCATCTTCTAACCTTCCAAAGACACTCTTCAAGAAGGGCTATACTTCCATGTCTTTTATTCTTGAATATACCCTTAACCGACTCATCTCTTCACCTTCTTCAAACACCACTACTTTTACTATCTTTTGCCCTACTGAACAAGCTTTCCAAAAACCCTTTCCGAAATATGGAGACCCTCCTTATAGGTTGCTTCAATATCATGTTGTGCCCTCGAAACTCGATAGAGAAAGTCTAGAAACTACTCTTCCTATCGGCTCCAAAATTGACACTCTACTCCCTAGTTACACTATTGTGGTTACTACGTTGCATCACCTAAAAAGCACTTCTATTAACAATGTTAAGGTCGTCGAATGGAATGTTTATAACAATGGACGTGTGATCGTGCATGGCCCTGAGGAGTTTTTTGATCCTGCATTGGTAATTCTTCGTTACTGATCACGCCCAAAACTCGTCCTAAAAAGGATAAGCGGTCGCTGCAAATATAACCCGGTTCAACAAGTCCGGGGTAGAATCCCAAAGGGAGCAACGTCAAGTTCTAGTAACTTTAATAGCCGAAGATTCAAAGTTCAACAATAATGTTCAAGTATTAAACTATTAATTTAACTAACAATTTACTAAGATCAACGAAGAATGATAAAAATTGAACTTAAGATGTTAAAAAGCCTAGGATAATGAATTCCCCAGTTATTGGGTTAGTCCTGAATTCACTCCAAACTTGCACGAAATATTATTCTATTGGCCTTGAACTTAAACTTATTCGCTAGAGTTTCCCAACTACTAACAACACCGTTCTTGAGCTATTTTTCCCAAAATAATCAAGACCATTCAGAACTGTCCAATTTCAGGCCACAGTCGAATCACGGTATCCCTATAATGACTCTAAATCAGTTTAAGTGATCTCTTATCATAACCTGAAGTACTGTTATTTGACTGACCCTAACCCAAACGTCTTTCCCAAGATCATTCAAGTAAAAGGCACAAACAATTGCAGGCCTAACAATTGAATTCAATATAAACACCGCTAATAAATAGAATATTGTATTACTCAATCTTGAAGTTACTCAAAACTACCCCAATAATGGGTTTATCAAAATCCTAGAGTAGAAATTTAGCTGCTCATAATTGTATTAAACAATAATGAATTCATAGTTAAAACAACACCCATAGGAAAGAGAATAAGAAAAGTTGAGAAAAACTCTTTGATTCTTCAGTTCCAATGGTATTGATGCGTTTCCAAGCTCCAAAGTGCTTCAACAATGGTGGTCTTGCTCTCCCAAGTCAAGATGGGGGCTGAAAATAGGTTAGAAAACCTTTTATACCTCGTGTGAAACTCGTGGACAAGTTTGCCCCTCGCCACTTTTCGCCAGAAATTTTGCTTCATGGCTGGATCATGGCCTTACGATGCCTGGGCCATGAGCTTTGAAAATTCTGCTTTCGACTTCATGGCTGAATCATGGCCTTACGATGGCTGGGCCGTAATATTTCGTCTTCAAATTCCTTTCATGGCTAATCCACGGCCTTGGCACCTTGCACTGCTGTAAATTAACTTCATTTTGCTCCAAATCATCAAACTTTAACACTTTTTCATACCACTTAATTCCTACACATTCAAACACCCAATATAAACACAAAATACTATTGTTCATGCTAAAATAATCCACAAAAGTACCAAAATATGATGTAACTAATACTAAAATATATGCCTTTTTAGCCTAACATCACAACCCCACACTTAAGATTTTGCTCGTCCTCGAGCAAAGAAAAAGAACACATAGAAAGTTGGGAAGACATCAAGATTAGATAAGAACTCATGACAAACAACCGAACCGAACTCACCTATGAAATTCAAACACCCTTTCTTTTGGTCATAACGAAGTATTGAAAGTAGAAACCTATAGACCACTCAAGTTCCAATGTACCTCACAACAAGAAGATGCCACCAAACACACAAGATATGATTTCAATAAACTTTGTGGCATATCCAATATCACTCTCACACTCACAAAGAATATTCTCATGTCTCACAGAAAAGTACCATAGGCTTGCCCATTTTGTTGCTCTCCACTAATGTAGGAGTCCCGATCAAAAGTCAAGTAGGACTTTTTCATAGGTTGTAATGTTGGCTTGGGGTAAGGTGTGGTACACTTTTGGGTATATAGTGACTAATTCTTCCCATAAACACTTTAAGCATCACTCACTACTAATTTCCTCACATATTCATACAATTGTAGCACTTCCCAAGATTTTCATTCACATCCACTTCTAAACTCAAGAGTCCCTTCTTTTACACCGTTCTTTCTCCTCATTTATTCATCAATTTACTCATCTTTTTTTTTTCTTTTTCTTTGCTTTTTGATTTTTTTTTCTTTCTCTTTTCACAATTTTTGTATATGAGGAGAATATCAAGTGTTTCTTCCTTCATTCTTTTGCAACTTTCTTCTCAAGTGCACAACTCTTATGAAATACCCACCATCTTACCAATCACACGACTTAAAGTAGTTAAGGGGAAAATGGGTAACAAGAGAGGTAAATAGCAGAAAAGGATAGGGCTTGTAACACAGGTTGCCAAAAAAAAAAAGGTCAATAGGCTCAAATTGGGACACTGGGGAATTCATTCGTTAGGTAGGCTTATTTAGTCACTGGCGGGCCAAAGAAGTCCTACTTTCATTCTAAAGATCAGGACTACCTAGGATTTCGCCTCAAACAACAAGCCGGGCAAGTTCTAGACTTTACATGAAACAATGAGAAGTAGAAAAAGAAGTAAGCTCACCACACACTGTACATGGAACTCAAGGATCGTTTCAATTTTACCTCGCAATACCTAATTATGAACTAAAAAAAGAAGTTCAAAAATATGTAGGTAGTTCTAGCTAAAGGTTGTCTTTCAAAGTTCTTCTTCTCTCTTTTTCTGCCTCCTTCCCATTTTTCCTTTTTCTCAACTTTTTCTTCTTCTCTATTTTTTTTTTTTTAATTTTTTTTCTTATATCTAGCCTACAAAATACCTGGTTCAGCTGAAATAACTCAATGGGAAAGAACCAAGGCTTAAAAAACCCAAAGAGATTATTATTATAAAAGAAACATTGAATAAACACAAAGTACTCCCCACCCCACACTTAAAAAGTTGCATTGTCCTCAATGAAACAACATATAAACCAAAGGTGAAGAGATACTCCCTGGGGTTGTAAACCCAAAGAACTGGCACTATCAGTGGTGCTATCAGATCCACAGCTTTGCAAGACTCTTACTCGCCATCATCATTACTTGCAGGCTCAACCTCCATAAAGCACGGGATACTCAAACTTCTCCCATACAAGCACATAGGGTTACAAACACCTCACACTTAGACTCAGAACTACATGAGCCTCCCAACAAGTGCCTTATTTAGTGTCGTGGCACGACGAATCCCATCATCAAAACTTTTCTCTCCACTTTGAAAAGATGAATTGCCTTCCCAATTTGGATTCAAGCTTATGATCATGATCTCGTGGTGGTGCAAATTCATGTGAGCCAAGTACAAAATATGTCATCTTATACTTCTTGACCTTAAATTGAGGAATGTCGTCTTACCTAGACGGCAATACAAATTTTAAAATGTATGCACTATGCACCTCTTCCTTAGACTTTTCCATTGGTTCGGAAGGGTAGGCAATTTCCATGTCTTCATCCAAATACAATGTTGAGAAGTGTCTAGAATGAGGTACAATATGCTCAAACTCCAATTGAATATAAACATCCTCTTTTTGGCACAAATCAGGGTCAACTGAAATTTCATCTTCAATGTTGGTGTCTGACTCTAGTACCATTTCTTCAACATGAACATCATCAAAATTCATTTGGCTAGGTGGTTGGCATTCATCTCTTAACTCCACTATTGAGCCTTCTATTTTTTCATCTATATTAATTTCTCCTTGATCACTATCCATAACAGCTGCTTGTTGAGCATTAAAAACCTCAATCAATTGATTCAATTGCACTTCAAGATTTGCGAATAGTCACTTCATGTCTCTATATCTGGAGTTGTTGCTCACTATCATTCTCCAACAAGAACTTGAACATATCTTCAATCTTCTGCAAATTAGCCTTATATTTCATGTCACTATCCTCCACTTCATTGCACCTATTAGCATCATAAGGGAAGTCAGAACCATCATAATAGGGGCTCAGGGAAGGGTAAGATAAATAAGCACAACCAATAAAATGACCATTGTGACAACCACACATATTGCGTTTATTCAAAAAATAAGGTTGACAATGCTGCCATGGGTGATTTCCTCCAGACCTAGAACAATAATGCACCCGACAGGAATAACCATAGCCTAGCCTCGCATAGTTTCCAGATGCCATGTATATAACTTTTCTTTTTTAACTAACGTTTTTTTTATAAACAAAATAAAATATGTACAAGACCTGAAAATCATCTAAACTAAAACCTAACAATATTTACAGTTACAAACTAAACCGATGCTCCCTGTCAACGGCGCCAAAATTTGATCACGCCCAAAACTCGTCCTAAAAAGGATAAGCGGTCGCTGCAAATATAACCCGGTTCAACAAGTCCGGGGTCGAATCCCACAGGGAGCAACATCAAGTTCTAGTAACTTTAATAGCCGAAGATTCAAAGTTCAACAATAATATTTCAAGTAT
The DNA here is from genome assembly GCA_029990175.1 of Petunia secreta. Taxonomy (NCBI): domain Eukaryota; kingdom Viridiplantae; phylum Streptophyta; class Magnoliopsida; order Solanales; family Solanaceae; genus Petunia; species Petunia secreta. The sequence continues at coordinate 5,887,550 of JARKIP010000068.1, forward strand.
TAAATTATTAATTTAATTAACAATTTACTAAGATCAACGAAGAATGATAAAAATTGAACTTTAAGATGTTAAAAAGCCTAGGATAATGAATTTTCCAGTTATTGGGTTAGTCCTGAGTTCACTCCAAACTTGCTTGAAATACTATTCTATTGGCCTTGAACTTAAACTTGTTCGCTAGAGTTTTCCAACTACTAACAACACCGTTCTTGATATATTTTTCTCAAAATAATCAAGACCATTCAGAACTGTCCAATTTCAGGCCACAGTCGAATCACGATATCCCTATAATGACTCTAAATCAGTTTAAGTAATCCCTTATCATAACCTGAAGCAATGTTATTTGACTGACCCTAACCCAAACGTCTTTCCCAAGATCATTCAAGTAAAAAGGGCACAAACAATTGCAGGCCTAACAATTGAATTCAATATAAATACAGCCAAATAAATAGAATATTGTATTACTCAATCTTGGAGTTACTCAAAACTACCCCAATAATTAGGGCTGCCCATAGTATGGTAAATACCGAATTACCGTACCGAACCGAAATATTTTTTATTTTGGTAACGGTATTTTGGTATTTGGTACGGTATTTGGTATGAAATTTTAAAAATTTTGGTATTTGGTACGGTATTCGGTATCTATAAAGAAAATACCGAAATACCGAAAATACCGAAATATTTAATAACATATATAAATTATATATATTATATTTATATAAATCATAATAACTTAATTAATCTAAATATGAGCTAATAAAATTCTAAATATAATATCTAAAACTTGTGATATGATTATATATTTAATTAAAACTTATAAATATTTACAAATAAAATAAATAAAATAGTATCAATACCATCAAATGTACTTTAATTCTTTACTAGAGAGTTGTCTTTCCAAGTACCGTCAAAACTTAACAGCTTGTTGTTTTGTGTGTAAAAAATATATTAGTTTATCATTAGCAGAATTAAAATTTCAATAATGAAATTTTTTATGTAAGCTTGTGTAGTAAAGTAGGTTTAATTAGATGCCGGCTAGTGTTATTTGTATATTAGAGCTTTGCTACATATTTTGTGGTATTTTTTTATTTTGCGCTAATGCACTCCGAAGGTTTATTGTTAATTGTCAGATGAAGTTTCTTAGTTTCTTTCGCATTTCTTTGCAACATATATATATCTATTATATGTAAATCGAAGTCGAACGAATTACGGTTACCGACTTACCGTACCGAAATTACCGAAATCGAACATGAAAATACCGAACCATACCGAATTAATTTGGTATGGTAATGGTATGATATTTTTAAAAACCGAAAACCGAAATTACCAAACCGAAATATGAAATACCGTACCGTACCGTACCACGGGCACCCCTACCAATAATGGGTTTATCAAAATCCTAGAGTAGAAATTTAGCTACTCATAATTATATTAAACAATAATGAATTCATAGTTAAAACAACACCCATAGGAAAGAGAATAAGAGAAGTTGAGAAAAACTCTTTGATTCTTCAGTTCCAATGGTATTGATGCGTTTTCAAGCTCCAAAGTGCTTCAACAATGGTGGTCTTGCTCTCCCAAGTCAATATGGGGGCTGAAAATAGGTTAGAAAACCTTTTATACCTCGTGTGAAACTCGTGGACAAGTTTGCCCCTCGCCACTTTTCACCAGAAATTTTGCCTCATGGCTGGATCATGGTCTTACGATGCCTAGGCCATGAGCTTTGAAAAATTCTGCTTTCGACTTCATGGCTGAATCATGGCATTACGATGGCTGGGCCGTGACATTTCGTCTTCAAATTCCTCTCATGGCTAATCCACGGCCTTGGCACCTTACACCGCTGTAAATTAACTTCATTTTACTCCAAATCATCAGACTTTAACACTTTTTCATACCACTTAATTCCTACACATTCAGACACCCAATATAAGCACAAAATACTATTGTTCATGCTAGAATAATCCACAAAAGCACCAAAACATGATGTAACTAATACTTAAATATATGCATTTTTAGCCTAACATCAGTTAACCTGGACATGTTACTGATCCTACTATTATGGATAAAGATAGTTCAACGAACCATGGTTTTAAGGCTGAGAGTTATCTTGAAAAGATTCTTCGCTGGTTTTAAGGCTGATATGATGAGGTTATGGGGTTTGGTTTTGTTCATGAAAAACATGAAGAAGAGGAAGATGAAAAGGTTTCTCTAATAGAAGTATAAGATTAATGTTTCCTCTTTATCTTTATATTCTATGTCTTGTTGATGTTACGACAATTTGTAGAGGATCTGTTTAAAAAATTATGTAACGTTTATACTTATATCGAAATTAAGAGGTCATTGTTCTTCAATTATAAATTGGTTCGTTGTTGCATTTATCTAAAGAAAATTTTGTTTTTCAATATAAAGAGCAACCACGTTTGTCTTCGTCAATCTTGATTTATTTTGGTTATTCAACGTGAGAGAAAGTAAATTTTCAAGCATGAACGACAATGCAAGTTTTTATTTTATATAATCTACCAGCACCATCATTGTTTCGAAGATCCAGAAAATTGCACCAGTGCCTACACATGATTTTATAGCCCAAGCTTCAGGACCTGAGTAAATACGGCTTTACAAAAAAAAAAATTTGTTATCCGAATTGCAAATTAAACCCTCCCTAAAGATAGATTTAACAAAAAGCTTAGCAGTTTATCAACACCGAAATGATAAATGGAGTTCATCAAAAACAAAATAATACGTACTCCAAGATTAGAGCCACATACTTTCACCTTTTAGTGACATCAACTTTTAAATCTACGGCCAAAACTTATATACTTGAAAGAAATATTTATCATATACTCCCTCTGTCCCACTTTGTTTGTCATACTTTCCTTATTAGTCCGTCCAAAAAAGATTGTCATATTTTTAAATTTGGAAACAATTCAACTCCAAACTTACTTTTTGACTCATTTATAGCCACACAAATATCTATGACTCATTTTAGACCACAAGTTTTAAAAGTCTTACTTTCTTTATTAAATTTTGTGCCAAGTCAAACTACGACAAACAAAATGGGACGGAGGGAGTAATTGTTCAACGCCAGCATGATCTAATGTCCTGTTTAATCCGGAATGTAAATTTGCATATGCCAACATAAGAAACCCCTGTCACTTCTGAAACGAAACTGAGTAGGAACCAGTATTTGGATCTTTAACTGCTTTGAAGTTGTCAACACTCATACCAAATCGGCCCAAAATAGAATTTCCCATTTCATTGAGCTTGCCTGTAACATTTAAAACAAATGCTTCAGGGTGTTGATCAAAGAGAGAAAGAGTCTTGACTATACTCAAAGTAAGAATTTTGAATACAAACCAAACACAACTTTGACGTAAATATAAATCCTTAACATCCAAAGCACCACAAAATAGAAGTGGGGCAATGCACATGCTTGCTAAGCGCTTATACCCCCTGAAAGTAAAAAAGAAGAATTGCGCATTTGTCTCAGATCAAACCGTTACTCAAAGGTTTTAATCCAGAAATAAAACTCTCTTTAGGAAAACTTGAGATGATACAATCAGTCTAAGATATGTTAATTAGGACTAAAAGCTAAAGGTCAAAAGCTCATGGAGTCTAGAACAGTAGCTATAGTATATTTGTTAAAGTTCAGATTTGAACGGTCGCCATTGATTAGTTGTTAAGGTTTGTGTTATCGTGAGGGAAAGAAGTTGGGGAAGAAAGAGAAATTGGAAATGGAAAATGAACCGTTTGTATTAACAGTTGTAACCAATCCTATATGTACAATGATCCGATTACCCGACCCGATTACAAATACAACTACACTGTAAAATAAATAGCTGACTCATCTGCTGACTAATGCTGACTAATGCTGACTATGAAAACTAATTAACTAACTAGTATCCAATATTCCAACCCTCCCCCCCCCCCAAGTTCGAGGGGGATAGTACCTGCAACTTGACCAAAGTCTTGTGATGATGAACTCCTGGGAGAGGCTTAGTGAGAAAATCAGCTAGCTGGTTGGTGGTGGAAATATGGAGCAATGAGATCAAGCCATCAACCAACTTGGTGCGCACAAAGTGGCAATCCACTTCAATGTATTTGGTACGCTCATGAAAAACTGGGTTCTTGGCTATGTATATAGCTGATTGACTGTCACAATACACATCAACTGGCAATTGAATAGGGGCACCAAGATCACCAAACAACCTGGTTAACTAAGTAAGTTCAGCCATTGCCTTGCTCAAGGCCCTGTACTCTGCCTCAGTAGAGGAGAGGGAAACAATAGGCTGCTTCTTGGACTTCCAGCTAACCAAGCAATCCCCAAGTACAACACAGAACCAAGTGACTGACCTCCTGGTGTCTGGACAAGCTCCCCAAATCACTGTCACAATAATCTGCCAAGGTGAAATCAGGAGAAGTAGAATAGAATAAATCATGGTTTGCAGTGCCCTTGAGATATCTGAGAATTCTGTAAGCTGAACACATATGAAGGACCCTGGGTGCTTGAAAAATTGGCTCAGGTGTTGTACTGCATAAGAGATATATGACCTGGTATGAGTGAGGAACAACAAGTTCCCAATGAGACTTCTATACCTCTCTGGATGAGGATATAATTCCCCATCAGCAACTCTCAATTTAACATTCAGCTCTATAGGACTTACCACAGGAGAAACATCATTGCATTGATGTTCCAGTTGCAAGTCAGTAACAAATTTCTTCTGGTTCAGCATGATACCAGTAGGAAAAGGAGTAACTTCAATGCCCAAAAAATAGAAGAAGGCCTAAGTCTTTGATCTTGAACTTAGCATCCAAAAAGGCCTTCAACTGATTCTTGGATATCATCACCAGTTAAGATGATGTCATCCACATATACAGCCAATATAACAGTGGAAGCAGAGGTTTTCTTGGTGATCAGAGAATAGTCATTAAGAGAATGTTCATAACCCCTGGAGCATAAGGCAGTAGACAGCTTGACATACTATTGCCTAGAAGCTTGTCTAAGACCATAAAGGGATTTCTGGAGTCTACACACTAAGGGTGCAGAGTTAGGGATGTTGGAAGAAACACTAAGGCCTGGTGGAATTTTCATGTACACCTCATCTTCCAAATCACAATGCATGAATGCATTGTTTACATCCAATTGGAAGAGGGGCCAATTCTTCTTGACTGCTACAGAGATCAAACACTTGACATTAGTTAGCTTGACTACAAGTGAGAAGGTCTCATGAAAATCTACTCCTTCCACCTGAGTATCACCCCTAATTACTAACCTGGCCTTATATCTTTCTACACTGCCATCTGCCCTATGTTTGATCTTGTATACCCATTTACACCCAATGGATTTCTTTCCCCATGGCAAAGGAACTATTGTCCAAGTGTGATTAGCCTTTAAGGCTTCAAATTCTTTCCTCATCGCATCTTGCCATGCATGGATTAGTGCTGCCCTAGAGTAAGAAGTTGGTTTAGTCTCAGCATGCTTAGAGGAGGTGGAGTTCGTGGAAAAAGAAGAAGGAAGTTGATAACTATAGTCTTGCAAGTAAGCAGGAACCTTGTGATTTCTGGAAGGTCTAGGAGGATCTGGAGGAGGAGATACAGTAGGTGGTGACAAAACATGATGATGTATAGGAGATGGATGAGGTGAAGGAGCAGACTGTGATGGAGATTGTGGTATAGGAGAAGTATCAGTAGCAGGGATAGCATCAGGAGAGGGAATATGATCATCAGGATAAGAAGGAGGAGGAGAGAAGTGTGTATGGGATGGTTTTGTAGAAAACTGGAAAGGAAAAATCTGCTCATGGAAGACTACATCTCTGGACACAAAGGTTTTCTTAGTGATTAAATTGTACAATTTGTATGCCTTTTTGGCAAAAGGGTATCCCAGAAAAATACAAGGGATAGCCCTGGGTTTCAATTTGTCTCTCTGTGGAATAGGGACAGTTGCATAACATAACCAACTAAATGTCCTCAAGTGAGTATAATTGGGGGTCTTACCATAGAGGATTTCAAAAGGAGATTTATTTTGTAGAATGTGAGATGGTATTCTATTCACTAGGTAAGTTGATGTTAAAAGACAATCCCCTCAAAACTGAATAGGTAGGTGTGACTGGAAGAGTAATGCTCTGGATAATTCAAGCACAGTCATGTGTTTTCTTTCCACTATTCCATTTTGTTGTGGAGTGTGGAGGCAACTAGTCTGATGAATGATTCCATTCTCAGAAAAGAAAGAAATAGTTGAAGCACTCCCCCTATTTCTAAAGCATTGTCACTTCTAATCACTTTGATTGTTGTAGAGAACTGAGTCTTAACCATGGCCATAAAAGCCTTAATAAGGGTGAATGTATTGCTTTTGGATCCCATGAGATGGGTCCAAGTGGCCCTGGAATAGTCATCAACTATTGTGATGAAGTATTTTGAGCAAGAATATGTGGGTGTATGATAAGGACCCCATGTGTCTATATGGACAAGTTCAAAAGGTTTAGTACTGTGAGTGACACTATCAGGAAATGGAAGCCTAGTTTGTCTAGCCACGGGGCACACATCACAAGTGAAATTCTGCTTAAAAGAAAATAGTTGGGATTAATTAGGAATATGTTTCATTTTAGAAAAAGGTATATGTGCAAGTCTGAAGTGGCAAAGCAAATCCATTTCATTAAAACCTGCTTTATTACAATCAGACCTATGAAGAGCAGATATGGTATTTACAAAAGAATTAGAGACAGTGTCAAATTGGGGAACTGAAGAATGAGTGAAAGGAGCATCAAGCACACTGCACATTGTCGTGTACAACCCACCATCAGTCTACCAAGCTCCAGAGGCTTCTTAATTGAAGGGCCCTGTAGAATACAAGAGCTTTCAGTGAACTGGACAGTGCATTGCAAACTGGTGAATGAGCTTGTGCACAGATATCAAATTATGTTGGAATGAAGGAAGATAGAGAACATGATGAAGAGTGATATCTAGAGACAAGATGAATAAGGAGCATGTGCAGGTGACTTTCACCTTGTATCCATTTGGTAGAGATACAAGAAGTGGAATTGTTAAGGGAGTGATATTGAAGAGAAGTTCCTTGTTAGAGGTCACGTGGTCTGATGCACCAGAGTCAATGATCCAGGTTATTTTAGAAAAATTACTAGGCATGCATGAACTAAAACCAGAGTTACATCTAGGAGGTAGCATAATACATGTAAAGTTTGCAGATGCCATGAGACTAGATTGTGTTTCTGGACCTAGAAATTGAGTGCTTTGAAGTAGTTGTAGAAGCTACTGGTATTACTGTTTAGTCAAGCCAGGGATCTATTCTTGTTGTCCATAATCAGAAGGAGTGGCTTCACCAAGGCTGAAATCAGGGTCAGTGTTGGCATTTACAGCTCTCCTCTGATCCCTGTTGTATGGTCTGAAGTTGGAACCTGAAGGGTGATTAGTGTTTGTGGTAGGGTTGTAGTTGTTGACATTAGAGTTGTGGGCAATAAGCTTTCTACATTAAAGTTTGCAGATGCCATGAGACTAGATTGTGTTTCTGGACCTAGAAATTGAGTGCTTTGAAGTAGTTGTAGAAGCTACTGGTATTACTGTTTAGTCAAGCCAGGGATCTGTTCTTGTTGTCCATAATCAGAAGGAGTGGCTTCACCAAGGCTGAAATCAGGGTCAGTGTTGGCATTTACAGCTCTCCTCTGATCCCTGTTGTATGGTCTGAAGTTGGAACCTGAAGGGTGATCAGTGTTTGTGGTAGGGTTGTAGTTGTTGACATTAGAGTTGTGGGCAATAAGCTTTCTACAATCTTCAATCAGGTGTCCATTCTTCATGCAGTATCTACAGAACATCTGTGACTTTGTCTGCTCAAAATTGACCTTCTGAGTGTAATTCCTTTGATTTGAGTTTCTGGTGTTTGCATTGGAGTTGTGCTTATTACCTGTATATGTGTTGTTATTTTGGTATGATGGTTTTCTGTAAGAATTAGTGTTGGCATTGAAAGAGGATGAATTTGAGGTGATCTGTGGGTTAAAGTGAATCTGCCTCTGGGATTCATCTTGTAGCAAAATACTATATGCAGCATCAAGGCTTAGGAGGGGATTCATCATCAAAAGGTTGCTCCTCACTGTTACATACACCTCATTCAGTCCCATGAGGAATTGATACATTTTGTCTTCTTCTAACTCCTTTTGCAACTCAGCTTTAGTAACACATGTGCACTGATTTCTTTTACTTTCACGCATTGCTCCTAACTCATCCCTTAGTCTTTTCAGTCTATTGAAATATGAAGCTATATCTAAGGAGCCTTGTTGTGTTGAAGCAAGCTCTTTCTTAAAAACCTTTGTGTCATTCACAACCCCATATCTACTCTCTAATTGCTTCCAAATACTTTGTGCACTCTCAGAATATTTCACACTGTTAGCAATTTCAGGGGACAGGGAGCTAGTTATCCAAGAGATGACCATGTTATTGCAACGATCCCATTGTCTTAGCTGTGGAGAATTCTCGGCATGTCTAGTACAGGTTCCATCCACAAATTCAATTTTGTTTTTAGCACATAGACATACAGTCATGTCTCTTTTCCATCCCCCAAAAGCAGAACCAGAAAAAGGCACACTACCTAGACACGTTCCAGGTATATTAGAGGAATGTATGTACAATGGACTAGAGGGATTAGGTGTGAACATAGGTTGGGCAACATTACTACTAGTAGCATTATTACCAATACTAGCCATCACTGAAACAGAGTATGAGGATCAATTGACGAATAGCACAGAAACTTTACCAGAAACTTCTGAAAATATCTGAATCAGATGTAACGCCGGAACCCTAGCTCATCCAATCTTCGCAATTTTAGAGCCGGAAAAAAAACCCTAGCTGTATAACTTCGTCTGGAGATTTCTAGAAATCCAAACAGACTCCCCTGAGATTCGAATCTCCGAAATCCAAACAAACTCCGCCGAAATTTGAATCGCCGAACAACAAATATTACCTCTTCCAAAAGTTAGTACAGCTGATCAACAACCGCTTTATCCTTTGGTTTCCTTGCCACACGATCCCACTCTATTCAATAAGCAGTAAAATATATCAATTTAGGCTAAAGGCTTCATTCCTCACATCTTAGGGAAATCCGATTAGGAACCTGATACCCTATTCGCATACGCAATACGCAGGCCAGGGCTATGTACAGGGTTTATGGTTTCATACGTGTTTCCGATTGTTATCTGGCTCTACTTTTTATTATTTAAATAAGAGGAATTTAGTTTATCTGTTTCTTCTCCCTAGCTAGCTATCCTATTCTTTGAGGTGGCTAGTCTGTCCCACTTATTGAGTCCTTTTGACTCACCCTTGTTTGTTGTTTGGTTCTTGTTTATTTATTTCGTTTCGGCAGGTTCGCTTTAGGATTGAGTTCTCCACGTTGCTCAGGAGCGAAGACGACTTCAGCTGTCAGGGTGAGCCAGCGTTATTCCGGATGGCCACCAGTTTATTGTTTATTATTTCAGTTGCATTTTGCTCCCTTCAAGAGGTATCTGTTTTCTTTATACTCTTAGATGTCTAGTCTGGATGGCCTTAAACCTAGTATGTTGGGTAGTCAGCTGTAAATTCTTTTGTACAGCTTAGAGGTATCAGTATGTCTGTATTTTTTTTTAAGTCTTGTTCTTATTTATGAGTTGAATTTATATTTATTTTCCTAATTTAATTGGTAAGGGTTCGGCTGACGGGTCTAGGGGAGGATGTTGGGTGCCCGCACGGCCTAACCGAATTCCGGGTCGTGTCAATTGGTATCAGAGCCTTAGAGATTTAGTATTACCATTCAGTATTTGGAGGAAGACTCCTCCACTTAAAGCATAAACTCATACAACTAATCTGAATAGAAATAGTCATCCTCGCACAACCTGCTGGATTAAAGAAGACTTAGCTAAATAGAGAATGTGGCTCAGACCTGAGCTACCAAATTACTCTTTCGAGTTGCCAAAGAGCTGCAACTCTCGAGTTCACAGCTCCATACATTTTCTATAAGCACCACCGCCTGATGGATTAAATCAAACATCAAATGACGCCTCTCATTACCCTTAGTAGCCTTGAAAAACAACAATGTGCATACTCGGCTTCCTTGACACACACTCTGGCTCCACACAGGGAACATCATAAGAGGCTACTGACTGCCTAAGCTCACCAGTGCCGAATAAAGAAGAGATGGCAATGGACTAAGGATAGAAATAATTAGAGCTTCTGAGAGCTCATCTTTTTGTTTGTTTGGCTCCCAGAGCTACACTACTTCCGAGTCAAGCTAGCCAAAAAATCGCAATCGAAGAATAAATATTAAATGAGCTTTATGGCGCTTTGAATTTATATTGTATATTATATGTTAAGCCCTGTTGTTGGTATTGTATTGAGCATATGAGCATTGCACACTGGTTTTGAGCATTGCATATACTTCCCGGTTGGCGATGAGAGTCCCACACCGGTGAAGAGTCATTATTGCATATACTTCCAGGTAATCGATGAGAGTCCCGAGCCGGTGAAGGGTCACCATTGCATTATATTAAGGGGTAGGAGGATTCCGCCCCAGGAGCAAGAGGATTCCGCTCCATTGCATCATATTGAGGGTAGGATGATTCCGCCCTAGGAGCAGGAGGATTCCGCTCCACTGCATCATATTGAGGGTAGGAGGATTCCGCCCTAGGAGCAAGAGGATTCCACTCCATTGCATCATATTGAGGGTAGGAGGATTCCGCCCTCGGAGCAGGAGGATTCCGCTCCATTTATTTGACACATGTGACCCTTTGCATCATATTTCATTTCATCTCATTTCATACCATTGGGTAGAGCGGCATGTCTAGTACAGGTTCTATCCACAAATGCAATTTTGTTTTTAGCACATAGACATACAGTCATGTCTCTTTTCCATCCCCCAAAAGCAGAACCAGAAAAAGGCACACTACCTAGACACGTTCCAGGTATATTGGAGAAATGTACGTACAATGGGCTAGAGGGATTAGGTGTGAACATAGGTTGGGCAACATTACTACTAGTAGCATTATTAGCAATACTAGCCATCACTGAAATAGAGTATGAGGATCAATTGACGAATAGCACAGAAACTTCTGAAAATATCTAAATCAGATGTAACGCCGGAACCCTAGCTCATCCAATCTTCGCAATTTCAGAGCCCGAAAAAAAACCCTAGCTGTATAACTTCGTCTGGAGATTTCTAGAAATCCAAACAGACTCCCCTGAGATTCGAATCTACGAAATCCAAACAAACTCCGCCGAAATCTGAATCGCCGAACAACAAAACTCAGGTGAAAATTGTTGAGGGTAGTATCAGACGATGCGGAATCAGTAGATCTATCAGAATCTAGGCTCTGATACCATGTTAAAGTTCAGATTTGAATGATCGCTATTGATCAGTTGTTACGGTTTGTGTTATCGTGAGGGAAGGAAGTTGGGGAAGAAAGAGAAATTGGAAATGGAAAATGAATCGTCTGTATTAACAGTTGTAACCAATCCTATATATACAATGACCCGATTACCCGACTCGATTACAAATACAAATACAATGTAAAATAAATAGCTGACTTATCTACTGACTAATGCTGACTATGAAAACTAGTTAACTAACTAGTATCCAATATTCCAACAACATTTAGCACATAAGTCAATTAAGCAAGCATTCACATGATTAAAGAAGTAAATCACACATCTTATTTTCCTTTTTACCGTATGTTCTATTTTTGTTAAAGTTTCTTGATGTGTCATACTAAGTAAACCATAGCAGCAGGCATTACCCAATTGATGAGTCATATTAGCTTAACTTTACCACCAGTTTTCCCCAAATTTTATACTTAAAATGGGCCTGCATTCCCTAATTCTAAAGTTATTACCACAGTTCCTGCAAGAAATGTGTAATCGCACTTGTATGATAATTATCAGTGCAAATTATCTTGTTAACCCTATGATGTACATGTCACAGTTGATAGCCTAAGTTAAAAGGTGTTGTCTACCGATGTCCACACTATAGCATAGACGAACATAACCGCCAGTTTTCAAATTTAATACTGCTATCTATCATAGTACATACGATAGCAGATTACTCTACTGCCAATAGAACATTAATGGTTTGTCCCTCCACATAGGAAAGTCATCATAGCTACTTTTTTTATGGGTTTATTGGGTGCTAACATTCTCAAAACAGAAGGGGAGCCTTGGAGCAACTGGTAAAATTGCCTTCGTGTGACCGATAGGTCACGGGTTTAAGTCGTAGAAAAGTCACTGATGTTTGCATCAGGATAGGCTGTGTACATTACACCCCTTGGAGTGCAACCCTCCCACCGACCCTGCATGAACACGGAATGCTTTGTGCCCCCAACATTTTCAAAACAGTGATGTGTATTTAATCATTCCACCTTATTAGGTCAAGGATAAAATGAGACCTCCCACTAAGAGAGTGGAAAGATGCGTCAAGTATCCGTACTACAATGAAACAAGAATATCTTCCAACTAGAAGTACCAAGCAGGCATGCCCAGCTGTCTCCTAAAGAGCAAGATCTAGACAAACTGTATGCCATTACCACAGGCTTTTGGGAAAGCAGCTACATGAATGATTGCAAAGTTTAGGGGACTAATTCCTAAAAACATGTTCAATCCTCACCAAACAACAAGCCTGACAAGTAAAACTCTCTGTAGGTGCAAAAACATACAACCATGTGAATGACACGCCTCTCTGGGATTCTTTTCGAGTTTTGCACGCAAGTGTTTGTTCCAATACTTCCGGGGGGAGTCAGTTAGGCAAGGACTAGATATCCTCCACTCCAACTAACATTATGACGTGGGAACAAATGTTGAACCACTTTTACTACGATAAAAAATACTCTCTATTATTTAATAGAGTTAAATATGAAAGAAAAAGAAAGCTTCGTCCAACCAATAGAATATTGTAAAGCTCACCAATCATCTCTTCCTTCATCTTCTCATGCTTCTCATTAGCTAATGGCTCTAAACGCATCATACTTCTCCTGGCTTGGTCATTTGAAGGTTCCAATTCAAAGATCTTTGTCAAGTCTGGAAGAATTTAAAAAAAGCAAAGGCAACAAAAGTAAGAAAAGAGACAAAGATCCATAAATAGAACTCCATTGTTCTTATTATTCACCATCAACATGAATCGTTCTAGTGGTGTGAAATTATTGCCAGAAAACATATATGAACTCTTTTGTTTGTTGTTTTTCCAGGCTATAGAGGGGAAGATAAAATAGGGAAAAGAGAAAGGAAAACCTAACAGTAAAACACAAGATTTGTCACCATAACCTAGTAAATGAGTTATGATTAGTATTACTTAGTACATTGATGTAACTAGAAAGTATCAATCTCAATGACTTGTATTGAACAACAGTCATAATACAATTCAGAGCCCAGTTCTTACCACCAATAGCCTCATCATAGTGTTCAAGCTTTTCATGTGCCTCTGCTCTTCTAACCAGTGCCTTTAAATATTTAGGATTTAGTTCTAGTGCTTTTGTGCATTCCTTAATAGTCTCGGCATGATTTCCCTGTAAATGGGAAAGTACAATCAGTATTAGATGCAACAAAAAACAACGTGGTAGGGAAGTTCTCCTTTCCTTTCCCTTTTTTCCCAGTGTGTACAGTGATAAGGAAGTTCTTCACGAACCACTTGTTATACACCAAGCACCTACTATGGACACTAAAAGGGAGTTAAATAGTATCCTCTGATTTTCGTCGAAGAACTCGATTCTTAATGTCACGAACCTTGTCTTTGCCGCACCTGTTTCCACGACAAACACCTCACCACACACAAATTGCAAACTCAGAGAACACGGTATTTTTATGTGGAAAACTCCTTGTTCAAGGGAGAAAAACCACGACCCACACTCTGGGACTTTTGAATAATTTCACTAACACAAAGAGTAAGTTTTAGATTACAAGACTTTGTAACCAAGGGGCTACACTCTAGACCCTAATCACTCAACAAAGCTAAACCCTAGCTTTACAAAGTAATCTCACAATAGTTCACCTAATACAGTTGCTTCTAAAGTAAGCATGTAGGTAAAACAACAATTGCACAAAACTATGACAACTTCAAAACAAAACCTAGACAGAATATCTAAGTTCAACTATGCAACCTTCAACAGTTGTCTTCACCAGTTAAGTCACTTTGAAAGTTATTGGACCGCCTTTGTATTACTCTCAACTCTCGATGTGAATAGCTGAGTATCAGCTGCCTCAACTACTAGCTTTTATATGGGCTTCATAACCCTAGTCGTATTTCACAAGGAAACCTTGTAATTATAGCAAGACAAGGTTTCCTGTAACTCTTTCCTTGTTTAGCTCCAACTCTTATTCGTACTTCGAAGACACAGCCACAGCACAACTTCTTTTAGCTGACTAGGATGTATACTAGTTCGCGCGCCACTGTTCCTACTTCTGCAAGGATTCACAACCCTTAATCTTTTCGATCAGTCGTGCCCTTCTTAATATGGACCAAGTTCTCCACCAGAACCACTGGTCCTTCATTTATCATTCTTCAAAATATTCAGCTCAACATCAATGATCCACCCGTGCATAGGTGTGTGTTGTAGTAGATAGTTTGCTTTTGTACAAAGAATGTGTGAAAAAAGGTGTAAGGTGCAAATTTACAGGTCATACATCTTTTCGCATCGCAGATGTCGTTCAGATTTGCCGCTATTGCACCTAAGTTCATCTGTTGCCATCCAGGTTTACTCGCAGATGTCAAAAGGTGCTGAGGTATCTATATTTAAGATTGCTGTTACGTCTGTTTGTGCTCTTCTTGCCCATCATCACCATGAGAAAGAAAACTCAGTATCATGGTATGAGTTTGGTTTACTTTTACTTTATATTCTTGATATTAATCTTTTTTTTCAAAAGGAAAAATAGAATCTGTAACTAGCAATAAGTTCTCGTTTATAGTTGGCATCTTCTCCTTGAGGTTAGAGTTATAAGCACTTTAAGTTTCATAGTCGTTTTGTTTCTTATTTTTACATGTGCAAAAAAGCATGATTGGCACAACGAAGAAATCACTACTAGAAATCGCTGAAAATGCTACAAAGAGGTCGGAGACGGAATTCCCTCTCCAACTGATTGGAGAGGGAATTCCGCCTCCAATCCGTCTCCAATCACTGAAAGAATAAAAAAATAATTAAATTTTTTAGAGTTGGAGATGGAATTCCGTCTCCAACCAAAAAGCAAAAAGCGTGTCAGTTGATTGGAGACGGAATTGACCAAAAAGCAAAAAGCGTGTCAGTGATTGGAGACGGAATTCCGTCTCCAATCAACTGACACGCTTTTTGCTTTTTGGTTGGAGACGGAATTCCGTCTCCAACTCATAATTATAACCTGCTTTCTCTCTTCCACATTCAGTACCCTCTCTCCAAAATTAAAAAACCCCTCCCACATTCAGTCACTGCTCCCTCCGGTGAAGCTACTCCCTCCACGGCGAATTTGTTCCCTCCCCGGCAAAAACATCCCCAATCATCCCCAATTTATTCAAGTAAGTTTTTTCTTCATCTTCCCCATTATTTTTAGCTATAATTCAAATTATTTTTCCCTCCCCATTTTTTCCATCCATGAATTCGACCCCCATTTTCTCCACCCCAATACCAACTTTGACACTCCATTATATAATTCTATCATGTTTGTATACTTGTTTAATATTTGTTAGATTGGATTATTAGAAATTAAATGTCATTAGTTCTTGGAAATTTAGAAATAGTTAGAAAAATAATATAAAGTAGATAAATTTAATGCAAGAATAATTAGAAAGAAATAATTAAGAACAATGTTATTGAACATGACAAATAAAATAAATGTAGGGAGTTTGATTTAGTTAGTTAATTAAAAAATTAATATACAACATAATTTAACAATAATGTTATACACCTATAGTTTACTAGAAAAATTGCTATAATTTGTTGCATTGATTTATATTTATTTGTGTGCAACTTTTGTAGATGGAACATGATGAAAATCGTAGTTGGATGTACAATATGTTCTATGAAAATATGGGTTTGAGGAAAAGTTATGTAGATGGGGTAGATGAGTTTATTGCTAAAGCTAAATTACTTCCTGAATATATACGAGGGGAGTCAATCAAATGTCCTTGTGTGAAATGCAAGTGTAGCCACGTGCAACCAATTGAAAATGTCGTGTTGCACCTTTATAGAAAAGGATTTATGGAAAATTATTTTGTGTGGACTGCACACGGAGAGTGTAACCCTAGTGTCCATATAGAGAACTTCCAAAATGACTATGTCGGGTATAACTATCCTATGAATGAGATGTTGAATGATGCGTTTGGAATGTACCAAGGGGAACCCTCTCAACCGAATGTTGAGGAGATTCCCAATAATGAGGCGAAACTCTTCTATGAACAGTTGGAAGAAGCAAGTCGCCCATTTTACGTGGGGGCAAGTCATTCAAAGCTGTCGGTGGCAGTTAGGTTGCTTAGTATTAAATCAGATTATAACATATCTCAAGGAGGCATGGATGAGATCATTGGACTACGATGCAAAAAAGTTGGTTTCGTTTTTAGGGCTATCTTCAGAAAGAATTCACTGCTGTAAAAAAGGTTGCATGTTATACTACAAAGAAAACAAAGATAAGCAATTTTGTACGTTTTGCGGTGAGGCTCGCTACAAGCCAGTCAAAAATTCTAAACAGAAACAGGTCCCAGTAAAAGCGATGCATTACTTACCTCTTATACCAAGGTTAAAGAGGTTGTATGCATCAATGAGTTCTGCTCCTCATATGAGATGGCATCATGAACGTAAACGACAATCTGGTATTCTATGTCATCCGTCTGATGGAGAAGCATGGAAGCATTTTGATAGAGTGTATCCTGAATTTGCAAGTGAACCTAGAAACATCAGGTTGGGTTTAAGTTCTGATGGGTTTACTCCGTTTGCTGTCTCTGCTGCACCATATTCTTGCTGGCCTGTATTCGTCACACCGTATAATCTACCCCCAGAAATGTGTATGACAAGTCCATATATTTTCCTGACTTGTATTATCCCTGGTCCTAGTAACCCAAAAAGCTCTATTGATGTATTCTTGCAGCCTTTGATTGATGAGTTACAAATATTGTGGCGTGATGGTGTTGTAACATATGATTGTTCCTTGAAACAAAACTTTAGATTGCATGCCTGTTTGATGTGGACAATTAATGATTTCCCTGCATATGGCATGTTGTCTGGTTGGTCCACTGCTGGTAAGCTATCTTGTCCTATTTGTATGGAAGATACAAAAGCATTTTATTTGAAACATGGGCGTAAGCACACATGGTTCGACTGTCAGCGACAGTTTCTGCCAGATGACCATCCATTTAGGAGAAACACTAGTGCATTCATGAAGAATAAGGAGGATTTTGATGATCCTCCACAGAGGTTGACGGGGCATGAAGTTTGGTCTAGGGTTCAGGGGTATCCCAAGGCAACGGAGCAGCAACCATTGCCTAGAATAGCAGGTTTTGGTGTTACACATAATTGGACGAAGCAGAGCATATTTTGGGAACTTCCTTATTGGAAGGACAATCTTCTTAGGCATAATCTGGATCCAATGCATATTGAAAAAAACTTTTTTGATGCTGTCTTTAACACTGTGATGGATGTCAATAACAAAACAAAGGACAACTTGAAGGCAAAGTTAGATGTTCAGGCATATTGTCGACGACCTGAATTGCACCTACAATCAGATGGGGTTAAGGTGCGCAAGCCATCAGCGAACTATACTTTTGACTTGGAGGAGAGAAGAATGATTTGTGAGTGGATACAGAATATTAAGTATCCTGATGGTTGCGCATCGAATATATCCAAATGTGTCGACATGACAGAAGGTAAGCTTACGGCAATGAAAAGCCATGATTGTCATGTTTTCATGGAAAATTTATTGCCAATTGCGTTCAATGGCTTGCCTGATACAATTTGGAAACCACTCACTGAAATGAGTGTGTTTTTCAAGGACTTGTGTTCTAGTACATTGAGGGAAGAAAATCTACAATTGATGGAAAGTAATATTCCTGTGATCTCTACTAAATTGACCAAGATATTTCCCCCTGGTTTCTTCAATGTTATGGAACATCTGCCTATGCACCTTGTTGAAGAAGCAAGACTTGGAGGCCCGGTTCAGGGAAGGTGGATGTATCCTACTGAAAGGTAATGCATATCATAGATTTCCTCCTATATTTAATATTTTTTAATTTATTATTAAATTATATGGCTATCTATGTTATACAGGACTATTGGCAAATGTAAGCGGACTCCAAAAAATAGGAATAGAATTGAGGGGTCGATATGTGAGGCTTATCTTGTTAGGGAAATGTCGCATTTCTGTTCTTATTATTTTGGGGCCGAAGTACCTTCTCTAAGTCGCAGGCCTAACCGACATGATGATGGTGGAAGCGGCAATTCACTGTATCCTCATTTTTCCATATTAAATCATCCCGGTCGAGGATCAGAAAAAGGTTGCACAAAACCATTCAGCGACATCGATAGACAAGTTGCTACGGCACATGTACTGATGAATTGCCCAGAAGTGCAACCTTTTTATAAGTATTTGTCAGTTTCTACATTAAAAAAAAAAGGTTAATACATATATTAATTTTTACATCCTAAATATTGTTGTTGTGCATAGCAGTTTATTTGTCACTAACTTTGGGCACGATGCTGTGACGACCAAATTTTCAGAGTGGTTTAGAGAATACGTAAGTATTTTAGTGGCACATATCCCGTTGGTGAATACTATACGCAAGTATGTTTTAACTTATAAATCTACAATTGTATGCATGTTAGGTGCACAATCCTGAAAACGGCGTCAATCATCCACTGTTTTGTGATTTATCATTGGGCCCTATTTATAAGTACAGACAAATGTCTAAGTACTTCATCAATGGCTATAAGTTTCATATTGAAGAATGGTCCATGGGGAAGAAAACATATAACTGCGGAGTGTGGGTGAATGCAGGCACTGGTGATGGAGAGTTTGACTATATATGCGGCAAAAAGGCGGCTAAAAGGCTAAGTGATTCCCTGTCAAAATACAGGCAAAAGGGTAAAGTTCCCAAATGGATTTATCAACAAAATTGGGATAAACTCAAAATTTATTGGGAAACACCTGAATTCTTAGCCCAGAGCGAGCAGGCTAAGAAAAACAGAGCATCCGCAAAGGGAGGATCGAAGCACACTTGTGGTTCAGTTAGTTTGGCCACCCATCGGGCACGATATGTAAGTCAATCTAATTTTTATTTAAATTAAAAACTTAACACCATTTTGATTTAGCATTAACAAATTTGCATTGTGTAGGAAGCGGTACATTAAAAAGTTAGTGATTATGAATTTTTCCATTTGTTCCATTATTTATATGACGAACAAGGAAATGAGGTGGGATGGGTCGAGCCACGTGCACAACAACTAGAGGTGAGATATCATAAATAATTTTTTTTTTTTAAATTATTCTTTAATTAATTATTCTAATCGCGTCGTGTGTTTTAGGAAAACTACAAAGCTTTACACCAAGAATGGCTTGAGAGCCAAGGGTCACAAGTCGATGAAGGCTCTCCTAAACCCACCCAGGATGAAGAAAATGCAATGTTCGTTCAGGCGGGTGGTGGCTATACTAGCAAAAATCGAGCCTATGGCCTTGGTCCTTCGAGGTACAAGAAGCCTTCTCGTGTAGGTATTGTCAATGCTAATTGTTCTTCTTCTTCTTCACATGCACCACAAGCTGGAGATGATGAGTTGCGCGCTAGATTGGCGGAAATGGAGCAAAGGCTACAAGATAGTGAAAGGCAACGGTTAGAAGACCGTGAGAATGTGAAGAAATTACAGGATATTGTGGCAAAGATTTGGAGAGATAAGGAGCAAGGAAGTGGCTCGTCCCAAGGAGCGGATTAGTACTCTCATGGTTTGTTAAGTTGTGAACATGTTACTAATTAAATACTTTAGTTTTTATTTGTGTTGAATGGTTAATGATGAAACAATATGCAGTATTGTTTTTTATTGGCCGTGGTGGCTTTGTTTTATGTTAAACAGGTATTTTATGTTAAACAGGTTGTTTTTGGTATTTGGTTGCTTTGTACCGAATTTCTAATATTTTTGTTTAGCAGGATTTGTATAGTTAGAGACGAAATTCCGTCTCTAACAAACCAAAAAAAATTAAATAATTTTATTAGAGACGGAATTCCGTCTCTAAATATTAAAAATAATTTTTAAATTTTTAATTGGAGAGGAAATTCCGTCTCTAAACAATAAAAATAATATATATAATTTATGTTTGAGAGGGAATTCCCTCTCCAAGCATTAAATTAATTAAGCATTAAATTAATTAAATTAATTTAATGATTGGAGAGGGAATTCCCTCTCCAAGCACTAAATTAATTTAATTGATTTAGTGCTTGGAGAGGGAAGCTGACACACTGACACATTTTTGGAGACGGAAAGCAGTCCAACGACGCGCTTAAAAGCGAGACGCAGAATGATTAATTTCTAGTAGTGAATGAACTATACAATCCAATGATGTCAAAGGAGCTACTCCTCTGATGCTAATTGCTAATTAGGTCTTAACATTGGGTTGCATCTTTTCGGCAGGAACATTGTATCAACCACATAAGTGAATTTAGGATCCTCCCTTAGATTTGCTGTTAATAAACATGTTATGTCGTGTAGTGGGTGTATAATTTATTCCACGCAAAGCTAGTGTGGACGTAAGGCTAGCAAGTGCCATGTCACTCTTGCTGCCCTTGGATTCTCTGATCAATCATACAAGTAAGAACTATTTTAGTTAATTTAGAAAAAGATTAAAAAACAATTGAGTGGATCCAAGTGGATTGTATGAAAGGAATAGATCAAGAAAGTCTAGACCTAATAAGTGATCTATTTTTAAATTGATTGTTTTTTAAGTGTTTCAATTGTTACAGGTTAGTTGCAAAGTGATTAAGTGAAAAGTCATAACACAATTTTGGTAAATACTACATTCCTTAGCAAGGAGGAAATTGTTTTGGTAACAAGAAAGCGTGATAGAGTATATGCTTGGGAATGTCGATAAAGAGCGTCTCAATAAAAAATGCTTGAAGAAAAATGCAGAAGGGGTGAAAGATTGTATCCATATTCACCCATCTTGATGCTTAGTAATGACATTGTGGCCAAGAAGTTATGAAAGTAAAGTGACAATGTGCAGTGTTTCATTTACGAACTTAATGTGTTAAAGAAGAGAATTTTTACTTGAACATAAATCACATGAGATGGATTGTTGATATGTAGTTTGGGCTAATGAAAAAGAGACACAATTAAGACATAAAAACATTCATATCATATCTCATTAAAGTTGAACATCTAAACCAAAATGACATTAAAGGTTAATATTTGAAAAATATCTTAAGCATGGTTTCCAAGTACTCAATGTCTATAGTGGCAAAACTTTTGGCCACACGGATAGGGGCAGTCTGTGTTCTGGAAACCGCTTCTGTCATAAAACCAGTCTCCAACAGCTATGGCAATTGCCTGCAATAACGACATAGTTAGTCTCAACAGTCATGGAGAAACACAGCAAATTGCTAAAAATTGGGGGAAAAAAATTGTACAAAGACCTTGTTACATAACATTGGAGAGTCAGGGTAGAACCAAAAGCTTTGTTTTTCAATGCCATCGTGGGAATGGCAGGAAGTTATGAAATATCCTCTCGAATAACTAGGTCCTAATCCAATTAGTGCCATTAAAAACTTCAACCTGTAATCTGAGTGAGAGAGAGAGAGAGAGTTAAAAAAAATATAAGCCTCTTAATATACGTGTCACATAAAAAGAGAACCCAATCAAAAGATACTGACCATGGAGGATATTGAGTTGACTAGGTAAGCATTTACTTATATGGTTCTTGCAGTTATCCCAAATACCTTGAGGGTCAGCATCCTTGGGAACAAAGCTGTTGTTCACCTAATTATCAGGAATCCAAAGGTAAAAACATTTATAGTTTGAAGGAAAATAAAAGAAATTAAAGCAGAAAATAGTAATATAAAGTTGATAATCTTAGAATTATTGTAATAACCTGCCAGGAATCGTAAGCCGAATTAATGATGAACAGAGGGGTTCGGATATGTTGTGCTACATACTGGGGAAAGAAGCACTGTACAATTATCAAAGAGTATGCTGTGAGAAATATATCATGTGCTACATATACGAGGCCAATTCTATCCCATGATAAGTTTCTCTTACCAAACTTGGCTTTATAAACAATGTGGAGGTACAAGATGTTGGCAGGTTCTTGGTAGACCCCTAAATTTCCCAAGTGTCAAATGTATTAGTATAATGTCCTATATGAGGGGTTAAAATAATGCTATATTAAAAAATGAGTCAAATGATGCATGATTTCTTACATGCAACGCAACAACTCTCTCATACTTCTCTTCAATCTCCGGTTTACCAGCAATAGTATTTCTGCATGAATTCACACGAAAACTAGTTATAAAAATGCAACAAACAAAAGTTGTCAAGAATTACTATATCATGAATAATACTTACACATTAATAAAGAAACCAGCATCAGAAACACATTTCACTCTAGCAGTGAAAGGGAGGAAATGCTTGAACTTATCACAATTGAGGATTGCAGCCAACCCTCCAGCTGAAGATCCACTCAGAATGGCCTATCATGCAATGTAAAATATTCTTGTTTAAGTTCAGCCACAAAATCGATCAGCAAGAAACTAGAGACTGGAAAGTGAATAAAAGAAATTCCTACATTTTGAGCATTCGACATTCCTTTAGCTAATAACAATTCCTCCACTATCGCCTTGAAAATTCTTGCCCCTCTATAGTGGAGATTTGTTGCCTGATACAGAAATTAGCATTTCCACTTAGAATTCAAAAAAAGTCACTCACTGCAACATATTTTTAACACTATTAATTACTGTAATTACTAGTATGTGCAAATTTTTACTAACTACCGGATCAACTTCTTCAATGTCACCGGTAAAAGATGATCCATCGCAATACCTAATTTTGACTCTATTCCAGTTATAGAAGTCTGAAAAACATTTATGACAAAGATAACATTGAATTAGGAGGAGAAGAAAATCTCCAATAAGAAAAAATATAGAAGGCTGTATGTACGTAACATAGTACTGTACTAGGAAGTACCAGGATTGTTGAGAGGGTCATTGCTTAGAACTCCAGTGAAAGCCCCTACGGGAAGGAGATGTTTTGAAGATCCAAGTGACCTATTAGTTCGATCCTGGCATTGTGAGACAGTCTCACACCAACCTCCTCCCTATTTTAGATTAGAAAAATTGAAGTCAATATTCATTATTCGGTTTTAACCCATCATTTTTGTGCAAAGCCATGCTAGTCTACTTGATATTAAAGAAAAAATATAATTAAATAAAGAAATGAAGGATATATATATATCTATATATATATATATCCAATTTATCAACCTCAATGTGAAGGAGCCAATTGTTAAGTCCCAAGCCAGTTCCATTGTGAAAATGGTACGCTGGAGCGCTACCGTCCAAGCAAACTGCAGTAACATAGAAAAGAGTAATCAAATAAGATGCTAATTAATTTTCATATAATCAAACACCAACTCAAGAAAACTAAATTTTGGAAGTATGTTATCACCTGCTCCCTTTGCTACTGCACTCTCTAGGATGGTGGTATTAACATAAAGGGTAGTGTCTTGGGCTTCTGTTCTCCAAAGAGTACTCAAAACAAAAACTATAAAAACGAACCATATTTAAACGTTAATAAGCTAGATATTCTTTACTCTTAACAATATTTCTGAAATTTTTTTTATCACTAAGCATAGTCTTACATGTACAAACTTAATGTTAATTAAAACAAAAGAGAAAGCTCATTGTACAAGCATAGTGTTACATGTACATAACAATAAAAATATTAATTGGCATGCATTCAACCTAAATAAAAAAGTTAAACAAGATTAAATTACCCAACACTAAATTGATTGCTGCCTCCATGAGTAAAGCAGTGAGGAATGTTCAATATTATTCAGTTCCGAAGAAGAAGAAGAAAGGGAGTAGGAATTACTGTTGTAGAGAAGCTGTTATAAGCAGCTCCTTTTATAGGCGAGGAAGTTAGAATAAGTGCTCCAATTAATTCCCTTTGTTCACCAGTTGAACTTAACTTACGTAGTACTACTAGTACGTAGGAAATGGCAATAACAAGAAAGTGCAAATATGCAACATACAACAGCATACATAGTTTGCGTCCAATACCTTTTTCTATTCCATTTCATACAAAAACCCATTATTTGTTAGCATTAAAATATGACCCTGGGTTAACCATGTCTTAAACTATACGAAACCTTAAACAAGTCTTAGAAAATATTTTAGAAGATTGGTGTAATTTTAATGACACATTGGAGGACGTCATTGGAAGTGAAACGCGATATAGACCAACATATAATTAGATAATCTTATTTCTTTTTTATCATTTTAAAAAAGATTGACCTCTTTGAAAGGAAAAAAGATTTAATTTAAATTTCCAAACTTAGATTTAATTTAATTCAATCTAAAGAGAGATTGACCCCTTTTTTTCTACACTTGCTTGTCCAAAACCCTTTTTTTTTTTTTTTTTGAAACGCAACTCTATTAAATATGCGATGCTCAAGTATCCATGCATTATCGTACAACATAGAAGAGAACATTATTGTCTACTAGAGACCAGATGTTTAGATGTAAGGTTTCAAAACTCACAATTAAGCCATAGTATCTGATCAATTGGAAAAATATAAGATCATATAAAACGCATGACACATAACATTTACATCTTTTGTAGTAGCACCCACCTCCTTTTTCTAATTGGCCTCCTACAATGAATATATAGATATTTTTGCAACTCCCGAAACAATAAATACAATCGGACCAAACGTTACAAAGTCGATTACCTATTTATAAATCCTCTGTTTGTCTCACTTTAGTTGATTAAACAGAACCTTAGTTTGATTATCGAACTAGGTAAGAAAACTTAATTTCACCTTTTTTTAGAAAGTTTTCCTAGCACTAGTTACTATCCCCTTTATTAATTCCTTATTATTTCATCTGCATTGCAAAAGTTTTATATTTAATTTTGAGATCGATCCGCGAATTGAAAACTCGCATTATGCTTGAAAATATATTTTCTTAGAATCCGTGTGTATATAAGGTAATACAAGAAGTAACTGTTGGCTAAATTTGCAATAGATATTTCTACCCTTTTTCTGGTAACACTTCAAATATATAAAATTAGGTGAGATTTGAAGTAGCAATATTTGAATAATTTAGTTAAAATTTTGTTTTATTTCATTATTCGGATAATTTGTTTTTAAGAATTGTATATTGATGTTGACACGAAACTTTTGCAGGAAAAATGTGTTGTAAACCAGTTTTGGTTTTGTTGCAAATTTTTATTTTTTTCTTAGTATTATTTCCTCAGACATTGGTAAGTTGTAGAACTCATGAAGAAGACGGGGAGAAATTTTGCTTTATGGAATGCTTGGCAGACTATGCGACTTGGGATATCGTAGTTCAGGGTCTTAACCAACACCAGATAGAGGAAAAATGCAGAAGGGGTGAAAGATTGTTTCCATGTTCGCCACAATAATTATCACCACTGACCTTATCCAAATTTTACTGAACTACAGTTACATTAGCCTATCCAATTAGAATAAAGAGATAATAGTCAAAAAACCCCCTAAACTATCACTTTTTTGTTAGTTTCATACTTAAACTATGGGTTGGTCACGCTACCCCCCTGAACTATCAATTTTCATATTCAAAACCCCCCTGCAGTGCCAAGTGGCATGGAGGGTGACTTCACTTTCTTTGTAGAGCATCCATACAATTAATTTTTTAAAATAATTGTACTTATTTCTTATTTGATGTTTTTAAAAAAAAAAATTATTAATTTTTTCTTTTAATTTTCCGTGAAAATAAAAAATCTTTACCTTACTTGAAAACCCATATTTCTAAAATAATAAATATTAACCAACAATAGTAAATTTAATTATTATATATAACTGAATTTACTCAACTATAATAAACTCAATTGAGAACTTGCGTATTAAAATATTAAAATGATACAATGCATGTTAAGGGTTATGTCTTTTTAATTAAAATGACCATTATTGACAAAATTTGGTTGTAAATTACAACAAAATATATCACATTTGATTAAATTATTTTTAGTATTCTTATTATTCTAAGGTTAATGGGTCTCAATTAGTTTATTGTTATTGGCAAAAAAAAAAAAAAAGAGAGAGTTATGAAGAAGAAAATAATTAATTAGAAAAGAAGAAAGGAAAAAGATAAAAATAATAATAAATAAGTAAAAGGATATTTAAATTTTAGAAATTGAAAAGAAATGCCACATGGATACTTTTTATTGGTCTACTTTATTTTTCCACACACAACAAAGAGAGTGAAGTCACTCTCCATGCCACTTGTCACTGCAGGGGGGTTTTGAATATGAAAATTGATAGTTCAGGGGGTAGCGTGATCAACCCATCGTTTAAGTATGAAACTAACAAAAAAGTAATAGTTTAGGAGAGTTTTTGACTATTATCTCTAGAATAAATAACGTGTAGGTATATGTCCAAAAGAACGTTTGTAATGTCTTCTTGAAATTTTAATGTGTTAAAAAGAGGATATAATTACATAACTTTAAGGTACACGATACGGCTTTGCTTTCTAATTGAGCTGTACAATGCTGTGGAAGCATGTTATTGAGTCAACGTTTGGGGTAGCAAATATGTTTATGCTTCGTTAATGATTGTTCCCAAATCACGTACTTATTTTAAGTGTCCAGTCAAATAGCCAGTACATTGACTAAAGTTGAATAAGACAATAATTCAAGGAACAAAACATAAATCTGCTCAAAATTGAAACGAAATGTCACATTGATATGGATAATATTAGTAACTGCAGACTGCAGTATTTAGCCATATGCTTTATCCTATAATAGTACTCCTTATATAAATTTGCTCCATGGACCAAGTTAGAAAGAAAGGGTCACATGGGCACATTAGAGACTATTTGTCCATATTGCTTCGTCCTACAAAACATAAATACTGCTCCAAAATTAGAAAGAAAGGGTTACATAGCTATGAATAGTTTCAGTAACCAAGTTAGAGACAATTTGTCCATATGCTTTGTCCTACAATAAATTATTCTGCTCAAAGTTAAGGCACAGCTTTGGATTTCTATTATGGATCTATAAGGAAACCTACATTATATTACTCTCTTACTTCAGAAGGCATAAATTGGTAGGTAAAACTTAAAAGCATGGTCCATATATATGTTAAGGGGAAAAAGGGATGAATTTTCTATTACTCCTACTTAACATTTTTATCTTAGAATAGGTTCGTGTAGCTCTTTCATTGCAGACTGCTATAACTAGTTGATTTTATCACATGTATATTTATCAAGAACTAGCACTTCATCTGATGCGCCATTTAATAAAGCGCTTTTGTATTGGCTGCTATAATTGGTTGATGTTGTAACGTGGATTCAAAAAAGAAATCCCCAATATGGTATATCATTTAAAAGATCTGGTTGGGTAGAAATGGTTGGTGAAGCTCCATGAGCTGGCTACTAGAATGGTAATATTACAATGACACCTCCTAGTTTCTCCGCTAAGAGAACCAACACTTTTTTTTTTTTTTTTTAAGAGAACCAACACTAAATCATACTACTACTATATCTTTAAAAGAGTTAAAATCTCAAATGGTCACTCAACTTTGGCAAATTAATCACCGAAGTCACTTTACTTTGGTTGGTCCCAAAAAGATCACTCAACTTAGGGAAAATATCTCCAAAAATAATTCTGGCCGGTTTTTGCACCGTCACCCCACTGAAAATCTGACGTGGCTTTTTAAAATATTTTTACATACCCGTAGGTCCCACTTTCTTTGCCATGTAGGACTTTTATTATTATAGTTACTAGTTTTCTGGCACGTGCATTGCACGTGTATTCCTAATAATTAATATAAAAATTATAGATATCTTATAATATGCATGTATAGTTGCTCGTAAATTAAAAAGAAAATATATAAATTTAAAGTACTGATATATCGAATTCTTTTCGATCGACATTTTTTGTTTACGCAATACATAATCATACTAAAAATTACTTTTGTACGAAGACCAGTAATTAATATTTGGACGACTTTAATCATGCAAATTTTATAATATATCAAGTACGAAGGCCAAATAATAGTTTGCTATACTCGTAATTCATAATAAGAATTTGTCATTAGCACAAAAAAAAGGTACTACTATCAAGCTGAATACTTGATATATTATAAAATTTGCATGATTAAAATCGTTCTAAGATTAATTACTGGCCTTCGTATAATAGACAAATTTTATATTATATCAACTATTCATGATTTAGCTTGATATCAATAACTTTTCTTGATATTTTGTGCTACTGTCAAACTGTTATTATGTATTAAAAATTAAAAATTAAAAGTATGGCAAACAATTATTTGGCCTTCGTACTTGATGTATTATACAATTTGCATGATTAAAATCATTCAAAAAATAATTACTGGCATTCGTACAATAGTAATTTTTAGTATGATTATATATTGCATAAATAAGAAACGTCGATCGAAAAGGATTCGATATATCAATACTTTGAATTTATATATTTTTCTTTAATTTACAAGCAACTATACACGCTTATTATAAGATATTTATAATATTTATTAATTATTAAGAATACACGTGCAATGCACTTGCCAGAAAATTAGTAACTATAAGAAGAAAAAAGTGCTACATGGCAAAGAAAGTGGGACCTACGGGTATGTAAAAATATTTTAAAAAGTCACGTCAGATTTTCGGTGGGGTGACGGTGCAAAAACCGGCCAGAATTACTTTTGGAGATATTTTTCCTAAGTTGAGTGACCTTTTTGGGACCAACCAAAGTAAAGTGACTTCGGTGGTTAATTTGCCAAAGTTGAGTGACCATTTGAGATTCTAACTCATCTTTAAAATGGATAACAGGATTAGGCTCAATTTATCCAACCCAGGGCTGATCATTATTCTTCGCTGTGTTGTTGTTGAGAGAAACAGAGTCACATGTTTGGCATATACATGTGTTTGTCTCGCAAAACATAAATGCACACCATGAGAGTGTTAAATAAAGCACCTAACCTAATTGAGCTGAATTAGAAGGAAGTTAATCAGAGGAGTTAGTAGTTAAAAGGGATTAGCTGTTAGGATTAATAATAAGTCGTAGGGGTAGTTTAGTAAATTCCCTATATTCTAATTTCTGTTATGTTTGTTAGGGAGGTTAGTTATAAATAACCAACTCCCTCTTCCCCTTTGTACAACTTCTGAAACTGAATGAGAATTACTCTTTCTCTCCCAACTGTTCCCTCTCGTCTTCTTCTTC
Organism: Petunia secreta; assembly: GCA_029990175.1. NCBI lineage: Eukaryota > Viridiplantae > Streptophyta > Magnoliopsida > Solanales > Solanaceae > Petunia > Petunia secreta. Next base: position 5,916,931 of record JARKIP010000068.1, read on the forward strand.
CTTCTCAGCTAAGATCACACATCAACAATAACATGGTATCAGAGCAATAGCCAGATAATCAAATCTGGTACTAAAATTCAATCTGTTAAGATCCTGAAGACTAGTTTCAAAATCAATTTTTAGTTTTTTGAAGTTCTTGGTGTACTGAGTTCTTGATCGTCAACAATGGCGAATTTGCAAAACAATGGAGGAGAAGTCCCTCAACAACCACCAATCTTGGATTACAATCACCCGTTGTTCTTGCATTCATCTAATGTAAGTGGCATTTCACTCATTTCTATTCAACTGTCTGGTTCTGAAAACTATGCCCTATGGAGTCGATCTATGCGTATTGCTTTATTGGGGAGAAATAAATTAGGGTTAGTGGATGGAACCAATAGGAAAGAGGATCACCCTGAAAATTTGTGGACCCAGTGGGAAAGGTGCAATGCTATTGTACTATCTTGGCTTATGAATTCTGTTAGTAGTAGTCTTCTTGGGGGTATTGTGTATGCTACCAGTGCTCAAGCTGTGTGGGAAGACTTGCATGAAAGGTTTGACAAAGCCAATGACTCTAGAACATTCAATCTCCACAAAGAAATAGCCACCTTGAATGAAGGGACAACTTCTGTGTCAGTGTATTACTCAAAATTGAAGGATTTGTGGGATGAGTTTGAGGCCCTAGTACCTCCTCCCAGCTGTGGTTGTGATAAGTCTAAAGACTTTGTGGTGTACCTGCAAAGGCAGAAGCTGTATCAATTTTTGATGGGCTTAAATGACTCATACCTGCAAGCAAGAAGTCAGATCTTGCTGATGAGTCCCTTACCAACTATTAATCAGGCCTATAATATGATCATAAGTGATGAGGGTCAGAAAGGCATAGTGAGTCAGTCTTGAGTGTTGGGTGTTGCACCTGTTATAAGTTCCCAGGATCCACTTGCAATGTACACCACCAATAGGATTGCTGGATATACAGGAAATCCAAGATACAGGAACAATCAGCATCTATACTGTGATCTGTGCAAAATTAAAGGACACAACAGGGAAGGATGGTGGAAGGAGATTGGATACCCTGCTGATTACATGTCACGACCCAACCTAGGGCCGCGACGGATGACCAACACTAAGCGTCGATCATCACTAATCCTGCTGATAATCTGCTAACCATGAATATAACTGATAAACGGAATAAGCATAAACCTAACTTATGAGAATTATGCAATGCAAAAAGCTGACAAGGCTAACATAAGATGACATACATAATATACTGACTGAACCACACAGGGACATATCTACAGGCCTCTAAGAGTGATGAACTGAATATACAAAGGACGGGACAAGGCCCCGACATACCCAGCTGGCTGACTGTACACATACCAAAAGATAAGTAACTCCGGGAGTAAGCGGAGTGACTCCAATAACTGATAGATGGCCTACTAACATGGTCCAAGCGTTGATCTATCTGCACCTGCGCGGCATGAAACGCAGCGCCCCAGAAAAGGGCGTGAGTACGATATGTACCAAGTATGTAAGGCATGAACATATATATATCATAGCTGAATGAAACTGTAAGGCTGGAATATAGATATGTAAATATGAGCTGGAGCATAGCAATATAGCTAAAAATCTGAAGAACGTACTAAACATGATCTGAATATAAACTGAGCTCTAGCTGAATCTGAAACTGAAGACTGAGCTGAACTATACAAATAAATAACTGTAATATGACTGACAGCTGGTAACTAGAAACTGGAACTGATAGCTGTCAACTGATACTGACACTAAGAACTGGTGGATGATAACTGAGAACTGATAATTGGTACTGAGCTAAAACTGAACTGTTATCTAAACTGGTACCTGTCTGGTGTTATGGGCTATATCCCCCCAAATCAGGTAACTGAACATCTGAACTAGTACCTGTCTGGTGTTATGGGTTGTATCTCCCCAAATCAGGTAAACTAGTACCTGTCTGGTGTTATGGGCTGTATCCCCCCAAATCAGGTAACTGAAAACCGGAACTAGCCTCATGTATAATCATACAGTGCATACTGTGGCTATATACGCGTATATAACAAACCTGGTGGGTGTTATGGGCTATATCCCCCCCAGCCAGTAATATCTAGTCTCTCTGGTCAGAGTGTGTGAATGACACCCGGTCACACTAGGTGTTTCAACCCCCGCCTGAACCAGAGGGGCTGTATCCTCCAGACAGGTAGTATCACATGCGACCGGACTGTGTGTCCAATGTCCAGCCTCTATGGGGGACTCCAAATCACACATAACATGATCACAATATAAGCATAAGCATGTATGAGGCATAAAAAATGTGGCAACAATATATATGGACTCGAAGGAATGATAAGAAAACTCTGGATGGAACTATAGACACAACATGAAACTTAGAATTTGTCTAACTCTTTGATTTTTATAAAAATTTTGGCAGAGTTTCCTCTGAAACTGGATGATCTGCAAAAACAGAACCAACACTATACTATACATGGGAATGGATACCCGGATAAACTGATAACATAAACAAATTAACTGGATAACAAGATGAGAGTGGCATAACAATTCCACGGATGTACAGAATTTCTAGACAGTACCAGCGTCCTGTATTGCATCATAGTTTTGAAGGTGCAGATAAAAGTTATAGACCTCATGGTCTTCATGAAAGTTGTAGATATATGTCTTAAGATTCTAAAGATTCTTAAATCGTCTAAATATCAATTTTTTTACAAGGAGTTATGATAAATATACTAACAACTGTCCAAAGATCAAAACAATTTTTCAGATTTTGAAACGTTTTGTCTTGCTGATTTGGACATCTTTTACCTTGGATTTTAGTACCAAATTAAGTATATACAAGGTTTCCTTGGTACCATACAAGTTTCTCACAATAAAAACTAAGTTTAGAACTAAGAAAAGCTTCAAAAGCTAAAAGATACATGCCTTGCCAAAAGAAAGGTTTAGTCTTACATACCTTTGATGTTTCTTGCTTCTAAACCTTGTTTCCCTTGAATTCAACACCTTCTAAAGCTTAAACAAGCTATAATACAATATTTAGGTACTTTACTTAGCCATGAAGTAATTCTAAAACTCAAGCTATAGACGAAATTGAAGGTAGCATAATGTTACCCTAATCGCGTAGAGCATTTTGACGCAATCTGTCTTCAATTTCGAGTTAAGATTGGCGTCCTTCTTTCAAAATCATAAAAATTGCTTGAAAACTCATGAATGAACTGTTCATCTCTTGATATTTCTGTAAATGACGAGGAGAAGATGAGTTTTCCCTTTTATACTCGAAAAATTTCAGTTTTAGTCCTCTTTTGCGCTTATGTCCCTTTTTCTGGCCTGACTTCTGACGCTCATATCTTTTTATCTATAAGTTGTATGAACAAACCGTTAAAAGTGTTGGAAACTACACTCCAAGAACTTCAATTTGATATATGATATGTCCCCAAAAGACCTCATATAACACATCAAATTAATTGTTGAAAAAGCTCCGTTACAAGGCAATTCCTTAGTCGGTTTTTCCGCAACTTAAATCTGATTTTTCCCAAACTTTATATTCAACATATAAACATCATATATGGTCATATTATTACTTTAAACTCACTTAAATCATTCTTAACATGATATTATAATGATATACGTCAATTTAGACGTACGGGGTGTAACATTACAGGTCCAAGAAAATGAAGGATTCTACCTCCTATAGACCTAACAGTTCAACTGCATATAATATGTTCTCTGAAGGAACTATCAATGACTCTGGGCAACTGACACAATCATCTGGCTATCAAGGCAATTCAGGTTGGCCACAGGTGACTCCAGGAGAAGATACAACTCAGCTGAATCAAACTAGCAAGCCTTGCATGTTCTCCAAAGAGCAATATGAGCAGATTCTTCAGATCCTTGGCCAATATGGGACCAATTCTACACATTCTGCAGCTAACATAGCAGGTACTAGTAGTGCCCTATTGGTATCTGATAATGTGAAGGAATGGATTATAGACACTGGTGCAACTAATCATATGGTATCTGATATAGGGCTACTGAATCAGTCCACAGTAGTCAAGAACCTTAATCCCAAGAGAGTGTACCTGCTTAATGGTGACATATCACAAGTCACTCATACTGGCACCAGCACAATCTCTAACAGAAGCACCATAGGAAATGTTTTTCACATTCCTCAATTCAAGTACAACCTACTGTCAGTGTCCAAAGTAACTAAGGAGCTGGGCTGCTCAGTGACTTTCTATCCTGACTTTTGTGTGTTTCAGGATCTCTACAATGGGAAGGTGAAGGAGATTGGTAAAGAGAAAAATGGTTTGTACCTCCTGGTCAAGCAAGATCAACTCAGCAAAGCAAATCAGAAGGTTAGCTTGTCAGTAAAGAGCTTAGATACTGTAGACATTAATCTGTGGCATAGGAGACTGGGGCATGTATCATCTAGTGTCCTCAAGAAAATGATATCTGATAAAGCTGGAGAGAAAACCACTGTATTAGATAATTGTACTGTCTGTCCTTGTGCCAAGCAAGTAAGGCTTCCCTTCCCTGCTTCACATATCTCAAGTTCTAACTGTTTTGATTTGATTCATGTGGACTTGTGGGGACCATATAAAGTACCAACTGTTGATGGTTTCAAGTATTTCCTAATAATTGTGGATGATTTTTCTAGAATGACTTGGGTATATTTGACAAGGCTCAAATCTGATGTATGTGTAGTTCTGCAACAGTTTCTTTCTTATGTCAAAACTCAGTTCACTAGTGTAGTCAAAATAATCAGAACTGATAATGGATCTGAGTTCCTGAACTCTGTGTGTGGTACTATGTTCCAAACTCTTGGTATTATACACCAAAGGTCCTGTGCCTACACCCCTCAGTAAAATGGGGTTGCTGAAAGAAAGCACAAGCATATATTAGAAGTTACTAGAGCAGTGAGATTTCAAGCTCACATTCCCATCAAATTCTGGGGACATTGTGTCCTAGCAGCTGTATATATGATCAACAGGATGCCCACAGCAGTATTAGGATATCAGACTCCCTATAAAAAACTGTACAAGAAGAAACCTTCACTACAACACCTCAAAGTCCTGGGATGCTTATGTCATGCCAAGATAATAAATCAACCTGACAAACTGAGTCGAAGAAGTAAGTCTGCTGTGCTAATGGGCTATTCAGATACTCAGGAGGGGTATATTCTCTATGACTTAGCAGAACAAAAGTTCCTTGTCAGTAGAGATGTCCTATTCAGAGAAACCATATTTTCTTTCAAATTACTCAAACAATCACCTCTCGTGTTTACACACAATCCCTCACTCACAACTGAAGAGGATCTACAGCTAATTGCAGACATAGAGCTACATGAGGATATTATAGAAGCAGGCCAACAGATAAATCCAGATGCCCATTTAGAAGGACATGATGATATGCATGTCTTCTTTGATCAAGAACCTCTTATAGCTGAACAACCTATACATGAGGAGATACATCCAGTACATCAAGATGTACAGGCTGAAGTGGTTCCTGAACAAGCCATCACACAACCCAGTTCAACCAGATCAGGCAGGCATACTAATCCACCTGTCTGGATGAAAGATTTTGTGTCACTAAATGTGCACCAAGAACAACCTTACTCACTTGACAAATACATCACCTATGACACCATCTCAGAACATTATCAAGCATATATAGCCAACTTCTCCACCCTGATAGAACCTAAGTGCTATGCAGAGGCTGTTAAAGACCCTAAGTGGACAGAAGCCATGCAAGCTGAGATAGCAGCTCTTGAAAGTAATCATACTTGGGACATAGTTAAACTGCCCCCAGGCAAGAAACCTATAGGCTGCAAATGGATCTATAAGATCAAGTACAAAGCCTCTGGTGAAGTAGAAAGGTACAAGGCCAGACTGGTGGCAAACGGGTACAGTCAGAAAGAGGGTATTGATTACCATGAAACATTCTCACCTGTGGTCAAAATGGTCACAGTAAGGAATGTACTCTCTATTGCAGCTGCTAAGCACTGGCACATCCGTCAAATGGATGTATATAATGCATTCCTACAAGGGGATCTACATGATGAAATTTACATGGCACTCCCACAAGGCTTTAAGAGCCAGGGGAGAATCAGGTGTGCAGGCTCATAAAGTCCTTGTATGGACTTAAACAAGCTCCAAGACAATGGAATGCTAAGTTGTCTGAAGCATTAGTAAGGGTTGGATTCAATCAGAGCCAACTATATCACTCCTTGTTCACAAGAAAGACTAAGGAATGTACGGTGGCAGTCTTGGTTTATGTAGATGATATGTTGATCACTGGTGACAATCTGGAAGTAATTCAGGACACTAAGAAGGCTCTTCAGCAAGCTTTCAAGATGAAAGACTTAGGAGAATTAAATTTCTTTCTGGGCATTGAATTTGCTAGGTCCTCACAGGGTATTCTCATGCATCAAAGGAAATATCCCTTAGAATTAATCTCAGAGTCTGGCTTGAGTGCAGCAAAGCCTGCACCCACACCTATAGATCCCAATGTGAAGCTTACCACCAAGGAGTATGATGACTTTGTAATAAAGAAAAGCTCCAACAAAACTGCTCAGAGTGACAAACTATTACCAAATCCAGCTGTCTATCAGAGACTGATTGGTAAACTACTATACTTGACACTCACCAGACCAGACATTGCATTCAGTGTGCAAACTTTAACTCAGCATTAAGGATTGTCAGATATGTGAAAAATCAGCCAGGGCAAGGAATTCTACTGTCAAGCAAGACTCAAAACTCAATAACTGCATACTGTGATGCAGACTGGGCAGCTTGTCCATTTTCTAGAAGATCAGTGACTGGATTTCTGGTAAAACTAGGTGATTCACTAATATCCTGGAAATCTAAGAAGTAGACTACTATATCCAGAAGCTCTGCAGAAACTGAGTACAGAAGCATGACATCTGTTACTGCAGAACTGAGGTACGGCACGAAAAACGTAAGTGATCCTCTGCATAATTTATCTGCCTTCCAACTCCGACCTCGAGCTTATCTTCTATCTCATGCTTGACTCTTACAGCGAATAAAGTTCCCATCAAACCCCCAACTAATCTAGTTGGTTGGGTTCAAGTGATGATTAAGGATCGAACCCGGCCTAAGAGGACTTGGATGAACATTTCCGTCGAGCCAAAAAATAAGTGGGTGTGCAAGAGGCACAGTGAATTGTTTGTCACAAGCCAATCTCCTAGGGGATCGCCCGAGGTTTTCTTTTCGCTGATTTTGCCCTTTTTATTCCAGGTTTCCCTAACATGGCAGCGAGCACCAAGACCAAAGAGAAGAAGAGCAAAAAGGGAAATGGAAAGAAAAAAGAGAAGGATGCCCCTGACGCTGATGCCAACTTAGCTATGATAGCAAGCTTGGCTAGTTCTCTGAAGAAAGCTAAGACCTCCTCGAAGGGCTCCTCTAGTCAAGGGACCTCTACTAAAGGTGATGACGACATCTTTGTTGTTCGTTTCACTTGTATTTCAAAATCTTCTTCTTCTTCTTCTCTTAAGCCTCCAGTTTACACTCCCACTAATTCAAAGAGGAAAATGACGGCTTCGGAGAAGCAGCTACAGTTGTGCATCTCCGGGTCGAGGCGACTGTCGAACCGCGGCGAAGCCTGAGGGATGAGCCAATTAACGAAGGCACCAAGGCCTCCAAGGAAATCAAGGTAGTAGACCTCGAGGGATCTGACCACGATTCTACCAAGGGCAAGGGCAAGGCCAAAGTTGGTGAGGCTGAACTTCCTCCTATTGATGAAGAGAGAATGGCACCGAGCGCAGCTCGAGCTAACTCCGAACCTCCCCGCGCCTCGGCCTCTGAAAAGGCTAAGAGAATTATTGAGATCCCTTTTGACCTGAATCTCTTTGATGGCTCTGTCGACATTGCCCTACATCTTTCTCGCCTCCTCAGGCCAAATGAAAAGAGCCATATCAAAGATGTGCCCCAGTCGGCGCTGATGGCTCGGTCTGCTGCTAGCACGGCTCAGGTAAACTTCGATACTTGCAATTTCTTTTTACATTTAACACTTTTGTTTTGACTCTTAATTAAACCTTTTACAGTGCCTTATGCTTTCACTCAAGATGATGCAAATTGAGCGTAACCAAGCCTAACAATTTCAGCGCATAAGGGATGCTTGGGATCGCCAAAAGGTGGGGTACAAGGCTAACATCTCTTCTCTTCAAGCTCAACTGGCTAAGGCTACCGCTGAGCTCAAGTAAGCGCACGAGGCTGTCGTCACTTCCAAGGCTCGAGTGCAGGCTTTAAATGAAAGCCACCAGGCTGAGAGTTCCAAGTTGACTGCCGAGTTTGATAGGCTTTGTGGCGAGCTAGACCACGCCAACACCAAGTTTGTGGAACTCACTGAAGAATATCACAACAAACTGACCGGTCATATGTTTAAAATGAATGAGCTAGAAAGCCGTACGACGACACTCGAGGCTGAAGCTAAGCGCCTACGGGGCGAAATCGCCACTTCGAAGTTTGTGTTTACAAATGATAAAAGAAATTTAGTAAATACTTTTAATTTATTCTTATAGTGGATCTAACTCTTTTATATAGCTATTAACTTTTTCATTTGAAGTACTTAAACCATCTATTAGTCAAAATTGTATCTGATTTCAATCCGTAGTTCTGTATAGGTTAATTCAAAAAGGGTTTTTTATACAAATATACAAATTTTCACCCTTAATTACAAAAAAAATAGCAATATTTCACTAATTACAATGCATAGCATTATTTTTCTAACACATTTAACAATAATCTAACACATTTCACTTTCACTTCCCATTTTTCCCTAATTAAAAATTCTCTCACTTACTCTCTTTCTCCCATCACTCCACACCCACCCCCACCCCCCCAACGCCATAACCCCCACCCTAACGCCATCACCAACACCCCCCACCATTACCTCCACCATCCCATAGCCATCACCCTCCCCCCCCCCCCCACAGTTGATCAAGGTTCTGGCAAAATTGTTACTGCTTCTCCATTCTACGAAGCCTCAATTCGAACAAATTCCCAGCTAAAATTCCACTAAATGTGGATCATTCATTGTTATTCACAGTTGGACTAGGAATTAATCCATGTCCAAGTTGCAAACAGGGTAATGGAAGCAGAGTAGTGGCTGTTGAACCCCAAAAATTACCCCGAAAAGGATAAATTCCGGAATATCGACAGGATGGACTAACTCTTTTGGAGTTTTTGGAGTCGCCACCCAATTTAAGGAAAACAGGGAACCAAATAAGCAAATGCGTGCAAAACTCCGTTTTTGTAAAAAGACGGTCTTTCTTTCAGAGATTCTAAAGGTAAGAGGTTTTGCTAATTTCGAAAGAAGGTTTTTAAGGCACTTTCGAAATTCCGTTAAAAACGGTTAATCCGACAGGTTTCCAAAATATTTGCAAGTGCTATTTATGCGCTTTTTCTAAAAATAATTAATTGAACTATTAATTAATTCAACTAATTAAATTTAGTAAGTTTTCAAAAGATTTGCAATTTATTTGAAAGCTTTAACTATTTTTCAAAATAAAATAAAAGTAAAATAAAAAGCGCATTTTCTTTTGAAAAAGGAGCGATTTAATCGTCCTAATTTCTTTGCCAACTCGTATGTAATAGCGCATAAATAGCACTGGCTCAATTTCAACTTTAAAACCCGAGTGTCTCATCATAAGATGGAACTTAGATTTCAAGTCGCTTTTTGCAAAGTTGTTTCGGGACATTTAGAAGTTAATTAAGACTTCTTTATAAATTTTGAATTTTTAAAAGAAACTACTTCGTATCAATAAGATAGAAGTCTTTTCTTACATTCTGTTATTAAGCGTGGTTTTTGAAAATTTGTAAAAAATTTGCACGCATTTGCTTAAATGGCCTGATTTGCAATAAATTTAATAATGACTTCAAAATAAAGATAATGAACATATAAGTAAAATAATCATGCAAATAATCCAATATTACTCATAAATAAATTATTAATAAATTATTCTACAACATTTACGTAAATATCCTAAAGGGAAAAAGAGGATAAGAGTTAAAAGATAGAACCCGGAAAGCAAACTCGCGAAACGAGCCTCGGATTTCTAAATTTTCTAAAGTCTTGAGAACTTGAGCCCGAATCTTGACCCTAATGCGACTCCAACGCAATTGAAACCTCCCAATTGGTGAGTTTTAGCCTACTCGATCCCAAGTTTTTTATGCAAATAAGAAAGGAGGAAAAGATTAGTAAATGCTCAACACATTTCAAAGAAAAATAAATTATAAATTGGACAAAGGATGAAGTTAACATGAAATGGCCATACTAAAAAAAATGACAAAAGGTTTAGTATTCTTTATTTTTGCAAAGAGAGAAAGACAAAGGAAAGGCAAAAAAATGTAACAGATGCATGCTTTCAACATACAGCCATGATATGCACTAAATTGTTCCTCCGGCCATCAACTAAATCTTCCCTTGGCAGACACAGAAAAGTGCAACACTGTAATACACTACCAACTAGTTAAATAAAGCTGAATAAGCTGATCACAGTCCACGTCAATCTCTTTTCTTATAAATGAGAAAATGACATGGAATTGCACATAATGCACAATTTTGCCCTGGCATTATCCAAATAATTCATCACTTGCAAATGAATTTAAACCTGAAATGAATAATTCATTCCCAAGAGAATTTTGTTGGCGTTTGAGATGATCAGAGAAGCAAAATTCCTTTACTTAATTGTATGATATAAAAGCAAAAGAAAGAGCAATGATAAGCATCACTCTCATCTACTTGAAGCAACAGTGCCGACAGCAATGAAAACTGATGCAAAGTACATCAGAACTTTTAAAAATTGTAACTAAATAAGGAATGAATACATTTTTTAACATCTTTGACAGCTAATTTGATATTTCTAAAACTTGTAAGTAAATAATGAAAGAATCTGCTGGACTATTGTGTTCACTGTGGTGTTGACATTAAAAAGGGTTGCATACAATTCGACTGTGTAATATGCTGCCAGGCTACCAGAAAGCTGTAGTGCATGTTTCTCAGCTCACACAATCTAAAATGGGCAAAGCCAAAGGCACTTGCACAAATGGAAGAGGGTCCTATGAGGAGAATAGGAAAAGATAGATGACAATCCTTCAAGCAATTGTTTGGACCAGTTGGCTGGAAAAAGATACTTTGAAGGTTTAGTTTAACCCTATACAGATTTAGATGCTCATGCTTATATCCTGGCCTTTGGTGTGAAAAGACAGATATGCCAACTCTATACTTGAAGTCTCGAACACCTTCCTTTAGCTACCCAGATGTTTGAAACATGGAAAGCTGATTTTTCTTTTTGTATATAGCTGTACCTACTTGGTGCTGTTTCTATGGAGTAAAACAACTTAACTGATCCAAGAAAATGAGCAAAATGCATCCTACAGACTACCCCAAACACCTGCATTTAGCCTCTTCATCACAGCACCTTACAACAACCACCTCTGCAATTCCACCCTCCCAGAAACTGCAGCATCACTCTCACCTTCAAAGAAACACCTAAGCATCCTTGCTACTACTGGAGCCCCTCTTTACAACCCTCACAGACCAACTTCTACACACTCTGCACCCTCACAGCCTATAGACAGACAAGACTTCTAACAACACCCTCCACACTACTTGCAGGTCTTTGGAAATAACCTGGACAAAGCCCTAACAGCCTCTGCTTCTTTCCCTGAACCCACAGCACTCCTGCACAGCACACAAACAACTGCACACATCATCCATACTCCCAGACCCCTGATGCCTAACCTGAACCACCTACACATACGCCCAGCAACAGCCTGAACTCCCACCAATTACCCTTACAACCAGAGATAAACCCCCTAGCAAAACTGAGCCAAAACAACCCCTGCATACTACCTACTACACCATCAATCCCAAACCTCCAAACATCCACCCCTCACAAACATATGCAGGACCAAGAACACATTACCAAAGATAAAATCAGACATGACTTTGATATAAATCAGACAGATTTTCATTATAATTTTACAATAGGGACACAAGAGGGTGAAGACTGATCTGGTATGTGCTCAGACTAGGAATTGAGAGTAATAAAGACATGATCTCAGCTTAAACAAGACATCAGAATTAGCGAAGATCAAAACTTTTAGCTTATATTCATGATTTGTAAACATAACTCGCATCGGAACTCATAGACAGAAACATGGTTTCCAAACACAACTAGTAAGTAATAAGAAGAAACAGTCCATTTTTATACTGCAAACTGAAGAGAAAACGACAGGCTTAAAATGGACCTCTGGACTTATTTCATGCTTAAACCTCTTTTAATCTAAACTAGTCATGAAGAATATACAATAAACTTTACATTTTACATGCTAAAGAAACATAAACAAGCAACACAAGCTATATGTTGAGAACACAAGCAGATTAAGAGGAAAGCAAAATAAGAATATGAGAGAAAAAAAAAGTATTACCTATTTCGACGCAGCGAGCCGGGGCGAGGATCGAAGACTACGACTCGAACACAAGTAAAGACTAGAATGGCGACACGACGATACAATTCGAAAACTAGAAATCAATGAACCGAAGATGATCTTCAAACTGGAAAATGGAACTTGTATGTGTTATATTCTTGATGCCTTTTCTCTTCTTACTGCCGCTGTTCCAGACCCTCATTCACGGCTTCTTATCACCTATTTATAGGACAATATTCTAGGGTTCAAAGAGTGCAAAACCTAAGTTTTATTGACTGATTTAACCTCCAACGGCTCTAATTGGATAAAGAGACAACGAGCAAGGACAAAGCTGGATGATTCCCATTCGATCGTACTAATGGTATGAGCTGGAATCGAAGAGAGAGAGAGAGAGAGAGAGAGAGGGGAAGCGGGTCCGGGTTGAAGGGAAAAAGGGATCGGGTTCTCTGAATTCAAATTGGGGAAAGGAGTGTTTTGTGTTATATGTAGAGTTTGCATAAATAGGCTTCGATTTTGAACAAGGAACGAAATTAGCCTTTAGCATATAGAACTAGTTATAAACATGAGATTTTGCATGGGTAGGATAGAAACTAGGCTATGCTTTGCAAATTTAACCAGCTTCCTTAAAATTTCAATTATTATTATTTATTTTATTTTCAAAATTAACACTAATTATAAAATAATTTATTAATTTTAAGAAATTTTTGGGACAAAATTGGGTGTCAACAGCTGCCCCTCTTTACCCGGAAAATGATGAAAGAGTTTTTAGGGTAAAGAAGTTGACGAAAGACCAATTTTGTCTCGACAAAACCCAGACTTTTTATCCCCGGGACCAAAAGGCGAGGCTGATGGATATGGCCGAACTCCGGTTTCCGAGTTGCCTACATATCTCGGGCTGAAAGAGAATCAGGCCATATGTAGTTCAACGACACTTAGATACGAAGACTCACATGATTGATAGAAAAGGACGCACGAATTGGAAAGAATTCAAACTGACTCCTAATCTGAAAACAAAAGATTAGGATAGAATTTGCTTGTTCGAGTGCGATTCTTCAGATCCTTGTCGACGATTCTAGCTCATATCAACAATTGCCCCAGTTCACTGCTAAGAAAAAGTTCCACGTTATGCTCCAAATGCTGCTGCGGTACTGCCAAAATCCTGTAATAAACTTGACAAACGGTAAGCGAGCGACTGCTAATAAACTGCAATAATTGGAATGAGAAATAAAAGAGTGATAACATAAAATTATAAATGCGGGTTGTGGTATCATCAGCTAGTTCTTCCTTCGGCCAACTGACGAGATGCTCCGCCCGGAGAACCTCTAAGCTGATCATTACTCAATATTGCATGACAACCGACATCGCGAAACACTCCGAAAGCGGTGCTTCAGCCGACTTGTCTTGGACTATCATCTACCTGAAAGAAATCTGCACATCCTATTTGTGGGTGGAAGGACCCGAGATATCCTATTTGTGGGTGGAAGGACCCAGATATCCTATTTGTGGGTGGAAGGACCCAGATATCCTATTTGTGGGTGGAAGGACCCGAATATCCTATTTGTGGGTGGAAGGACCCAGATATCCTATTTGTGGGTGGAAGGACCCGAATATCCTATTTGTGGGTGGAAGGACCCAAATATCCTATTTGTGAGTGGAAGGACCCAAATATCCTATTCGTGGGTGGAAGGACCCAGATATCCTATTCGTGGGTGGAAGGACCCAGATATACTATTCGTGGGTGGAAGGACCCAAATATCCTATTCGTGGGTGGAAGGACCCAGATATCCTATTCGTGGGTGGAAGGACCCAGATATCCTATTCGTGGGTGGAAGGACCCTGATATCCTATTCGTGGGTGGAAGGACCCAGATATCCTATTCGTGGGTGGAAGGACCCGAATATCCTATTCGTGGGTGGAAGGACCCAAATATCCTATTCGTGGGTGGAAGGACCCAGATATCCTATTCGTGGGTGGAAGGACCCAGATATCCTATTCGTGGGTGGAAGGACCCTGATATCCTATTCGTAGGTGGAAGGACCCAGATATCCTATTTGTGGGTGGAAGGACCCGAGATATCCTATTTGTGGGTGGAAGGACCCAGATATCCTATTTGTGGGTGGAAGGACCCGAGATATCCTATTTGTGGGTGGAAGGACCCAGATATCCTATTTGTGGGTGGAAGGACCCGAATATCCTATTTGTGGGTGGAAGGACCCGATATATCCTATTTGTGGGTGGATAAACCCTGTATCTCGCAAAATCTGAAATCGTCTGGCCTGTGCTGGAGATGCGATAATCGATCAAAAGCTAAAATAGAGTTGTTCTGCATATGCGATAAGGCAAATATTCCTCGAGGAGCTAATAGTTGCGAGTTCTTGTCGTTTTGCTGCTTGAGATTTCTTCCATCTTGATGCTGAACTTTGCGATAAATGCAAAATTGCCCCTGTTTAATCAAAGAACAATTGTTAGTTTTTGATCAAATAACGGTTGCCTTGATTGAACACCTAATTTGGTTTCGAATCTGCATTTTGCTTGCATGGCGATCAAATGTGTTGTTGTTGCGAAAAATCTGACATTCTTGAAACTCTTCTCTTTGCACAAGATAAACCATCTATAGCTGCTTTGGCTTGGGTTATTTGGGAAAGAATGAAATTTCATTGATTTTGGGACTAAGCCCAATAAGAGTAGCAAAACATAACGTAGTTCATTACAACTAGGATGAATAAAATTGCAACAGAGTAGTTCAAACATAAGATAGTTGGGCAATAAAATGCCATTTCAAGCTGCAAAAACGCGGTTTTTTCAATCTTCTTAGCTTGCAAACCGCTTCTTCTTTGAATATCTTGTGGTTGATGCCTCGCCTTTAACAAAAATTGTGCCTGCTGGAGGAATGTTGCAATCACCACTGAATGGATCTTCTTGCACTATTATTTTACCATTATCAATCAAGCTTTGAATTTTGTATCTCAAGCCACTGCATTCTTCGGTATCATGACCTTGGGTATTTGAATGATAAGCACAATGCTTTGACCGATCAAAGTTTGGAGGCAAGTACTTAGGAATTGTTCCTTTCCTTGGTTGCAAAAGTCCTTCAGCTTGCAACTTTTCAAATATGCTCGTCACAGACTCTTCTAGAGGAGTGAATGTATTCGACTTCCTCTTCTTTGACACCGGGTCATCGGAATATGATTGTTGAAATTGACTTTGAGAGCCTTGCAAATTTGAGGGTTTCTCTGATTGAGTGGTGTACCTAAATAAACCAGAAGGGATTTTTTCTGTTGCTATGCCTTCTTCTATCATTTTTCCCAGTTGAATCAATTCAGAGAAAGTGCTTGCATTATTGACAACCATTTTGGCATAGTATATGCCTTCCTGCATGTCAATGAAAGCTGCTATTAACTTCTTTTCAGACAAGGGAGGATGCATCTTAGAAGCCTCTAACCTCCACCTCATAGCATATTCTGCAAAAGACTCATGAGACATCCTCTTAATGTTGTGCATATCAAACACATCGGGATCTCCTACTATGTTGAACTTGTATTGTTCCACAAAGTCATGAGCCATATCCTCCCATGTGTGCCATTTGGAAAAATCTTGTTTGGTATACCATGCAAGTGCCATCCCTGATAAACTTTGAATGAAAAATCTCATCCGCAGAGCTTCATTCTTGCCAATTCCAATCAATCTGCTGCAATAATCTTTCAAATGAGCATAGGGATTCCCCTTTCTATCGAAAGTGTTGAATTTTGGTATCTGATACCCATGTGGAAGCTCAATGTCTGGGTGAATGCATAAGTCTTCATAGCATACACTCTGAATGTTCCTAGATCGCAACTCATCTTTAATGACCTTGTGCAAATTGCGGATTTGTCTCTGCATGCTATGTAAATCAGTTGTCTCAACTTCTTTTCTAGGCAATTCTCGTGGGCGCACTATCACTTGATTTGATTGACTCCCGACAGCAGGCATAGTGCTAAAAGGTGGTTGGCATAAAGTTGCAGCTGACCAAGCATTTGGATTGGTAAGATATTCTTGTGAGTTTTGTGGATATACGGTATATATAGGCATTGGGTAATGAGGCATTGTTGAGTAAGGTGGATTAAAGGTAAAACTTGTATTGGGCAAAGGTTTGCTAGTATTGACAAAGTTGACAATCCTATTCCTTTGGACCACATGTTCTTCAACATCATCATTCTGCGCTTGCAAGATACCCATACCAGAACTGGTTGGCCGAAGCTGCTTTGCCATGTTGTTTTGTCCTTGATGCAGATTCTCAGCCATTTCAGTGTTCAATGCTAGCCAACCTTTAACAAATGAATTCTACACATTGAACAAAAGCAAGTTAATACGTAAAATGATAATGCATGCATAAAATTTCAAATGTAAAATAGGCCATTAGGCCGAATGGATGGGACCAAAATCCCGACTCAACACATGAGTAAAATATTTAAGAGTTTGAAACTCAATGATCAACAAAATTTGATTTTTCAAGATGCGAATTGAGGAAAACAAGAAAGTTTTTACTAAATTAGTATGCGTGCTAGACCATTTTGACACAAATTGCTAAAATGGTCGGCTTATTTTGAACATCAATGCTTTGCTCGACTATCGATTCTTGTTTGTCGCATAACAATCTGTACCAATTCAAGAAAAAACCGCTTCTGATAACTATGAAATCAACATCAATGTCTTCAATTTTCCTTCGCACAATTTTGCCCCAGTTATAACTTCAACACTTCAACTTGCTTGCAAAATTGCCCAGTCATGACTTTCAAAACTTCAAACTACTTATCAAAAGCTGCCCCGGTTGCAATCTCCCTCGTCTTCTACTTGCTTTGCTAAATTTGCCCCAGTTCTATCTTGGGGAAAATTAAAATTTAAATACTAAAGGGTCGAGCCCGATGGAGGAGCCTACGTATCCCTCCTTGGGAATCAGACCGTGCGTAGTTCTGCTTACATAGAAGAGATTTTCAAATGCTGGTGTAACCGAAACTCGATATGAGTTGCCTACGCTTCCCGCCTTGGGAAACCGGTTACCGTAGTTTGCTTACATAGAAATAGAGTTAACATTCATAATTTGATATTCTTTCTTTTCTTTTCTTTCAACAAGCTAACAAAAGGAAATTACAATAATTACTTCCTAATAATGCGAATAAACTAACTTCTACTTCTGCAACTCTACTGCTTTTCTGGAACTTGATAAACGCCTAAATGCCCTTCTTCGAGGGATTTTCCTTTGCATATGGTAAGATTAAGACAAAAGGTTTGCCAATGCCGTTTGTGGGTAGAATTTTGACATGGCCAGATTTGATCAAGCTTTCAACTTTCTTCTTAAATAAAGTGCATTCTTCAATATTGTGCCCCTCCATCCCTGAATGGTAAGTACAAAATTTTCTCAAATTTTCAGGCTTACGTGACCAACACGGCTTTGGTTTTGCAAGATATACCAAACCGACCTTCAAAAGCCTTTCAAACAGGTTTGCATAAGATCCTGGTATTGGTGTGAATGCAACAGCAGATGCTTTGTGGCTGCTTGACTGAAAACCTAGATTAACAACCACTTTCTCGATGTTATAAGGTTTTTCTGCTATGGGTGGCAAAGGGCTTGGCATAACAGCTTTTCCTCGGTCTTTAGATTGCGCCTCAACTAAGCCACACATTCTCTTGTCAGTTATTGCAACCGGCTCCACTTGAAGCTCTGCAGATTTTCTTTTCAATGGACTGCCCTTTGCCAGAATCGGGTTCGAGAATTCATAATGCGTGACAAAGTCCCGGGCTAGTTTATCCCAATTGTCCAATTTCCAAGGACCTCGTATTGCAAACCATGTCAAAGCTGGTTCCTTAAGTGTCCTAGCAAACATCATCAACTTGGTTTCATTGCTTGGTCCATACCTTGCGACCCAGCCAAGGTATGCTTTCAAGTGATCATGAGGATTTCCTGTCCCGTCATACATTGGTGGATCAACTGAGTCAAAAACATCCACATGTTCGCT
The DNA here is from genome assembly GCA_029990175.1 of Petunia secreta. Lineage (NCBI taxonomy): Eukaryota > Viridiplantae > Streptophyta > Magnoliopsida > Solanales > Solanaceae > Petunia > Petunia secreta. Next base: position 5,935,379 of record JARKIP010000068.1, read on the forward strand.
TTCTGCCTCCCCTAAGCTTACTTGGGATGGTAGAGCATTCTCATCTATCATTGTGCAATTGCTATCTTTAGCATTGGGAAGCCCTCCCCCGTTGCTTTTCTCATTGCTTGTTTTTGATGAGACACGGAACCCGTTCTCCAACAAGAATGCATGCAGATGGGGGAATTCTCGAGCATCACACTCGAATGCGGGAGCTACTTGACTTGTAGGAGGTGCAACGGTAGAGATAGGAGCAACAGGGTCACTTGGCCCTGGGCTTGGCACATTTCGCACTGGGTTGCGAGCATCCATGAGCGCGACAACCAATTCAGTAAGACTATCAAGTCTCTTCTCCAAACTTGCTACGGTTGCTTCAAGCTTGTTAACCTTGTCTTGGTGGAGTTCATCACTTTCGGTCAAATCAATCACAACAGTTTGGCGAGCCATAGGTCCTGATCTTGATGTTCAAAATAATTAACCCTTTAGCAACGCATACCGAATTTAATAAAATTTGTTAAAGCTGAAACTGACGGATCAACTTATTCCAAAATGGAAAAAAATCGAGACCGTACTGAAGAGACCCAAAATTTTAGGCAAGACACTCATTTTGTTGAAGCAAACCAGATGCGAAAATACTTGTTTAACTCTGAAGTTATTTTCAAAAGGAAGACACACTTGCAAATACTTTAAAATATGACGATAAATAATTTTGCAAAATGAGAAGGCTGGGGTTAAAATAACATTTAAAAGGCGTTTTAAAATAATGGTATGCATGAATTCTGATGATAGATAAATGTGTTCATAAAGCGGTTAACTTTTACAAAAGATAGGTTGAAATAACATAACGTTAATCTTACCATACCACCGAACAAATTCAATCACAGCGCAATCAGTGCCAACAAATTTCAAGCAAGCAGCACATATTTAGCAAGTAATCGCATATTGGACAGATAATTTGACATGTGGCAACCACAAGTAATTGGGCGTAAATAAAAAATGCGAACGCTTCCTAACCTGTAAGGTGCCTCTTTGTGCCAGAGGTGGGCCTAAGACGCGCAAACAAGTGGTAACGAAAAATAGTTCATGCCAGTTTTGAGCAATTCAGATTTAGAGTAAGTGATAAATAATAACAATAATCGATAACAATCAGCTCTCCGCCTCAACACTGCAATTCTGTCATCCCGACCATCTTCTCAAAGCTGGTGCCAACTCAAAATTCTAACACAACTTATGCTCTTCGCAACATCTGCACCAAATTTCTAAACCCAAATGCCTAAAACCCGAAACAAACCTCTATACCTTTTGCAAACATCAACGCTCCACCAAGCACAACTTCCAATTATTTCACAACATCCAGGGATGAGATTTCCAATTGCCTTCACAATACCAGACTGCAAATCATGAAAGACGCCAATTGGCCTTTCAAAAAATAAAACCTCACTGGTCCTCGGCTTTAGTCAAGCCTCTCAGCTTCCTAGGTTTTGCAAGGCTCACAGACCTTGTTCATAGGGCTCCTCACTGGTCCTCGGCTTTGGACAAACCTCTCAGTTTCCTAGGTAGCCAAGACCGCACTGGTCTTCAAGGAGGGACCCCACTGGTCATTCAAAGACACAGGGGCTTCGCTCTCCTAGTATGCGACAAGCATACTTCAATTTTTATAAAGTTGCAGCTGGATAATCAACATAGGCCTGCACACACGCAAAGCCATTCACGAGAGGACCCCACTGATCCTTTTAAAGACACCAGGGGCTTCGCCTCTTAGATCTCACTACACCAGGCCATCTCCAAAACACAATCCAACCAAATCCGCCTAACTTTCCCCCCGACTACAATTTTGTCTATGATCTCAATTCTACTACATTCTTCCATTTTCTAACCTAAAAGACAACATAGGAGACAAAATTCCAAATCTGATTTTGCTCAAAACATGGTTAGGACTGATGATTCGTTATAACACATAATATGCATTGTCATTAGGTTTCAAGAACCCGCTGACATAAGGGCGGTTTCCTAACTATGGAGGCGGTACCAAGGACCGGGTCCAGACTAAGGTGTAAATGCATGCATGCTCCTAAAAGCTCTGTCTAAGAGTGGGTTAACGGTTGAGGTTGATTCGACCTATGCGGGATAAACCTGGCCTCACAACGCAGTAGAACTGGCCATGACAAAACCAGGCAAACCATATCCCAACTAACTTTGGTGACACGAAAGAAGTTTCAAAGAGTGAGGTAAGGGCAATGCCCTTCCTGCATAGCTACCCGTCAAGCGGGTACCCCGTGATGAAATCGAGGAGGTGAAAGAGAATTGACAGGCTCCATGAGGGAGGAAATATGAACGGAATGCGGACTATGCACAAATAAAGAAATGATTCATACAATCTAAGGCAAACCAAACAAACAGATATAATAAAGCAAATAAATTAGGCATGCTAGTTGCAAATAATTGGAAACCTTTATGGTCAAAACCTTTATTGTTCCCCAGCGGAGTCGCCATGCTGTTGAACCCCAAAAATTACCCCGAAAAGGATAAATTCCGGAATATCGACAGGATGGACTAACTCTTTTGGAGTTTTTGGAGTCGCCACCCAATTTAAGAAAAACAGGGAACCAAATAAGCAAATGCGTGCAAAACTCCGTTTTTGTAAAAAGACGGTCTTTCTTTCAGAGATTCTAAAGGTAAGAGGTTTTGCTAATTTCGAAAGAAGGTTTTTAAGGCACTTTCGAAATTCCGTTAAAAACGGTTAATCCGACAGGTTTCCAAAATATTTGCAAGTGCTATTTATGCGCTTTTTCTAAAAATAATTAATTGAACTATTAATTAATTCAACTAATTAAATTTAGTAAGTTTTCAAAAGATTTGCAATTTATTTGAAAGCTTTAACTATTTTTCAAAATAAAATAAAAGTAAAATAAAAAGCGCATTTTCTTTTGAAAAAGGAGCGATTTAATCGTCCTAATTTCTTTGCCAACTCGTATGTAATAGCGCATAAATAGCACTGGCTCAATTTCAACTTTAAAACCCGAGTGTCTCATCATAAGATGGAACTTAGATTTCAAGTCGCTTTTTGCAAAGTTGTTTCGGGACATTTAGAAGTTAATTAAGACTTCTTTATAAATTTTGAATTTTTAAAAGAAACTACTTCGTATCAATAAGATAGAAGTCTTTTCTTACATTCTGTTATTAAGCGTGGTTTTTGAAAATTTGTAAAAAATTTGCACGCATTTGCTTAAATGGCCTGATTTGCAATAAATTTAATAATGACTTCAAAATAAAGATAATGAACATATAAGTAAAATAATCATGCAAATAATCAAATATTACTCATAAATAAATTATTAATAAATTATTCTACAACATTTACGTAAATATCCTAAAGGGAAAAAGAGGATAAGAGTTAAAAGATAGAACCCGGAAAGCAAACTCGCGAAACGAGCCTCGGATTTCTAAATTTTCTAAAGTCTTGAGAACTTGAGCCCGAATCTTGACCCTAATGCGACTCCAACGCAATTGAAACTTCCCAATTGGTGAGTTTTAGCCAACTCGATCCCAAGTTTTTTATGCAAATAAGAAAGGAGGAAAAGATTAGTAAATGCTCAACACATTTCAAAGAAAAATAAATTATAAATTGGACAAAGGATGAAGTTAACATGAAATGGCCATACTAAAAAAAATGACAAAAGGTTTAGTATTCTTTATTTTTGCAAAGAGAGAAAGACAAAGGAAAGGAAAAAAAATGTAACAGATGCATGCTTTCAACATACAGCCATGATATGCACTAAATTGTTCCTCCGGCCATCAACTAAATCTTCCCTTGGCAGACACAGAAAAGTGCAACACTGTAATACACTACCAACTAGTTAAATAAAGCTGAATAAGCTGATCACAGTCCACGTCAATATCTTTTCTTATAAATGAGAAAATGACATGGAATTGCACATAATGCACAATTTTGCCCTGGCATTATCCAAATAATTCATCACTTGCAAATGAATTTAAACCTGAAATGAATAATTCATTCCCAAGAGAATTTTGTTGGCGTTTGAGATGATCAGAGAAGCAAAATTCCTTTACTTAATTGTATGATATAAAAGCAAAAGAAAGAGCAATGATAAGCATCACTCTCATCTACTTGAAGCAACAGTGCCGACAGCAATGAAAACTGATGCAAAGTACATCAGAACTTTTAAAAATTGTAACTAAATAAGGAATGAATACATTTTTTAACATCTTTGACAGCTAATTTGATATTTCTAAAACTTGTAAGTAAATAATGAAAGAATCTGTTGGACTATTGTGTTCACTGTGGTGTTGACATTAAAAAGGGTTGCATACAATTCGACTGTGTAATATGCTGCCAGGCTACCAGAAAGCTGTAGTGCATGTTTCTCAGCTCACACAATCTAAAATGGGCAAAGCCAAAGGCACTTGCACAAATGGAAGAGGGTCCTATGAGGAGAATAGGAAAAGATAGATGACAATCCTTCAAGCAATTGTTTGGACCAGTTGGCTGGAAAAAGATACTTTGAAGGTTTAGTTTAACCCTATACAGATTTAGATGCTCATGCTTATATCCTGGCCTTTGGTGTGAAAAGACAGATATGCCAACTCTATACTTGAAGTCTCGAACACCTTCCTTTAGCTACCCAGATGTTTGAAACATGGAAAGCTGATTTTTCTTTTTGTATATAGCTGTACCTACTTGGTGCTGTTTCTATGGAGTAAAACAACTTAACTGATCCAAGAAAATGAGCAAAATGCATCCTACAGACTACCCCAAACACCTGCATTTAGCCTCTTCATCACAGCACCTTACAACAACCACCTCTGCAATTCCACCCTCCCAGAAACTGCAGCATCACTCTCACCTTCAAAGAAACACCTAAGCATCCTTGCTACTACTGGAGCCCCTCTTTACAACCCTCACAGACCAACTTCTACACACTCTGCACCCTCACAGCCTATAGACAGATAAGACTTCTAACAACACCCTCCACACTACTTGCAGGTCTTTGGAAATAACCTGGACAAAGCCCTAACAGCCTCTGCTTCTTTCCCTGAACCCACAGCACTCCTGCACAGCACACAAACAACTGCACACATCATCCATACTCCCAGACCCCTGATGCCTAACCTGAACCACCTACACATACGCCCAGCAACAGCCTGAACTCCCACCAATTACCCTTACAACCAGAGATAAACCCCCTAGCAAAACTGAGCCAAAACAACCCCTGCATACTACCTACTACACCATCAATCCCAAACCTCCAAACATCCACCCCTCACAAACATATGCAGGACCAAGAACACATTACCAAAGATAAAATCAGACATGACTTTGATATAAATCAGACAGATTTTCATTATAATTTTACAATAGGGACACAAGAGGGTGAAGACTGATCTGGTATGTGCTCAGACTAGGAATTGAGAGTAATAAAGACATGATCTCAGCTTAAACAAGACATCAGAATTAGCGAAGATCAAAACTTTTAGCTTCTATTCATGATTTGTAAACATAACTCGCATCGGAACTCATAGACAGAAACATGGTTTCCAAACACAACTAGTAAGTAATAAGAAGAAACAGTCCATTTTTATACTGCAAACTGAAGAGAAAACGACAGGCTTAAAATGGACCTCTGGACTTATTTCATGCTTAAACCTCTTTTAATCTAAACTAGTCATGAAGAATATACAATAAACTTTACATTTTACATGCTAAAGAAACATAAACAAGCAACACAAGCTATATGTTGAGAACACAAGCAGATTAAGAGGAAAGCAAAATAAGAATATGAGAGAAAAAAAAAGTATTACCTATTTCGACGCAGCGAGCCGGGGCGAGGATCGAAGACTACGACTCGAACACAAGTAAAGACTAGAATGGCGACACGACGATACAATTCGAAAACTAGAAATCAATGAACCGAAGATGATCTTCAAACTGGAAAATGGAACTTGTATGTGTTATATTCTTGGTGCCTTTTCTCTTCTTACTGCCGCTGTTCCAGACCCTCATTCACGGCTTCTTATCACCTATTTATAGGACAATATTCTAGGGTTCAAAGAGTGCAAAACCTAAGTTTTATTGACTGATTTAACCTCCAACGGCTCTAATTGGATAAAGAGACAACGAGCAAGGACAAAGCTGGATGATTCCCATTCGATCGTACTAATGGTATGAGCTGGAATCGAAGAGAGAGAGAGAGAGAGAGAGGGGGGAAGCGGGTCCGGGTTGAAGGGAAAAAGGGATCGGGTTCTCTGAATTCAAATTGGGGAAAGGAGTGCTTTGTGTTATATATAGAGTTTGCATAAATAGGCTTCGATTTTGAACAAGGAACGAAATTAGCCTTTAGCATATAGAACTAGTTATAAACATGAGATTTTGCATGGGTAGGATAGAAACTAGGCTATGCTTTGCAAATTTAACCAGCTTCCTTAAAATTTCAATTATTATTATTTATTTTATTTTCAAAATTAACACTAATTATAAAATAATTTATTAATTTTAAGAAATTTTTGGGACAAAATTGGGTGTCAACAGTGGCTATTGTAAACAACGTCACATTTGTTATGCCAACTACAGCACTTCTACGAACACATTTTTTTGGGATCAAAGGAGTTTACACAACAGATTTGTTACCCCACCACCCCAGCGCCATCACCCCCCTCCCCCGTTTCTTTTTGGTTCTCTGTTTGCTCGTTCCAGGTATCTTTCCAGAAAGTTGGTTGTCAAAGAGCTCAAGCAGCTGCAATTCTGAGCAATTTCTGATCTCCTTCGGTATCTGACCTTGCACGAAATTGGAATTCAAATAAAGTTGCTTCAATTGTGATAAATTTCCAATTTCGGGGGGAACACTTCCTGTTAGAGCATTGAAGCTGAGATCTAAAATATTCAGAGATGACAAGTTTCCAATAGAAGTTGGAATTTCACCAGTGAGGTTACAATTCGAGACAACTAACACTTTGAGGAAAGGAAAAGAAAGAATTTGAGTTGGAATGTTGTGGGAAGATTGATGGACCAGATCTTGATATCTGAAACAAAGCTACTGTTGATACAGTGCTGCAGAAACAGTTAATACGGTGCAGAAACAATTAGAGAAACATAAACAGTTGAAACGGTGCAGAAATGGTTAGATACGGTGCTGCAGAAACAGTTGAAACGATGCAGAAACAGTTGAGATACGGTGAGATACAACGAGATACATCGAGGATGGGATGAGGAAAAGTGAAATTATAGGAAATGATAGGAATAAAAGTGAAATTGGGGAAAATGGTGGGAGGAAAAGTGAAATAGGGAGAAATGGGAGGAGCAGAAATGATAGTGGGGAAAATAGGAGGAAGAATGTAAGGGTTTGGTATGTTATGAGAAAATATTGCTATGTTTTTGCTATATTTGTAATTAACTTGTATTTTCCTCTATATAAGGTTATTTTGCTAAAATGTTCCTATGTTTGGTAATTAAGTTCTAAAACTTGTACTTTCATGTAAAAAAATTCATTCAAAAAATAAGTATAATGTAATAAACATGCACAGTACACCAAGTAACTAAATATTTTTGTAAAAATTTCGCCCAGAAGCCACTTTTAATACCGGTATTTAGTTTGAGGCCACTATTTTTATTGGTCTTACACTAGAGGCCACTAAATAAACATTGACTTAAGTTTTGTTCATTGACTGAAGTTCAGTCCATACGGCCCCTGGACTGAAGTTCCATCTCTTAAGGACTGAACTTCAGTCCATAGGGTCCTGGACTGAAGTTCCATCGTTAAGGACTGGACTGAACTTCAGTCAACATAGCCGTGGATTGAAGTTCTATCTTAAGGACTGAACTTCAGTCCATATGGCCCTGGACTGAAGTTCTATCTTTTAAGCAAAAGTGGCCACAAACTAAATGTTATGGTATTAGTGGCATGTGCCCAAAGTCCAGTGGCAAAAATGGCCTTTCGTGCACTTACCCCAATATTTTTCAGTAATCGTCATAGCACTTGGGCCCGGGGCCCTGGCATACTGCCACCTAGTTTCAATATAAGAGCAGCCAGGTCTGTTTTCGTCAATCTTGAGTTCTTTAAATTTTGTTATTCAACTTAAGAGAAGCAATATTTCAACAATGAACGACACTGCAAGTTTTTATTTTACCGGCACCATCATTGTTTCTATGATCCAGAAAATTGCACCGGTGTCTACACATGATTTTAAGCAAGCAGAAGCTTCGGGACCTGAGTAAATACGGCTTAATTTTTGTTTTCCAGAAAAAAAAAAAAAAAAAATTTATCCCAGTCACAAGGTAAGCCCTCCCTAAATATAGATTTAACAAAAAGCTTAGCAGTTTAGCAGCACTGAAATGATAAATGGAGTTCATCAAAAACAAAATAATACGTACTCCATTAACAGCCACACACTTTCACCTTTAGTGACATCAACTTTCAAATCTACGGCCAAAACTTATATACTTGAAAGAACTATTTATCAGATAATTGTTCAAAGCCAGCATGATCTAATGTCCTGTTTAATCCTTCATTCAAGGAATGTAAATTTGCATGCCAACATAAGAATCCCCTGTCACTTCTGAAACGAAACTGAGTAGGAACCAGTATTTGGATCTTTAACTGCTTTGAAGTTGTCAACACTCATACCAAATCGGCCCAAAATGGAATTTCCCATTTCTTTGAGCTTGCCTGTAACATTTAAAACAAATGCTTCAGGGTGTTGATCAAAGAGACAAACAGTCTTGATTATACTCAAAGTAAGAATTTTGAATACAAACCAAACACAAAACTTTGACGTAAATACAAATCCTGAACATCCAAAGCACCACAAAATAGAAGTGGGGCAATGCACATGCTTGCTAAGTGCTTATACTCCTTGAAAGTAAAAAGAAGAATCCCACGTTTGTCTCAGATCAAACCGTTACTCAAAGGTTTTAATCCAGAAATAAAGCTCTCTTTAGGAAAACTTGAGATGATACAATCAGTCCAAGATAGGTTAATTAGGACTAAAAACTAATGGTCAAAATCTCATGGAGTCCAGAACAGTAGCTATAGTACATTTAGCACATAAGTCAATTAAGTAAGCATTCACATGATTAAAGCAGTAAATCACACATCTTATTTTCCTTTTTACCTTATCTTCTATATTTGTTAAAGTTTCTTGATGTGTCATACTAAGTAAACCATAGCAGCAGAAATTACCCAACTGATGAGTCATATTAGCTTAACTTTACCACCAGTTTTCCCCAGATTTTATACTTAAAATGGGCCTGCATTCCCTAATTCTGAAGTTATTACCACAGTTCCTGCAAGAAATGTGTAATCGCACTTGTATGATAATTATCAGTGCAAATTATCTTGTTAACCCTATGATGTACATGTCACAGTTGATAGCCTATCTTAAAAGGTGCTGTCTACCGATGTCCACACTATAGCATAGACTAACATCACCGCCAGTTTTCAGAGTTAAAACTGCTATCTATCATAGTACATACGATAACAGATTACTCTAATGCCAATAGAACATTAATGGTTGGTGCCTCCACATAGGAAAGTCATCATAGCTACTTTTTTTATGGGTTTATTGGGAGCTAAAATTCTCAGAATAGAAGGGGAGCCTTGGAGCAACGGGTAAAGTTGTCTTCATGTGACCGATAGGTCACGGGTTTAAGCCGTGAAAACAACCCTGATGTTTGCATCGGGATAGGCTGCGTACATCACACCCCTTGGGGTGCAGCCCTCCCACCGACCCTGCATGAACATGGAATGCTTTGTGCACTCGGGTGCCCTTTTAACATTCTCGAAACAGTGATGTGTATTTAATCATTCCACCTTATTAGGTCAAGGATAAAATGAGACCTCCCACTAAGAGAGTGGAAAGATGCGTCAAGTATCCGTACTACAATAGAAACAAGAATATCTTCCAACTAGAAGTACCAAGCAGGCATGCCCAGCTGTCCCCTAAAGAGCAAGATCTAGACAAACTGTATGCCATTACTACAGGCTTTCGGAAAGCAGCTATATGAATGATTGCAAAGTTTAGGGGACTAATTCCTAAAAAACATGTTCAATCCTCACCAAACAACAAGCCTGACAAGTAAAACTCTCTGTAGGTGCAAAAACATACAACCATGTGAATGACACACCTCTCTGGGATTCTTTTCGAGTTTTGCACACAAGTGTTTGTTCCAATACTTCCAGGGGGAGTCAGTTAGGCATGGACTAGATATCCTCCACTCCAACTAACATTATGACGTGGGAACAAATGTTGAACCACTTTTACTACGATAAGAAATGCTCTCTATTATTTAATAGAATTAAATATGAAAGAAAAAGAAAGCTTCGTCCAACCAATAAAATATTGTAAAGCTCACCAATCATCTCTTCCTTCATCTTCTCACGCTTCTCATCAGCTAATGGCTTTAAACGCATCACACTTCTCCTGGCTTGGTCATTTGAGGGTTCCAATTCCAAGATCTTTGTCAAGTCTGGAAGAATTTAAAAAAAGCAAAGGCAACAAAAGTAAGAACAGAGACAAAGATCCATAAGTAGAACTCCATTGTTCTTATTATTCACCAACAACATGAATCGTTTTAGTGGCCAGAAAACATATATGAACTCTTTTGTTTGTTGTTTTCCAGGTTATAGAGGGGAAGATAAAATAGGGAAAAAAGAAAGGAGAATAAACACAAGATTTGTCACCATAACCTAGTAAATGAGTTATGATTAGTATTACTTAGTACACTGATGTAACTAGAAAGTACCAATCTCAATGACTTGTATTGAACAACAGTCATAATACAATTCAGAGCCCAGTGCTTACCACCAATAGCCTCATCATAGTGTTCAAGCTTTTCATGTGCCTCTGCTCTTCTAACCAGAGCCTTTAAATATGTAGGATTTAGTTCTAGTGCTTTTGTGCATTCCTTGATAGTCTCGGCATGATTTCCCTGTAAATGGGAAAGTACAATCAGTATTAGATGCAACAAAATACAGCATGGTAGGGAAGTTCTCCTTTCCTTTCCCTTTTTTCCCAGTGTGTACAGTGATAAGGAAGTTCTTGCACGAATCACTTACAAAGGTAAACACATAGATATCATGCACACTGTACTGGAAACGCATTGAACAAAGATATGCAAGAAAGAATAGGGACGAATGTGATATGGTAATTTGCTCCCACCCGTGATTGAACCCGCAACCTTAAAGTTTCGATTCTCTTCTCCTCCTCTTCCTCTTCCCCAATTATTTAGTTTCACCAGATTATTTATTGGTCACTAACAGAAAAACAACTGATCTAGGATGTAAGGACTCATGAATCATCAATGTCCGCAAATTTTAGGAGTAAGAGCTTCAAAAGACACAATTTAAGAACGACCACACTGCAACTACAATCGATTTTGAATTGCTAATTAACCGTTTCTCTTGCTCTTCACTGATTCTAGGTGCTCGATAATCTTCCAAAGAGGAAATCAATTTAAACCTTCCAAATTGGAAACCAATGTAACTCTTGAAAAACTGAAATGAAACTTTACTCCCAAACAGCAGTAAGCATGAAGCAAACATCTTTAAGGCAAAAAATAATAAGGAAGTTGTGTTTTTACTGTTAAATATAAAGATATAGAAAAGCTTAATGTGAAGCTTTATTATAGCTTACAGTGTGTGATTAGTTCAGCCAAGAATTCATTAGTAGTGAAGCCCACATCAATTTTTAAGCTAAAATCAAAGTTTCACAAACATATTGCACAACTGTAAACACTGGCCATAAGGCCAATCTACCACATGTTCGTTGTTTAATGAAACAAAAAGCAGTTACCCATATGTGTTCCAGAACCAATTAACAGGACCTTGTCAGCAGCTCATAAAATATTTTCTCTAGCTTCTTGTAAATCAATGCAGTTGAACACTCCCGCAGAGGGCAGCTGGGTATCATATAAAATGCTTCCTACCAACTACCAAGACCACATGATGGCCCAAATAATTTCCATCTACACTATTAGTGAAACACCAATATGCTATATCTCCTACTTTGTAACTCATTTTCAATTTGGGTAACTGAAATGTTGAATGCCGCTTGAATGTAAAGCTCTCAACAATTCGGCAAGTACTACATAGCATGCTCACTAAGAAAAAGATTGTAACCGTCAATCTTTTAACATATTATCCCAGCTTAATTTCTTTAAGAAAATACATAAAGTTTCTGTGTTTGCTAATATATTATGCAGGCAAACACACCCTTCAATATTTTTGGTTGTACATAAGCTGAAAGTCCAAGGAAGCAAGAGAGAACTTGATTTAGCATGTGTATTATCTCATCCTAGATTTCTAACTCAAATCCTCCTTTAGACTGGGGGATGTGCCAACAGGTTAGAAAGTTGGGAAGTCCAAAAATCTGCTATGGGTTTCAGACCTTATACAATTCAAGCCTATGAAGAAACTTCATTTCTTCTTCACTTGGAGGGTAATCAACTGCTTTCTCGGAGGTAAGCTTCTTCCTAAATGTGAACAAAGAAGATATCTATAATTTTCTACTTTTTCCTAAAATGCGATTCCCTCCGTCAGAATTTCATCCTTTCTTTTAGCTTGTACCTATATTGTACTTAATATACTCTCTTTCCCTCTTCATTCTCTACGGTCAAAATCATTTTTGTCTACAAACATATAAGTTACTAATTTTCTTGAGTTCTTCATAGTTGTCATTTTCTATGGTACACAACCATGGATCTGGTATTTTCATTAATTTCAGACCAAGTTAGATACAGAAAACCCATATCTCAAAACCAACAACAAAATATAACAGATCCAATATCTTGTCACAAGATAATGCAGATCGCAATAAAGTTTGCTGTGGCTGAAACAGAACATCTGCAGAAACAATCGTGCATGACACTGTCTAGCGCATGCAGAAAATATAGGAAATCATCTGTAAGCAACAATAACTACCTCAAAAGAAAAGGGACAGAAAACAAACCTGAGATAGCAACCACGAAACGGTATAGCTAACAACGAGAACATCACAGCTAACTAAGTTGGTAAGTCATGCAAACTTGATTTTCTCGATTTTCAGGCACAATTAATGTAGATCCGAATAACGGGATTTAGAAGAAGAGACTGTTTCTAGTAAAGAGTAAGATGTAACCCACTCAGATGATTCCATCTCAAGCTAATCCGAAATATATACTAGACTGACAGGTGCCATTTGTATGTTCAAATCAAAAGGTTCAAATGACAAGCAAATGCTAGGAAGTTTATTGAAGTACCAGTTACCTATCTAAATACTAAACTAAAAGCAGTTAAGAATCTGACTTCCGGACAACGCAAATCAATAAGGAGCTAAATCCAAGTCATGAACAAAGATGCAAAACATAAGAGCTTCTGACAACTTTGACGAACTACTTGTAAAAGAGCAGGAGTAATCTGCACTGTCAACTTTTGACATTATAAAATTTAATGTGAAGTGTATTAAATGAATATGCCAAGCATACCAATTTGGAGAAACAAGCTGCACGATTAGCGTGGCATATTGAACGAATTTCAGTAGTTGAAGGAACATCTGCTGCAATTTGTAAAGCTAGCTCATATTTTGACAATGCCTCTTCATAAAGCCCATCCTTGAACAATGTGTTGCCTTCAAATTTAGCATCATTTGCTTGAGCTAAGGTGTTCTGCTTCTCAAAAAAATGGGAAGATATTAATAAAGATTCACTAAGGGCAAACATTTGAAAGAGTACAGTCCAAAAATGACAGTAGTGGCAGCTATATTGCCAACGGACAAAAACTTTAAACCTTATTAACAAGAAAAAAAAACACTAGGCAGATAGGATTCAGACAAGTATGCATCTGGAATATCTCTCAATATCAACTCAAACAAATCAAATTTGCAGTTGTTAAATTTGACAATGCACAAGCAGGAAACCTACATTGTTTGCCGGTGCCACTTTTACCCCAAGGTCCATGGCTGAAGACAAAACTTAAAAGAAGCTAGTGATTTACAGAGTGTAGCACAAGAAGGGCTGGAGTAAAGATCTTAAGTACTAGTAGTTGGTTGAATCTATCATTAAAATACTTTTTTTTATGGTGGTGTTGGGCCAGCTTCCACGCACTTCAACTAATTCCACCGGATACCTGCCACCTCTCACCACCAACAGGTACAAGGTAACTCTACCATACGCATGCATACAGTTCTATACGAAATACTGTCCTCTTATTTCAATGTATAGTGATGGCAAGAAAAAACCACCATACACATCCATAAAGTTCATGTCTAAGGAGCTAAACTCCGCCGACATCATGTAAACCCGCTAGGACAACTAAGAAAGGCCAAGTAATTAGCAGTGCTAAGCTAAGTTTGTGGTTTTACAAACACAAAATGTGATATAAGCCGGTGTATTGTACATATTCTGAAGTTTTTTGTTTCTATAACAAAAGACAGAGAGTACTACATTGATGATATCCATATTGTGTCACTAAAAATCATCATCTCTCTCGTCGTCTTTCAGCTATTTCTTTGTTAACAGAAACAATTACTACTATTTGATGAATATAACAAAGACGATCACATGTTCAAATCAAGTTGATCAATTACTCAGATAGATTAATAACACTATCGGTCCATCTCTTGCTGATGCACTTAATATAATAACTAAAAAAAAAAAAAAAAAGTGGGAAAGAAAAAGACCTGATTAAGTTGTTCCTGATTTAATTCATTATTTTCTGTTTCATTGAGCTCCGTGTCACTTGCAGTCTCGTAGCCATCAGAATTGTAATCGGAGGAGGGAGGCGGCGCCGCCGTGGAAGTAGTGTCGGCGGCGGAGGGAGTTGAATCAGAGGGTTGTGTTTGTTTAGGTTGTTCGGAAGGAACTTGTTCAATCAACACCATTTCTTCTTTACAACTTTCTTCTGTCCTCCACAAACCAATTTTGCTTTTCAATTTATTATACCAAACGACACCGTTTATCATGAATATTGTATTTTAAGTTATTCGGGGCGGTGCCTGATCCAACGGGTAAGTGACACACCCGTGTGAGTCACTGGTTTTGGTACAAAATTGTGATTTTTACCCCGCCACATGATCATTTCCAACCCTCATCCACTTTTTGTAATCATATTTTGTCCTTTCTTTCTTTTCCTAGCATATTTATTAAATATAATTTGATGATATAAATATTTAAAAAATATGGGACAAATATATATATGTATAGAAGATATATATACAAAATATCAATCTATTATATTTGATATTTTAATTATAAATTAAATTTTAAATATAAATATTGTGGCTATATTATATTAGTACTAAATAACTTGTTAATATGAAATATTGTGGGCTATTTATGTGGAAATCCCTAAAAAATTTGCTCAAACACCAGTTTTGCCACTGATCTTTATTTTGAGGCCATTTTTTTTATTGGCTTTACATGAGAGACCACTTTTTGTAACTTCAATCTTTCTGGACTGAACTTTATACCACAAGGGTTGAAGTTCAACTTTAGCCCGCAAAGGTTAAAGTTTACGCATCTATGCCTAAAAGTTCCGCCCTTGCGGATTAAAATTGAATTTTATACCTTAGGCATGAAGTTCAGCCTACAGGGATTGAACTTCAGTCCGTAAGGTTTGAACTTCAGCACAAAAGAATTGAAGTTCCAAAAAGTAGCCTCTCATGTAAAACTACTAAAAAAAATTAGCCCCAAACTTAAGACCAATGGTAAAAGTGGCTATTCGTACACCTTGCCCATATTGTTGACCTCGGTTGAAAGGTTTAGCGAAAATGACCTCCCCGCTGACTTAATGAATAATATTTGGACCAAAATATCTTCCAACACCAAATTATTACACGCTTTTTCGTTTATCTCTCTCGCTAAATTAATTTGAATTTTTTGGAGGGCAACACGTGTCATCGACGCCTTTCACCATGTGTCTGTGTCTAAACAAATTGCATTGAAATATTAACAAATAGACAACAATTTCCCTCGATTCCTTCAACCTTTTTTTCTTGACTAAATTTCCTTAAAATATTAGCAAATGGGCAAAAATGTGTTTTGAAGAGGATGAGAATTGTATAGCTGAGTGATCACATTCTCCGTGCCAAAATGGTCGTGCTCAAGGAAGATAATATCAAGATTGTCACTTATACGAAACGACAAACTCATCTATTCATTACGGTATTTCAAACAGGTCTCAAATAACAAGCCTTAAAGAGAGGTGTCAATGGCTCCTTAACATGAATGTTTGACTAGCTACATCATTGTACTGAGTTTTGTGACACTCTTTTGTAAACTCTCTTTTGTTTAAATATTTTACTTCCTCAGAAGCCTCTACTTAGGGTGTTAATTAGCTTGGTCGATTGTTACAATTGGCAAATAGTCTTCCTCTCTGTGTTGTTCTTTTTTCATTTGAAGCAACATAAAAATATAATTTTATTCAGCTTTTGAATATAGTCTTTAGGCATAATACATAGATGGCCCCTTGAAGTTGGCCTCGATTCCCAGTTGAACACCTTAATTTACCCAATGATCAGATAGACACCTCTTCTTGGTAGAAGTATGCCTCGTGAATACCCAATGCTGACATGGCAAAACATATATGTTTCACTCAGCTTTGGACGCGTGGAGCTTCCATATTTCGTATGCTATCTTCTTTTATTAAATAATATTAATTTACGTGTAGGTCCCACTTGAAAAACACTAATCCAAGCTTCTTCAAACTCACCCACTCCCCGCTCTGCCTACTGTAGCAGTTTCTCCATAGCTTTCATCAAGCTAACACCCTTTTGTCCAAAAATTCAGTATTTTTAGAAGCAAACAACAACTTACAAGCAATTTCTACATTGGATCTTCTTCTTCCATAATGATCCCGCCACTTCCAGCGCCACCTTCTGCCGAAAAATCCACCGGCTCTCTTTAACTTTGGATAATTACTAACAATTCAATCCAATATTTTTGCAAAAAAAGACAGATCAAAGAATCCCTTCAACTCCTGTTTAGAGAGCCCAATCCCACCCAACGTACCTACGAGCTTCTCATCCTGTGTTGCTCCCAAAAACACTCCCTCTCTGATGCTCTAATTGTTCACAATAAATTAATTAAAGATGGAATCGAACAGGATCCCGTTTTGTCCATTTAACCCATTGATATGTACTATGAGTTAGAGGGGAAGGGTGGAAGAGTGGCGGGGGAAAAGGGGAGGGTAGCAGGTGGTAAATAAGAAAGGGGTGGTGGTGGGGATGGTCTAATTTTTGGGGAAGAGAAGATAAATAATTTTAATTGATAGTATTTGGTTTATTTTTGCAAATTTGTATTTTCCCTTTTTAATAATAGGTGATTTCTTTTTAAATAACACGTGTCGTTATTTTATTGGGCTGCTTTACACGTCAGCAGCGAGTGAGATTCACTCAAAAGAGCTTACGGTTACAGGTGTTCACGAGGCATACTTCTACCAAAAAGATGTGTCTATTTGATCATTGGGTAAATTAAGGTGTTCAACTGGGAATTAAGGCCAACTTCAAGGGGTCATCTATGTATTCTACCTAGTCTTTAACAATTGATTTAAAAGTAAGCATGCGATTAAATTCTTCTCATGGGAACAAATATTCTCACGTTATATGAGATTCAAAAGGTCTTCATCCTTAACCCATGGAACCGGTTAATTACACGTTATTTCACATTAAGTTACTAATTTTGATGGCTAAAACTCTTTAAAAAGTTTTTTTTTCTCATGATAAACATAGGAACTGCGAACACTTAGAGACAAAGAATAACAATTTTGACGAGGGCAGAAGTACAGTAGGCTGAATCCGAACCAACAATAACATAGCTATATATTTGATATTATTATAATATACTAATTCATTTTGTAAGGTTTTCAGCTTGCTCATCATCATCAATTTCAACTTGAAGTTGAAACAGACTCCATTGAGGTATTACAACAACTTGATCATGGAGCATTGCCTTATACTAATTTAATCCATCAATGCAGGTGCGCCCTGAAGACTATGTAGAATTCAGTGGTGCAGCACGTATTCCGTGAAGCAAATAGGGTCGCACATCTTTTGGCTAAATATATATGCAGCCCAACTCCAAGCCCCTTTGACAAGTCAGCTGCAGCTTTTTTGGCAACCGACTGCACAAATTGACATGGTTGTTACTTTAGATAAATCTACTACTTATTCTAGGAAAGTTTCTATTAATGCATGTAATGTACTTAATATGCATGGTAATCTGGCTACTATACAGCCACCCTGCTAAGTAGCTCAAAGGCTACAAACTTTGTTTTATCTAAGTATTAATATATATATCTGGTTCTATTAAAAAAAAAATCATTTTGTAAGTACGTTTGTGTTGTACTATATTATAGCATTAAATTAAAGGTAAAAATCGTATATGTATGACAAAGAGGATTAAAATTGTTTAGTATTTGTATATATATTGATCTTTGGGTTAATTTTATAAACCTCTCTTCAGGTTTCGCTCGGTAACACTCACCTCCATGTGGTATTCGATTACGTACACCTCCCTTATTTTAATTTTTTTGTAACAATTCTTTTAACCTATATTTTATAAATATAAATGAAAAATAACTTGACTACTTTGCCCTTCCTACTATTAAATACTTTCAATTATTAATTCTCCACATATGTCTCTCTCCCATCAATCGATACTAGTTGAAGTAATGAAAAAATCTCATATCTCATTAACAAATTATCTACGTAATGGAGTATCAAAAATGCATCATCGGCTCTAAAGACCTTTTCCCAGCGAACCACCTTCTTTCTTTCCATCTCATCTTCTCGGAAAGAATCATTTATCTGCAACTGCAAGAGAAGGAAGAACGTAGTTTGCTTTGCATAGAAGATTTGATGAATTTACACAACGGGAAGAAAAGAGAAGTGATTTTAGTATGATGAAATAAGATACTGATACCTTATTATAGTTGTATGGGCCTAAACCAGTTTTAGGATTACAAATCGAATTTGGGTTTGAATATAAGCAAAACTTCTTATCAAAGCTAAATAAATGCACGAAATAGACGTAAATGCGGAATAGTAACTTGATTTCAATATATAATAGTGAGTACAAATTTGGGCAGAGTTTCAGTATGTATTTCTGGATGCCCGTTATACAAAATGAAGTACTATTTATAGGCCTAAGAGCTTTGCCCACGTTCTCCACTATCAGTTATACTTTGGCCCACGATCTTGACATTAATGAGAGGAGTTAGTGGGCTGAAGTAGTGGGCTGCAAAGCAGCTGGAACCGAGGCTATTCACCGAGGCGCATATAGGTGACCTCGGTGAGGGGGTCTTGCTGTTCGCTCGAGGTAGACATCACCGAAGCTCAGCTTACGGCTCGCCTTCAGTGACGACCTCGACGTGTGACTTCGGTGACCCACTTATTTGCTTCGGTCTTTGGCTTGTTGTTACGTGCTCGGTCGTTGTCAACTTGCATGACCGGAGCGAATCATCGCGAGCCAATTTTTACCCAATACAGTAGTTATTCAAATATGTGTGTTAACTTATCAACTTTCTTGTTTTAATATAGTGATAACATTTTTGTTCTCTTTGGTTACTCATACTGTTAAGTGACTGTTAGCACAATGACTCTTTCAGAGAATATTTGAAATGAAGAGCATAAAAATCGTGGCTTGCAACAGGTAAAGGTCTTTGGAGCCGATGCTGAGTTTCTTACTTTTATATACTTTGTAATTAAGATATTTTGATAGAATTAATAACTGAAAGTGTTTAATAGTAGGAAGGATAAATTAAAGTAGTCATACATTTTATTTATATTTGTAAAAAATAGATTAGAAGAATTGTTACAAGAAAATTAAAATAAAGGAGATAGGCATAATATTGTATACCACAAAGGAGGTGAGTGTTACGATCTTACGGAACAAAATGTGAAGGGATGTTTATGAATTTAATACTTGTTCTTTTATAGACTTCTGTATATGAGAAATTTACTACTATTAAGGCCGGTACGTTCTATTTATTCATATCTTTTTTTTTTTTTTTGGAGAAAAAACAATGACAATGAATGATAATTAAGAAAGTTTGGGCCAAAATGTTTTCATAAACCAAAAAGGAAGAAAAATAATAGCGGGAGGATTGCTTGCACTTTTTTTTTTTGGGTGGGGAGGGGGAGTTATGGAGTCGGTTTCCAAAATATTTTAGGAAAATAAAAGTGATATCTTAACTAAAACGAATTAAGCACCATATCCATGTTCCATCATGAGTAGATGACGTAATAAAAATACTTTGACCAAACAATAATATATGTAATTGATTTTCTATATTGTGAAATTTCTTTCAGAATATCGGTGTAAAAAGTTTTCTAAATATTAGCATGCGAGTTCATGCAGGAAAAGGTAACAAGAAATCCCACTCCCCCTAAGTTTATGTTAAAAAAACACCTTATAAATAGACTAGCGAATTAGGTTGAAACTCCATTCTATCATTGAAGATTTTCAAAGCTTCTCTAACGTTCTCCATCATGGCATCATCAACCAGGTACTATTTGCTTATTCTCTTTATTTCTTTCCTTAGCCTTTCAACCCAAGTTTTTTCATCTTCTGATAATAATCCAATCACCAGCAGTAACCTTCCTAACACATTATTCCAAAAAGGCTACCTTTCCATGTCAATTATTCTTGAAAGCACCCTAAATCGTCTTATATCTTCAGCTCCAAACAATAATACAACTTTCACCATATTCTGCCCTACTGAAAAAGGCTTGCTCAAACTAGTCTCAAAATATCCCGACCCTCCTTATAGATTAATTCAATATCAAGTTGTCCCTTTAAAAATCAACAAAGAAATTCTCGAGACTTCTATTCCTAATTATTCTAAGCTTGAAACCCTACTCCCTGGCCACTCTATTGTGATTACTACATTGCCTCAGCATGAACAGGTTTCTATTAACAATGTTAATGTCATCGAATGGAATGTGTACAACAGCGGACGTGTAATAGTGCATGGTGTTGATGAGTTCTTTGACCCCGCATTAGAAATCTTAGTCTATCCCAACAATGATAAGTATGTTGAGAAAACTGAAAAGAAGAGGAGCTTTGAAGGTGTTATTGGATATTGGTTGAATCATCCTCAGTTATCTCAGTTAATTCTGCTTGTCATGATAGTAGCCTTTGTAATTGTGAGTTCATGCTATCTTGTGCACTATAAATCAGAGGACGAAGAGTATCGTATGGTTGATGAACACATTCCCAATGATAAGTATGTCCTGATCGAGGAAGATGCTGATGTTAAGGATGTCCAAAGCTACGAGAACATCCCATAATGAAGATCCTACAAGTTCCTGGATAACAAGACGAGAAAGGAAGAGATGTCAAGGCTCTCAGCTTACTAGGGTCTTACATGTTTGACTAGATTAATGAGTTCTGTAACAATCTCTTTTAAGCCCTGTATTTTCTTATTTTTCTCCATTGGAGCCTCTGATTAGATGTTAATCAGCTTTACTTGTCTGTTGAGTTACATTATGTATATGATACTTTCTTCATCATAAATAATAAGAAGTATAGTTTTTCCATGCAATGGATAAGCCTTTAATGTGTAGTTGCAATAAAAGATATACATACTATTAGTCAGCTTTACTGCGTCTTTGACTATATATATTACTTGAGATGAATTCAAATTTAGTGGTACCAAGGTATACTAAAAAGAAACATCAATCAACTGACACCGGATTATATTGGACATGTACTGTTCTTGATATATAATCCCAAAATATCTTACTATGTTAGAAGAAGAGAGAGAATATGTGCCGCCAGTCTTTGTTTACCGATTTTAGGAATACAATAGAGCTATAAGTATCACTAATCTAGAGATAGAATCACATGCATCAAATTAAGCAAGAAGAGGCAAAATGGAGACCAAATGATGCACAACAAATTCAAGGAAATAGCAGCATCAAAGTCTGCACTTGATTGATACCAACTACTAGGAATTTCCTCAACTTTATTAGCTAAATAGTTAATCACTACTAAGATTTTAATTTTTAATAAAAAGAAGTATAGTTTTTCCGTGCAATGGTTAAGCCTTTGTAGTTGCAATAAAAGATGTATATATATATATATATATATATATATATATATATATATATATATATATATATATATATATATATATATGTTATTTCTGCAACCAAATAAATCAGAAAAGACAGAAAAGCAGAAGTATATTATCAGTTTGTTATGGGACGATCCCGAGCCCACAATTTACTTGTGTCTCCTTAAGAAATCTAACCCCCTCACAGTTGCCCAAGGTTCACGGGTTAATTTCTCCCAGGATGGAACGGGATAGCAGTTCTACTGTAGTGGCACTTCAAACAGTAGAACACTGCGAACTCAAAGAAACGGAGCAAATCACACGACTTACTTAGTATGCAGAAAAGAGAGGGAATGCAGTAAGACGTTTGTATTTCTGTGTTTCAGTGTGTGTCAAAGGTTGAGGACTGACCAGTTTATATAGCCTTTGGAAAGAGTGTGAAGAGTTACCACTAATGGCCATTAACACCAATAACACTTGACTTCACTGCCACTAATGGCATCAGAATTCACTAAATGTCAGTAATGGATTGTCCACTAATGAGAAAACGTGGGAGAGTGGGAGAACGTGGAGGAACAATTTTGATTAATCAGATTAATCCATTCAGATTTCTGTTACACAAACAGATTAAATATTAAATATTAATAATAAATTATTAATTAATTAATATTTTTAGTTTTGTTGGTCCAAAAAATTAAGTCAATCAATCATATCAATTGACCGAAATCCGAAATCCGAAATCCGAAGCCGAAGCCGAGGCCGAAGCCGAGACGAGCGAGCGACGACGACGGCGCGAGCCTTCCCTTCTTCTCAACCCTTTTAAGAGCTAAGAGAAGTGAATTTATATTTAAACCCAACAAAAGTCTTTTCCTCTACCAATATGGGAGAAGGTGCATCTCCTTACAAAAAGGAACCTTTTCACCTTCCCACCCATTTCCCATTCACACTCTATTTATTCCAAAACCCCAACAATCCCCCCACATGAATGGGGAATGGCTATATTGGAAATATGCATGACAGACTTGTGTGATTTGCAAGAAAGAATTAGTTGCATCGGGATAAGTAGGTTTCCCTTTGAACTTTCCGTAGTGAACATACATCGGATATACTCGGTCAATCGGTAGAT
This sequence comes from Petunia secreta, assembly GCA_029990175.1. Taxonomy (NCBI): domain Eukaryota; kingdom Viridiplantae; phylum Streptophyta; class Magnoliopsida; order Solanales; family Solanaceae; genus Petunia; species Petunia secreta. The sequence goes on from JARKIP010000068.1 coordinate 5,958,527, forward strand.
TTGATATCTTTGAACCGTTGAGCTTTGGTGTATACCTAGACAACGTAAGTCACACAACTAGCCCTTAGCCGTCTTTGGTTCTCACTGTTGTGTTCGTTTCAGCCATGAACACCGCCTGGTTTCATAAGTACTTAGAGAACTTGCCATACCGAATTCTCCTTGAAGCGGCTTCCACTTCACACTTACATAGGTGATTTCTAAACGTGTAATCCTATAGATGTACACTGTTTGATAATTAAAATATCAAACTTAGACAATCATTAAAAAATGCCTCTAGCATTGTACCCTTGGTACTTGAACATTGTCTAATCATGAGAATGTACCAAACATTAACTGACAATGTTGGACCGTCAAACACGACTTTGTATTCTCCTTGAACCTAGTTCTTGGGATCTCCAGTCTCCTAGGTAGAGTTACCGCCGTGATGACTTGTCCTTGGCCATAGTCCCATTCCCTTCGATGAACACTCAACCGCCTCTTTAGTTAAGCCTTTTGTAAGCGGATCCGCCACATTATCTCTTGACTTCACGTAGTCAATGGTGATAATTCCCCTAGAGAGTAGGTCCCTAACGGTTTTATGTCTTCGTCGTATGTGACGATTCTTACCGTTATACATGACATTCCTCGCTCTTCCTATAGCCGATTGACTATCACAATGTATACAAATTGGTGTCAACGGCTTAGGCCAAAACGGAATGTCTTCCAAAAAGTTCCGAAGCCATTCAGCTTCTTCACCGGCTTTATCTGAGGCTATGAATTCAGCTTCCATAGTAGAGCGGGCAATACATGTTTGCTTGGATGATTTCCAAGACACCGCTCCTCCACCAAGTGCGAAAATATATCCACTTGTGGACTTAGAATCAGTTGTGCCGGTGATCCAATTGGCATCACAATATCCTTCAATGACTGCAGGATACTTGTTATAATGCAATGCAAAGTCTTGAGTGTATTTTAAATACCCCAAAATAAGTTTCATTGCCATCCAATGGGTCTGATTGGTATTACTCGTGTATCGACTTAGTTTACTTATAGCACAAGCTATATCTGGTCGAGTACAATTCATGACGTACATCAAACTTCCCAAAACACGTGCATAATCCCGTTGCGACGTGCTTTGACCTTTGTTCTTCTTTAGAGCAAGGTTTACATCAATAGGAGTCTTTGAAATTTTAAAATCCAAATATTTAAATTTTTCAAGAACACTATTGATGTAGTGAGTTTGAGACAACGCCAGACCTTGAGGAGTTCTATGGATCTTAACACCCAGAATTAAGTCCGCAACTCCTAAGTCTTTCATATCAAATTTGCTAGTCAACATGCGTTTCGTAGCATTTATATTGGCAATGTTATTGCTCATTATCAACATGTCGTCCACATATAAGCAAACAATAACTATAAAATTAGGAGTGCTCTTAATGTAGACACATTTGTCACACTCGTTAATTTTAAAGCCATTTGACAACATTGTATGATCAAATTTCGCATGCCATTGTTTAGGTGCTTGTTTCAGTCCATAAAGTGACTTAACAAGTTTACACACCATCTTTTCTTTACCTGGAACCACGAACCCTTCAGGTTGTTCCATGTAAATTTCTTCCTCCAAATCCCCGTTTAAGAACGCTGTCTTAACGTCCATTTGATGGATTTCCAGACCATACACGGCGGCTAACGCTATTAACATGCAAATGGATGTAATTCTGGTTACCGGCGAGTATTGTCACACCCCTTTTTTCCGCGCGCCCGCTTTTGGGGAGGCGTTTCGGGTTTAGAAAAGCGCTTATGAGATTTTATGATTATTTGGCGCTATCCCGAGTTAGGGTTTCCATTTAAGGAAGTGACGGTGTCCCAAGGTACAAATTATTTATTTAAATTCGGAGTCGCCACTTGACAAGTTTAAGGTGTGCCAAGTCACCCAAAGAGGTACCTTGGAACACCTATGACTCGTTAGTGGTCTGCGTCAGAGTTCTGGGTAAGGATCTCGGTTGACTCTCAGGAAGGGATTAGGCACCCTCGAGTCCTGTGCCAAGCACAGTTGCTTTTATTGACGCATTCCGGCTATATGGAATATTTTTTGTTGTTCCTGCCTTTATTTATCTCTTTTGCTACGCCTTGATTTATTATTATTAGTATTTGTTTATTTATTTATTTTTGTGACTCGGCCGAATATTTTCGCGCAGGCACTTCACCCGTTCGAAACCTTATCAACCTTGGTTTGAGTCTCAAAATATTTTTTTTTTTTGTATTTTTATTATTATTTTTTTTTTTTTGTCAAACTCGAATTTATAATATTGGTGCTTCGATCATATGGTTGCAAGAGCAATTATGCAGAAAAGTTCTATTTCAATTTTAAAGTTCACTTTATTAAAAGTGTACTTTCTATTTTAATTTTAAGGTTCACTTTATTAAAAGTGTAGGATGTTGAAAATATTTCCTAAATTCTGTGAATGAAGACTATTTTGTAAGTGTAATAATGGGCCACCATAAATAAACTAAGCAGATCAATTAGAAGCAAATGATTTTTTTATTCTTGCATCAGCCCACTAGTCTGCACGTAGACTATATTCTAAAGGAATTGCATTTGATGTCCCATTTACATTTAAGTTTCAGATTTGGCACCTATGTTCCTTTACTCTTTTACCTGCTAGAACTTCCATCTTTTCCCATCCTTTATTAGCTTTCTTATGCAAGTTTATAAATGAATAACACCTCATTAAATTAGTACGTCCAGATTTTCTAACTTATTGATAACAGAACAATGTAAAGGCATGAGCTATGGAGCAGAGATAAGCAGACTTGAAAAGCTGAAACAATTTAACTGGAATAGTTTCATTCGTGCTCAAACTAAAAAAAGAACATGCTAAACAGATATACAGAAAGGGTTATAGGAAAGGTACCTAATAGAGCAAATTCCAAAGAAAGGTTACAACTTAAATCTCCAAGAACAATCGTGCAAAAACACCACACCCAGAACAAACCAGCAACGCCACCGAGGACACAAGCAACCACAGCAACTGAGCAAACCAAAGCAACTAATGTTCTGCTTGTAGTTAATGTTCTTGCTTTTATGTTCTCTCTTGCTTATTTTCTTGTTCTCTGCTCACTTTTGTTTCAGTTTTCTTCACTCTCTGTTTCTTTGTTTTTCTCACTCTCTTGTTTCAGTTTCTTCACTCTCTTTTCAGTTTTATCTCCCTGTTGTTCCTCCTTTTCTCCCAGCTTTTATGTGTCCTCTCTGTTGGTATTTTTTTTTTTTTGCTCTCAGATCTTTTGTGTGTGTTCTGTTCTCTCTGTTCCTCTCTTTTGTTGCTCACTTTTTCTTTCTCTGTTTTTCCTCTATTCCCTGCTTGTTTTTAGTTCTGTTCCTCACTCTTTCTGTTTGTTTTCAGATTTTGTGTGTGTTCTGTTCTCTCTGTTTTTCAGTTCCCTTTTTCTCCCTTTTTAAAGAGAGTCAAAGGCTAAAAATAGACAAGAGAGAGGGGGTGTGTACCAGTAGAAGTACACAGACCATGTGCCCAAGCCTTAGCCATTTCAAACCATAATTTCATGGCAGGCAGGGCTTGGTACTAGACCCAAAGAGAGCAGAGGTTCCTGCTGCCACCTCTGTACTTCCTCCTTGACTTATTTTTGACATCATCAAACCTATGTCATCTAAACTATGTAAGCAAGTCAACAATATCACAACCAAACTAAATTGAATGGACTAAGTCCACCTAAGAACAAGTTAACAAAACCTGAACCAAATGGACCTAAAGTCCAGACTTCTCAAAACATCACAGCTTTCTTAAACTCGTTCCATTTCAAACGAAGCTGCACCCTTTTGAGTTCAAAGATGGCACAAGATGAACCATTTGAACTCTCGGACACTGTATAACAGTCCCCAAGTTAAACTAGTAGGGCAATTAAACTACAAATATATCAAAATGCATTCAAACAAAATTCAAATATCCCCTGCTCATACAGGAACATTAAACACCACAGAGGACAAAATTCATACTCTGGTGATAAAGTTGTATGACTAATCAACTGACTCAAACAACTCTTGCATTTGCCTCAAGTAAATTCATAGCCAAAGGCTCTAAACAAACCAACTCAGATAACTATGGCATGCTCGACAAGTGACTTCAACAGATTCTAACACTAACACTGTACACATCAAACATACATACACGGGTACTTACTAATCCATAAGAAGCAACAGAGCCATTATGTTAAGCGCACAAGTCATTTATGTATTCTGTTAAAGCTGAGCTGAATAATGGGAACCGAACAACTCCTAACTCTAACAGTTTCAAGATAGTCCCGACTTGACAAGCCTATAAACTAGCAGATCAGTTCCCAATGCATTTCACACTAAATGGAACTACAAGCCGACTTGGACTGATTCATATTCATGTCACCCACAATCAACTAGTTTAGTTGCTTAACAGTGAACAAATGACAAATGACAAGCATGGAACATTATGACAGAAACAAACAAATCGAACGAGTGAACAACAAAAGAATGCTTCTGATATATGTAAGCGATGGTTCATAAATTCGAACAATCAATTCATCAACAACCTACACACTGATTCTTTTGATAACATCCGAAACTAATCTTCTACGACCAAGCAAATTAGGCGACAAAAGGGCAGAAAAACTAAAGGGAAAGTAAAGGAATTTTCCCGTCTAACCGTGTCTTAAGCAAACCAACAGTTCCACGGCCCTTTACTTCGATCAGCCGCGACGGCGACGTGCCACCAGCTGCCTCACTGCCCTTGTCGCCATTGTCTTCGACTCACTAAGTCGCTGCCTTGCCACTGTCAAAGCTGCACCATTTCTTCACTGCTTAAGCATCCCCCAAGTCCCACCATTACAGCCAAGCCACCATTATCACAGAACAAGCCAACGTTACACCAATGAATCGAGGCTGCCTCGGCATCACTGTTGTTCACTGCCTCACAGCCCCAAGTCGAACACCCTAGCTTCAGTTTCATACACCCACACACAGTTACAACTACACCCTCAGCGAATCCAAAAACAACAGCCACGACATCACCTTCTCCATTGTTTCAACACACAACCAAACAAGCAGCCCTATCGACGCCAAATCGAGCAGCGGACAGTACCCCTCCAAGAAAAATCCATCACAGCCCCCTTCACCCCCACGCAAACCAAAACAGTCCCATACCCGTTGTTTTAACCCCAAACGAACAGCCCCATCGACGCCATAACCATCGTTTCAAACATCGAGACATCCAAACCAATGAACGTCGACATGAAACAGCCCTGCTACGGCCTCGCTGCTGCGTTGTCGCAGTCACACCATCACTAATTCAATCCCGCCGTTTCACTGATGCTATTACGTCTCCGCTACTGCCTCGCCAAAGCTCACACATACCATAGAATCATTGATACCAAACCATCGTCGCTGCCTCAAAATCCAGCCACTCGACATTGAACCAGACCTCACCATGTACACGGCTAACACCTGCCACCATTTTAATCCCCCAACACGCGACCTTCAAAACATCATCACCATCGCCTCATCACAGCCTCGCGCAGCCATCAACATCACCAAACAGCTAACGACCTCATCCGCTATCAAACCATCATCACAGCCCCCAAACAAATTGAATCACCCAAACCAGACACAGCTACGACACTATCAGAGTCCCACAACCATCATCGACACAGCCCCGACCCTCTCGTTAGCCGTTCGGATCCGTTTCCCTTTTTCTTCTAACGGAAACGATCCCATTTGGGGGTCGTTTCAGCTAGAAGAATAAAAGAACGGAAAGAGGAGAGAGAGGGTGGTGGATACATGTTAAATTTCAATGAAAAAGCCGAAGAAAACTCACCGGAAAAGTTTTGCCTCATTTTTGGACCTCGATTTCCACTGAGTCACTGAGAATTTGGAGAGATTGACTCGAGGATTGGCGTGAGGGTGAGGAGACGATTTTAGGAGTGTATAATTTGGCCGGACGGAGGCAGTTGGTGTCGCCGGTGAGGTCCCACGGTGGCGTTCAAAATTGGGAAGGGTTTCATGTTTCTGGTGAAATTTTGGGAAAATGGACAAAAGTGGCAATAAATTTGCTTTTATACTAAAAGGGTGGGCCGGGTCAGGATATGGGTTAGCGGGTCAGGCCTTAGAAATGGACTGGATGGTTTTTTATAAGTAGCCACTAAATTGTAAAAATTATTTAGAACATACCCAACTAACTAAGGGTAAAACCGTATAACAAGTATTTTTGGTGTATTTTCATATTTTTCTTCTATTTGATTATTTAAAACTTGCTAAAAAGGGAATGTAAATAGCTAAGAAAGATAAGTAAAAGTCACAAGAAAACAAACACAACAATTTGAGAATTTTTTTTTTTTTTAATTTTGGTGCCAAAATTAGGTGATTACAGCTGCCCCTCTTTGTTCGAGAACATGAAGAGTTTTCGGACCAAGACGTAATCGACAACTAATTTTGGCTTTTCGGTTCTAGCCGCGAGCATGCTTTTCAAAATTGTGACCGTACCTTGCCGGTTTGGTTCTAACCAAGAAAAGGCTACCTACATATCCCCGGACTAAGGAATCGGGTCAGTGTAGTTCCTTACGTGCGGTAGCTGGGACTACCGCATTCAAACAGACATTAGACTCTTCTAGACTCACTAAGACAAACTAGAGACTCTTCTAGACACACTTGGGGCTGACCCGACACTCCTAGACTTACCCGGACTGACACAAGACACTTTTGACACACTAGAGTTGTTGCTGCTTGTCACTGTCGCTGGTTGCTGGCTAGCTGGCTGGTGGTCACTGCTTTACAAAGAAAAAATGAAAATACAACATTTGAAATGTAAAATTACAATTTCTAAGCTAACTTCTTCATGCTTCCCGAGATGGGCTCCTTGGTTCTTGCTCCCTTCATTTGTTGAAAAAGTAAACCACCACTTTGGTTTCGGGTGGGTCTTGGACACTTGATCTTCTGGAAATAAATTCCTTCATTCTTCAGGTGAGCGCCTAGACTTCTTCAAATGTACTCCCTCATTCTCCAGGTGGGTGCCTCGACTTTCTTGAAATGAATTCCCTAATTCTTCAGGTGGGCGCCTTGACTTTCTCTAAACTACTCCCTCATTCTCCAGGTGGGTGCCTCGACTTCTTGATATATATTCCCTCATTCTTCAGGTGGGCGCCTTGACTTTCTCTAAACTACTCCCTCATTCTCCAGGTGGGTGCCTCGACTTTCTAAATTACTCCCTCATTCTCCAGGTGGGTGCCTCGACTTTCTCTAAACTACTCCCTCATTCTCCAGGTGGGTGCCTCGACTTCTCTACTCCCTCATTCTCCAGGTGGGCACCTCGACTTTCCAAATTACTCCCTCATTCTCCAGGTGGGTGCCTCGACTTCTCAAAACTACTCCCTCATTCTCCAGGTGGGCGCCTTGACTTTCTCAAAACTATTCCAAATTCTGCTTTCCTTATTTCCCTTCTTTTCCTACTTTCTTTCCATTTCTATGTATTTCCTTTGGCTCTCTTGTTGGTCTTTTAATGGTGCAAATTCTCGATGTGTCATTCTTGCTATCGAGATGTGATGTTGGCTTCCATTATCCAGGCGGGTCCTGACTGTGCTCTGCTACAACTGCAAAACAGGTAAACAATTTTTGCGAAACTTTCTTTTGCTCGTTTTGATGTTATTTTGACTGAGAGTCGAAAAATGGAAGATTCTGGACAAAGGACTCTGGACAAGAGATGTCCTTTAAAAGATGAAAATGAACTTATCTGGAGGCAAAAATGATGATGACCCCAATAGACATGACATGCATCTTGGCCTTGAACCCCGATCCATTCACGACAGCTCTTCCTCGACCTCTCCCTCAATTCAAACATTCAGCAATGACTGCTTGCCAAGCCCAGCTTGATGACAAATATAACATCTCTCATTCGGCTAATGGTGCCCCATTTGGGGTTTTCACCAACTAACCTCTCTCATTGTTCTTTTATCTCACTGTTTGTCATGCGGCGCCCTTTCAGGTTTTCACCGGCAAGACTTCATTTTCTTTTCTTTTCTCTTTTTTCTTTTTTTTTTTTTTCTTTTTTTTTTCTTGGGTGTTTTGAGCCTCTCCTGACTTCGAGACCAGAATTCCAAACGTCTCATGAACATGTGAAAAGATGGTAAGCATAATAGAAGTTTGTTTTTATTTTATTGACAAATAAAATAAAAACAAACTTCTGCCCCAGTTTAGCAGCAACTGCGGATTTGGATTTTCTTTGAGTTTGGCCGCAAACTTAGAGACAAGTTTTGCGTCAATATGAACAGAGAAAAAACATGAACTTTCCCATGTTATGAAGCTAGGGAACCTTTAGAACTTTCACTGATATGACCGCACCTGAATGGTTGCCTACGTATCCTTTTGAGAGGAATCAGGTCAGACGTAGCTCTAGCAATTTAATGCCAAATTTGGAATTTTTTCTCTTTTCATTTCATTTCAGTTCAATTACAGGATTCCCAATAAGGGTTCACAAAAGCAATACCAAGTCAAAGGCTAACAAAAGGGATACATTATCTGGATAAGGGAAACAAAGACTTTCGGTATCCCAATCCAAGAACGTCAAATGTAGTACCTCTTCACTGCATCAGCATTAACAATCATTTCAGCCATCGTGCCTTCGATGTCTGTCAGGAATAGGGCACCATTGGGCAACACCTTCTTCACCACATACGGTCCTTGCCAATTTGGAGCAAACTTGCCTTTTGCTTCTTCCTGATGTGGAAAGATGCGCTTCAAGACTAACTGGCCTTCATTGAACTTGCGTTGGCGCACTTTCTTGTTGTATGCTTTGGCCATTCTCTTCTGATATAGTTGACCATAACATACTGCATTTAGCCTTTTCTCGTCAATCAGAGCCAATTGTTCCAAGCGGGATTTGACCCATTCAGTGTCCTCAATTTCAGCTTCAACGATGATTCTCAAGGATGGTATTTCGACTTCTGCTGGAATGACCGCTTCAGTCCCATACACCAGTTCATATGGAGTCGTGCCTATTGAGGTGCGCACGGTTGTGCGATATCCCAGAAGAGCAAACGGCAACTTCTCATGCCAATCTCGAGATCCTTCCACCATTTTTCGAATGATCTTCTTGATGTTCTTGTTTGCAGCTTCGACCGCGCCATTTGCTTTTGGCCGGTATGGTGTGGAATTTCTATGCACAATTTTGAACCTTTCACATACCTCTCTCATCAAATGACTGTTCAGATTAGCCCCATTGTCAGTGATGATGGTATTGGGAATACCGAATCGACAAATGATGTTTGAGTGAACAAAGTCGACCACAGCTTTCTTGGTAACTGACTTGAATGTCGCTGCTTCCACCCACTTGGTAAAATAATCAATGGCGACCAAGATAAATCTATGCCCATTCGATGCCTTTGGTTCTATCGGGCCAATGACATCCATTCCCCATGCAGCGAAAGGCCAAGGAGCGGACATTGTGTGGAGCTCTAAGGGAGGCGAATGTATCAAATCACCGTGCACTTGACATTGGTGGCATTTTCGCACAAACCCTATGCAATCTCTCTCCATAGTGAGCCAGAAATAACCTGCTCTTAAAATCTTCTTGGCTAGCACATAGCCATTCATGTGTGGCCCACAAATTCCTGAATGTACCTCATTAAGAATTCTCGAGGCTTCTTGTGCGTCTACACATCTCAACAGTCCCAGATCTGGGGTTCTCTTGTACAGTATCCCTCCGCTCAGAAAGAAACCATTGGCAAGACGGCGGATGGTTCTTTTCTGATTACTCTCTGCTAGCGCTGGATACGCTCCATTCTTGATGTAGTTTTTGATGTCCAGGTACCATGGCTCGCCATCAAGTTCTTCTTCAACCATGTTGCAATAAGCATGTTGATCCCTAACTTGAATCTCGAGAGGATCAATGTGAGTTTGGTCAGGATGACTAAGCATGGATGCTAATGTAGCCAAAGCGTCTGCCAACTCATTGTGCACTCTTGGGATATGCCTGAATTCAATAGAATCAAACCTTCGGCAAAGATCTTCCAGATACTGCTTATACATGATGAGTTTCACGTCTCGAGTTTCCCATTCACCCTTGATTTGATGTACTAGTAGGTCGGAATCTCCAAGCACTAGGAGTTCTTTGATGTCCATATCTATCGCCATGCGTAGACCCATGATGCAAGCTTCGTATTCTGCCGTGTTATTGGTACACCAGAAACGAAGTTGCGCAGCCGTCGGATAATAATGACCCGTCGGGGATATGAGAACTGCCCCGATACCATCACCTTTGGAGTTAGAGGCCCCATCAAAATATAGCTTCCAATAATGATCATCTTCTGAAGTCAACTCCTCAATTGTGCCAACCTCTTCATCAGGAAAGTACGTCTTGAGAGGTTCATACTCATCATCCACTGGGTTCTCGGCCAAATGATCGGCCAAAGCCTGGGCTTTCATTGCAGTCCGGGTGACATAGACTATGTCAAACTCTGTGAGTAACATTTGCCACTTGGCGAGTCTTCCCGTTGGCATCGGCTTTTGGAAGATATACTTCAGTGGATCCATCCGGGATATGAGGTAAGTAGTGTATGACAACAAATAATGCCTCAACTTCTGTGCTACCCAAGTGAGGGCACAACACGTTCTTTCCAACAAAGTGTACTTGACCTCATAATCCGTGAACTTCTTACTCATGTAGTAGATGGCTTGCTCTTTCTTGCCTGTGGAATCGTGTTGTCCCAATACACAACCGAATGAATTATCCATCACCGACAAATAGAGGAACAAAGGTCGGCCTGGCTCCGGCGGGACCAACACAGGTGGATTTGACAAGTATTGCTTGATTTGGTCAAAAGCCGCTTGGCATTCCTCGGTCCACTTGACTGCAGCATCTTTCTTTAGCAGCTTGAAGATTGGCTCACAAGTTGTAGTGAGTTGAGCGATGAACCTACTGATGTAGTTCAATCTTCCGAGGAAACTCATGACTTCTTTCTTGTTCTTTGGCGGAGGCAACTCTTGTATAGCTTTGATCTTGGAAGGATCTAATTCAATGCCTCGCCTGCTGACAATAAAACCCAACAACTTTCCAGCTGGAACACCGAATGCACATTTAGCCGGATTCAACTTCAGATTGTATCTTCTAAGCCTTTCAAAGAATTTCCTAAGGTCTTTAACATGATCCTCTGCTGTTCTTGATTTGATTATCACATCATCCACATACACCTCAATTTCCTTGTGTATCATATCGTGAAAGACGGTTGTCATGGCTCTCATGTACGTTGCCCCAGCATTCTTCAAACCGAACGGCATGACCCTATAACAAAAGGTTCCCCAAGGTGTGGTGAACGCCGTCTTTTCTGCATCGTCTTCATCCATCAGGATCTGGTGATATCCGGCATAGCAATCCACGAAAGATTGGATCTCGTGTTTGGCACAATTGTCTATGAGAATGTGAATATTAGGCAAAGGAAAATTATCCTTGGGACTGGCCTTGTTCAAATCTCGATAGTCAACACAAATTCTTGTCTTCCCATCTTTCTTCGGCACCGGCACAACATTGGCCAACCAAGTGGAATACTGAAGAGATTGTATCACCTTCGCAGATAGCTGCTTCATGATTTCCTCATGGATTTTCTTGCTCATTTCTGTCTTGAATTTCCTCCGAAGCTGCTTGACCGGAGGGAAACCAGGATTGATCGGTAACTTATGAACCACCAAATCTGTGCTCAAACCGGGCATGTCATCATATGACCAAGCAAACACGTCTCTATAGTCAAACAAAATTTGAACTATGTCATTTTTCACTTTCGGCAGAGCGTGCATGCTTATCTTGGTTTCCCTGACATCATCGGGACTTCCCAAATTTATATTTTCTGTGTCATCTAGATTGGGCTTGGGCTTATTTTCAAATTGTTCTAACTCTCCATTTATTTCACTCTCGGCCTCCTCTTCATCATATCCTTCCTCAAAACTTCCTTCATTAACACTCCTTTCCATGTCATCTACCTCCTCAATTGCCACTTCCGAATCATCCCACCCCCCATCATGCACTTCCTCAATTTTTGGTTGATTCAATGAGACCAAGTTAAACTGTGTGTTTAGATCAGGGCGTGATTTCAGCATGCATGTCATGTTATTAAGGCCATCAGAAACATAGCTACAGAAAGAAATAAGAAATGAAAATTAGGAAAATAAAGAGACAGGATATAGAGACAAGAAACTGGTCTTGCTTTTCATTGAATTTGAAAGACAAAAGGGTTTGACATCATAACGAGCAAAATAAATATACTTGGATTACAACCCTTAGAATAACCAAGTATACAGAAAGGATAACAAAAACTTGCTACCAATAGCCCCTCCTAGTGGGGAGAGGCATGGATTCCCAGTTGTTCAGCTTCACATCAGGGCCAATGTCCTGGATTTCTGCATTGCTAGGTCCTTCGCCAGTTTGCACCATGTTGACGCCAAAGACGTGCCTCAGGTCTGACAGTAACTTCTTCTGTACTTCAGTCTCCTCAGCATTTTTTAAAATAGACTTGCCCCCGTTGGACCTCGTGAAAGATTGAGCGAGGCAAGGGACAGGCTTCTCTAGAGACCATTCTTGTTTCTTCATCTTCCTAGCTCTTGCTCTGTCTGCAGCTGTAGGCTTGTATCCCAGACCCCAGGTACCTCGAATGCCAAGTGGACTAATTGGATGTGACATTCCTTGTAGTGATGCTCCGAGACCTTTCCCGGGTTTGAAACCATGCTTCAACATTTCCGTAGCCATCATGACTGCTGCTTCTGACAATCTTGCTTGGGGCAAAGGCTTGCCTTCAGGGACCTCATCTACATTGACTGCTTCAAAGGCTTGGTACATCAGTGTTGGGCTATCATTGGTGACCTCAATGACCGGAATGGACGGATCCTTGTAGATTGACAAATCTCCCTCTCCGTGTACCATGATCATCTCACGATCCCATTCAAACTTGACAGTCTGGTGTAAAGTCGACGGTACTGCGCCCGCCATATGAATCCAGGGCCTTCCCAACAGTAGATTATAAGACGAATCCATATCGAGGACTTGGAAATTAATAGCAAAGTCCACAGGCCCAATTGTCAATGTCAGCTCGATCTCACCAATTGACTGTCTTTTTTCTCCATCGAAAGCTCGGATACTCATAGTGTTGGTTCGAATTCAGTCCACGTTGATTTTCAATCTTTTCAAAGTAGACAATGGACAGATGTTCAGACCGGACCCACCGTCAACCAGCACCCTAGTGACATAAGAATTGTCGACCTTGACAGTCAGATATAGTGCTTTGTTGTGGCCTGTGCCTTCCATAGGCAATTCTTCATCAGTGAAAGTGATCCTGTTTACTTCAAAGATACGACTAGCAATTGCCTCCAAATTTCCAACAGTCATTTTTTCAGATACATGAGCTTCATTCAGGATTTTCAATAGAGCATGACGGTGCGCCTCAGAATGCATCAGCAGGGACAACAAAGAAATTTGAGCAGGGGTCTTCCTCAGCTGCTCCACAATAGAATAATCTTGCACTTTCATCTTCTTTAGAAATTCTTCTGCCTCTTTCTCAGTGACAGGTTCCTTGATGGGACCCTGATTTTCCCTGGCTTGCTTTGCTTTTCTTAACTCTTCCGGGGTAAAGCACCGCCCAGAACGAGTTAGACCGCCCACTTGTGTCGTTTCTGCTACAACCTCCTTTCCCATGTACGTTACCACTGCCTGGGCATAGTTCCACGGGACAGCCTTGCTATCTGTCACATGGAACTGGGATGCCCTCTTTATGACAATGGGCTCGCGCAGAGGTGCATTTCTTATAACCAACTTCGGTTTGGTAGCAGAATCTGCTTCCCCTTCCTTTCTGATGGACCTTGAGATCACCAACTTTGGTTTCTCCGTCATCTCTTCCCTTTCCTCAACAGCTCGTTTCAATGTTAACACGGGCTTATCCAACTGGACAGATGGCTTTGTTCCTCCGGACACCACAGCAGGACTTGTCTTTGAAGTGATATGCATCTTTCCCACCTCAACTGTTATTGCATCGACTGACACTATTGGCCTTGCAGATTCATTTTCAAATCCCCCTTTGCATATACCCACCATGTGTACATCGTGGACTGGCAAAGGATTGTGATTAATGTTCGGAGTTTCTGCATCCTCTATCACAATTTGGTTGTTGTCAATCAGCTCTTGCACCACTCTCTTGAGATAGTAGCAATCTTCTGTATCATGCCCTGGTGCGCCCGAGTGGTAATCACAATGCCGGGAATGGTCCACTTTGCCAGTAGGATTCATGTTTCGTTGAATTGGCTTTATCATGTTCAAGGCCCGCAGTTTCTCAAAGATACTGGTGTAGGATTCTCCAATTGGCGTGAATTCTCTCTTCTTCTCTTCTCGAGCCTTCTTGAATTCAGCTCTTGGACGAAAGCCTGCAGGACCTCTTGGTCGGTAAGTAGGGCTAGGGGGCACCTGATAGTGATTATGTGGAGCTTGGTGAATGGGATATGTAGGCTGTGGGGCCGGTGCGCGCCATTGTGGATAGGATGTTGGGGCATATGGCTGCGCAGCGTGCACAGAGTATTGGGGTGGAGGTATGGAGTATTGTGCATTTTGTGGTGGGTAATAGTGTTGTAAATGGGGTGTTTGTGGAGCTTGGTATGAATTAGGTTGACTGTATCGCTCATCATTCCACCTTCGTGGACTCGACCCTACCATGGCCACATCTTCTTTCTTCTTCTTACCGAACCCTGTTGCCCCGGTCTGCACAGCCTGTGTGGTCGCCTTTAGTGCAGTCTGGCTCACAATCTTGCCGGCTTTGACTCCTCTCTCAATCATTTCTCCCATCTTGACGACTTCACTAAACGGTTTCCCAAAGGCGGCGATCAATGAACCATAGAACGCCTCATCCTGCGCCTCAATGAACAAACGGACCATGTCATCGTCCGGGATTGCGGGGCTCACTCGAGCGGCCTGCTCGCGCCATCTGAGGGCGTACTCCCTAAAGCTTTCGCTTGGCTTCTTTTTTATCGCATCCAAAGAGGATTGATCTGGCAAAACTTCAATGTGGTACTTGTACTGGTCGTAGAATGCCTGTGCCATATCCTCAAATGACAACCATTTAGTTAAGTCCTGCCTCATGAACCATTCGGCAGCCGCGCCCCCCAAGCTTTCAGAAAAGTAGGCTATCAACAGTTTGTCTTTCTTGACCCCTCTCATTTTGTTGCAGTAGGTTTTCATATGAACCCTTGGATCTCCTTGCCCGGTGTATAGATCAAACTTTGGCACTATGAACCCATCTGGCAATTGCAATTCAGGGTAGGGGCAAAGATCCTTGAAAGAGATGTTGGTATGATCTCCATATCCTTGAATGGTCCTCACTGCTTGTTCTAGGCCCTTCATCTTTCTCAGAACCTCGCTCTCGTCAAGCTTTCCTGATCGATCAACCTCAACTTGAGACTCGCGATGGAAACCCTGATCATATGAGTCACTGTGTCGGAAATTGGGTTCATGGTGCTGATCATAATGATGATCCCCAGCCTGGAGATGTGGTTCGCTGTTGGACCTAGCCATAGCAGGCCTAGCTGGGCCCCGAAAGATTGGAACCTGTGGGAGAGGTGGTCCATACTGCCCCTGTGGCGGAGGTGGACCATACTGTCCCTGTGGTAGGGGTGGACCATACTGCCCCTGTGGTAGATGTTGTCCATATTGCCCTTGAGGTGGAGGTGGTGGGGGCGGTGCATGAGGGCGCACTTCAACTTCTTTTGTTGGACCCTGACTAGTGCCAAAACCAGGGGGATAGGTCGGATCCTCAACCGCCGTAGATGTGCCTGGTGCTCGCTGGCTAACTGTTGGCATAAGCCCATCTAGGAGGTTCGGCATGGGAGGAGGTACCCGTCCCGTGGTTATCGCATGATGCATGTCCACCAGAAATTGCTTCAGAATCAGGGCCTCTTCTGTCGTCCTATCATTTTCTTCGGAACCGGCATCGGATTTGTCTCCTTCAGTGGCCATGTTACCAAATGGAATTTCAAGTCCCCTTGAGTTAGTTGTGTGAGAGTGGGGTAATGCTAGAGCGCTGCACCAAGTCACTGGTAATCTAGTCTTGTCTGCAAACAAAACAGGTTAGGAAACATGATATTTACGAGCCGAGCGCGCCTACAAGCCTAAAGTCGTCATGCATCATCCCGAATCAAGACAAAGCGGGTCCTCTCTTTCTTTTCTTCTCTTCTTTTTCTTTTCTCTTTTTTTTTTTTCTTTTCATTTCCTCTCTTTCTTTCGCTCTTTTTTTTTCATTTTTTTTTTTCATTTTTTTTTTCATATCATACATCTTTCAAATGTAAGAAGGGTCCAAAATCAGATTGAAAAAGGAAGAAAAAATGCATTTAAGATAATAAAAGACACAATTTTGGATTTTCTGATTTCCTTTTCATAAATGCCGAAACAGTACAATATAAAAAGCCCGCCGACAACATGGGGCAATAGTAATACTCCTACAAATTCAAATAAACAAACTAGACCGACTGTTCGAAATAGAAATGCCAATACATGATAAAAGCTACAATCTGTCCAAGACGCTAAATGAATGACAAAAGGCAATGAGCTGCATCATCTCGGACTGGCATATATCTGCTAAGGTGATCCGGGCCCGGCCTCATCTGGCTCCTCTGGATCTGACTCAAATGGCTCGTCGAGATCTTCCTCTGGTGGCTCCTCGGGATCTGCTGGTGGGCCTTCTACCAAAGTGCGGCGCATTCCAGCCAAATTTTCTGCAACTCTGGTGACGAAGGGAAGCACATGGGGAAGTAGGTCCTCCGCGGGCAGCCTCCTATAGTCACTGATAGCCTGTGCAACATATACAGCAGAGTCATAAACCTGCCGATAAACTACACTGATAGTCTGTCCAGCAGCCTGTATATCCTGAAGTCGGCTCTGTGCTAGCTTCCTGAGCTGCTCTTCTTGCTCCAGTGCCCTGTCGAGTTGAGCTCGAGCATCCATGGCGTCCCGACGATGATAATCCTCCCTTCTCCTGCTCTCCACCAAAGCTGCCCTGTCGGCATCCCGCTCTGTCAATGCCTCAGAGTGCATAACACGGAGTCGTCTAACTGTGTCTAGGTGCTGATGCGCGAGACCCTCATTCTCAACCAAAGCAGCTCGAGCGGCATCCCTCTCAGAACGAAGACGGTAGACCAAACCCGCATATCTCTCCTCAGTCTCTACCCTATGCATCTCTATCTTCATGTCAATCCTGAGTGCCTCATCATACGGTCCCTTAACCGTTTTTGCTGGCATAGCTACCAAAGCAGGCTGTCGGCCGAACCAGAAAACATACTCGGGAGTGACCTCGCCTCTGAATCGGTCTATAACCTGTGTGCTGGAGGTCAAATGTCTCATATTATCCCAAATGGAGAACCACTGAGTGTGCCTGGGAAACTCACCGCTAATATGCTCAAGGCGATACTCTTCCACGGCCTCTACCCTAGGTACACCCTGAACGCGCCCAAGCTGTCGGAGCACCCGCGTAGGGCAATAAGGCTCGGCTCCCTTATGACCCATCAATACTAGAAAAGGACGGTCCATACTACCATATATTCCCTCTTTCGAGGGGTACCAACTAACCTGCCACCGGATATTCTCCAAAGTGAGCTCGCTCAAATACTTTGCCCACCCATCAAAGCTCTCGGGTAGATCAAGATGTCGAGCACGGTAATAATGGGTGTTCAAATGGCATTTAGGCGCATCGGGTAGTGGAGTAGGGTCAGAACGGCCGAACAAATGCTCAACGAACCATACTTGCAACAACAAGTTGCAACCCTCGAAAAATCGGGCCCCTTTCTCTTTGCATCGAGTCAGAGCACGATAAATACTGCCCAAGATCATCGGTACAACAGTAGAATCTCGAACTCCCCCAAATAAAGCTCTCACGATCCAAGAGGTATGGATAGAGATTTGTCCATTCTCCATCGGGAAGACCACGAGGCCAAGGAAAGCGAAAATGAAAGCTCTTTCCCTAAGGTTATCCCATTGGTCGTGGCTCAACATAGTGATGAATTTCGGCCGATGCTCTGTGTAACCATCTCCCCGCCCATAAAGAGCATAAAGATACTCCAGACTAACCCAACCTGAGGCCAAACTCACTAACTGGGTATCAGAACGCAGACTCATGTCCCGTAGGAACTCCTCGACTCTCACAAAGCGAGGTGCTATGCACTTCTTTGTCCTAAACACTGCATTAGTCAAACCCGAGATCTCTTCTAAAGTAGGAGTCATCTCAATATCACCAAACACAAAGGTATTTTGACTCGGTTCCCAATACCGAATCAAAGCATTTACCAGTTCCCGGCGTGGGGCAAACTTAGGGTTAAGAAAATGTGTCATTTCCCCAATTCTCGCATGCACAACCCCTTTCTGCTTTTCGCTCAAATGGTACCACCAATTCCTCAACAATGGAGGACATTTATCGACCATCTTAATAGGCGGTGGAGTAGATCCCTCAGGAAACTTCCTTTTTCCTACTCTAGATGATGATGCAGCCATGATACCTATTTTATTAAAAAAATGAAGGATTAGGACCGAGAAAACTTGGACAAAATTTTGTAAAACAACATTTTAAACGGACAAGCCGACTCAAACAAAATTTTTACATGATTGACTAGGCTAGACAAATAGAAACAAAACTCGTCAATGCTTTACAAAACAAGACGACTTTACTTGGATTTTTTGATTTTCTAATTTTTGAACAGAATTTGACATGACAACGACACCCAAATTTGACTATTGGCGTTAAAACGGACAAGCCGACTCAAATAAAATATTTACATGATCCGACTAGCCTACACAAATAGGAACAAAACTTGTTAATGTTTTACAAACAAGACGACTCTATTTTGATTTTTGATTTTCTAATTTTGAATAAAATTTGACATGACAACGCCACCAAAAATTTGACTATTGACGTTGTTTTTCTCTTTTATTTTTTCACAAAATTGGCCATTATAACGGCGTGAAATTTGCTTTAAAATCTTTGCCGACAACGGGAAAAGGACAATTGACACGCTAATATTTTTTTTTTGAAAAAAAATCTGAAATTGCCCCTCTTAACAAAATGTTTCTTCTCTCTTTTTTTTTTCATTTTTTTTTCCTCATTTTTCCAGACTAACCCGCTTTCCCTCGATAAACGGTCAGCATAATGGCCTCTCTAGATGCAACACAAAAGATGTCACTATTGTCTTTCTGGGGTGTGGGCCCCATCTGGACTCTAAAGGGTCAGCCTAGACAAGTGCGGTACCGGTGTACCGCACCTCACTAAGTCTAATGACATGCAAATAAATCGGCCTAGACAAAAGCACAGGTTCAACTCTAGGTGACTCAATGGGTTCATGTTCTACAGTTTCTGGCAATTTGGAAGTGCCTCGGGGGTACCGGTCGACAACGTCTAACGGCCTAACCCAACGCACCTCCTCCTAAAAAGGGTTAACTTTTTGTGTCCTGAGACACGACAGAAATTCCAGACGCCGAAGCGAGACTGGCGTGCATGTGTGCAGTGTTCCAGAAGACTCAGAGGTGTACGAGAGAAGACAGTTGTGTATATACAGTTCAAACAATATCAAAGCAGTAACATTCAAGGCAGCATGTACAAACAATATTTAAAAGCCGAAAACGACAAAGTATAAAGCCTGAGATTCTCAGTTTTCACTTTTTTCCCCAGCGGAGTCGCCAAGGCTGTCACACCCCTTTTTTCCGCGCGCCCGCTTTTGGGGAGGCGTTTCGGGTTTAGAAAAGCGCTTATGAGATTTTATGATTATTTGGCGCTATCCCGAGTTAGGGTTTCCATTTAAGGAAGTGACGGTGTCCCAAGGTACAAATTATTTATTTAAATTCGGAGTCGCCACTTGACAAGTTTAAGGTGTGCCAAGTCACCCAAAGAGGTACCTTGGAACACCTATGACTCGTTAGTGGTCTGCGTCAGAGTTCTGGGTAAGGATCTCGGTTGACTCTCAGGAAGGGATTAGGCACCCTCGAGTCCTGTGCCAAGCACAGTTGCTTTTATTGACGCATTCCGGCTATATGGAATATTTTTTGTTGTTCCTGCCTTTATTTATCTCTTTTGCTACGCCTTGATTTATTATTATTAGTATTTGTTTATTTATTTATTTTTGTGACTCGGCCGAATATTTTCGCGCAGGCACTTCACCCGTTCGAAACCTTATCAACCTTGGTTTGAGTCTCAAAATATTTTTTTTTTTGTATTTTTATTATTATTTTTTTTTTTTGTCAAACTCGAATTTATAATATTGGTGCTTCGATCATATGGTTGCAAGAGCAATTATGCAGAAAAGTTCTATTTCAATTTTAAAGTTCACTTTATTAAAAGTGTACTTTCTATTTTAATTTTAAGGTTCACTTTATTAAAAGTGTAGGATGTTGAAAATATTTCCTAAATTCTGTGAATGAAGACTATTTTGTAAGTGTAATAATGGGCCACCATAAATAAACTAAGCAGATCAATTAGAAGCAAATGATTTTTTTATTCTTGCATCAGCCCACTAGTCTGCACGTAGACTATATTCTAAAGGAATTGCATTTGATGTCCCATTTACATTTAAGTTTCAGATTTGGCACCTATGTTCCTTTACTCTTTTACCTGCTAGAACTTCCATCTTTTCCCATCCTTTATTAGCTTTCTTATGCAAGTTTATAAATGAATAACACCTCATTAAATTAGTACGTCCAGATTTTCTAACTTATTGATAACAGAACAATGTAAAGGCATGAGCTATGGAGCAGAGATAAGCAGACTTGAAAAGCTGAAACAATTTAACTGGAATAGTTTCATTCGTGCTCAAACTAAAAAAAGAACATGCTAAACAGATATACAGAAAGGGTTATAGGAAAGGTACCTAATAGAGCAAATTCCAAAGAAAGGTTACAACTTAAATCTCCAAGAACAATCGTGCAAAAACACCACACCCAGAACAAACCAGCAACGCCACCGAGGACACAAGCAACCACAGCAACTGAGCAAACCAAAGCAACTAATGTTCTGCTTGTAGTTAATGTTCTTGCTTTTATGTTCTCTCTTGCTTATTTTCTTGTTCTCTGCTCACTTTTGTTTCAGTTTTCTTCACTCTCTGTTTCTTTGTTTTTCTCACTCTCTTGTTTCAGTTTCTTCACTCTCTTTTCAGTTTTATCTCCCTGTTGTTCCTCCTTTTCTCCCAGCTTTTATGTGTCCTCTCTGTTGGTATTTTTTTTTTGCTCTCAGATCTTTTGTGTGTGTTCTGTTCTCTCTGTTCCTCTCTTTTGTTGCTCACTTTTTCTTTCTCTGTTTTTCCTCTATTCCCTGCTTGTTTTTAGTTCTGTTCCTCACTCTTTCTGTTTGTTTTCAGATTTTGTGTGTGTTCTGTTCTCTCTGTTTTTCAGTTCCCTTTTTCTCCCTTTTTAAAGAGAGTCAAAGGCTAAAAATAGACAAGAGAGAGGGGGTGTGTACCAGTAGAAGTACACAGACCATGTGCCCAAGCCTTAGCCATTTCAAACCATAATTTCATGGCAGGCAGGGCTTGGTACTAGACCCAAAGAGAGCAGAGGTTCCTGCTACCACCTCTGTACTTCCTCCTTGACTTATTTTTGACATCATCAAACCTATGTCATCTAAACTATGTAAGCAAGTCAACAATATCACAACCAAACTAAATTGAATGGACTAAGTCCACCTAAGAACAAGTTAACAAAACCTGAACCAAATGGACCTAAAGTCCAGACTTCTCAAAACATCACAGCTTTCTTAAACTCGTTCCATTTCAAACGAAGCTGCACCCTTTTGAGTTCAAAGATGGCACAAGATGAACCATTTGAACTCTCGGACACTGTATAACAGTCCCCAAGTTAAACTAGTAGGGCAATTAAACTACAAATATATCAAAATGCATTCAAACAAAATTCAAATATCCCCTGCTCATACAGGAACATTAAACACCACAGAGGACAAAATTCATACTCTGGTGATAAAGTTGTATGACTAATCAACTGACTCAAACAACTCTTGCATTTGCCTCAAGTAAATTCATAGCCAAAGGCTCTAAACAAACCAACTCAGATAACTATGGCATGCTCGACAAGTGACTTCAACAGATTCTAACACTAACACTGTACACATCAAACATACATACACGGGTACTTACTAATCCATAAGAAGCAACAGAGCCATTATGTTAAGCGCACAAGTCATTTATGTATTCTGTTAAAGCTGAGCTGAATAATGGGAACCGAACAACTCCTAACTCTAACAGTTTCAAGATAGTCCCGACTTGACAAGCCTATAAACTAGCAGATCAGTTCCCAATGCATTTCACACTAAATGGAACTACAAGCCGACTTGGACTGATTCATATTCATGTCACCCACAATCAACTAGTTTAGTTGCTTAACAGTGAACAAATGACAAATGACAAGCATGGAACATTATGACAGAAACAAACAAATCGAACGAGTGAACAACAAAAGAATGCTTCTGATATATGTAAGCGATGGTTCATAAATTCGAACAATCAATTCATCAACAACCTACACACTGATTCTTTTGATAACATCCGAAACTAATCTTCTACGACCAAGCAAATTAGGCGACAAAAGGGCAGAAAAACTAAAGGGAAAGTAAAGGAATTTTCCCGTCTAACCGTGTCTTAAGCAAACCAACAGTTCCACGGCCCTTTACTTCGATCAGCCGCGACGGCGACGTGCCACCAGCTGCCTCACTGCCCTTGTCGCCATTGTCTTCGACTCACTAAGTCGCTGCCTTGCCACTGTCAAAGCTGCACCATTTCTTCACTGCTTAAGCATCCCCCAAGTCCCACCATTACAGCCAAGCCACCATTATCACAGAACAAGCCAACGTTACACCAATGAATCGAGGCTGCCTCGGCATCACTGTTGTTCACTGCCTCACAGCCCCAAGTCGAACACCCTAGCTTCAGTTTCATACACCCACACACAGTTACAACTACACCCTCAGCGAATCCAAAAACAACAGCCACGACATCACCTTCTCCATTGTTTCAACACACAACCAAACAAGCAGCCCTATCGACGCCAAATCGAGCAGCGGACAGTACCCCTCCAAGAAAAATCCATCACAGCCCCCTTCACCCCCACGCAAACCAAAACAGTCCCATACCCGTTGTTTTAACCCCAAACGAACAGCCCCATCGACGCCATAACCATCGTTTCAAACATCGAGACATCCAAACCAATGAACGTCGACATGAAACAGCCCTGCTACGGCCTCGCTGCTGCGTTGTCGCAGTCACACCATCACTAATTCAATCCCGCCGTTTCACTGATGCTATTACGTCTCCGCTACTGCCTCGCCAAAGCTCACACATACCATAGAATCATTGATACCAAACCATCGTCGCTGCCTCAAAATCCAGCCACTCGACATTGAACCAGACCTCACCATGTACACGGCTAACACCTGCCACCATTTTAATCCCCCAACACGCGACCTTCAAAACATCATCACCATCGCCTCATCACAGCCTCGCGCAGCCATCAACATCACCAAAACAGCTAACGACCTCATCCGCTATCAAACCATCATCACAGCCCCCAAACAAATTGAATCACCCAAACCAGACACAGCTACGACACTATCAGAGTCCCACAACCATCATCGACACAGCCCCGACCCTCTCGTTAGCCGTTCGGATCCGTTTCCCTTTTTCTTCTAACGGAAACGATCCCATTTGGGGGTCGTTTCAGCTAGAAGAATAAAAGAACGGAAAGAGGAGAGAGAGAGGGTGGTGGATACATGTTAAATTTCAATGAAAAAGCCGAAGAAAACTCACCGGAAAAGTTTTGCCTCATTTTTGGACCTCGATTTCCACTGAGTCACTGAGAATTTGGAGAGATTGACTCGAGGATTGGCGTGAGGGTGAGGAGACGATTTTAGGAGTGTATAATTTGGCCGGACAGAGGCAGTTGGTGTCGCCGGTGAGGTCCACGGTGGCGTTCAAAATTGGGAAGGGTTTCATGTTTCTGGTGAAATTTTGGGAAAATGGACAAAAGTGGCAATAAATTTGCTTTTATACTAAAAGGGTGGGCCGGGTCAGGATATGGGTTAGCGGGTCAGGCCTTAGAAATGGACTGGATGGTTTTTTATAAGTAGCCACTAAATTGTAAAAATTATTTAGAACATACCCAACTAACTAAGGGTAAAACCGTATAACAAGTATTTTTGGTGTATTTTCATATTTTTCTTCTATTTGATTAGTTAAAACTTGCTAAAAAGGGAATGTAAATAGCTAAGAAAGATAAGTAAAAGTCACAAGAAAACAAACACAACAATTTGAGAATTTTTTTTTTTAAAAAATTTTGGTGCCAAAATTAGGTGATTACAAGTATGTGTCAAAGTAGTCAAGATCTTCGTGTTGTCTATAGCCTTTAACAACAAGCCTTGCCTTGTACTTGTCAATAGTGCCATCAGCTTTCATTTTCCTTTTGAAAATCCACTTAGAACCTAATGGTTTGTTTCCAGGAGGAAGATCAACCAACTCCCAAGTATAGTTGCTCAAAATAGATTCTATTTCACTATTGACTGCCTCTTTCCAAAATGGAGAGTCTGAAGAAGACATTGCTTCTTTAAACGTCTGAGGCTCATTTTCCAACAGGAAAGTGACAAAGTCATCTCCAAACGAAGTAGAAGTTCTTTGACGCTTGCTTCGTCTTGGTTCTTCCTCATTTGGTGAATTTCCTTTGGTTCCTTCCCGAGGTCGTTTGGATCTTTCACCAACTGACTCACATTCCTTCTTATACGGATATATAGTTTCAAAGAATTCAGCACTGTCTGATTCCATCACCGTATTAACATGAATGTCGGGATTTTCTGATTTATGAACCAGAAACCGATATGCTTTACTGTTTATAGCATACCCAATGAAAACACAGTCAACTGTTTTCGTTCCAATCTTAACCCTTTTGGGTTTTGGAACTTGCACTTTTGCCAAACACCCCCACACTTTGAAGTAATTCAAGTTGGGCTTCCTTCCTTTCCACTTTTCATATGGAATGGAAAGTGTTTTGCTATGGGGAACCCGATTGAGTATTTGATTAGCCGTGAATATAGCTTCCCCCCACAAGTTTTTGGACCAACAAAACTAAAAATATTAATTAATTAATAATTTATTATTAATATTTAATATTTAATCTGTTTGTGTAACAGAAATCTGAATGGATTAATCTGATTAATCCAGAGTAATTGTTCCTCCACGTTCTCCCACTCTCCCACGTTTTCTCATTAGTGGACAATTCATTACTGACATTTAGTGAATTCTGATGCCATTAGTGGAAGTGAAGTCAAGTGTTAGTGGTGTTAGTGGCCATTAGTGGTGACTCTTCACACTCTTTCCAAAGGCTATATAAACTGGTCAGTCCTCAACCTTTGACACACACTGAAACACAGAAATACAAACGTCTTACTGCATTCCCTCTCTTTTCTGCATACTAAGTAAGTCGTGTGATTTGCTCTGTTTCTTTGAGTTCGCAGTGTTCTACTGTTTGAAGTGCCACTACAGTAGAACTGCTATCCCGTTCCATCCTGGGAGAAATTAACCCGTGAACCTTGGGCAACTGTGAGGGGGTTAGATTTCTTAAGGAGACACAAGTAAATTGTGGGCTCGGGATCGTCCCATAACAAACTGATAATATACTTCTGCTTTTCTGTCTTTTCTGATTTATTTGGTTGCAGGAATAACAAGCTTAAGAAATCTATTGTTATTTATTTTCTGCACTTAAATAAATACTGGTTAAGGAGACTAAAACCTTTGTGGTTTTCTACTCATATATAATATATTAATCTGCTGTGGAGACTAAAACCTTCGTGGTTTTTCTACTCCTAATTACTGTGAAATAATCTGTTTGTGGGGACTAAAAGCCTTCGTGGTTTTTTTCTACTCCTATTGTTTAAACAGTTTATTAATATTGTTTCTGCTTGTGTCACTTGACAGAGATGACTAACGGAGCTGAACAAACTGTCCCTGCTGTGAATACGAATGCTACCGCAGTTTCTGGTGCTGCTGGGCCTAGCCGTGCTGCTGCAACGGTTATGCCACCTGCAGAAAAGCCGGGAAAGTTTACTGGTGTAGATTTTAAAAGGTGGCAGCAAAAGATGTTCTTTTATCTGACCACCTTAAGTCTGCAAAGGTTTATCACGGAGGATGCTCCAGTCCTGACTGATGAAACACCTGAAAACGAACGCTTCCTTGTGATTGAGGCTTGGAAGCATTCTGACTTCCTATGCAAGAATTACATTCTAAGTGGCTTGGAAAATGACCTGTACAACGTTTACAGTAATGTTGAAACGTCTAAGAAACTGTGGGATGTTCTAGAAAAGAAATATAAGACTGAAGACGCTGGACTGAAGAAATTTGTGGCTGCCAAATTTCTGGATTATAAAATGGTGGATAACAAATCTGTTGTGTCCCAAGTCCAAGAACTTCAAGTCCTTATCCATGATCTCCTTGCTGAAGGTTTGATCTTGATTAATACCTCTCGTAAGAGTATTATTTATATTGTTGCTAACAAACTTTTCTTTGAAGGTTTGAAGATTAATGAAGCGTTTCAAGTTGCAGCCATGATTGAAAAGTTACCTCCATCATGGAATGACTTTAAAAATTACTTGAAACACAAGCGCAAGGAGATGACCCTTGAAGATTTGGTTGTACGCTTGAGGATTGAAGAGGACAACAAATCTGCTGCAAAAAAGGCTCGTGGAAGTGCTGCAATAGCGGGAGCAAATATTATTGAGCACACTCCTAATCAAAATAAGAGAAAGAAGCCTTCTGGAGGGAAGACCAACCCCAGCAAGAAAAAGTTCAAAGGGAAACCTACTTATCCCGATGCAACTAATTCTTTCTTGAAAATCACACAAGTCTGTCATGCATATTTCCAATATAGCCATTCCCCATTCATATGGGGGATTGTTGGGGTTTTGGAATAAATAGAGTGTGAATGTGAAATGGGTGGGAAGGTGAAAAAGTTCCTTTTTGTAAGGAGATGCACCTTCTCCCATATTGGTAGAGGAAAAGACTTTTGTTGGGTTTAAATACAAATTCACTTCTCTTAGCTCTTAAAAGGGTTGAGAAGAAGGGAAGCCTCGCGCCGTCGTTGTCGCTCGCTCGTCTCGGCTTCGGCTTCGGCTTCGGATTTCGGATTTTGGTCAATTGATTGACTTAATTTTTTGGACCAACAAAACTAATAATATTAATTAATTAATAATTTATTATTAATATTTAATATTTAATCTGTTTGTGTAACAGAAATCTGAATGGATTAATCTGATTAATCCAAAGTAATTGTTCCTCCACGTTCTCCCACTCTCCCACGTTTTCTCATTAGTGGACAATTCATTACTGACATTTAGTGAATTCTGATGCCATTAGTGGCAGTGAAGTCAAGTGTTAGTGGTGTTAGTGGCCATTAGAGGGCAACTGTGAGGGGGTTATATTTTTTAAGGAGACACAAGTAAATTGTGGGCTCGGGATCGTCCCATAACAAACTGATAATATACTTCTGTTTTTCTGTCTTTTCTGATTTATTTGGTTGCAGGAATATATATATATATATATATATATATATATATATATATATATATATATATATATATATATATATATATATATATATATATATATATATATATATATATATATATATATATATATATATATATATATATCTTTTATTGCAACTACAAAGGCTTAACCATTGCACGGAAAAACTATACTTCTTTTTATTAAAAATTAAAATCTTAGTAGTGATTAACTATTTAGCTAATAAAGTTGAGGAAATTCCTAGTAGTTGGTATCAATCAAGTGCAGACTTTGATGCTGCTATTTCCTTGAATTTGTTGTGCATCATTTGGTCTCCATTTTGCCTCTTCTTGCTTAATTTGATGCATGTGATTCTATCTCTAGATTAGTGATACTTATAGCTCTATTGTATTCCTAAAATCGGTAAACAAAGACTGGCGGCACATATTCTCTCTCTTCAATCGGGCGTAATTTCAATCGGGCGTAATTTCATAATTGCAATTTAAAAGTAACTGCAGAATTCTACTCCACAAAAGTCCGAAAACATTCTTCTTTGACATACAAACCAACGCTTCGGAAATTTTGGCCCCACTATCTTTCAAATCTCAAAATAAAATAAAGGAAATACTCCCTCCGTCTCACTTTGTTTGTCATATTTTCTTAATTCGCCCGTTCCAAAAAGATTGTCATACATCTAAATTTGGCAATAATTCAACTTCAAACACACTTTAACTAATTCATAGCCACACAAATATTCATGACTTATTTTAGACTACAAGTTTCAAGATTTTTATTCTTTTATTAAGCTTTGGGTCAAATCAAACAATAACAAACAAATTGGGACGGGGGACTATAGCACCAAGCCTGTCCCCACTTTGTAAGAACTAAACGAGACTTGAACAATTATGTTTGTTGATGACGATCTATTTTACTGTAGCTTCTATTGACACATTGATTTGTACTCCCTTCATACCATATTAGTTGTCTTTTTAGCAAAATCAATTGGTCCCAAATTAATTACTATTCCTCTAGAACGAACTACATCCTTATTAATTAAAAGAACTCTAAAAAAAATTTAATAATTAAACAATAAATAGAGCTAACATAGTTGCACTCTTTATTGATTGATTTTCTTAATGAGCGTGTGATAGCTGAAAGTGATAACTAATATTAGACGAAGGGAGTAACATTTTGGCGCTAACTCATGTCCAACCTTAACTCTTAAGAACATTCTTTCAAAAAAATATGACCATTTTTAAATTTAAAAATAATTTAACTTCAAACTTCTATTTTAGACCACAAATTTTAAAAATATTTATTTACTTATTAAACTTCTTGGTCTGTGTTAAATTTAAAAGTACCATACATTATTTAAAATTACAATTTGTAAAGTAGAACTATAACCAGATCTTATTGTCCAGCGCATGTAAGTACAAACCAATCACCACTATTTACCAAATACATGCAATTATTATGCATAGCATAAGTAAATATGGGTGACACATTATATTGCTTACTTTTTAATATTTCAAAAAGAAAAATAATAATTAAATTTTGAAGTATTATAAAAACATTATTCAATGCATTAGATTTAGTTGGAAAGGACCGCAAATTATAATTTGATATAAAATAACATATAATTGTGATAACGAAGAATAAATTTAAGCAGGAAGAGTGAGTTATAATTATTTATATGGAACGGTCACAAAGTTCTTTGAAAAAAGAAAAAATAGAAACGATGTTACATGAAACTGTGGTGCGCACTTTGTAGGTTGAATCTTGTGTGGAGGTTGTTGCAGACATGATTATAGCTTCTGAATACAAAGGATTTCTTGGAAACAGAAAATGGTCAAGATGAAGATGGGTGTTTTCTTTTTTTTCTTGTCACTGTTGCTAGTAGATGTTGAAAGTGGTGAGAACAACTTAGAGTGGAAGTATAAATAGGTTGGTGGGAAAACGAGCTGAGAAAAATCATCATTGTAACGTTGGAAGACGCGAGAAAAACGGCGTGATCGTTCGGTGCCCAGTGAGCGGTCGCCACGTGTCAAGGAATAGTGATCTGAAAGGACGCGCACCGTTGACAAGAATTTGAAACGCTTGGATAGGATTGAGCCACGTCATTCTCCCGTGGAATTTCATTCCACTCCTCGGTAACTGACCGAGGAGTGGGGGAACTATCTGTTGGGTATGGAAGGAAGGTAAAGTGGTGTGAATGGGAAATGAAATAAATATTAATATTTTATATTAATATTTGATATGGAGCCGTTTTCGTAACGGAATAAAAAGACTGGATTATTTATGCAAAATTTCCAAAAAGGCAAACTGATGCCTCTGGAACGTGTATCATTTCTGGGTGTTTCATGGAACAGCCACTTTGAAGGCTGCCTTTCATGAACAGCTACTTCACCAATGAAAAGGTGTCTTTCCATTGAACAGCCACCTTGAAGGCTGCCTTTCATGAACAGGCATTTCACCAAAAGACACCTTCATGCCTTTTCACTCCAAATCTTGTGGCTATAAATAGAGAGGCATTTTGCCTCATTTTAATCATCCAAAAATTTCATACTCTCTCTCTCATTATTTTTTGCATTTATTTTCAAAATAAAAAGTAAGTTCTGAGTCAGTGTGATTTGCTACCATTATTTGAGTTCGCTGTTCACTGTGATTTGAATTACCGCTATCACAGTGAGGATAATTCCATTCTATCCTGGGAGAAATTAATCCACAAACCTTGGGTAACTGTGAGGGGATTAGATTTCTTAAGGACATGCAGTGTATACTGTTGGCTTGGAATTTTTCTACTTCATCTTATTTCTGTTTTGGTCATTATCGAAAGTGCAGACAGATAACAATCTTAAGAAATCTAATCCGTATTTTGGTCTGCTAATCGATAATAGGCTGTTTGTGGAGACTAAAATCTGAAAAGATTTTCTACTCCAAACTGTGGTGGAGACTAAAATCTGAAAAGATTTTCTACTCCAAATTTAATATTCCATTTTTGAAGATTTAAATACTTCAACGGATTATTAAAATTATTGTGTGTTTAATCCGTTCAGAAGATTAAAAACTTCCGGATTATTAAAATATTTATATTATTATTTGCAGTTTGAAGATATAAAAACTTCACTGTACATTAAATCAGTTTGAAGATATAAAATCTTCACTGTACATTAAATCAGATAGTTTGAATCTGACCGTATTATTTTATTTTTACAAAATAATGACGAGCACAGAAAATAACAACGGTGTTTCTGGTACACCAAATGCTTCTATTGGTGCAAGCTCCAGCCGCCCTGCATCTGCACCGCCCCCTGCGCCAGCACCGGCTGAAAAGCCGGGAAAGTTTGGCGGGATTGACTTCAAAGGGTGGCAGCAAAAGATGTTCTTTTATCTGACCACGCTGAGTTTGCAACGATTCATTAAGGAGGATGTTCCTGTCCCGGCAGACGATACCCCTGAAAATGAACGTTTCGTTGTTATTGAGGCATGGAAGCATTCTGATTTTCTATGTAAAAACTACATTCTGAATGGACTGGAGGACGACTTATACAATGTCTACAGTACTGCTGCAACTTCGAAGGAGCTCTGGCTTGCTCTTGAAAAGAAGTACAAAACTGAAGATGCTGGGATGAAGAAATTTGTAGCCGCCAAATTTCTGGACTTTAAGATGGTGGACAGTAAAACTGTCATAAGTCAAGTCCAAGAGCTGCAAGTGATCATTCATGATCTCATTGCTGAAGGTTTGGTCATCAATGAGGCGTTTCAAGTGGCTGCGGTAATTGAAAAGTTACCACCTTTGTGGAGAGACTTTAAGAATTACTTGAAACACAAGCGCAAGGAGATGTCACTCGAAGATCTCATTGTTCGTTTGAGGATCGAGGAAGACAACAAGATTGCAGAGAAGAAGGTTGCTCGTGGAAGTTCAACAGTAATGGGAGCAAATATCGTTGAGACAAATGATGCACCAAAGAACAACAAAAGGAAGAAACCTTCTGGACCAAACAATCAGCCGAAAAAGAAGAAATTCAAGGGGAATTGCCGCAACTGTGGCAAATATGGACACAAGGCTGTAGACTGTCGTGCCCCAAAGAATGCCAAAAATAATAAAGGTCAAGCAAACATGGTAGAAGATACTATTTCCCAAGGAGTGCAAGAGATAGATCTTTGTGCAATGATTTCTGAGTGTAACTTGGTAGGAAATCGGAAAGAATGGTGGATTGATTCTGGAGCCACCCGCCATGTTTGTGCAAATAAAGATGCGTTCACTAGCTATGCTCCCGCTGGACCTAATGAGACACTCTTCATGGGAAATTCTGCAACAGCAAAGATTGAAGGTTATGGCAAGATAGGCCTAAAAATGACCTCGGGCAAGGTTGTGACTCTCAACAATGTTCTTCACGTTCCAGAAATACGTAAGAACTTAGTGTCAGCTTCACTTCTCGTCAAGAACGGGTTTAAGTGTGTTTTTGTTGCTGACAAGGTTGTATTAACTAAGAATGATAGTTTTGTAGGAAAAGGTTACCTATGTGAGGGCCTTTTCAAGCTGAATGTAATGACTGTTTCTATCAATAATAAAGTTCAAGCTTCTTCTTACTTACTTGAGTCAAATGAATTATGGCATGCACGTTTGGGACATGTTAATTATAAAACCTTGCGGAAAATGATAAATATAGAAATATTGCCTAAATTTGAATGTGATAAATCAAAATGTCAAATATGTGTTGAGTCTAAATTTGCGAAACATCCTTACAAATCACTTGAAAGGAATTCCGAACCTTTAGACTTAATTCATACGGATATTTGTGATATGAAGTCAATACCATCTCGCGGTGGAAAGAAGTATTTCATAACTTTTATTGACGATAGCACTCGTTACTGCTACGTTTATTTACTTAGTAGTAAAGACGAGGCTATAGATGCATTCAAGCAATACAAAAATGAAGTTGAAACACAACTTAACAAAAGAATAAAAATGATAAGAAGTGATAGGGGCGGTGAATACGAATCTCCTTTTGAACAAATATGTTTGGAATATGGCATTATTCACCAAACTACTGCCCCTTACACGCCACAATCTAATGGGATTGCGGAAAGGAAAAATAGAACTTTAAAGGAGATGATGAATACCTTGTTGATAAGTTCGGGTTTACCCCAAAACTTATGGGGGGAAGCTATTCTTACAGCTAGTCGAATACTTAATCGTGTACCCCACAGCAAAACACAATCCATTCCATATGAAAAGTGGAAGGGAAGAAAGCCAAACTTGAATTACCTCAAAGTGTGGGGGTGTTTGGCAAAGGTACAAGTTCCTAAACCTAAAAGGGAAAAGATAGGACCAAAAACCGTTGATTGTGTTTTCATAGGATATGCCAAGAATAGTAAGGCATATCGTTTTCTGGTTTATAAATCAGAAAATCCTGACATTCATACTAATACGGTTATGGAATCAGATAATGTTGAATTCTTTGAAAATATATATCCGTATAAAAGTGAATATGAATCGTCAAGTGTCAGCACAAAACGACCAAGAGAAGGTACAAAAGGAAGTATGCCAAATAATGATAATCCAAGACGTAGTAAACGTCAAAGGACGTCTACTTCTTTTGGACCAGATTTTATGACTTTCCTATTGGAAAATGAACCTCAAACTTATAAAGAAGCAATGGCTTCTTCAGAGTCTCCATATTGGAAAGAGGCAGTCAATAGTGAGATTGAATCCATTTTAAGCAACCACACATGGGATGAAACGACCTCGGTCAGTCGTTTCGGAAGTTAGGACTCCGATTGGCGTGCCACTAATTTTAAAATATTCGCAAGGTCTATTAGGACTTGTCTGTAAAAATTTGAGCTAAATCAGACCTCGTTTGGTAGGCATCGGAAGAAGGTTTCAGTTTTTATTATCAATAAATGTTAAAAAGAGATTTTTGAGCTCGGTTTGGGCGAATGAGCTCCGATTCAAAATCCGAAAGCACCGTTAGGTTCGTATGATTATTTGTGACTTTTACGATTTTTCGAAAGTGAATTTCGATATTGTTCGGCTAGTTCCGCAAAAATACCGAAAGTTAAATAATTTGACCTTTTTCATTTAAATTCGCATCTTGAGTTTCGGGAATCCCATTTGGGATCCGTCTTCGCGAGTATGTTACATATATTTTGTATAGCTTACTTGAAAATTTTGGGATCATTTCGACTTCTCTAGGGTTCCATTTTAATTTTAATCGTCGTAGCGAATTTATTATAAAAAAAAAAAAAAAAAAAAAAGAGAAAAAGTTAAAGTGATTGTCGGTCAGCTAAGGGGATTAAATCCCTTAGCTTGCTAGCAAGTAGCAATACATACAGAAACATTCGAACAACGCAGAAAGGAGAAATTAGAAAAGAGAGAGGGGAAAAAGGGAAAAAGGAGTAGAAAAATAGTGGAATTTCTACCCCAAATCTTCAGGTAATGATGCTAACTCATTATCTTAGCTTATTACGTGTGTTTGAATATATTTTTACGGTAAAAATAAGGATATTATACATCACCCTATTGGCGTAAATTGATAGTTTAACGGGTCAATTGGACCCCGATGATGGAAATGATTATATATTCGTACTCAGTGAGTTATGGGCAACATATAAATGTAATTTATTTAGGGTTTGGTTATGGTACTTTGAACCCTGTATATAGGCCTGGTCTGCGTATTGCGTATGCGAATAGGGTATCAGGTTCCTAACTGGATTGCCCTAAAACATGAGGAATGAAGCCTTTAGCTTTATGTGAAATAATTTTTCTGCGTATTGAATAGAAAGGGATCATTTGGCAACTAATACAAAGGAAAAGTCAGCGGTTGAGTAACAGGACTACCTTCTGGGATACGGTAAGTGATTATATCCATTTCTTTGGAGGCACCTGGCCTCGTGGATTTTCTACCACGTGTTCCTTACGTGTGTAGCTGCCGATAGGCGTACTCATTACGCCTTAGCTTTGGATTTACATTCTATATTATATATTATGTCCTGTTATTGATATTGCATTGGGAATCTGAGTATTTTACTTTGGCTTGGAGTTGGCATCTGCTTCCCGGCTGTCGATGAGAATCCTGTGCCGGTGAAGGGTTATTATTGCATCACATTGTATTCATATGCATTACATTGCATATCATACTGAGTGCAGGAGTATTCCGCCTCAGCTTTACATTTTATCGGGTGCAGGAGTATTCCGCCCCAGGAGAGTGCAGGAGTATTCCGCCTCTGGTTTATATTATATCGGGTGCAGGAGTATTCCGCCCCAGGAGCAGGAGTATTCCGCTCCAGTTGGTTAGCAGATTGGATTCCCCTCGAATGCAGGAGTATTCCGCTTCGGGCTGGGATTATGGGCACATGTGACCCTTTGCATCTCATGTCATTTCATCTCATTTCATTTTATTTCATTCATCCCATTCCATTTCATTTCATTCTATGGAGTAGATTTTTTGTACATGATTACTGTTCTGCTTATATGTGCATTGTTTTTTTTTGTTGATTGTTGTCTGGTTCTGTTTCCCTTACTAGCGTATCTATTTTTCGAGGTTGCTAGTTTGTTCACACTTATTGAGTCCTCATGACTCACCCCCCCCCCCTATTTGTTCTTGTGTTTTCCTTCGTTCGGCAGATTCTGCTCCAGGACCTAGCCAGTCGCGCCGTGATTGA
Source organism: Petunia secreta (assembly GCA_029990175.1). Lineage (NCBI taxonomy): Eukaryota > Viridiplantae > Streptophyta > Magnoliopsida > Solanales > Solanaceae > Petunia > Petunia secreta. The sequence goes on from JARKIP010000068.1 coordinate 5,993,757, forward strand.
GGAGTAGTACGTTCTCAGCTGTCTACGGTGAGCCATCCTGTTCATTGCGGCCACCCACTACAGATATTACAGTTTTTCTTACTTTTGCTCCGTTCGGGAGATGTGTATATCTTTTGGCCTTCTTAGATGTCTGATCTGGAAAACTTTAAACTTGTGTATTCTGGGTAGTTAGTTGTTTTGTCTAGACAGTTTGTATATATGTCTATCCTTGAGAGTTATTTTATGTTGTTAAGGTCATATTTAATTTCATTTTCAAGGTAATTGTGTGCCGTTTTTATCGATTCAGTCAATAGGGTTCGCCCGACAGGTTTAGGGGAGGTGGTCGGGTGCCCGCACGGCCTAACCGAGAATTCGGGTCGTGTCAGTTGGTATCAGAGCGAGGTTTAGAGTCTTTCCAGATCATGACAGTGTCTAATAGAGTCTCGCTGATCGGGCGGAGACGTCCGTACCTATCTACGAGAGGCTATGATGGCATTTAGGCAGTTTCCCTTCTTTTTTTTCCTTTCGTGCGTGAGTCTTCTTATCTGAAGTTGAATATTTTAATTTTCCGCAGTATGGTGAGAACGCGCGCGAATGTTCGGCGAGAGGCGGAGGAGCCAGCGGTCACCCCTATGCCTGCTGCTCCGCGAGGTCGCGGTGTTGGCCGCGGTAGAGGTCGTGGTCGAGGCAGAGGTAGAGTTGTCCAGGCCGCGAGGATGGTGGATCGTGTTAATCCTGTTGCAGAGGTTCCGGTAGTGCCAGCTTTTGCCGGGCAGGGGGAGCAGGGCTTATTCGTTCCCCCCGCACTTCATGACGCTTTTATGAGATTCTTAGCGACACAGATGCCCCAGGGACCTCCTATTCCTCAGGCTGCCGTAGATGCTCATATTACTCAGGCTGCTGTGGATGTTCCTATTCCTCAGACTGTCGTAGATGCTCCTATTCCTCAGGCAGCGGTAGATATTGGTTCTCAGGTTCAGGAAGCCCCCATTCCAGCTCCACAGGTAGCCCCAGCAGTTCATGTTCTAGGTGGTTATGTTCCAGAGGTAGCGGGTGTTATACCTCCAGTTGTTCAGGATGGTCAGCCAGTCCAGGTAGCAGGTCAGGTTGATGATCCGGCAAGGTTGCATTATTTTACCCGACTTAATCCTCCGAAGTTCTCTGGTCAGAAATCAGATAAGCTTAAGCCTCGTGAGTTTCTTGATCAATGTCAGCGTATCTTAGAGGCCCTTGGATATCTTGAGCAGTATGGAGCTGATTATACTGCTTTCCAGCTTGAGGGTCCAGCTTTAGCTTGGTGGACCGCGCTCCAATCAGCTAGGCAGGGCTTACCTAAGCTGACATGGAGTGAGTTCTCTCATCGATTCATGGAGAAGTTTTTCCCTCGTAGTCTGCAGGATGAGAAGAGGAGACAGTTTGAGAGGATTGGACAGGGTAACCTGTCAGTCACGGAGTACGAGCTTTTATTTTCAGAGATGTCCAGCTATGCTCCAGATCTTGTGCAGGAGCCCTCTGAGAGGGTCAGACGTTTTATTGATGGGCTTTCTCCTCATTTGCGGTCCCAGATGGCTCGTGAGATTGAGGCTGGTACTCTATTTGATGTTGATGTTGATATTGCCAGGAGGTATGAGGCCTATCATAGATTGGAGATGGAGGAGTTAGAGCGGGAGCGTAAGAGATCTCGTGGTCCAGGGCATTCTAGTACCTCGTATGGAGGTAGGAGTTATCAGCAGCAGAGTAGGCCTCCTGTCAGACCAGCTCAGTTTCCAGCGCGTGGTTCTCAGAACGCGCCTACTTCTTCTCAGGGTCAGTTTTGGTTTCGCCCGCGAGATCAGTCTCAGTTTGATCAGCGTAGATTTGCTCCAGGGTGCCTTATCTGTCAGGATCCAGGGCATCATAAGAAGGATTGCCCTTATCTCCTTCAGCAGGGTAGTAGCCGCCCTTTCCCTCGCCTTCCAGCGCCTATGCAGCAGCAGCCTCAGGGTGCCCCTCCAGGGTCTCAGCCAGCTAGAGGTGCACCACCACCCGGTAGAGGTCGTGGACGTGGTCCTAGTGGTCCCTCTAGAGGTGGTCGTCAGGGTAGCGGCTCAGCTCAGCCGCAGAGACAGCTATATGCACTGCCGGCTAGGCAGGATGCCGAGGCATCACCAGCTGTTGTGACAGGTATTTTATCTGTTTGTGGTCGAGATGCATATTCTTTGGTGGATCCAGGATCTACATATTCATATGTATCTCCTTATTTTGCTTCGGGTTTTCATGTTGATTATATGTGTCTTCGTGATCCATTCTGTGTTTCTACTCCTATTGGAGACATTATCATCGTGGATCGAGTTTATCCAGCTTGTACCATATCTTTTGGGGGTCGTGAGACACTAGTAGATCTTCTAATCCTAGATATGGTTGATTTTGATGTTATTATTGGCATGGATTGGTTGGCGTCTTGTCATGCCACATTAGATTGTCATGCCAAGTCTCTTCAGTTGTCTTTTCCTTGTTCAGCACCAGTGGTGTGGCAGGGTTCTTATTTGCCACCCAGGGGACATGTTATTTCTTTCCTGAAGGCAAAACGGATGATGGATAAAGGGTGTTTAGCATATCTTGCCATGGTTCGAGATACCACTGTGGAGATTCCATCTCTTGATTCTATTCCTGTCGTTAGGGAGTTCCCTGATGTGTTTCCAGATGATTTGCCAGGACTTCCTCCTGATCGAGAGATCGAGTTTGTCATTGATACAGTGCCAGGGACTCAGCCTATTTCTATCCCTCCTTATCGTATGGCCCCATCAGAGTTGAAGGAGCTGAAGGAGCAGTTGCAAGATTTGCTTGATAAGGGGTTCATCAGGCCGAGTATTTCTCCGTGGGGTGCTCCTGTTCTATTCGTGAAAAAGAAAGACGGGACTATGCGAATGTGTATTGATTATCGTCAGCTAAATAAGGTCACCATCAAGAATAAGTATCCCTTGCCTCGCATTGATGATTTGTTTGATCAGTTGCAGGGTGCCAAGTTCTTTTCGAAGATCGATCTGCGATCTGGTTATCATCAGCTAAAGATTCGTGAGTCAGATATCTCGAAGTCTGCTTTTAGGACTCGTTATGGCCATTATGAGTTCCTAGTTATGTCTTTTGGGCTGACTAATGCCCCTGCAGCCTTTATGGATCTCATGAACCGGGTGTTTAAGCCATTCCTTGATTCCTTTGTCATTATCTTCATTGATGATATTCTTATTTATTCTCGTAGCCGCGAGGAGCATGATTATCATCTGAGGGTGGTTCTTCAGACCCTCCGTGATCGTAAGTTGTATGCCAAGTTCTCGAAATGTGAGTTTTGGCTTGATTCTGTAGCATTTTTGGGTCACGTAGTATCAAGTGAATGTATCAAGGTTGATCCGAAGAAGATTGAAGCAGTGCAGAAATGGCCTCGTCCTACCACTCCTACGGAGATTCGCAGCTTCCTTGGATTGGCAGGTTATTATCGGAGGTTTGTGGAAAAGTTCTCTACTATTGCAGCTCCCCTGACTCGCTTGACGCAGAAGGCGGTTCAGTTTCGATGGTCCGATGAGTGCGAGGCCAGCTTCCAGAAGCTTAAGGCCTTATTGACTTCAGCTCCAGTGTTATCCCTTCCTTCGGGTACCGGTGGATTTGTAGTTTATTGTGATGCATCTCGTGTGGGCCTTGGTTGTGTTCTTATGCAGCACGGGAAGGTAATTGCTTATGCTTCCAGACAGTTGAAGCCGAATGAGAAGAATTATCCGACTCATGATTTAGAATTGGCAGCTGTGGTCTTTGCTTTGAAGATATGGAGGCATTACCTTTATGGCGAGCCTTGTGAGGTGTATACGGATCATAAGAGTCTGCAGTATCTTCTCTCTCAGAAAGATCTTAACGGCCGACAGCGGAGATGGCTTGAATTGATTAAAGATTATGATCTCACTATCCATTATCATCCTGGGAAGGCGAACGTGGTAGCAGATGCTTTGAGCAGGAAGTCAATGGGCAGCATGGCTTTTCTTTATGCTGATATGAGACCATTGGCTCGAGAATTGCAGTCCCTTGGCGACTTTGGCGTGAGATTTCTTCTTCCAGACTCCAGTAGAGTCTTAGCGTGTATTGCAGCGCAGTCTTCCTTAGTCAGTCAGATTAAGGGAAGACAGTTCGAGGATCCTCATTTGCAGGAGTTGCGTGGTCGTGTCCTAAGTGGAGGAGTTCCCTCCTTCGAGCTTGATTCAGATGGAATTCTTCGGTTTAATGGTCGACTCTGTGTTCCTGATGTTGGGGATTTGAGGCAGTCAGTGCTCAGTGAAGCTCATAGCTCGCGTTATTCTATTCATCCTGGTATCACAAAAATGTATCAGGACCTCCGAGAGCTATACTGGTGGAAGGGGATGAAGAGAGATGTATTTGATTATGTATCTCGTTGCTTGAACTGTCAGCAGGTTAAGTTCGAGCACCGGAGACCAGCAGGGCTAGCTCAGGCATTGCCCATTCCCGAGTGGAAGTGGGAGCACATTACGATGGATTTTATAGTTGGTCTGCCAAAGACCCTGCGGCACCATGATTCAGTCTGGGTCATTGTCGACCGACTGACTAAATCAGCTCATTTTATCCCTGTAAAGACTACTGATTCAGCTCAGAGACTGGCTCGGATTTTCATTGAGCAGGTGGTTAGATTGCACGGTACTCCTGTATCCATTGTCTCAGATCGTGGTTCCCAGTTTACTTCTCAGTTCTGGCAGTCTTTTCAGAGAGAGTTGGGGACCCTGGTGCAGCTTAGTACAGCATTTCATCCTCAGACTGACGGTCAGTCCGAGCGGGTTATTCAAGTTCTGGAGGACATGTTGAGAGCTTGTGCACTTGACTTCGGGGGTTATTGGGATGATCATTTGGCATTAGCAGAGTTCTCTTATAATAATAGCTACCAGTCTTCTATTCAGATGGCTCCATTTGAGGCCTTATACGGTCGTCGATGTCGTTCTCCTATTGGCTGGTTTGAGTCTCGAGATGTCGAGGTGATGAGTTCAGATATGGTTCGTCAGACTCTTGAGGTTGTTCGTGTTATTCAGGATCGTTTACGGACCGCCCAGAGCAGGTAGATTTCATATTCGAACCGGAGGAGCCGAGAGTTAGAGTTCGAGGTCGGGGAAATGGTATTTCTGAAAGTGTCACCGATGCGAGGTGTAAAGAGATTTGGCAGGAAAGGAAAGCTTAGTCCCAGGTTCATTGGCCCTTTCCGTATCGAGAAGCGTATTGGTAAGGTAGCTTATCGGCTCGACTTGCCAGCTTCTATGCCAGTTCACCCAGTTTTCCATGTATCGATGCTTCGAAAGTGTATCCGAGATCCTTTCGAAGTGATCGAATTAGACCCTGCTCAGCTAGATGTGAATCTGGCTTACGAGGAGTTCCCAGTTGCTATAGTAGCGCGTGATATCCGGAAGCTTCGTTCGAAGCAGATTCCGATGGTTCGAGTGCGATGGAATAATCGTCCTCGTGAGGAGGACACTTGGGAGCTTGAGTCCAGTATGCGTGAGAGGTATCCTTACCTCTTCGACGATTCAGGTTCGAACTTGATCTTTAAAGCCTAAAAGTTCTAATCCTTGTATATGATTTTGGTTTCGTAATAAATGTCATTGAAAATTTGTGTAAGCATTTGTATTAGAGGTGTGAAATCTATTTTAGACTCTTGCTCGTTCGAGGACGAACGAGAGTCTAAGTGGAGGAGAATGAAACGACCTCGGTCAGTCGTTTCGGAAGTTAGGACTCCGATTGGCGTGCCACTAATTTTAAAATATTCGCAAGGTCTATTAGGACTTGTCTGTAAAAATTTGAGCTAAATCAGACCTCGTTTGGTAGGCATCGGAAGAAGGTTTCAGTTTTTATTATCAATAAATGTTAAAAAGAGATTTTTGAGCTCGGTTTGGGCGAATGAGCTCCGATTCAAAATCCGAAAGCACCGTTAGGTTCGTATGATTATTTGTGACTTTTACAATTTTTCGAAAGTGAATTTCGATATTGTTCGGCTAGTTCCGCAAAAATGCCGAAAGTTAAATAATTTGACCTTTTTCATTTAAATTCGCATCTTGAGTTTCGGGAATCCCATTTGGGATCCGTCTTCGCGAGTATGTTACATATATTTTGTATAGCTTACTTGAAAATTTTGGGATCATTTCGACTTCTCTAGGGTTCCATTTTAATTTTAATCGTCGTAGCGAATTTATTATAAAAAAAAAAAAAAAAAAAAAGAGAAAAAGTTAAAGTGATTGTCGGTCAG